>JAYESA010000009.1:10342381-10942381 GCA_036927795.1 Iris macrosiphon
CATCTGATTTTAAAACTACACTTTTTACATTTCTGATACTTCTAGATCTTCCCACATCTCTATTAACCTTTGATAAAGTGAATTTATCTTCAGTTCTATTCTGTTGCATTTATGCCTTTCATTGTTTGTTCATTTTCTTTGAAAATATTTCGTCATTCTCATTTTTCAATTAGACAAAGACGTGTTTTTTTCTGTTTTATTTCGTGCAGAATGGTGATTTCTTGTCCTTTGCTTGGTTAAATATGTGATTTATTCAATGCTTCCAGAGAGGATCAAAACCGTGGATGTTGCCGATGTCGTTGAAGAAGATGAGGAGTCTTTTCTGAGGAGCTCTTATCATGATCTATCTGCTATTAAACATCTTAGCTTGACAGTTGACCAAGTTAATCTAAATTCCGAGCATGCGACTTCTGGTATTGATGACCATGCAGGAGATTCATTTCTTTGTGCACAGCCAATGAAAGATCTTTCTAATATTGATATTTCTAATTTTCAAAGGTCTCCGATGAGTCCTAAGTTTTATCCTCTCGATCAGCAAGACTGGGAAGATGCTATTGTCTGGGGAAATTCACCCACAGCTAGTCATGGGTGCCCAGAGAGTTACTTAATATCTGAACTTGATGCTGAAGTAGAAGACGGATGTAGGCGTGAAAATGTTGAGCCTGGAGAGAAGGACCATACTTTGCTCATTGATCCAGTTGTAGTTGAGCCATTTGGTTCCAGGAAATTTTCGAGTTCATCATACAGTCGATTCTTAAAAGGCAATTGTCACCCTCAACTATTGAGGTTAGAATGTATTCAAAAGAAGAGTGATTTGTTTGACGCAGAGGTAAAATCTGATAATGGAAGTGAAGTCAGTAAAGGTGTCACTTTTCGCCGCTTCAACAAAATCACCTTTCAGAATAAAGACCTGTTAGATGGTTCTTGGATGGATCAAGTTATCTGGGATCCGGATGAAGCTATACCAAAGCCAAAGCTTATCCTTGACCTTCAGGATGAGCAAATGCTCTTTGAGATTTCTGACCACAAAGATTGCGATCACCTTCGCTCTCACGCTGGTGCTATGGTGATGATGCGTCCTTCAAAGTCCACCTTGGGAGATTCTTTCGATCTTTACAATCAGGGGATATCATCTGTTGGTCGTTTCAATATTTCTAATGACAGATATTATTCTAACCGCAAGACCTCCCAACAGCCAAAGTCTCATGCAAAGAAGCGTGCTTTTCTTGGGATCAAAGTCATGCATTCTGTTCCTGCTTTAAAATTACAAACTGTGAAGCTTAAGTTGAGCAAGTAAGCCCTTTCTTTCGTCTTGATCTATTCCTAGGTAAATGCAGCTATTCCTAGGTCTTTAAAAATTACAAACTGTGAAGCCATAGCAGCTATGCCCTTTCTGTTGTCTTGATCTATTCCTGGGTAAATGCTGCTACATATTTGACGGGCTGAAGCATACTATAAATGTAAAGCATTTCATCTTTGTTTCACGAACATGGTTCTATATGTGGAGTGATTTGGACATGCGATAAAATGCAGTAATGATGTAGGCGTGTCCATGTATTTACTTGTGTCATCTCTTGTATGCATCAAACATGGAGAAAACACCCATTTTGGATTGTCCATGATCCTAACCATCTTTCCATTTACCTATATAGCTTCTTAAACATATAACATTTTTTTTTTGCAAATGTTTTCTATCTAAAGTTGAGATGTGTTCTAATTTTATCTATAGATCCCCCATGATGTCATTCTTATCTTGAATACGTATAATGGCATTTATAGAAGAATTATTATATCGTGTTAATACTTTCATTTTATTTCTTGTCAACTACATTAGACGCTGAGGTCTTTTTCCTTGGTACTCTTTTGCAGCAAGGATATTGCCAATTTTCATAGACCAAAAGCGTTGTGGTATCCTCATGACAACAAAGTTATTGCCAAGGGACAAGGAATGCTTTCCACCAGCGGAACTATTAAAATTGTATTGACTAGTTTGGCAGGGAAAGGAATTAAGCTTCATGTCAATGCCGAGGAAACTTTGTTAACTACCAAATTGAAAGCCTCCAAGAAACTAGGTTAGTCTTCTCCTGAAATACCTTTTTTCTTTCTTTCTAATTTCAGCCTTTCCAGCAATTTCTTTTTGGTGATTTTCTAAGTTTTGTAAGAACCCAAACACAGAAAATTAAGTGAGACAAAGAACTGTCTAATTACTTACATCAAACTCATTGCTCGTAAGATTTTTTATTGGTAATGTTAATTCTTAGCACCATTAGTACTGAAGATTATTTCTTTTTTTTTTCTCTCATGAAGATATCAAACCATCAGAGAAGATAAAAGTGCTTTATTCTGGGAAGGAACTTGAGGATGACAAACCCCTGGCCTCACAAAATGTGCGACCAAATTCTGTGCTTCATCTTGTGTGCACAAGGGTACATGTTTGGCCAAGAGCCCAAAAGTTGCCAGGTGATAGTAAGCCTCTAAGGCCTCCTGGGGCTTTCAAGAAAAAATCTGAGCTCTCCGTGAAAGATGGGCATGTCTTTCTTATGGAGTAAGTTCTTACTGTTTTTATGCACACTAGTAGTACTTTTTTGTTATGTAGGGAATTGATTTTCATACATCATAATATTATGAGTGGTATTTTGGGAAATCCAGTCCCTCACTAAGACCTTTTAGGGTTGTTCCACAGGCATCATTATGAGTAAAATTATCTTATCAACCTGCCAGAGAGAAGTGGTTTCCGCACATTTCTAGTATTGTCATATTGAACTTGTTTGGATAACTGGCTTCTCACAGGGAAAAAAAAATGGCATATCCAACTTCTTGTCTAGACTGCTCCTTTTTTGCCTTTTTTTTTTTTGGGGGGGGGGGGGGGGGGGGGGGGGTGTGCTTGAACAGAAACAGTAGTACGATATGGCGTGGCTATACGGCAGCAAAGCCTTTATCCCAAACAACAATACTTTGGCGTGGCTATACATTTCTGACTAAAATTTTCCTATTTTCCACGGGTTTAACTTAAAAGGAAGAAAAAGTTTAAGAGAGAAAAGAAAGAATAAATAAAATGAAGAACAAATGGTAAATTTTACTCGATTTAAGGACGGAGAATTTCAGCAAGGTTCTTGGTAATATGCCTCCAAGAAACTTTTTTTACTTGTAACCCTCGATGCGTGATTAGAAGTTTCTTAAACACAATTTTCTTGATTTGTAGACTTCTGCTGGTAATAAAAATTCTGTGAAGGAAATAAAATGTATCAGGATGCTTGTTCATGTAATTTGGCAATTTGGAGCAAGTACTGCAGTTATACACCCAAGGAACAATAAAGCCTCCTACACCCATTGAAATTGCATATGACCATTAAATTCACACTGTTAAATATATATGGGTTATTAATTAAGTACCTTAGTTAATATTCATCTTATAGATAAATGGAATCGGATAAAACTGAAGTGATTAAGCAGTCATAATCTAAGTGGTGAAGCCTGTGTAGGCAACTCGCTGAACTTCCTTGGTAGCACTGCAAGTTGTATGTGTCAAATCATCTTCCATTAATTTGCTTCTTTTCTATCAAAAATACCATTTCCATCATCATGGGTGGAACCAGAACTCTATCAGGTGGTGCACTACATACGGATGTTTAGTTCCCACATGAAACAAAATAAACAAACACCAGGTGGGGTACCCCCACTCCCTACCACAGCGTTTGGTGCTAGCTGTGGGCATTTTCATCTTTTTTTTTTGTTTGGCGAAAATTGCAAATTCTAGAAACTAGATAAGGTTCTTTTTCCCAGTTTTGCCAAAATGACAATTACAAACATTTTTTCAAATAGGACCCAAACTATCTTGCTATACTAATCAAGTATTTGATTTTAACTAAACACTTTAAGAAAATGATTTTAATTAAACAATTTAATAAAAAGAGTATGAAATAGGTGTTTAGACTGATAACGCATTCCATGTTCGATCTTCCTAAATTTTTGTTTGTATGATTGTTGGTGCTTAAAAAAGTTTGTCTGTGGACAGACTGAGATTAGATAGTCTTGTGAAGGTAAAATGGTGATTTCAACCATCTAAGGTCAACACATGCTAGAAACAACCTTGAAGGCTAATTCTGTCGAGCTCCGCTAGGCAAAAATCCCAAATGAAGCTTATGTCTGTGACGTTGGGCCTACATATGCTTCTGCTCCGTTGCACGCATCATGCTTCCACTTCCGCGCTGCTGAGCGCTATTGTTGGTTCTGTGCCGCTACACACTATTGCTGGTTCCGTACTGCTGAGCGCCTAACATAATGAACAGTTGTTTAGACCCCACGTTCTTAATGGGAGTCCATTGTAATGTTCTTTATGGGTTGTTATCACCCTAATTATAGACCATCATGGCCTGAACTTCCGTGAGGAAAGGACGAGAACGTGGATAATTTTCTCTAATACTAGCGGTTTACCTGCTGC
This sequence comes from Iris macrosiphon, assembly GCA_036927795.1. Taxonomy (NCBI): domain Eukaryota; kingdom Viridiplantae; phylum Streptophyta; class Magnoliopsida; order Asparagales; family Iridaceae; genus Iris; species Iris macrosiphon. The sequence continues at coordinate 10,346,823 of JAYESA010000009.1, forward strand.
TTAGCCTCGTGGAGCTTGTGACGTAGCTCTGCAGAAGGCTGCCAGACCCTGTTTAGGGGTTATAGAGGGCGTTCCCTCTATAAATTGCCTATGACACGGCTTAATGATGGCTTTTTCCCGTAATACTTTACTCCGCGCATATAAAGGAGAAGTCCCCAAGGTGGTTCATTGGGTCATCGGTATTCTTCCAGTGTCTTGTTCCCAAGAATCTCACTCTATGCGTACAAAGAAGAGACCCCCAAGGTCATTCCTTGGGTAATAGCTATTCGGCTACAACAAGAGATCGGTCTCAAGCGATCCCGATCTCTCCAAAGCCACGTTGACTACAAGTTTCTCCTCAAAAGCCCTATAATAAATGACTCATCATTCACAACTTGACATCAAGTTTTCAATGTCTTGGAGTTCGAAGCATCTGAGAAGAACTCATTACCGTCTAGAGGAAGCTCCAATCTTGAATTTGGATTCGGATCGTCAACGGAACAAAGTGATCGCGTCCTCATCAGACTGTCATTGGTACACTTTTCCAGAACTTTGTAAAAGTTGTGGATTTTCTTTTGTAATCTCCTTTTGAAGAATTGTAACAGTTATCTATTTTGTAAAGTTTTCCTTCACATCAACTTTAACGGAAAAACAATAATTGCATATTTGGGCTACTTTTTAGATGCAAACTCTACTATAAACTATAAAGAACCCTTTGCACACACACACACACTTGTATTATGTTTCTTCTTTTTATGTTGTTTCTTAAAAAAATATTTTCTCTATTATTCGGTCTTCTTGGTTTAGGTTTGAATAGGAAAATAAGACGAAGACAAAATAGATAGTAGGAGAGCCGAAACCAAGTAGGAGTGATGAGACATACAAAGAAGTTGAACTGGCCTTATAAAAGTAATGTTAAATTATTGCAAGTGGGCCTAAAAAATATTATTGTGGGATCTGAAAAAGAAAATAAAGATCTTGACTATATTTATGTCTACCAAAATCATAGGAAAGATAAAGATTGGTCGTTTGTCTGCCTATCATAAATGGAAAAGAGAACAATTAGGAGCAAATGATTTTTTTCTTCTAATAGAAAGAGACCAAATTGGTGGGACACCTTACTTGATATGTGTGGGTTTTTTTTTGTTGATGCTGGACATGGGATTTTATTAAGGTGGAACACTTATACTAGTACACAACATATCTAATTTCCAGGTGGGGCATGTGACCCTCCTGGCCCCCCTTCCCTCGGACACCATGCACTGCCCTCCCCTCTTCTACGTCCCTATGATTTTAGTCGACAACTGATTAGTATGTGGTGGATTCATGATGGACCAAATCCAATATAATTATATCATTACACTATTGTTAGCATGATCAGGCTCAGAGGGGATAGCAGTGGTGATCTGCCTTCCTGCATACTATTTCCTGATGTGGTGAAAGAGAGAAGCATCAACTAGCTGGCTTGGGGAACTTGATGACTAGCTACACATTGAAACAAGATAAAAAAATATAAAAGTTTGTCCAAAAGGGGATCCATAGCCATGACAAACCTACGTGATCCAATGTAGATCTAACTTTCTATTCACTCGTGGGATCTGGGGTATAATAGTTTATATCGCAAAGGTTATAAATAGTTCCTTGTTCCCAGTAAAAAAATCCCATTTTTTTTCGCTCCTCTGAGATTATGAACTGAACATCTAAACACTATATATATATATATATATATATATATATATATATATATATATATATATATATATAGGGGGCGGATCCGGAGCCCCGCGGGAGCCCCGTCCCCCTCAGTCGTTGGATCGGTGCGGGCCCTCCGATCCGACGCGCGAGGGGAGGGGGGCTTCTGCGGGGCACCGCAGGCAGGTCTTTTGATCCACCCCATATATATATATATATATATATATATATATATATATTTTAAGAAGATAAATATTATTGATCAACAATGATTACAATTTAGACCTATCCCATATTATAAATTAAGTCATCTGGGGTCTAAGATATCTATGTCAGCATCTATATTTCTTTGTACAGCAAAAGTACCAAGAGAAAGGCCCTCAAAGATACGCCGGTTGCGTTCTCTCCACACATGCCATACCACCGCCCCAAAAATTATTCTGATACGGCGATAACCTCTTTCCGTTTCCCTTCTGAGCTTTAATATTGTTCAAGACCACCGCAAGGTCTCTGCAATTACCATGATTTTCTCCTAACTTACACCTCGTGTACTCCAAATCTCCCAAGCGACGTCACAAGTGAAAAACAAATGATCCCTTGTCTCATCATATTTTCTACATAAACTGCACTTCATGTCTTCACAGGGGATGCCAAAGTTGCTTAACCTGTCTCGAGTAAGTAGTCTATTCCTGATCATTTTGTATAAGCATAGTGACATCTTGACTCCAACCCCTTTGGTCCAAACTATCTCCGTCCATTCAACCTCCTCATGATAGGTCCGTATCTTATTCATGGTTGTACTGAACTTGAAAGTGTGTTTCTCCATGTCTTTCCAGATCCAGTAGTCCTCCGCCGCTTGTCTATCAATCTCCACAGCTCGAATATCTTCCGCATGAGCCGCCTCGATCAACCGGCCCTGCAGCTTCGACTCCCCTTCATGAATAAGACTGCAAACCATTTTCGTAGAGCCCATCAGCTCATAAACATGCCAATCCTCCCTCTCAATCAGACTAGAGTGCCTGATCCAGGGGTCGTGCCAAATGCTGGTTTGGGCCTCTGAGCCTATGACTCTAGTCAGCTTATCCTTAGTCTTGCTTCTCGTCATCAACAAAGCTTTAACGGTGACCGAGAAGTTGTTGCTACTAGATGACCAGAAGTCCCCTTTCGGAAAGTACCTCCCCTTGATCCATTCAGCCCAAAGAGACTTTCCATCGATGAATCACCAGAACAGTTTGAGATAAGCAGTTTTCTTTAGCAGGGCCAAAGATCGCAGTCCAACTCCCCCTTCCTTTTTATGGCGACACAACTCCTCCCAACTAATATCATGTATGCCTCATTTTCATAAGAAGTTCACACATTCTTTTAATTTTCTTCATCGTACCCTTGGGTAGCATGATTGCCTGGAGCCAAAGGACAACATCTGCGCCTGCCATCCCTCTAGTTTCGACTGCGTGTAATTGAGGAGACCTTCACACTCCGCATTAGCAACATAATTGATCGAGAGGGGAAGTCCCAAATATCTCACAGGAAGCATAACTTCCGCGATGCACATCTTGGCCAGCCACGCCTCCTTATTCCCACAAGTACGATTCAGGAACATCTGGCTCTTGTTCTTGTTTAGTCGCAATTCCGACCATTTTTTTCGAAAATACACTTAGCGTGTTAAGGGATCTGTCAGAAGGCTCTACGAACACGAGCAGGTTATCAACATAAATTAGATGAGAAACCACATTGTTCACCTTCCGAAATATTGAAGTAATCAATCCATCCAGGACCGCATCATTCAAAAGACAAGTGAGGAATTCCATTACCATCGCAAAGAGATAGGGAGAAAGGGGATCCCCTTGTCTCAGGCCTCTGCTGCTTCCGAAGAATCCCTTCGGCTGGCCCCTAATCATAATAGAAAATAATGCAGAACATACACTCCCTTACCCTGACCACCCACCATCTGTCAAATCCCATACAGATCATGATGTGGTAAAGGAAATCCCGGTTCACCATGTCATAGGCTTTCCTGAGATCCAGCTTTAGGCACGCTTTGTTACCCCCCTGCTTATTGAAATCTCTAACAAGCTCATGAGCTAGCAAATAATTCTCCGAGATGGAGCGCCCTAAGATGAAGGTAGTTTGATTAGGGGAGATAAGCTCCTTCATAACATCCCTCATCCGATCACACATTAAGTGGGTTATAATCTTGTATAAGAAATTACAGCACACTATCGGCCGAAAGTCTCCCAGCGAAGTCGCACCCTCCACCTTAGCAATTAAGACCACAAACGTGTGGTTAAGCTCCTTGAATAGCTTACCAGAGATAAAAAACTCTCTCACCGCATCCAGGACATACACCTTAATCATCTTCCAGCGATTCTTAAAGAAGGCCGCCCCAAAGCCATCCGGTCCTAGCGATTTGATAGGGTCCGCATTAATAACAATAGAATGAACCTCCTCCATCGACACCGTGGCCCGTAAGACACTGTTTTTCCACCGAGAGACCAACTTCTTAAAAACAATGTGAGGGAAGACAATCGGGTAGGAGTTCTGATTGTAGAGATCCCGAAAAAACCGCACAGCCTCGTTCCGGATACCATCATCCCCAGTAATGAGAGCTCCATCAGGATCAAGCAACCCGTGTATGGCATTTCGAATCCGTCTAGCCTTGACAGTAGCATGAAAGAATTTAGAGCACCTATCTTGAATCCGTTTAGCCTTGACAGTAGCATGAAAGAATTTAGAGCACCTATCTTCATCTCTAAGCCAGCTGCATTTAGCTCTCTGTTTGATATTGACTCATCTAAGAATGTATCATTGCAAAGTCGATTTTGGAGGGCTACCTCCTCTTCCGTGAGGACGGGGTTAAGCGGGTCAAGCTGTACCCTCAGTTGAATATCAGCCAACTTGTCCTTCAGCTCTTGGAGAGGAGTAGGAGGTCTGCCTTTATTCCAGGTCTTTAGGAGGCCTTTAATAGCTTTCAACTTCTGAACAATCCTGAACTGAGCAAATCCAATCAACCCAGACTCCCATCCTTGCTGAACTACCTCCTCGTAACCTTCCATGTGAATCCAGATGTTGTTGAATCTGAAAGGCCTCTCTTTGATTATCGGCACTTCTGCCAATCTTATAACAATAGGGGAGTGATCACTAGCTCATGGGATTAAGCATTCCGTTCTACAGGACTGTAATACTTCCAACCATCTTCCGTTGCAGAGAGCACGATCAAGTTGAACGACAATCTGGTTAGTTATCGTCCTGTTATTCCATGTCCAAATATGCCCAGTCTTATCTATACACCTGAGCCAAGATGATAAGAGGCAATGTTGAAATTTCGAAAGAATAACTTGTTGCACCGGACGACCCTCTATTTTTTCATGGGCGAAAAAATTAGCATTGAAGTCTCCCACCACAACTAACGGACATTTATTTCCAATAAGCGTGCTTGTCATGGTAATATCCTTCCACAGTCCTAGACGCTTGATTCTGTCATTATGTCCGTACACCGCTCCTACCACAATCTGAAGCCCCCCTTTGTTGGTGAATTTAATGGTGAGGAGTTGGTCAGATCTTTGAATCACATCTCCTTGCCAAATCCTTGTATCCCACATCACCCAGATGTGAGCCATATCGCTACAATCGAGATTGTGAACAGAGGTCCAGGACGTTGGAGTGCGCCTATTAATCAAAATATTCGATCTAACTTTGGATTCCAAAATATTGATGATAGAGCACTTGGACTTCCTGCCGTACTGCAAAATATTTCTCCACCTACCTATCGAATTCGCCTCTCACATTCCATGTGAATATAGTCATAAAATTACGATTGTGGGTCCCCTTGTTAACTCGCGAGCTCTCTCTAAGGGGAAGGGAGAGTCCATCCTTCTGTCGGTTATGAGCTTTGCTATCTCCTGCTTTAGATTCTACTTTTGCTTGCCAGATGGGATTCGGGTACGTCAGCGGTTCCCGACTAGGTTGCTGTCCGTCAAGTTGCCCGTCCTCTTTATCTGATGCCTTTGAAGATTTGTCCACAAGAGGGACTATAAAGAGCGCTCCTCCGCTTGCCAGTTTCCTCCTAACTTTGCTTTGATGATCTTCTTGGTTAATAGCCACAACACTAAACGTGACCAATCTAGAGTTGTCTTCCACCTGTTGCTTGTCAGGGGCAAACATCACCATCGCATGTTGTGCCTCTTCTTTTCCTTCCCCTCTCCCTTTCTCATTCCCCGCTCCCATTCTCTTCCCCAATAGAGAAGATTGGTGAGCCTCCTGTAGGGCTGGCTTGTCCGTGTCCATGCTCCTTTGTTCCGCACTTAAGTCAACCTCCTCTTCCCACGAGATAGGGATAGCCGTACTGGCTCCAGTAACTCCAGTAGGAGTTGGCACCTCTTTACTAGAGCATGAGACTTGATTAGTGACTACCGGGGCAACTCTAGCGTCCGGACACTGAGGGATGATGTGTCAAAAACTACTACAGGAACGACAACAAGGCGGAACCCATTCATACTCAACTACTTGGAAAATGGTTTCGCTTGTCGGAAGATCCACCTCCAGCTTGCCAGGGAGCGTGTCAGCCGCGTTGATCTCAACAAAGACCCTAGCAAAGGATAATCGATCTCTATCAGTCGTGTATTTGTCTGGCCGTAGGGAAATTTCAACTCCTAGCCAGCTTCATAATAGCCGGGACACTCCATAGTTGGGGTGAGAGCCAAGGGAACCTAATCCAGATAGGAACAGAGGCCAGCCGATCCCGTTCAAAGTTAGTAGACGGGTCCCATCTTCTCAGGACGACCAATCTACCATCGAAGGTCCAAGGGCCATTTTGGATCACCCTTTCTAAATCCTTCGTCATCCCAAACTTGATGAAATAGAAGTCATTCTCCCTAGAATATATGTCCATGCTCCCTTTTGGTTTCTACATACGCAGGACGAACCCTTTTAGCTGACCAAAATATGGTCGTGCTCCCATAACGTAGAGGACAATAGTGTTCTTCCAAAACACTTCTGTTTCGGCAATGTCCTTTTTGGTGATCGAGATGACCTTTCTTCCTTCTTTAAGACTGGGTGCCACGTAGTGAATCTCAATGTCTTCCCTAGCCAGGTCGGGCCTGGATCGGTCTGCCCAAGTGATAGGGGCCAGACCCGAAGTCTTGAATATGTTAGGATTCCTAACCGACAAATTGTCGAGCACTTGGGGGGCGTGTCTCGCCACCGGTTTTGAGGACCGGGGGGGGAGGGGTTGGAAGGTCGGGGAGTAAAGGTCGAAGCCGAACGGCGAGGGGAGCCACCCTTCCCTGTCCAGGTCAGACCCGCGGCCACAGGGGCGCGCTTAGGCATAGATTGCGACGCCATGGCTTTAGAGCCTTTCCGACGTCGAGACATCGTCGTCCAATAGTCGCTGGAGACGGTCGGGGCTTGCTCGAGACTGGCCTGGGAGGGGCAGGACGCCTCAGGACCGGGGAGCGCCGGTCACGAGCACCGCCTCCTGCAGACCTAGGTTTGGTTCCCACCCCCGAAGCCTCCAAGGGGGGGAGCGGAGGAGAGGGGGAGGCCGGGGGGTGGCGGGGGGGGGGGGAACAACTGCATCGGCGAGGGCGTTGTGTCGCTTGATGGGGCATTGTGCCACTGAAACGGCATCACGTCCCAATGAGAACGATTGTCCCGCGGGAGAGCTGCAACGTGGTGATTTCACGTTCAACAGGGACTATCGAGCTTGCGGGAGATTGGGACGTGACAGATTGGTATCAGAGCAGGGTCGGGGGGAGCTCACGTATGAACGAGCTCGCGAACACTCGGGGAGGGGGGAGAGCTACTCGCGCATCAGAGAACTCGGCATATATATATATATATATATATATATATATATATATATATAAGTATTTATAGCAACATCATGCAAGTATGGAGCATCACATGCATTAGTCAACTACTAGCAAACTAAAAAAATAGAGAAGCAAGTAAAAATTGACATATTTATCAAAACATTCGTTTCTCTAAAGACTAATGAAACTGCAAATAAATAAACTAAGCATTACCTGGGCAGGTTAATGTGGGACCTAGGCAGGCACTAACAAAAATATGTTTATGTGCAGTCCAGGACAAAAAGCTACAGCCATAGGGCTATACAGGCTTGCTATACAGGCTTTTGATCCAAAGAGGCCTAGGCAGACCTTTGGATCAGGAGTATTGCATTGGTAGGAAGAGGAAGCTCAAGATGTAAAGACTATTCTCGGACTGTAACAAGGATTGCTGATTTTGGATTGTTAGTCTTTGTGTCTTTTTTCGTTCTTTTGAGTTCGTCCTAGTTGGCCTTTTTATCATTAATTTTATTTTTGGGATAGGGAAGGAAAATATTCCTCACGTTTTAGCCTCAGAAAACATTCACAAGGTTTAAGGTTATCTTTTTTTTATTATTAATTTTTTTTTTTTGATGCATTGGAGGAACTGTGTTAGCTATATGATTGAACACAACATGAAAATTCCCCGTGAGATATATTGTTTGGAAGGCTAGTCGAATTTTCAGTCTTCTAATGTTACACAAAGCAATCCGATGGGGCTAGTATGAAAGGTTTCAATTTTTTAGTATGATATATTGTTGCCGTCTAATTGCTTGTAGTTATTCTAGACAATAGGTAAAATGTTGCATCTTTAACTGTTATGAGATTGCCAAGGACTTTGTTCAAGATTCTCCTATAAGCTTTTCCTACTATCATATTGTCTTGAGAACAAAGTCCTTCAGTGGGCAAGCATGAAGATGGATAAAGCATTCCTGGACAATATATTGTTTGGTGAATTTTTTCCTCTCATATTACTTACTATGACAATATAGTAGCCTATCATGCTAAGACTACCTTCTCTTTTTGCCAACAGAAGGGTCTTCGGATACTGATATCCCTAATACATTTAAGAGGGTCTTGTATTCCTGTACACTATTTTCCTGTACTTTTTTCCTTGGTTATGTTCTTTGCTTAGTCATTAACACTTTCTTTTGTAAGAAATAGCACTTTAATGATTTGTATGGAGGCGTTTCACACATTATGCAATGCTTGTGATTATTTTCATCACTAGAAAAAGTTCATAATTCTCATTTTAATTTTGGTATGTGTAGGTATAGTGAGGAGAGACCATTACTTCTTGGAAATGTCGGGATGGGGGCTAGATTATGCACTTATTACCAGAAAGTTGCACTCAGCGATCAAACTGCTTCTTCCTTGCGAAATGCCAACAAAGGCTTGGGTACTGTGCTCCCACTTGAACCTTCTGACAAATCTCCTTTTCTTGGAGATGTTGGACCTGGTTGCAGTCAATCATGTCTTGAAACTAATATGTACCGTGCACCCATCTTTCCCCATAAGTTGTCTTCAACAGACTATCTTTTGGTACGCTCGGCAAAAGGGACGCTGTCTCTTCGGCGCATTGACAAACTATATGCTGTTGGACAACAAGTAAGTTATTTCTTTGATTTGCACAGCATATAGCACTTAGCATACAAACATCTAATCTATAGTTATCTTTGGTTAACAATGATGAAGTGGGTTTTAGTTTATTTTTTCTTCTTCTATTTTTGGTGATAAACATGAACTTTGTTTGGTATATAAAGTCGCTCCTAGATACTCTTGAGGGCTTCATTTTCAGTTGTTAAAGGTACCTTTCAATCACCTTGTTAATACGTGTTCATGACTTCATGTTATGCGTCTTGATTATCAGGTTAAATGTATTTGCCTTATTTGCATGTAATTACAATTTACATCCAAAAAATTAGTGTCTTTATGGGTGTGTGGTTCTAGATGAAGAACTCGATCTAGCGAATAAATTCAGTGAGATGAAATTCCTTGAAGAATATTTATATCCAAACAGAAGAGAGGGGAATATTATTCGAATAAAATATAGATTACATGTATGTGATCTATATGTAAATCTCGTGCACCCGTCACAATTCATCCAATGCTGAAGGCACAGGCCTTCCTCTTCTGGAATTTGGTATATGCAAGAGGAGGATATCTGTGGGCCTTGGTTCATCTTGAGAGATATGAACAACCTTTTATGAAATTGGTAGTGGCACTAACATTACCATGAATATCAGTTCGGTTAGTGGCAAAAGGGTTTCAACTATATAGGAAGAGGAAAGAAAAAGAGATTTGGACTTTGGAGGACATATTAGTTGCAGCTCTTTATGGTTTTGGAAAGGACTCACAACGGTGCGGAATTCTTCCATAAGAGCACTAATTACCTTGTGGGTAAATGGTACAGAAATAGGATTTTGGCTTGGCTGGTGGTTCTGTGATCTTCCGGTGATGAGCGTTTTTCAAAATATCTTCGAAGGCACCTGGGACCCAAATGATTTGGTATCCGACCAAAGGAGAAGTGGCTGATGAAAGCCACAATTATAAAATGATAAAACTAGATAAAAAGTCGTCCAGTGCCACGAGGCTCCCGTTTATGCATGGTCTGGGAAGGGTCAAGATATACACAGCCTTACCCCCATATCTATGAAGAGACTGTTTCCATGACTGTTCACCTAATTGTATGGAGGTGTAGGATATGATGGCAACATTCTTGAGGCGATTGGTGCACGCATGTTCAAGATGAGGGATATGTGGGTAGGCTAGGAGCATATTGGAGTGAAGGAGAGTAAGACAACTGAAATCACCAGGTGGCGATATTTTGGTGTCTTTGTAAGGTTTAGAATGAATTGTGTTTTAATCACATACACAAAAAAAATATTAACATGCCACCCATTAGTCTGATTTTTCTTCTTCTTCTTCTGGTTCATACTTGAGTGGCTTGAGAGGGAGGCTTGATGGAGGGAACTTTTCTCATTTCTCTGGAGGTAGCCATGCTACAAAGAATAACGGATTTAGGCTAGATGCATCTTTTTTTGTTTTGTTTAGCGTGTCGTTTTGGGTCATGTTTCTTTGTCCCTTTTGAGGGATTTGTTGCTTTCATTTTGTTTTGGTGATGTACTTGGATATATTGTTTTTGTTTGTTACTTCTCTTTAGTGAAGCAAGGTGGACGATATCCACCTTCAGTCCAATAATAACAATAACAACAACAATAAATACTTTGCCCCATATTAAAGGTCTTCTCCATAAATCCAGTTATTGCATCCTTACTCCTCTTCGGTTCAAAACCCTACTGCCTCCATGAAAACATTTCAACTTCCTTTCCAAGGAAAGAAAGAAACAAAATCCACCTACTTTAAGTTGACAACATGCTTATCTAAATTTCTCATTATTTTTGACAAAAAGAAAAATTAACGTATGGGCATTATCTGCAGGAGCCACACATGGAAGTACCTTCTCCAGGATCAAAAAGTGTTCAGACATACCTTTTGAATAGGATGTTGGTGCATGTATATCGGGAGTTTCGTACCAAAGAGAAGCCTGGCTCCCTTCCTTCTGTTCGACTTGATGATCTAGCTTCACAATTTCCTACCTTGACAGATGCCATTGTGCGGAAACGAATGAAACACTGTGCAGACTTAAGGGTAATTCCTATACTCTCTCTAGTCACTTCATCATGAAAGCAAATATAACAGCCGCAAACTTTCAGTTCATGTGCTACAATGATACCTCATTTCCTTGATTCTTTTATGAATAACCTTTTAAGTTCCTTTTACTTATGGCAATTGCACTGTATTTGCAGAGAGGGACAAATGGTCGATTAGTATGGGTAAAGAGACGTCATTTTCGCATTCCAATGGAGGATGAATTGAGAAGAATGTTGGCACCAGAGATTGTGAGTTGTGCAGCTAATAAAATTTCCAGTTCCATAACTTATCTTAACCGAACTCTTTTAGCACTGTTTATTTACACATTGAATACATTGGGTTAACTTGCAAGTAAATACCACGTACTATGACAATTTTGCAACTTGCTACCATGAACCACGTACTATGACAATTTTGCAACTTGCTACCATGAACTTTGTTTCTGTGATTAAATACCCTAAACTTCTGTCAACTTTACAAACGGATACATACGCTGTAATAAGCCTTGGCATGATGGGGAGTGGCTTATGTTTGTTTGCAGTTTGCACCCACACTCTATCTTGCTTCTATAAAATGTTCACTGAAGAACTGTATTTCAAAAAGTTGTGTTGATTAGTCGATATTACATACAAATGATTTATTTTAAATTCTTCCCGTCTTGTATGGTTGGCAGTCAGGAAACAAGATGCCCAAAGAATTTATAGTTGAAATGAGGATGGTAAGATGGACTAGCAGCAGTAGGAAAGTTAGAGACTAAAACGAGCTTACATGTTGGAGGTTAAAGGTGTCTTCGACTCAATTTGAGGATCAGATGTGGAAAAATTGTTTGATCTGGTTTGCATATTAGGAATGGAGTCATTATCCACCAATTAGGACTTTGGAGCAATAAGGTTGTTGTTGAAGTACTTGGTGGAAGGGTAGGTCAAATGAAAATAGATTAAATCTATTGAAAAGGGTATGAGGCTTGCCAAGGACATGGGCCTTAATAGAGCTGAATGGAGGAAATGGATTCACGAAAATTGGATAAATACTTTTTTTTTTTCCTCTAGAAATATTTGATATGCAAATTTGACTTGACAAAGACTTTGTTGTTACTTTCTCTCTCCAGACTTTGTTGTTCTTCCGAGAAACTTGGCTGAAATTTGTTTACATGACCATGTGTTTGCAATTTCTCTGGTTATTTTTGCTTGTTATATTCATTTAAGGTATACATGATCATTAGCATATGATAGCTATCATCTTCCGGGAGCCAACATCTTATTATGTTATCCTTTCTATCCTTTTTTTACAACACAGCCTCCAGTTATATGGCTATTGCATTCTGGTCTCTCCATATGGTCATTAGCAAATTTGATTACAATATTGTTGAAGTAAGACCTATCATTTCTTTCATTTACCCATGACATGTTCTATGTTTCGTTTGATGTTGTGTTTGTAGTTTTCTCATAATTTACATAGATCTATGGTCTAGATTACGTGTTTCCTGCGAACTTCTATTCATTGGAATTCAATCACCAGGTCTGCTCCTATGAAAGTATGCAAGCCGGTCTCTACCGTCTCAAACGGTTGGGAATTAGCAGGCTCACCCATCCTGTTGGCCTTTCTTCTGCGATGAACCAGCTTCCTGATGAAGCTATCACACTGGCTGCTGCATCACATATTGAGAGGGAATTGCAGATAACCTCTTGGAATCTGACTAGCAACTTTGTTGCTTGCACAAATCAGGTGGGCATATTTTCTCACTTTATCAGATGTTTTAAGTTGATGGATTATGTATGGTCAAAGATGTTGTAGTTCGTCGCTGCTTTTTTTTTTCTTTTACTTTGAACATGGGGATCTGTATAGTGTATACCTTACAACTGAACTTGCTGTTTGTTTGTACAATATCGAAATTCAGAAATCATTATTCTGGAAAATTATCCAGGACAAATTTCTGAGCTTGGAATATCCAAATGTGCATGTATTGTGTTCTTCAACCATTTACCTCATGGTGCGATGGTAAGATTTTGGCACTTGCATCCTGCAGGTTCGAGATGGAAATAGCTTTTCCGTATGTTGGGAGCGAGAGCGATGTTGTTAGTATCTTAGGACACACGATAAGTATCTTATGGTACACGATGTGATATACTACCTCTTGTTACATATTGGTTGATCTGATACGATACGTATATATGTTGATAGGTAGTATCAGAATTTTTTACCTGAGTCCTGTAATATATACATAAGAGTATGAATTCTAGAATTAGGTAGACTTGTAAGATGGACAAATAATTTTTTTAAGAAATTATATTAAATTATTTTCCTATATGATTTAGAAGTATAGACCTACATTCCTAGGTTGGAAGTAAGGCTGAGGACATCTTTGACCCTTCCCTGACCTTGGAATAAATAGGAGCTTTTTGGCATTGCAAAGCCCTTTTTATTCTCTCTTTATCTGAGGAAGCTTGTTAATGCCATATCAAATGCTAGGTAAGGTTGCTCTACTGTTGTTCAGAAGCTTGAAATGACATATCTTTGACCCTTCACTGGCCCTGGAATCAATAGGAGCTTTTTGGCATTGGGAAGCCCTTTTTAGTATCCCTCTTTGTCAGAGGAAGCTTGTTAATGCCATATCTAATCTAGGAAAGGTTGCTCTACTGTTGTTCAGAAGTAAAGTGGTAGTCATCCAAGGAAAATAAGTACAAAAAGATGGGAAACAAGAGGAGAATCTTCACAAACCATTTTATTTTGACTCATGCATGGAAATCATTGTTAATTAGCAAGTTACACTGTGTGTTACCCATCATAACCAGTCAGGAAGTTGGCTGGACTGAATTAGGCTTGAGGTGCAACTGACTAAAGTACCAAATAAAAGGACAGAGCCGAGGAAAATAGCAATACTGCATTTGCATTTTGCAATGGTGTTATTTTGTAAGGTTCTTGGTGGGTTGAATGCCACATCAGCATGGATCTATCTCCCTACCCTTATGGTAATTTTCACAATGGGTTATGGGAGATGCTTAGGTCAAGTGTGAAATGCTGTCACACGTGGTCACCTAAGTGCCTGGGCTGTTGTAAGCTTGTTAAACCATTTATGTATCTGACACTTAAAACAAGTTTCAAACTATCATTTGGAAGGACTCCTAAATTGATGCCTGTCTTGCGGCTATTATTAAACTACCTATTTCCTGGGAAAGCGCCTTATATAAAGTGTTTTTTGCCCATAAAAAAATGAACCAGAAGTAGTTAGTTTTTCAATTTTTTATGTTAATGCAAGAACATGTACTTTTATTAGATTTTTTGTCCCTAAATCTCTACATTTGGTTAAATCTATGTAATAGTTCACACCCAATGTTATGGGATTATCATTCCTTTTCACTCTTTGGCTTATTGTGTCATATAGATGAATGCATTTCCCTATAGAAAATTGTATTATCTTACCTCTTCGTCTACTCTTTAATCATTATATTCTAGGGGAAGTTGGAGGGCGCTCCTTGGTCGCATGAGCTTAAATTGCATATCCAAGAGGTAGGTCTACCTAGTTGCCAACAACCTACCTAGGTTTTATGGCATGGCCCTCTCATGCTTATTACCTTGGCTAGGAATTTGACACCAACATAGGGGTTATCATCAGGTCAAATGCCTGTAATAAAAACCTTGTAAAATCTTCTAGGACCTTTCTTATGCTCCATAGCCTACCCCATTCCGATGGGAGAAGACTTAGATAATGATGATAGTGATTGTTCTTCAATATTATTATGTAAGCTTGAGTTATTTGCATCATGCACTTATTATTTCGTATTATCTTATTTTTTGTGTATAAGGTGCGTTTAGAAGTTAATGGTGTTTCATTGTGTGCTTTAGATTTAGAATGCATAAACTAGACATCATGAACAATTTGTGAAGTATAGGTTGCTTGTTAAAGATTCATGATTGTAGATTCCATTTTGGATCGGGGAAAAGCAAAGTAAGAGGTACCTGTTGATACTGTGACTTTATTGTTGAATTATGGATTGGTTCTACTCAAATCAAATAATATTCGGCGGATAATTATTTGTTTTAAACTGTGGTACTACCTTCATTCAGATTTTATGTCCAGTGACTATCTGAATTTATGCACCACTAGACCCTCCTCCAAGCTCGTGCTAGAGTAATGAATATTGACGGATACTCATGCTATTAATTTCCGCATTTGTACTCAAACGGATATCCATACCTATTGTATCTGCTTAATATAATCAGATGCAGAGCAGATAATACCAATATCCCATTCCAATCCAATATGCTTTTAGTGGTAGCTCTACCTGATCCTAGTGGGCCTCATTCTAGACAGATCTTTTTATGACTTGGGTTGCACTCAAATTGCTATCAGTTAATCTAAAATATAGGCACAGCAAGCTGCAAGAACAACTGCACCTTTTGTGTCCCTTCTAGTCAATAATTGGGGCTCACAATCACTAGCCAATATGCTTTTCTCGCATGCCTTTCTTCGTAAATGGCTCAATATTCTGGTGTACTAAACAGCACAAATCCATCCCGAACTTGGTGGTTAAACTCTACTGCAGTGACAATACTCTAGGGGCAGAAGATTGCATACACTGGAAAAAGTTTTCTTTGCTAATAAATGATTTACATGTTTAGTCTATATTGTTTACCTATCATGCCTTATGTAATTGACTAATTAAACTTCAATGAGCTGAAGTTATTGACCATTGTCATTTTCTTATTTCTTCTTGTTAGCAGGGTATGATAATTACTTAATATGTGTAGTGTCACCCTTCCATTTATGTTCTTTTGTTTCCAAGGTATTGGCAGAATGATTCATATATAGACCTGTGTTTCTTATGCAGGACCGAGAAAATATTGAGCGCTTGGCAATTACAGGTGTTGGTGATCCATCTGGTCGTGGATTAGGATTTAGCTATGTTCGAGTAACTCCAAATCCGAAGGCGCCCATGTCAAATGCAATGGGGAAGAAAAAAGCAGCCATTGCAAAAGGGGGTTCGACAGTCACCGGAACTGATGCGGATTTGCGCAGATTGAGTATGGATGCTGCTCGTGAAGTATGGTTAATTCTACATATACTTCATAATTCATACCACTGTTTTCTTAAATAATGTTGTTTATGGCCACATCTATGGACTATACCTTCACTTATGATTTCAATCGTGGAACATACCCGACATGGATTTCCCAGATTGGACATACTTCAATCAAAATGTCCTATGAATTGCAATTATGATTTGTGTAATGAGGATATGGATCTGTGAATAGAAAACCATCTGTGATTTATTTCTGATTTGAAAGTTTAGGACACAGATCTTGATTCACAGCCGTTTAAGATGCAATTTCAACGAGTCATTACTCATTACCTGATTTTCAGTCAAAATTAGGATAAGCTTCCACGAAATATGTTTCTTTCAACAATACTTTTGTAGGTGTTGGAAGGAGAAGAAATCAATTTCTAAAGAAAATGTTGAGAGGTGCTTCTAGTTTATTAAGGTTAAATGTTTAAAGTACGTTCCATAAGACTGTACAAACGAGATATTATTTCATGTCTGAAAAAATGCAATTGTGGAAAATTGTGCTGCGTTCGGATGTGATCAATCATTCATCATGAGAGTAAATGAAGATTTTTTTATTGTGTTTTATTCTCTGTGCTTCTGTCTCTTACGAATTTTCAACTATTGCAGATTCTCTTAAAGTTCAGTGTTCCTGAAGAGCAAATTGATAAGTTGACTAGGTGGCATCGGATTGCATTGGTACGCAAGCTCTCAAGTGAGCAAGCTGCATCAGGAGTAAAAGTAGATGCAATGACCCTCAGTAAGTTTGCCCGTGGCCAACGCATGTCCTTTCTTCAGCTTCAGCATCAGACAAGAGAAAAATGTCAGGAAATATGGGATAGACAAGCTCAAAGCCTTTCTGCTGCTGATGGCGATGAGATTGATAGCGACTCTGATGTGAACAGTGATCTGGATTCATTTGCTGGGGATCTTGAGAATTTGCTAGATGCAGAAGAATTTGAAGAAGAGGAAGATGGTGACATTGATGCGAAAAGCAATAAAGCTGATGTTGTAAAAGGACGTAAAATGAGAAGGTGCGTGTGGCAAGCTCAGCCAGAAGAAGAAATTGAAGATGATGAAGCTGAAGCTGCTTCTATACGCAAATTGCTCGATGGTATGAAGCAATAAACTCTGATGGTCCTGGTCATCCTTGATTTTAAATTGATTGGTTACAGCATCCTATTATATGTGATATCTGTTTGTTATTTTAGATCTATAAGTGTTGTTAGAACACAACATAGAATGCCAACTGTGAAATGATTGGCCATAGGTTTTCATAGGTTTCCTTGATAGTTGTTGGAAATATATACTTACTGACAAACCATTTTAGAGAAAAATAGCAAGAAACTTGCCACATAATGACATTCAACACTTTCTGATCTATTGAAGTAAATTATATACTGAACAATTGCTTGACCCAATATGATGGAGGTGCAGGTTACATTAGACAAACGACGTTACAGTTTGGAATGGTTTAACTTCTGTTACTTTGATATTTTTACATAGTACATAGATATAAACATTGTTTATTAATCTGTCTTGACAATGGATCGTGGAGTTCAAAATGAAGTGAGGCAAACACACACCTAGCGTAAGATATGGACACTTCAAAGGGATGCTAGATTACATATTAAAAACCTCTTTGGAAAGGAGCTAAGGTAACCGTATGTACCCTGAAGTTCTCAGAGGGCTCTGCAAGATGTCAAATCTGTGTAATCATGAGTGTTATATGCGTGTAGAATATTAGGGTGATTGTTTTGCATTTTTGTTCTTTTCTCAAACTAATTTTGGTTATTTTAAATGCTCTCATCCCAATAGACTTCTGTTTCTGTTTCATGCTGGACTTAAATTGGTTACAGAACAAAACTTATAAATATTGTACGTTGGTCACTTTATGCATTGACTGTATCAGTCATTGTTATGTAACCAGCAAACCCAAGTAATCAAACCAACATGTTGTAAAAGGAAATATGGCACATAATTCAAGACCTCCAATAAAATGCATCTTTATTCATAATAAACATTTCTCAAGTAATTCTTTGTATATGTAGGAAAACAATTGCAATACTAAATGTTGGGATTTATTTTCTCAGAAAAGAATGAGTCCTTATTTGCTTATCGACTTTCTTCATTATTTTGGAAGCAATTATCCATCCTCATGTTTGTTCGAACTGGCAACTTTAAAGTTTAAACAATTTTTTGTCATGTTATCTTATATAGTTGGTAAGGATTATAGATTTAGCTTCCTATGTAGATCTTTGTTAGCCTATAATGGCATGATGAAGATGGTCTGAACCTAATGAAGTGAATCCTACAAACTAAAGGTAGATCGTAGTGTAATACATCTTAAATTGATTTCATTGTTTGCTCTAATGAATTTGCAGATGACGAGTCTGAGATTAAGAAGAAAAAGAAGAAATCAGCTTGCATGGGAGCTGGTCAGACTCAACTCGATCATGAAAATGTTGATTCTTCTAAGAAAACTACTTCCATTACTAGACATATTGTTAATACTCATCCTGATGGTTCATTTGCCTCGAAGGAGATAGTAATGACGGATGCCAAGGAGGTAGATTTTTTTTTCTAATTGCCGAATTCATCTTCATACCATCCAAATTATTCTTGTAGGCTGTTGGTTGGTTTAAGTTAGTCATATTTAAGGCCATATGATTTTTGGATTGAATATAACTTATGATTGGTTAATACATCATCAATTACGAAGCATTGCTGTACTGCAGGTTGAAAATTTTAATGCTGACCAGATCATGTCTGTGAAAGTCAAGCCTCACAAGGTAAATGAAAGGATAATTATATGTTCATTGAATTAGTGAAAAGGAGAGGCAAATACGGCAATATATGGATTAAGGTAGAGCATGACTTGTAACCTTTAGTCATTTCCTGCTATATTCATGCGCAAAAAATTGCTTAATGTTATGACACTAAAATAAAATTAGATTTGTATTGCTTGCATTAAAGTGTTTCTTGGTAACTCCACTGAACAAGAAAATATCTGGTTAGAGAGAGCTCACGTATGAATGAACTATTTAAAGAAATTTCCATAAAATGATTCGAACTCCTTGGGTTATTGAGAAAACAAAAAAAATCTTAAGAAAATTAGTGAATGAGGTTGATTTGAAAGTTCCCAACTTCTCATGTTTATACCTTCTGGTTATACGTAGCTTTTGGAACGATCTTCTTTACAGCCCTAGGGTATAAACAAACCCCCAATGGTGCTTCACATATAGGTGGGATATAAAATTCTTTTTTCAATGATCTCTTGGACTATGGAAGCAACCTTGGAGGTGAATTGGTTGTGCAAGTTTTTATGTTATCAAACTGTTTCTGTATTTATATTACTAGGCTGATTATGCAATCGATTAATCGATAATGTAATATGCAAGCATTCAGAAAGGTGTAGAGATATTCTCTAAGGAGGTTCATCGAGTTTCCTATGTGCCTCTCCCCTCGGAAAGAATTTACAATAACAACTGAGACTTTATTCCAATATTTTGGGGTCGGCTATTTTAACCATTTTCTCCATTCAGCTCTATTAAGGGTCTTGTCTGTTGTAATACTAAGAAAACACATCCCTTGTTACGGACTCAAACCAAGTTCGGCTAGGCCTACCCTAGTTATATCAGCTCCTTTGAGGTTGACTAGTATCTTATTACTCCTAACCATTTATTGGTCTACATTCTACACAAACCACCTGAGACAATCTCCTCTCATGTTATCCTCAATTGGGAACATACTTTAGAAACTAGTTTTGAGGGCTTTATAAAAGAGGAATGATAGCTTGCATTGCCAATTAGATACGTCCAATAGCAATTCCGACATTATTGGTCCAAACAAGACTATTATTAGGAGCTATGAGAGGTTAGAGGCTAAATCGATTTCAAATTTCAGCTAGTTTCATAGCAGCTTGAGTTCCTCTCTTATTTTTGGTCATCGCTGGCTCCTCCTTCCAACCTCCAGTGCAACCTCCCAAACTGTCAATGCCGCCAACATCCATCTTGAAATCCTAGCTGATGTCTGAGTTGACATACTCTTCCACCACGAGATTAACATGGACAGCCACTTGCTTATCACCATCACACTTGATATTCCGGAATGCACAGACAAGTAGATGATGTTGTTCTAATAGATCTATTTACTTCCTCGAGTACTGTTTGTGATAAGAGATTCATCAAGCTCAGAAATCTCCCACCTCCATTTGTGGGATATCCTTCGTTGCTTGGTCAACTCTCTCCCTAGCCGATTCTTTGGTGTGCATAAGTTCCACTATGAAAACCTCTCTATGCTTCTCCCTCCACTGCTGAGTCCATACACTCATCAATCTCTTCATTCCGGCATGACACAGGAGGTCTAGGCGTGATATGCCAACTCCCTCATATGTAAAATGCTAACTTCCTCAGAGGTCTCCGAGGTCCAATGGATAAGGGTGAACCAGCATTGTGGCACATCAGAGAGACAATTGGAGCTAATAAGAGAATACTCGGAGTGGAACATTGCTGAGCGTCAGCCATGATTATGTCAGGCAAAACTAGTTTTTAAAATTTATTTCCAAAAAAGTTTTGGTTCTTTAGAAATTTTAACTAGCTAGCTCTTGCCTAGGTCTTAAGTTTTCTAGTACAAAGTTTTGCAAAATTATATTCATAAGAGTCCGGTTCATTTGAAAATATTAGAGAGTATTTTCCAAAGGATTATAAATATAGCTTTTATAAGGGTTCATGTACGAAATTCGATTTTTGGTATTAATCTAGGTCGTGCGGATTTAGGGTTCTTTTTGTCAGGATTAGAATAATCAGTAGAGGCACCGACCATCTTAGTTCTGAGGTTTTGAATTGGGATTGCAAGAGGTATCTGCTGACCGGATTAGGGTTGTCACATTGATTCCAATTGCTGATATTGAGATTCTCTCCAAGATGGAGAGGAGAAATATAGACAATTTGCTAAACCTCCTTAACAAATAGTTTCTGGACTCTTCAACTGTCTTGTATATTACATAACTATTTGATTGGCATTGTGTGTGTGTGTGTGTGTCTCAAAGGCCAAAGCCTCCTAGCTCTAGTAGCTAGTAGGTGGAGACATAACGCATCCTGATTGGATGGGTTCGATCCCATGGAGAAGCAAATTATTCCTTCCAATTAATGGTGGGAGTTATATATATATATATATTGCATAAAGTGTTGCACAACTCTATTAACCCCCTCTAAGGTTGCTTCCATAGTCCAACAGTGGTATCATAGCCTAGTGCCCTACTATTTAGACTTAATAACCTTGATAAAAGGGCAACCCATAGTTTACTCCTTAGGAATCACGTTTTCAATCCCATGATCCAATATATGGGGGATTCCCATACGGATAGCTTCCTGTGCATTGTAGTATTTATCTAGGTCGTGCAGATTTAGTGTCCTCTTTGTCAACCCTAAAACATGTCTATGTCGTTGTGTCCTAGATAAGTACACACGGGCACGGGTAAGGATTATAAATATAGCTTTTACATATTTGATTATTCGATTGGTTTTCATTGCGTAGTAGTATTTATAAAAAACAATTAGGTTGCCATAAAGAGTTACACAACTCTATAATGACCTAGTATTTAGGCTTAATAACCTTTAGTAAATAGGAAACCCATAGTTTACCCTGTAGGAACTGCGTTCACGATCTCATGACCTCAGATCCGGCGGATCCCATAACGATAGCCAAAAGTGGCAATATGGATCTCACAAGATAAAGTTCATAGATGTCAATCAAATGGTAATAGAAAAGAGTCAAAAGACATTAAAATCAATTAATTGTCAAAATGAAGTATACAAGAGTCGGTGGTTGTAGAATTTGGTACAAGTTGTTCCTTGGTAGTCACAAATATATGTATATTCATACCCCATACCTGTACTACGCATCAAAGCAAACAGCCACCAAAGTAACTATGGTTCAGACTCTTTTCCTGAAGTTCAGTACACACCATCTTCAGCGGGTTACTGGTGCTTATTGAATCGGGTGTTTATTTATCTCATATTTATCAACTATAATACTTGGTACATGGTTGAGAAAGGCTACTTTGATCCTACTATGATAACCAATGAGACTGATAAAAGAGCCCGAGAAACGAATGGGATGATTCAAAGAAAAAATGTTGCTCATTCAATGCAAAGGCAATCAGTGTCATTTTTTATGCACTTTATGAAACTGAATTCAACAGTGTCAAGTTGTGTTACTGCACATGAAATTTGGAATCTGTTTGAAGTCACATCACATTTAAAAGAATCTAATTTAGCTTATTTGTGATCTAAATCTGAAATTTTAATTTGCTTCCTCTAGTCCAAAATGATCATCTTGAGAGAAGCTTGAAAACAACATAAAAGAAAAGAAAATAGTGAAATCAGTTCCTATACAGAAAGGAGGTTGACTGTCAAGGATATATAGAAGTTCTGTAATGGGTCAAATGAAGTGACCCTTAGTATTCTTTTTGAAGGTATTGCAAATCACAGCCTTGTCACTCTCTAGGAAAAGATGTGCCAATATGTACTTTCAACTTTTTAGTCATGTAATGGTCTGCAGTGTCATTTCATTGGTCTATTTCATTTGTATGAACTTTGACGATGAATTAGAAATGCACAAATATCTGCTGATTGCATCTTTTAATATAGTAAAATGAGCTGTGTTGTTCTGATAGCGATTCTTACTTTTTCTTGAGGCTAAATATTGACTTTTACTTGACCAAATAAGGTTTTTAAGCAAAAGAAGCAGGTGGACAGACCAACTAGAGAGACTGTCGTCTGTGGTGCTTGTGGTCAGGTGTGTTATGTAACATATGGCTATTTAATTTCTTCTGGTATAGTTTTACTTGATAATCATAGTTCTTGTATGGAACAGAGTGGGCACATGCGAACTAACAAAAATTGTCCCAAATACCGCGAAGATGTAGAAACTTCGGAATTAGAGTGTGTCTCTGGGAAACACGGCATCACTGATGTGACAAGCCAACTGAAGACACCGAACAAAAAGTTGTCCAAACTGGTAGTAAAAACAGCTGAGTTGGAGATTCAAGAAGTTTCTGACAAGAAAGGATTAAAGCCGAATGCAAAAAGTATTCCCCTTAAATTCAAGTGTGGATCTTCTGAGAAGCTTTCTGATAAAAAAATTCTGGGAAGTCAAACTTCTGATAAACATACCATTCCAATTGCGGATGTTGAGACTAAACGAAAGAAGATCAATAAGCTCATAATTTCTACCAAAATGAAGTCGGAAGATGTACATCATGAACTGCCAAGGCCTTCTGTTGTTATACGACCTCCAATTGATGTGGAGAAGGATCAACCTTGCAAGAAAATCATTATCAAGAAGCCAAAAGTTATTAATGTTATAGACCAAGTAAAGTATGGACATCAATTTGGAACTACCTCTGAAGTTAGAAAGACAAGGAAAATTGCAGAATTAACAAGCTTTGATAGTCAAAAGAAGCCAGTTAGCCAGTGGTTTGGCGAGGCAGGTGTCAGGGAAAAGGCCATGTATGAGAGAAGATTGAGGGATGAGGAAAAAAGAAGCAAGCAGAGGATTGCAGAAGAAAGTAGCAGATGGATGGTTGACGAAAGTGTGCGTGGGCATGAGAGAGTAATTGAAGATAGGAGGTATGAGGAAGTAATCTGGAGAACGGAACCACCAAAAACAAAAAAGAAGAAAAAGAAGAAAGAACTCAAAGATGAGTACTTGCTGGACCATAGTCCATACAGAAATGATCGAAGGATCCATGAAAGGGAGCAGCGTAGTTCAAAGAGGCGAGCCATTGTTGATTCTGAACAGCTAGAGTATGCACCTCAAACAAAGCAGCGTAGAGGAGGGGAGGTAACATTCATATATTTCTTCAACTTTGTAGGGATGGTACTGCTTGTTACATTTTTTTTTTTAATATTTGACTTATCCTACCTTCTTTTACCTATATAAAAGTATTTGTTCTTGCTCGTTACTGGGAAGGTTAAATTAGAGTAGCTGTGCTATTTGTTTGGATTTGATTAATGTAGCACGAGGCTTGATTACCTATCTCATGCATTACAAGCCATCTAAGGTGTACCTAGTTAGCAGGCTTAGAGAAAGACAATGGTTGCATGTTGTAAGGGACAGATAACAAGCCATCTCTCGTAGTTGTCTGTCTCAAGTAGTGTCATACTGAACTTTTGCATATTGATTATATATATGTTTTGGTTGTAGCCCTAAATTGTGGATTTTACATCATACTGGTGAGGTCCAAAAGTGACCTTGAAAAGGAGAATGTGTAAATTTCAAGTAGTGTCCCAGATAATATTTTCACCAAAATTTGATGCTTAAGCAGATGGATTGTTGATCTTTATGGATCAACAATTTATGTGCAGTAGCATACCATGCTATATATTTGATTCTCTTTCTAAACCCTAGAATGAAGTTAAAATTTCTTTCCGTTGAGGACTACCTTTGTAGTTTGTATTGTCAGCCAACACACTGGTTGCATATAAAATAATATGTATCTTGTCTTTTAGTTTGATGAACTTAATTGTTAACAGGTTTTGCTGTCTAATATTTTGGAGGGTATCGTTGACGCCTTAAGGAATTCGGAGGCATCATATCTATTCTTGAAGCCTGTAACCAAGAAAGAAGCCCCAGATTACCTTGACATTATCAAACGCCCAATGAATCTCTCCACAATCAGAGATAAGGTGAGAAACATGGAGTACAGAACTCGTGAAGAATTTAGGCACGATGTGTGGCAGATTGCATTTAATGCGCACACTTACAATGATTACCGGAATCCTGGCATTCCTCCACTCGCTGATCGGCTCTTAGAACTTTGTGATTATCAATTACGAGAGGAAGAATATGCACTGACAAAAGCGGAACGTAAAATTGAAGACTTGCACCGTGGTAGATAAATGAAAAGAGTGCATTATTTGCTTGTAAGTTGTAAATTTGTAAGCTTATTTCCGACAGAAACATGTTTGCAGTCAATATATCCTGCAGCTTTGTAATCATTAATCAAAGGTATATATATGTTCTTTTTGTCTTCAGAACAGGGTCATGTTGGATGAGCAAGGGTTGGATAATTCCTTGTTTCGATGTTACTTTTTTCGAAAAGAAAAGAAAATTCAATTTTATCACCATAATTCAAAGTCTTTGCATCGCAATTGTCTATGGAGCGATAAAACATTAGCATAGACAGATATGAGAATAGACAATTTTTTTCGGGAAAACCTTCATCTCTATAATGCAGCTGACAATTTTTTGATAGCTATAGATTAACTCAATTGCTGCATTTATAGTCTCCTTGACAGATTGCAAAAGCCATACAAAAAGATATGATAGTGCAATGGTATGAAAGGAAGATAAAGTCACATTAAGGGCCAACTGGAGATGGACATTATTTGCTTAGCCTTGCTGGGAATGTATATGAACTTTGTCACTGATTAGTGAGTGGGGCATAATTTCATCAGAACTTCTTTCAGTTGGCATCTCAGATGTGATTAGACTAATCAAGTGCTATGACATCTTTGCTTGGTATTTTGCCGAAATAGAAATTTTTTATGTCGTCTGTGTTCAGGTTTCAACTGGAGGCTTTGAATTTCCTAATTTGATTTGATCGAAATTTTACTGTTCAGGTGATGGCTGACGCCTTTCCCAGTTAAATTCTAGGAATATTTGGAATTGATTTCCAGTGAATTCCAGTTGTATTTGGTGCAAATCCCCTTAATCGATTGTCTAAGATCTGTGCTATGTAAAAGAACAATTACATTGAATCATGGTCCTCAAAAGTTTATTTTACTACACTGTTATCAGAAGTCCAATTTGTCCTTACAAATTTATGTGTGAGTTTGTATCAATCACAAGTCTTTGTAGCTCTGGCTTCTGATTGCTGCAGTTTTGTTCTCATGAGCTTTTACCTTCTTTTGTTTAGCTGTGGAGCCCTTCCTTGGCAGAGAACTCCATGAGAAAGAAGTGAGAATAAGACTGTTAACCTTTTCCTTAAAAAAAACTAATTATGATTAGTTTGACCCTCTTTCTATATTTTTGGCCTGTGAATTTTCTATGGTTCTCTCTATGTGATGTTCAACCGTATAAACGTTTTGAGTTTGTTTACTTGTTTATTTATTTTAAATAATGCAACATGACTTTTCTTTAAGAAAAAGTTATGTATTAAATATGTTGTATAGGCATTTTAGCAGATGACTTTTCTTTAGGAAAAAGTTATGTATTAAATATGTTGTATGGGCATTTTAGCAGATGAAAAGACAATTTTGGAAAAAAGGTTTATAATATGTTGTATTTGGACTATTTCTTCATGTCGAGATGTCTTTTCCTATTCTACATAATTCTCATTTTATTGATTATTACTTGATGTGCATGTCGCTGATACTTTTGATAAATCTACGAATGCAGGATAGATCCACTTCAACATCATATAATGTGCTTCGATATCAGAAGTCTTCCCACTTCAACATCATATAATGCTTCGATATCAGAAGTCCTCAATATGAATTGGTTAGCAGGGTCCAGCAGCTATAGGTCATGTGGTTATACCTTATGGACATATACCGGACGGGCAGGGCAGGGCAGGGCAGGGGTCGAGACTCATCGCAGTCAGGTAAGTATTAATGGGGTGGGGGAAACGGGTAGGATAATAACATCAACAGTGTAATTAAACTATCATTCTTTATCACATCGACAATGAAGTGATTGTTCCGTGACATAAAATAACATAAAACTTGTATATTATAGACAATATTAATCCATTTAAAGATTCATTTATTCAAATTACTATTATATATAGTTTTGTCTTTATTGGCGATATTTATGGATTTGTGTTTGGATTAGATTTATTATGAACTAAATATATAATACCAACCTTTATATTTGGATTGCAATGCTGTAATTACATCTGTATAATCTCAACCTTACAATTCAAATTCAACGGTTGTAACATAGGTTGGTTCCATAATATAAACCATCCAACTGATTTTTGAACATTTTTATATATATATATAAGGAATCGGGATCCCTGCTCTTAAGCATCTCCGTATGTTAAAAAATACAATCTAAAAGTTGCTATTATTTGTTAGATTGTATTTTTTGAGTAGTCATATTAAATCAAAAAATTGCCAAATATTGGATACTTTAAGGATCAAATATGAAGGTCAAAAAACATAGTTAAAAATTAAAAATGAAATTAAAAACATAGCATCACTAACTCTTGAAAAATGGGAATAGTAGTAACTAAATTAAAAAATAAAATTAAAAACATAGTTAAAAATTAGTAATAAGAGTAATACAAATAACTTCCGCTTGTTTATGTGACGTAACTTTGTGGAAAGGACCAAAAAAGTGGAGACCAGTGGTTGTATTATAGATCTAAAAGTGAAATATCAATCGGACTAAAATGTAAGTTGATACCCTCAAATATTTAAGTTTTTCAACTTAATACTATAAACTTTTTTTATCAACAACTTAATACCTTCAACTATTAAATCTTTTCAACTTAATACTCCGAAAAATAAAAAATCCAAAACTCCTCCTCCTCCTCCCCCCCCCCCCCCCCCCCCCCCCCCTCCCAACACCCAACTCCCCACCCCCCTCCTCTCTCCGGTGGTGCACGCGGCAGCGACGAAGGCGACAACAACAACGACAGTGATGGTGGCAGCAATGACAGTAGCAGCTACAGCGACAACACTGTCGACAGTGGCCGCGGGAGGAGGGCGGAAGGGCTCAATGGGGGTGGTGGTGGTGGGGCTGACAACGGAAAGAGGGAGGGCGGCGCGGAAGGAGGCCGCCGGAGGGGCAACGGAAGGTAGAAGAAGAGGAAGAGACATTTTTGGAAGAAAAAAATTCAAGATATTAAGTTGAAAATTCAAGATATTAAGTTGACTATTTTAAAAATTTAAGATATCAAATTGTCAAACATGGATAGTTGAGGGTATCAAATTAAAATTTAGCCTATCAATCGGTTATTGGCCCAAGTCTCTTTTCGCCAGTTTAGCGATAATCCTTGTAAAATTGATATTGGTGGAACTGTCATATTCGACAAAGATGGGAAGAATCCTCCGACGAAGGTGAAGGAAAAGCGGCACACCTTAAAAAGTGGAATTGATTTCGAAAGATGTGATCTTCTTGAGGAAATTACTAGGGGCAGCACACAAAGTAATAGGAGATATCATAGTTTTTTTTTTTTAATGGCTTTGAAGTAAACATTTAAACTTACAAACTTGGGAGTTTGAATGTCAGAAGGAAATAGGGAAATGGGCATAAGCATCGTCTCACTGGTGAAATAAATAACTTCTTGGCCACAATTAATCAAATTCCTGCAATGACCTGGGGAAAATTTATGGAAAGAATAACATATCAATTGCTGGTTAATATATATATATATATATATATATATATATATATATATATATATATGCAGCAAGGAGGAACTTTGGTGATCTTTCTATTATATAAACCCTAGATACTGCGGGTTAAAAAATAGCCTCAAAAATTGGCTAGCTGTACAAACTCAATATTGTCATCAACCGCATAGGTTAAACTTGGAAACTTCAAAAGAACAAAAAAAATGGAGGGCAAACATGACGTAGATGCTCATCGTTGGATAAAGGCTCAGTGCTTTCTCATTATATTATCAACCTGCATAATTGGACCAAATCACCGTTAGCTATTCATAATCAACTGTAGGAGATGTATTAATTGAACTGCATAATCTACTGTAGGAGTGTGGCTTACAAAGAAGTCAAGAACTGAAGAACTTTTTAGCATAGTTATCTTTTAATTGCAATCCCTACTCTCTTGCCGATTTCCAAGCAGAATGCGACATTTTCTTTATTGCAGGTTTTACAATGTCATGTATTTGAGTCAGCAATGAAATATGGACCTTCATTTAACTAATTTCAAAACATGATTCTATAACTTGGATATATTAAAGAGTTGAGGTATGGGCACAAGACAACTATATATTCACCTGAGCATTTGATATGGTAGTGCAGTTCCATATCTCTATCTAAAAAAATACTGTCGTTGAAAAATCAAACATCAGGTTGATTCTTCACATAGGACATTTGAAAGAAAGCCAACAGAATAATAGTGCAAGTTCTGTTAGTTACATTTTACCACAATTGTCGGGTTCATGGTTGAATGGCAAAATGCACATGGTGCAATACATTTGTTGAGTTCATGATAAAATGGTGAAATGAACATGGAGATTGGAGACCATTCCTCTTATTTACTGATTGTCCTTACCATATAAAATTGCAGCAGGTGAGATTTTATATTATCGCATTCACCATGTAAACTTTTGGATTCATTTTGATATAGGTCAAAATACAAATCGTTTTCGTTCAATATTTCTATTTCTTACAAGCTCTTCCCAATCAAAGTCTCAGCCTAGTTTCAACCACTTACGAATCTGTCATACTTTGAGTTCCGAATTTTCCATGCAACTAAATTGATGCTAATCCACAGTTTGTAACTATGCCTATCATCCCTTTCAATACAATAACAGCTTGGCAGAAGAGTATTATACATCTTTTACCATTAGTAACTCTGTGTTGAAATTAAATAGACATGTTATTATCACTACTAATGGATATCTCAGACATTTAAGCACCTAATGATGGGCAGGAATGTTGTGTGACTAAGATAACACTATATTGGGCTCATGGGCTGGAAGCCCCAAAATGGAGGTTGGATTCAGATAGTAGAGGATTGTTACTAAACAGGACTACTGCACTGCAGCAGCATCTTGTTTTATATTATCTAAGTACTGAAAAGATATTAATGTTTCGGCTTAATCAACCACCACAAAAATGAAGAGGTCAAATTGTATCAATATCAATGGTGCATGTACATTTCTTCCTGGATTAGATTAAAAGTAGCTATTGCAGATATGAACTTCTATTCACTGCAAAGGACTGCTAGAGAGCTCTCCAACTAAAACAGAGAGAAGCCCGAAAGTGCAACTCCTAAAAGTAGTAGCAGAAGGATCAGAGAGAGAAAATTGATCATAGAAACTTTTACTCAACTCTTAAATCACCAATGTAGTAAAGTGTTTACCATGTCCATTAAGAAAAACCTTAAGATCTAAAAATATTTTCTGCCTCCATTTCCTTTCTCTGGCCAACCCATAGGCCAAGCTAGTATACATACCCAAAATGGAGAAAACTTTATTTTTAATAAAACACTACATCCAGAAAATAGGAAGCCGAGAAGATCTTACATGGCTTTCCTGTGTCTGAAGGATATAACAGTGGGAAACTAAGAGTAGATAAAAACACTATATGCCACAGGCCCACAACTCTAGAAGATCTTATAAAGATTTCCTGTGTGCAAAGGATACAACAGCATGAAAACTCAGGATGGCAATCAAACATTAGAGCATTGACGACTTTTTCTTATTGCTTGTTCAAGCGTTATTTTTCTTATGTTTGCTCATTAAATAACTACAACAAGGTCCAGAACCAGATAATATATAAAACTGGATAAGGTTTGTCCTAAGCAAGCCATAATTATATAAGAAGGAAAGGAAACCAATACATTGTGACTATGGCAGGAACTTCATTTTCAAAACAAATATACCACATGATAAAGAAAATAAAAAAGAAATTTCCAGAATTGGTCAAATAATAACATTTACATAGAAAATAAATATTTGGCATATTACTTACATCAACAAACTGGAACGACCTACCAATGCAGGATTTTAGTTGGGGAGATCCGCTAGCTGAGATTGAACCCCTGTCGACTTGTTTGTCACTCTGCAAACATAAAAGATCTTATTTATTTAGTCTCATTGAAGCCTGCCTATTTGCAAATACATGGAACTTCGTTACACGCTAATCGCAAGAAACATTGTATATGACTTTTATAATCACAATTGATTTCAAGTCCGAGGAAAGGCATGGGCACCATAGTCGACAACAAACAAGGACATGCCATTAAGACATGATACAACTCAGAAAAGTCGACACATTGTGAATCACATGCCAAAAAAAAGACTTGTCATCAAGTTTCAGATTTTATGACTAAAAAAGTTTTTTTTTACTAGAATGTAATACTAAATTGTTTGTATTATCATATATCTGTATTATATTATCAGGAACTGAATGTAGTATCGGAATCGGTATCTATGAGTATCGGGATCGGCAGTTTCGGATCGGATTTTTTTGGTACCGGAAAGCAAATAATTATTAATAAATTATTAACATTTAAAAATATATTTTATACATTTAGACATAATTTTAAGTATTTTCAGTGTTGTTTCTTAGTAGTTTTGAAATTGAATGAAATAGTCACCATTGCCGTTTGGTTGACATGCAATATATAAGTTTTCTTCTTTACATGTTTTTACAACCTTAGTATGCTTTTACACCCTTGTTGATTGGTCTTTTTATTCAATTTTCTTTGCCGAATTGACCAAAAATTAAGCCCCCAATGTCGGTATGGATCATTATTGGGTATCAGTCAGTATCAGATCGGGCGATGCCAAACCGTATTGGTATCGGCCGTATCGAATATAAGCAAGATTCAAGGCAAGAGAGGGCTGGAATAAGCAAAGGTAAAGGCAAGGTGCGGGGGGATATTGGGCGGTATCGGATTGGGACAAGCTAAACCGTATCGGTATCGGCCGTATCGGATCGGTATAGGCCTATATCGCAAGCTATGCTTAACATACACCATCGTCAAACTATACATAATATTCAATCAAATTGAAAGAAAAAGACAACACAAATGCATTTCAAAGAAACAATATCAATATTTATCAGTGGATGGATAAAGATAGTAAAAGCTTAAAAAAAGAATACAAGTAAAAAGGAACTTATCACTCGCCCTCTCTCAATATTTGTGTGTGTCCAATTGTCCATTCTCGATGCCTGAAATCAAACCAAGGCCCCACCCACATGCTCTACGGTAGCTAGAGGAGGGGCTTAAATATTAGCCTATTAGGCCACAAGTTGCTTTCAATTTCAAGATGCAAGAGAATGGTAGAGGCAGACGGTGTATCATCAACTTAAGCCCGTCTCTAATTCCATAAAGAGATCTTTGAAAAGTGGTTTTTATTCTCAATCACTATTGTAAGGCTAAACATATTATATGGCGATCTCTCATCTATTTGAAGTGACTGATTGCTAAATTTGGAGAAAAGTTCTTGCTTCCGGAATAATCTCTTAACTCTTGTATTCAAGCATGGAGAGATGGAGAGGGAAATAAAGTGTAAGATGTCTTCACTGAAATCAAATAGGGGGAAGAGGAATTGTTAACCATGGAATTGGGATACTTTATCAAGGCAGATCAGTCTTAACGTATTTCTGCGTCGATGTAGGATTATAGGAAGAGTTAGTGTTCAACCCGAGCCCACCAGATTTTGTGTTCAGGTTGGAACCTGATGAGTTGCAAATTATGAATCCGTTTTCTCCAGACTGTACAGCAAAAAGGTTCAGCTTGAACCTGCCAATTTTGTGCCATCGAACAAAACCATTGAATGTATAAAAACAGATGGAAACATAAGACGCCTAGTGTTCCGCTTTCTCCAGACTGCTGCACAAGGGTTCAGCTTGAACCTGCTGCCTTTGTACCCTTGGGCAAAATCATTGAAAATATATAAAAACAGACGGAAACATAATATTTGGAGTGCTTGTAGTAACTAAAATATCATTATATGAGTTACTCTAGTTGCTTCCAACAAAAACTTCATTCGTAATTCTATAATTTACCTAGTTGTTGTTATTATTATTACTACTATTAATACTATTGACTTTCTATTATTTATAGTGGTGTTAATTGTTAATGAGTAATAATAGCAATGGTTCATTGCAGGGAACTGGAGCAAACAAAAGAAACAGGCGATTATTGTAAGATATAACCCACAAGTTAGATGTGTTGTCGTAGTTATCTTTTTTTCCCCTTCATTTCTGTATCTGTTAGATGCTTAAACAACTAACTGATACAATAAATTTTTATATCAAAGAACCTCTACAATATGAAAAGATGAAGTCTCCTGCGGAGTCAAAGTTCCGATGTTTGAGAAGCACCAACCTAAATGCAATAAGTTGTACATCTGACAACCTATATTGCATGATCAGGTGAAGTATCCTTGTGGGTCTCCTTGTTAGAGCCAGAGCACTTAAACAGTCTGAAGAAAAAATGTCGAGAAGGGCTAATAACTGCATGCAGGCACATTATAATACGAGTTGCTTTAAAACCGAACTCGGGCCTACTCACCATCTTCTCAATTGTCACAGGTTACATCATGCAACTTGCACATACTACACCCCGTACTAGGGTAGAACTTTACAAAAGAAAAGAACAATAACCAATATGTGTGACAGCACCCTGTAGCAATTTAACTGTCCTACATTATGCATAGTTTGAAGTATCGTTCAGTACAATCAGGAAGGGAGTAAGGTTGTAAAAACTAAAAACATGTAAAAGAAGAAAAGTTATCTATCACATGGAAACCAATCGGCAAGGGTGACTACTATTTCATTCAATTTCAAAACTACTAAGAAAAACACTGCAAATATATAAAATTATGCCTAAATGTAAACAATACATTTTCTAAAATGTTAATAATTTATTAATAACTATTTGCTTTTCGATACCAAAACATCCGATACTCCGATCCGAAACCGCCGATATTGCCGATACCGCCGATCCCGATACTCATAGGGAATGTCCGATACCGATACCGATATTGCAAACATTGACATTATGTTCATTACTATTAAACATGGATGCCATGTAATGAACAACATAATTAATACTTAGCCATAATGACAAGAGAGACATCTCCAATGTCATTTACCACACTTGCATCTGTTTATTACAGATTCAGAAATACTATACATTATCAATCATTTTCACAAACTTGGCAAACTGGTTACCCTGAAATTTTCTTGTCTTTCTCAAACAATAAGGCCATACCACAGATATAACTCATTATTCTTCAAAGCAATTAGTTAGCATGTTTAGGTAAGAAATTCACAAGTGATGCAGAGATAGTTATATGCATGTCTCTACATGAGCCTTGTACAAATCCAGAAGGGGACAGAACATAAGTACCTCATTAGTATATCGTTTATCTTGAGCATCTTC
The DNA here is from genome assembly GCA_036927795.1 of Iris macrosiphon. Taxonomy (NCBI): domain Eukaryota; kingdom Viridiplantae; phylum Streptophyta; class Magnoliopsida; order Asparagales; family Iridaceae; genus Iris; species Iris macrosiphon. Next base: position 10,381,120 of record JAYESA010000009.1, read on the forward strand.
AAAAAGGGAAGAGTAATAAGTCGGATCATAAATGGAGCCTCCTAGAAATTCACTGCTGTTGAAGTTCTGCCTGGGTATTTCGCGAGTAGAAGGATTAAGAAAACTACTTCTCACATCAAAGTCTGGTTCTGGATAGGCTGAGCTATGAACAGAAGAAACCCCCAATCTATACATCTGAATCCACAGGAATGAGGAAAAGAACCTCACTGAAAATCCTATTATTTGCATCACCAGTGCAAGTCTAAGTGAGAAGGCAAAATATGGCCCATAATCTTCAGGTGCAAAGTTCCTGTACGAAGGCATAATAATCAAAGAATATTAGATCCCTGATCCCTAATGAGACAATTAGCTGAAAAATTAAATTCCTAATGAGGTGAAAATTGGATGGAACATTTTTTTTGAAAAATAAGAATAAGCAACGGAGGTAGGCAACGAATATCACTCCCCATCTGCCAAATCTATATTGAATTTGAAATGCATTCCAAGTCTACAATGGAGTTCACTCGTAGATATTTATTATTGAATGCATCCATGTGAAGATTATTTCATCACACCACTCAATAATTAAATAAGATATTAATACAGTAGGTTTTTACGATATAAGAACCTCAAATATGTCCTTTCTGGATCTTGTTATTTGGAAGGAGAGCCCTCAAATTGTTGGCTCATTTCAACATAAGCCCTCATGTTAGCTTCCATCCAAGTTAAAGTAATCTAACCGTAGAGTTAACCGTAACCATACTAGGTGAATGACAGTAGGATGAGTTTGGATTTATTGGGTAGGTTTTAGGAGAGGACGAATGTGTGGCCGAGAGAAGGAGAAGGGGAGTGATGTAGAAGATATCACCCTGATTTTGCCAAGATTTGTGGATTTTGGTCTTCAAGTATTTCTTTTTTTGTTTACCAAGATTTGAGATCTTGGTCTCCAAGTATTTTCTCTTTCGTTTGTCAAGATTTATGGATCTTAGACTGCAAATATTTCTTAATATTTCTTATTTTGCAAAGAAGCCAAAGAAACACAATATGGCTTTACTTTTCTATTTAGGGAGTTGAATCTCCCATCGTAATTGCGATTATGGCATTCAATAAAAGTTATTCAAGTTCTTCACAATGGAGTCCCCCTCTCAGTGGATTAGGATGCCAAGGGTCTCATTCACTCAATTCGACTCATCTTGGCTTATGGTTATCCTTCTTTCCCCTCTCTCGTCTCCTTATGACACAGCGAGCATCGATCCCTATGCATTGCACCAGGGAAGTTGATAGCCAAGGGAAGAAGGGGTGCCTGAGAGAGGGAGAAGGAAGTTGGCATAGGTTGTGAGGATGAGGGCCGGTGTTGGTTCGAAGAATGAAGGAGGATGGCTTAGAGCTTGACCAGTTCGGGTTTGAGAACGAGGAAAGAGTTACAAAATGATAATAAAAATGACATTCGTTAACTTCAACAGAGGTCCGCTATTGCCCTTAACCGCAAGACATTATAACCAATAATCTTAATGATTTAAGGGGTCTCCTTACAAATAATGTTTTTTGGGAGGCCTGTGTTAAGATGGACAAATTTTGAGGGGCTTATATAAAAAAAACCTAATGGAAAATACTATGAATGGTTATCATCATTCCGGTTCTACGTATAGAGTAATAAAGACAAGAAGGCATTGGACAATAAATGAAGATAGCATTAAGTAATACTTCCGTTATGCTCCACATCCGACCACATACCCCATTCTGATTGGAGAAGACTTGGATGATGATGATTACTACGTAATACACCCCTTACACCTCAACAAAATTCAGCTATAAAAGTTGAGCTGACAGTAACAGAACCCAAAACAATAACCGTGTAAAGGGGGTTTAATGTTTTATGGAACCAAATGACGTGAGATAGGGGAAAAGCTCCTAATTTACCATGCTACTACTTCAACGATTATCTACGTTGCAGGGACACGAACATGACACACTTTAGATTGGTTTTTCAATCAAAAGTACCATGTGAAATCTTCTTATTTTTTTCTCTTCCTCTATCCCATAGGTACGTCAATATACAAAATTTTCTTCTATATGAATCGATATTATTATATTCCAATTCCTTCCTTATACCTCCCAAGGAAAATAGGGAGACAATTGGCACCTACTTTGATGTGTCATAATGTATTTTAGAGTGTTTATGTTGTATCCGGTACGTATCCGACACAACTGAATGAACTTTGGACAACATTATACGTTAAGAGAATGTCAAAGTAGCTTTCAATAAGATATGGTTAAAAGAATGTCGAAAAGTAGCTTTCAATAAGTATGGGTGACACGCTTCAAAGCACCAAGACTAAGTAAATTGTTGAGTAGGGTCTGGAATCCAATTCCCATTGAGAGTAGGATCCAGCTACTAGCAACACATGAAAAAATGGGTTTTCAGTAAAAATATAATAGGTAACACATATCCAAGGGCTTAAATCTCATTGATTTCTCAAAAACAAGGGCCAGGAAGCTTGTTCCCCTGATAATCAGGCCCTAGAGAGTGCTGCCCAGGGAGTGAAAATCTACATTAGTTGCCCATCAGTGATGCTTCAATTCCTCAAAAAAAAGTAGGACTTAAAAAGAAAACAAAATTATGTGCGGTTTGTGATAAGAGAGAGATTGCATAGAGGAGTTTGGGAGAGAAGAAAAACGCTCATACAGAAATGACACAACCTCCTTTCATGTTGTTGTCTGTGCTCGTGGTGGCCTTGTTGGGTATAGTGGAGGGCGGGAGGCAGGGATTAAACATGAGTCTTCTGTGAAAGCTTGCCAAATGTAGCCATATGATTGGATAGCTGGTTGTTTGCAGTTCGCTTATATTAGTGGCTTACCTTAATACATATTTTCTGTAATTCTCTTGTCCAAACAACATAAAATTGTCAATCTCAACCTTTAACCAAGAAATATTAGACAATCCTTGGTTATGCATAGCGTAAAAGGGACTTGGCACTTGTTGTTTGTTGTTCCTAGTGTGTTGTGGAGTGTCCTTGTCATGTTTGATGTGTCCGACAAGTCGGGATACTGACATGGTATGGACTTTTTGGGTGTGTGCTTCCTAGGATAACGATATCCATGACATCGAAGTTAGATTTAACGTGATAATATAATGTTTGAAGCAAGGTAAGGAACTCGGGCTTGGTATCGGTTTTGGACCGTTCCTGTGACACCCATAAAGGATAATATAAACTTCAACGAAGCACTGATATAACATGTCTGCCCTCATCGAACTAAGGTTTTAAGTATCAGCCAAAACCAATAAGTTTCATTCAGACAGGAACTTGACGGTCCAAAACCACTTAAACAGCCGGATTCAAAACCACTAAACCCCCCTGAAACTGCCAGAATTGAAACCGAGTTTTTGAACCTGGCTTCAAACATGTACCAATGTATAATCTAATCACTTTAAATATATGTTGTTCGATCTCTCAGATATGATTGCCCTAGGAAGCACCGAGTTGTCGGACGCGTATCAGACATGACAAGGACACTAATAACAAGTCGGTATCCTCCGTGTCAGAATTGTGTCAAAGAAACGTACCAGATGGAGTGGGAGAAGAGGAGGAACCAGGCTAGGTCGAGGAGGATGGAGCAGAAGAGGAGGGCGGCGTAGGCCCTGCTGAGGCTCTGGCTGCTGCTCTCGATCGCCACGATGGCAAAGAGCGACACCACCAGGTTGATCAGAAGAACGCCGTTGAAGAGAGCGCCGAGAGATCCGACCAGCGCGCACCCAATCTGAAAGAAGAAGGAATCTATGTCAGAGCAGCTCAGATCCCTAAATCAAGAAGAGGAGAGGAGAGGAGAGGGAGAGAGAGAGCGCGAAACCCTAGGGTTTGGGAGGGATGAACCTGGACGTAGATGAGGAGGACGGCGAAGGACTGGACGCTGTCGTAGTCCCGGAGCCACGAGCGGAGTCGCGAGCAACATGGGGAGGAGGAAGAAGAAGAACAGCAGGGCATTATAGTAATTTGATCGAAGAGGACGGAAAATTCGATCAGAGGAGTGAGAGAGGAAACTCTCTACATTGGAATGAGTATTGAAGAAAGAGAAATGATTTGTTTCTTTCGGAGATCGGATGATGGTGGTCGTGGGTTTGTTTTAGGAGGGAGATCAATTAAAGCATTCTTCTTCTTTTGTTTCCTTATTCTTACATCGGTTGGGTTTTTTTTTTTTTTTTAAGTAACTTTGATTTCCTCCCACTCATTTTATTATAATTCAAGGTCCATCAAATTATCATATTTACTTTTATGACTAACAGTAAACTCCTTTTACCCCCCATTTATGATCAAAATATTCTAAAATAAGTGAGGTTACCTTGAATTATGGTAAAAATAAGTAGGGTGCAACTCAAAATTTCTTTTCTTTTATGTAGGTCAAAGGAGTTGTGTGTTAATTATTGAAGGTTTTCATTAGAAGTGGGAGGTTCATGCATTATGGTAATTCAGTGTGATGCATCTTGAATTATGGTAAAATAAGTAAGGGACAACTCAAAATTTCTCTCTCTTTTTTAATGAGTCCTAATAATAATAATGTTATAAATTTCTATCTAAAAAAAACTATATTTTTAATCATTTTATTAATAGGATTAAAATAGAATTGTGTCCTCATTTTCTTCCCCAATGCTCTCTTCTTTCTCCCTTCCACCCCCTCCTCTCATTATACTTAATCAATACTCACCCAACTTTTCCCTGTCCTCCTTCATCTTTCCTCTAACTTCTCTTTTTCTTCTCCTCTCCCTCATTCTTCCTAATCTAAATCCATCGTCCTCACCTTTCTTCCACTTCTCTCCCCTTAGGAAAATAGAAAATTCAAGGACTAGACAAAGATTCGTAGCCTATCGATGGAGCAATTGTAGTGCCTCGTTCACCCTGTTCGGGGAGCGCGGCTAAGGAGTACTTAGTATCGTTCGATCGGGACAGTTTGAATCAAGATCATTTTCTTATTATTGATTGGTTTATTCGGAATCAAGTCCTACATTCAGCGGATCATGTCTCGAGGAAGGACTTGGCGGTAGAGTCGCGAGGGGCCTTTCGTTGCGCTGGTTTCTTTGTCCGTTTTCGATGTCGCTTGGTTGCTTTCTTGTTGGTTTTGTGAGTTACGTTTTCTTGAACGGTTTCGATGGATTTTATTGTCTTCGTTCTTTGAATTTCGCATTTCGTATCGAACCCTTAGAGACCGAGGCATGAGATATTGATCATCTGTTGGTGCGTGTAGGTGATCGTGTAGGCGACGCGCAAGCGGAGTCTCGAAGATCTCCCATTTCTCTCCCCCGATTCACCAACTTGTGAGTGGCCTTACCTTCAATTAGCTCCCTTCTTCCAAGTTTTCGCTCTTAAAAACCAGACTCACTTGTGCGTTCCGATCAACGATACCATAATAATAATAACTGAGTCAATATAATAAAAAGTAAACTTGAAACACTTATGTTTGTCACAAAAAAATTATCGTACGATCATATTGTTGCGTGCTTGTCCGCTATGCATGTATCTATTTTATGTTGTAATTGTAGCTAGAATTCATTCATCTATTTTATATTGCAATGTGTAGTGCATAACTTGAAATGTGATAACTTGAGCAGGTAGGTATGCTATGGAATTCTTCAGGACTCTTATACTTCATGCTTGTTGTCTTGAAATGCTTGGTTTGATAATTTAGTTGAGACGATGCATGGTCACGGACAACTTGTGCACAAGGTGTAGAGTTCCTGTGAATGGTTTATGGGGCACCGAAACTGATTCGTCCTAGGCGGAACATTAGTATAGTCGTGTTAATGGCCTAGCACGGGTGAGTTCGGGACTTGCAACGGAGCTATCTGCTCGTGATTGCAAGGATTACCATCTACCTTAACTATAACTTGTCACGTCCCAGTCCCAAAATATCGAGGGACTGGACACGTGAGCAATGGCCAGCAGCACGCACCGATGGACAACCCAATTTAATGGATCCATCAGGGCATGCTTAAGCTGTAGTCTAGCAGTACTAAGTACAAGTCTCAGGTATTACTAATCTCATCCACAGAATAACACAGATTAATTGCCAGAAATAATACAATGGAAATAAATATGCAATAACAAATAAGGTTGTCTCGGGAAACAAATCCGAGAAATATTCTGTTACATTTAAGGAAAAAGACAGGAATTAAAATGCTGGAAATGTAAATACTGTATAGCTGAGGCCGGTGCTCAAGAGAAGTCTTCGGCCACTACTTCGTCCTCTGTTCCTTGTTCTGCTCCAAGGAGTGCTCCGGTACCATACACCTCTGGATAGTTCTCTTCGGCTGTACCTGGGGACATAATTCGGATCCAGGTCCTCAGGGGACAGCAAGGTACAGAAAATACAAGCCAAAATAAATACGGTGCAGCAGTCAATATAATCATCAGGGTAAACTAAGTAACCAACTATGTGATATGCAATATGAGAGCAGCACTAGAACTCAGGCTGAAGCCACTACAAGCTCTGTGTCGGGGAGCCGGTAGCGGCAATAACTATGAATTACACTATGATATATACTATATTTTATATATAATATCAGCCTGTAGTCTGTGTGTCTCTCCCCACCCAATGTAATCCACGTCTCATGTCCATGACACGCAAGATCATAACTAATGCAGCAGTCATATAATGTCTAGGAATAAACTGTCCATGTCATACCTGTATCCTATGCAGAATCATCGTGAATATCTCAAGAAGATTCTGTCCATGATAGTGTCAAGTGTCCTGGGTTTTGGTGTACTTGATAGGACAAGTACGAGAATTATCGGGTCTCGTTAACCATGTCTATGTGACATTACACAATCCCGCGTACGGAGTTGGCACCCGACTATGATCGGACACTAAGCACGTCACACGTTTCCTAGGTTAAGCAGTTAAACATGTTTATATGGATCTACCAGAATTCAAGTAAAATACTATAACAGAAATTACTGAGAATTTACAAGCTCTATGTTCTCACTGATGCAAAATTAACCAAGAAAAATATATAGCAAGCTGCAGCGTTTGGCAAGGTACACTTGCCTGTGGTTCCTGTTCCAATTGCGGCTCTGACCTCAGCTGGAATTGCAGGCGGTACTCCGGTTGTTGAAACAAACATCACCATCAGATCCAGAAAATATCAATCAGCTAGAAACGTCTGTCCTTGGGTCCAATTTGGAGACAAGGGCAAAAACGGCAGTTTTGGGCCAAAACGGGGTCCACCGGTGGGCCCGCTTTGCACCGAAAAATGCGTCAGGGTCAACGGTCTCCAAATTCACCAAACTCAGTGTCAACAGGTCAAGAACGCTGATACGAACCCAACGGAACTTTCAGAATTGAATTCCGATGAGCCGTTCACAAAATCGCCCGTCGAGCGGGGCCTGTGGGGCCCACGACACGCGATTTCGTCAACGTTCTCAGAATCGAACCAAACTTGACCCACAGGACCAGCGTATCGATACGAGTCCGATGGCGCAAGTTTCGTCTCGATTCGACGTGTGTACACAAAGTTAGGGCGCATTCCAGAAAGTACGGATACGGGGCGATGTCCGCGGATACGCGTTGATTTCGGTGTGCACGCACACCCGAATCAGCTTCCACGAAATCCCACACGTCCGTATCGATGAGGCGCTTGTGTCTGTGAAGACCGCGCACGACCAAGTCGTCCCGTTTGGCGGGACGTACTCGGTTCCGGGGTGAAACAGGGTCTGGTTTTTTTCCTGTTTTTGGATCGCGGTGTACGATCACCACAGGACGCGATGCCCCGAACAGTTTATCCGGACACCGAGAGGGTCATACAGGCTTCGCAACGCAATTTGCGGAAACGAAAACGGAGCTACGAGCAAGAAAATACACGCACCTGAACGGGGCCTGAAAACCAGGGTCAAACCGTGTCCGACACGTGTCCGACTCGTGTCGGACACAAGGGATTCAAATTAGGGTTAGGGTTAGGGTTAGGGTTCCCGGCGGAGACGGCGGCTCAGGGCGGGGAGGCCGGCCGGGCGGAGGGGGCCGAAGGCAGTGGGGGCACGCGGCGGCGCTGGAGGCGGCGTAGGCGGCGCTGGGAGCGGCCGGAGCTGCTGCCGCTGCTGTTCGTTGCTGCTCGTCGGTGGCCGGAGGCAGGCGGAGAGAAGGGAGGAAGAAGGAGGAGCGGCGCTGGGGTGCTGCGGGCGGTGGTGGTCGAAGTGGGGGGTCGGCCGGAGGTTAGGGTTCAAGCGAGGTTTGAGGGAGGAGGAGATCGGGGTGGAAGAGGGGTTATATAGGGCGAGGCGCGGCGAGGGTGAGGCCGGGGAAGGCGGGGCTGAGGTCGACGTGGGTGGCTCTCGCGGAGGGGAGGGGCGGTCGTGGCGGCCGGAAATCGCGGCGGGCGGCGGAGGGATCGGGTCGTGGGGGTCGTGGGGTTGGGGGTGAGGCGCCGGTCGGGTCGGGCGCGGATCCGGGTCTGGCCGACCCGCCCGACCCGTTAAAGCAAGGGCCTGGGTTGGGCTGCTAACGGGCTCGGCCCACTGGGCCGGGCCGGGCCCCAGACTAAAAAAAAATAAAATAAAACAAAAACAGTAATAATAAAAATAAAACATTTAATTAATTAATTAAATTAGGAAAATAGTTTTTAGACTTTTTAAAATAGGTCTGAGGTCCAATTAATTCCAGAAAAATTGTCCTAAGTCCAATTTTTCATTTTACATCCAAAAATATTATTTTCATAATATTTTAATATCATTTATTATCATTTAAAAATCATTGAATAATTAAAACCCTATTTTTAATTTACAGAAAAATCCCAGAAAATTCCAGAAAATTGTGAAAAATCCAGTTTTTAAAATTTTAAAAATTCAGGGGGTTTACATAACTCGTCTTGTATGGCTATGTCAGTGACCCCATATATGTGTATATTTAAACTGTGCAAGCTAACTATATCTTGTGGCAGGGAAGAACATAGTAAGTTTTGTGCAGGTGGCTCAGATGAACGGGTAAAAGTCACCGAACGGTGGCATATTTATTTCAGTTATTTCAATTATATTGTATGTTGTAACTTGAACTAAGGCAAGATAGATAGACCACAATAATAATTTGTATGCTTCACATGAATACTGTGTCGATTTGGTTAGTTGGGTTAGCTCGTCCTCATCGGTACTTTTTAAAGTATCGACTCTCGTTGCAGTAGGTTCCCCTAGCGGAGGCGACACGGCAAGGAGTTGAAGCTTTTTTCCCCAACTAGTCCATTACTCGTAGCATTTCGTCCGTGTCTTTTGAAGCTTGTACAAATTCTTCGGAGCTCATGCACACATCTAATGCAGCTCTGAGGCAAGCCGATAGTTTCGTCCGAAGGTATCTATTATCTTTTAAAGTTTTAGTAAATAATGTAATGTATGGAGCAACTATCTCATTTTGCATCCCTCTTGTAAGCCCGAATGGCACCCTTTACTTTTGAGTCAAAAGTTTGTAACAAGGATGTACATTATCAATAAAGAGAACTTTTTTTTATTTCATATGTGTTATTACACTCAGAAACTCTGCTGTTGAGTTTTTACATATATATCATTATGCTAGGCCTTGTGCAGACGCGTCTTATGCTCGTACGACATCACGTCCGGGGGACGATTAGCGATTCTGCGGAATCGGGGTGCGACATATTGGTATCAGAGCACGGCTTCGGATCCTTTGGCCTCGTGTCAGAAAAGTTTTCATAAAACGACCATGTCCCTCCCAGTTGAACTCTTGAAATCGTTTGGGCAAAGTTAGATGTGTTCCATACAGTGAGTCCGTAATACTTTATGAGACTAATGCAAGTTCTTTATTTGTGAAGGAATGGCTCAAACTCAAGGAACAGCCCAAGGAACAATGCAAGTAAAAACGCAAGTGCAAGCAAGTACTTTGGCCACTTCGAAAAGCTCCGAAAGCCAACGACCTGCGCCCCCCGTCGATCCAGTTGAGCGGATGATGCAAATGCTTGAGGTACAGCAGCGAAGGGACGAGGCTCGACAAGACAAATTCTAAAAGAATCTAGAAGCTCAGTTCGCGGTCCAACAAAATCAGGTTGATGCCCTGCAACAGATCATTCAGACCATTGCCTCCAACCATTCCGCAAATATAGCGGCACCGGTGGAGCAACCAACACTTGATGTCAAGATGCCTCAAACCCCAAAGAAGAAGAATGTGACTACCTTCGACTTTGTCGACTTCAAGAAGGTCTGTAACATGCCTTTTCGTGGGACCGAGGACCCAGTCGTGGCTCTAGATTGGCTAGCCAAGATTGAAGATCACTTTAATCTACTAGAAGTACCCAAGATCAAGCGAGTCGCTTGTGCCCAACTCCAACTTCGTCTGAACGAGCACGATTGGTGGAATATACATCGAAGATCTTTCTCCGAAGATGGTGAAGGCGAGACGATCTCATGGGCTACCTTCTGTAGCACATTCGAGGAGGAGTTTATTCCCTCACCCGTTCATCGTTAAAAGGAGAACGAGTTAGTGCATTTGCAACAAGAAAGCATGACCGTGAAGCAGTATGCCGCAAAGTTCAACCGGCTCGCCAATTTTGCTAGCTCCTATCTACCCAATGCGACGAGCCGAGCCAGAAGATTCGAAGGTGGCCTGCATCCAGCAATTCACGCGCACGTAGTCGCTTCTCAATACGAGATAATACGGGAAGTCCTTAACCATGCCCTCATCCTAGAACTGCAATATCCTTCAACTACTCCCGGCGCTGTGCAACATTCTCATCACAAACACCCTAGTAACGCAAGAGGACAAAGCGCTCATAAGTGTCCAAACAATGGAGATTCTCAGGGCCATAATTCGGGGCATGGTCAAGGGCTACATTGTACATTCTGTAACAAAATGGGGCACACAGTCATCGACTATCACCGTAAGAATATGGCATGCTTCATCTGTGGTTATTCGAGTCATCTAGCCAGTGACTGTCTTGAGAATACCCACCGATTCTCTCATCCCGTCCTCAACAACAGAATTCTGCTCAGGCACCCCAAGCAAATCGGCTTGTGCAATAACAAGAGCATCGTCCGAATGCTGTGGGTCGGGTTTATGCATTGATGCGGGATGAGGCATTCACCTCGGACACCGTAGTGACATGTATATTGCTTTCAATAATGTTCCTGCACGAGAACTATTTGATTCTTGTGCCACACATAGTTTTGTATCAGCGAACTTTGCCAAAGAAAACAAATTTTCTCAGACACCGTTAAGCTTAAAGCTTAGCATCAGTACACCGTCGGGCATGGACTTGCCTGCTAACTCAGTTTGTCGTAACAGCTGTATTTGCATCGGAGGAAGGAAATTGTCACTCGATGCGATAGTTTTAGACCTCAGGGACTATGACATTATTTTCGGGATGGATTGACTCGACGCTTGTTCGGCTATCATTGATTGTGAGAAAAAGAAAGTCATGTTCCGTCTACCTTGCGAGACCGAATTCTGCTACGCTTGCAGTCCATCGTCGAAAGAGTCGAACGCTTGCATGGTTATTTCTGCAATGTCTGCTCGACGGATGATATATTTCGGCTATAAATGGTACTTGGCGTTTGTTCGAGACACTCAGCTAGATTATGCAAACGTAGAGACTACTTTCGTTGTGGCAGAATTTTCTGATGTGTTTTCGGAATAGTTACCCGGCATGCCGCCCGACCAAGAGATAGAGTTCACTATAGATACATTTTCAGATACTCAGTCGATTTCCAAAGCTCCATATCGAATGTCCCATGCCTAACTGAAGGATCTGAAGGTCCAACTACAAGAACTGCTTGATCGTAGGTACATCCATCTGAGTGTATCTCCATAGGGCGCACCAGTGCTATTTATGAAAAAAAAGGATGGTTCGATGCGGCTCTGCATAGACTACCGAGAATTGAATAAATCTACCATCCGAAATAAGTACCCCTTTCCATAATCGATGACCTCTTCGATCAACTACAAGGCGCATCGGCATTCTCTAAAATCGATCTTCGTTCGGGCTACCACCAACTGAAGATCAAGCCAGACGATGTGGCAAAGTCAGCCTTCTGTACTCGCTATGACCATTATGAATTCTTAGTTATGCCGTTTGGATTGACCAATGCCCCTGTCGCTTTCATGGATTTGATGAATCAAGTGTTTCGGTTGTGCCTTGACAAGTTTGTAATAGTGTTCATTGATGATATCTTGGTGTATTCAAGGACCAAGGAGGAATATGAGGAGCACTTACAGACCGTACTTCAGACTCTTTGGGACAACAAGCTATACGCAAAACTGAGTATGTGTGAGTTTTGGCTAAGCAGTGTATCTTTTCTAAGGCATATCATTTCTGCGGGAGATATCTAAATCGATCCAAAGAAAGTTGAAGCAATTGTCGAGTGGAAGCAACATGCATCAGTCAGTAAAATTTGAAGCTTTCTCGGGTTAGCAGGCTACTACAGATGGTTCGTGGAAGACTTTTCTAATATTGCTTCGCCCTTGACTCGTCTCACTCATAAAGGAGTCGCATTTGAGTGGTCTACCGACTGTGAGGCTTCATTTTAGGAATTAAAGCAGTGTCTCATCTCTGCTCCGATACTTGCACTGCCGGGCGAGAATATGGGATTCTAAATCTTTAGCGATGCCTCAGGCCAGGGCTTAGAAGATATGCTCATAAAATGATAGCTTTTGTTTTAAGACAATTGAAGCCGCATGAGCACAACTATCTGACACATGATCTAGAACTCCTGTCGTATTCGCACTAAAGTTATGGCGACACTACCTTTATGGTGTGGCTTGCCAAATTTTTATTGATCACCAGAGCCTCAAGTATCTTTTCACTCAGTCGAACTTAAACCTACGACAAAGGCGTTGGATAGAACTGATCAAAGACTATGACTTGTCGATCAACTACACTCCAGGCAAAGAAAATGTTATAGCGGACGCTCTTAGTCGAGTATTTGCGGAATCTTTATCCGTCAACCACAGGCTACAAAAAGAATTGGAGGGTATGGGCATTGAGCTACAAATTCGATATCGAGGCAGACCGATTGGGGGATCACTAGCTCAGTTACTCCTTGAACCGAACCTGATAGAAAAGGTCAAGTCCGCTCAGACGAACGACCCATTCTTGTTGAAGATGCGTGAGCAGATTTCAACAGGAAAGAGGACTGACATTGCAGTGGATGAAAGAGGAATATTGCAGGTACGAGGAAGACTATGTGTGCCCAATGATACAGAACTCAGAAAGAAGATCCTCACAGAAGCTCACTATGCGGCCTATGTATCATATCTAAGAAGTATGAAGATGTATCAGGACCTCTGTACGATCTTTTGGTAGCATGACATAAAGAAAGATGTGGTGCTCTTCGTGTCACAATGCTTGTCTTGTCAGAGAGTAAAGGCCGAGCACTAGAGGCCGGAAAGAGAGATACAGAATCTTGTTATCCCAGAGTGAAAATAGGAATATATCACGATAGACTTTATTGTTGGTTTGGGAAAGACGCAACGGGGAAACAACGCCATCTGGGTCATCGTCGACCGATTAACCAAGTCAGCACACTTCATTGCCATCAAAGTTACTTGGAGCATCGATTGCCTGGCTCAAATATACCTTGATGAGATAGTTCGATTATACGGTGTGCCAGTGTCTATTATTTCAGACCAGGACGGACGATTCTTATCACGTTTCTGGGAATGCCTTCAGTCAGCTATGGGGACCAAGTTAAAGTTCAGTTCAACGTACCATCCTCAGATCGACAGCCAAACAGAGCGGGTGAACCAAGTCCTTGAAGATATGCTACGCCTCTATTCGATCGACTCGAAGTCAAGTTGTGACGTCCATCTACCGTTGGCAGAATTTGCATACAATAATAGTTACCATTACAACATTCAGATGGCTCCGTACGAGGCTTTCTATAGGCGAAAGTACAGATCGCCTATCTGTTGGGATAAAGTTGGCGAGCAACAGATCCTTGGTCCAGAGCTAGTAGAGCAGACCGTTTAGAAGGTTCGGCTGATCTGAGAGTAATTAAAGGTGGCACTGTAAACCCTCTCGATTAATTCTATAGATAGTCAGGTTTGGATTTGGGAAAATTTTGAATTTTTTAGCAGATGTTGAGGTTTAGAGTAGAGTTGTCTGTTATTTTATTTAATTAAACCCTTGGCGCACCCTATCATTGCTTAATTATTCGGAGCCCAATATCAGCCCATGAATTCCATCGGACTATTGTACTTCTGACTTGACTCGCCAATTTAGGCACTGGACCTTTTTGTCACACAAAATCAATTCGTTGTGCCTTAAATTAATCGCACAATTTTCCGTACCCTAAATCCTATATTTAATTTCGTGTCAGACACCTGTGTCATTACCCTCAATTTTGAGATACCAACTTAACCCGTTGAGCCGGACCAACTAAAGGGTCCAAGACTGACTCCAAGCCCCCACCAGTTTTGACCTTTGTGTCATTTCCAAATTTTGACCGCAAGTGCCCCCATTTAATTTAAAAGCGCGGGACACTTTAATTCTATTTAAATCGGGGATACCAATTTTGTCTAATCCTATTTTAATCTCCAATTAATCCCAATGCCCATTTAATTTAACCCATGCCAAACACACACCTCCCCCATCCATCCGACCTCCAGCTTCCACCACCACCAGTTCGGAGCTCCCCGTCTGGCCTGTTCCTCCCTGTCCGGCCTCTCCACCACCACCACGAGATCTCACCATCACCACCACCACCACCACCACCACGAGATCACTACCACCACCATCGACTGATCCAGTCTGACCTCCTCCCTGTCAAGCTCTCACTACCACCACACCAGCAGTCGCACTCCGGCCTACTCCCCCATCCGACCTCCTCCCTATCACCACCACCACCACCACCACAAGATCACTACCACCACCATCGATACCCATCCAGTCCGGCCATCACCACCTCACTCTGGTCACCCCCCCTGCACCACCTCGCTCCGGCCAGCGACCCACCTCGTCGCCTAGGTATACTTCTTCCCCTCTCTTGAGTTCTCCTTGTGTAGTATTGTATTATGAATGTTATAGAACATATTTAGGGTTTATGTATGCTTTTGGAGTTAGGGTTTATGTATGCTATATTGGATTTAGGGCTTATGAATGCATTAAGTTTTAGGGTTTAATTGTTCCAAGCATTTGATGGTTAATGGAGGAGCAGGTTAAATTATAGTAAAATAATGCGGGGATAACAAAACATTGGTTACTTGGAGAGCTAATATTTGATGTTGAATTTATTTGAGTAGTAGCTAGGTTATTGGAAAGCGGTATTCAAATAATTAAATTAATGGTTTGTAAAATCGAGGGTTTAAATGAGTAATATTTATCTTATTCAAGGTTGATATAATTAAACGTGCATATTAATGTCGGTGAATACTAGGGTAAAATCTGAGGATGATCATGACTTGAACTACTGAAAAATATCATGATGAATATTGGGGATTGAGGATTGGGCCTGAGGATATTAGACAGGTGACTGATTTTGAGATAGGTATCATTCGGATCAAGGATCAGAGATTGAGGCCTGTGAAATTAGTAGTTAACTATTTGAGATTGAGACCGAGTTTAGGTGTAGATGTATGTCGCATCCCTGTTTGTCGTGGAATAGATTATTGATTATTGGTTTGTATCTCATCTCTAGGTACCGCGGGACCTGAGGGCTTGGACGCGGTACCGGGACCCCGTCATCAGCAGTCGCACGCAGGCAAGTGTACCTTGCCATCCTGTATTTCAGATTACAGATATTTGTTGTTCTTTATGTACATTGTGCACGTATTTATGTTGACGTTCGATACTTCGCGACCGGATCACAACCGGGTGCCGACGTTCGTCGTAATGTCTTAGAATAATTGATAGATGCTTCATCGCACCTCGATGTACGTACCTGAGTATATCGACACCCTAGGACACACTTATACACTGTGATCATGCCAGATTCCTGTATCCTGATACTGACATCATGACCAGAGACTGGGACGACCTTAGGTTCGCGTCTGTTGAGTTATTTTCGTGTGTCGAGACTGCTAGATAGAGGTTCAGGTTCAGCACACCATCATTGACCGCTTGGGAAGGGGAAGACAGTTACTAGACGTTTGGGCTCCTCTGCACGCGCTTATATATATGTATATATACTGTATCTGTATTGATTCTGTATCTAGTGTAGTTGTATCACCTGTGTAACTCTTTGCCCGGAGCTGCGGTACGTCCCGTTTGTTTCCGTGTCCGGAGCTACGGTTTTATTTTGGATAGCCCACGGGTCGAACATTGTCTTTAAACTGTGTCTCACTTGTTTGGTTATGATAGAGTACCCTGTCGTTGCACTTGTACTTTCTGTTTACTTGGCATGCTGTATTTATGTACCTTGTTACGTCCCTCTGAGGACCTGGTTCCCTGCCAGTTTTGCAGCATAGACGATTACGGAGCATTTGGAGTTGCTGATGGAGTTGCACGTCTTGCGGACATTGTACCAGGTACTCACATCATATCTACCGGCATTATGGTTATTTTACATTGATTATTCATCTGCTGTTGTAGCCTAGTTTTTATAGACTCATACTTCTTCTCGAGTCTATTCGAGTTGGTATGTTATTGGGCGGCCGACTTTAGCACATATAGCTCTTTCTTGTATACTACTGTACATTGTGGATTGAGACAGAGGTTTTCATTTATGGGATATCCAGATAGTGCCTTTTATATTATACAGCTTATACGTATTCGAGTCAGACCAGAGTCTGGTCGAATGCGTAGATGGCGTGTCACGTATTCCTGGTCCTACGTATTTTGGGACTGGGGCGTGACAGGCACAAAGCAGACATAAGAGTTTTGCGGACATCCACAGACGTCCCCTTGAATTTATAGCTGGTGATCACATATTTCTCAAGGTTACGCCGATGCGAGGAGTTATGAGATTGGGAGTAAAATGGAAGCTAAGTCCTTGATTTGTTTGTCCGTTTGAGATTAATAGGCGAGTCACCTCAGTTGCATATCAAATTGCCCTACCACCGAGCCTATCAGACGTGTATGATATCTTTCACGTGTCATAGCTGCGGAAGTACGTGCATAATCCGAGTCACATGGTAGATTTTGGTCAGTTGGATTTGCAAGCAGACTTGTCCTATAAAGTAGAACCTATGCAGATCATCGATCGAAAGGATAAGTAGCTCCAGAATCGTTCAGTCTCGCTCGTACGCGTACACTTGCAGTACTATGCGGTAGATGAGTCAACCTGGGAACTCGAATCAGACATAAAAGAAAAGTTTCCCTCATTATTTTCTTAGGGGTAGGTTCCATTCCTAAGTTTTGAGGACAAAATTTTTTATTAGTTGGTTAAGATGTAGTACCCCGTTCCCCCTGTTCGAAAAGCGCAGCTAAGGAATACTTGCTATCATTCGATCGGGACAGATTGAATCAAGATCCTTTCCTCATTATGGGCTAGTTTCTTTGGAATCAAGTCCTACATTCAGCGGATCGTGCCTCGAGGAAGGACTCGGCGGCAGAGTCCCGAGGGGCCTTCCGTTGCGCTGGTTTCTTTGACAGTTTTTAATGTCGTTTGGTTGCTTTCTTGTTGGTTTGTAACTTTTATTTTCTTGAACAATTTCTATGGATTTTATTGTCTTCGTTCGTTGAATTTCGTATTTCGTATCAAACCCTTGGAGACCGAGACATGAGGTATTGATCATCTGTTGGTGCGTACAGGTGGTCATGTAGGCGACACGCAAACGGAGTCTTGAAGTTCTTCCCTTTCACTTTCCCGATTCACTAACTTATGAGTGGCCTTACCTTCGATTAGCTCCCTTCTTCCAAGTCTTTACTCTTATAAATCTGACTCGCATGTGCGTTCCGATCAATGATACCATAAGAATGATAACTGAGTCATGATAATAAGAAGTAAACTTGAAATACTTATGCTTGTCACACAAAAATTACCGTACGATCATATTGTTGCATGCTTGTTGTTCGTCATTAAAATTGATTTCTTTAATAACAAACATAAGAAAGTACAGAGAGGTCCTAGACAGACATTCTAAGTACAAATTTTTGATTTTGGTACGTGACGATAGACAAAGAGAGCTATGGTGGCTCCTTTACTCTATTGACGATCTGACGCGTGAGTAAGGGATGCTCTCTTATCTTCTCTCTCTTGAGCTTGGGTGCATGTATGCAGCTCTCTGAAAGGGTATGGTCTCTCTCCGAAGAAGAAAAAGTTGATATTTGGGACGTCCAAGTTGCTCCTATTTATAGCCATCATGTTGATGGGTTATAGGTGCCGTATATGCCTCTGTTTGGTGGCCGCAGGGGGCTCATTCAATAGAATTCGGTTGCAACTGTAGCCACATAATATGGGTTGAGTTCAGGGCGAGCTGCCACATGGACGTTCTGTTGGGATTTGTTATTGCTGAAGATCTGGGTGGTTCTCGTCCTTTGTGTGCGTGGCTTGGTCAATTGTGACACGTGGCCGTACTTGGTTGGAGAGGGCTACTTCAGTTTTATCTGCTGGACTTGATCTTTATGGAGTCTAAAACAGATGTGGCCAGAATTGCATGGGACGCATGAAGTCTGGGACGTATGGGACGAGAGACGCATGGAACGCAAGGAATCTGGGGCGCGTGGGCCAGAGACGTATGGAACCTGTGACGCATGGGCGAGTGCTTCCTGGTCCACGTAGAATCTGGCACACATGGAGTCTGGAATACATGGTGCCATAGATGCATGGAGTCCTTGTTTGTGCCATACACACCTGACAAAAAGACGAAAAGTAAAGTTCTGACGTGAGACTTCTGTCGTTTAGTAGGTTCACGTCTTTTGAGGCAATCTTTTTTGTCAGGATTCTGTGTCAGAGATGCCATGTCAGGTCCATCTGCGGCCAAACCTGTTTTGGCTGATTGAGACGCATGGACGTAGCCTTATTGGGCCGTAGGGTGACTCTGCGGCCTGATTTGAGCCTTTCTTTTGGGGATGCACGATTGTTGAACGCATGGACGCGTGCTGCCAAGTTGGCACTTTTAAGACTTAGCTCGATCGGAAAGCTTAACCGCCTTTTTGCATGTGAACTTCTTGGGAACTTAACCGTTGGTTGCATGCAGACTTCTTGTCGGATTCACCCTTTCTAGGTTCATCATTGCGATTACTGTCGTCACGCGAACTGTCGCTCTCTTTTTATAAATACCCCTTCCGTGGTCCATCGTGTTCCATATTGTCTGAGGGATATTCTAGTTGGGAACCCTGGCCACCCGCCTCGCTTCCTCGTCACCTCCTCCCTGCTACATCCCAGTGCTCGGGTATCGGAGGGTCTGGACTTGGAGGGTCTCGTGAGGGACGAGCTTTCCGTTCTTCGTCGGCTGTCGTGGCATTTTTGCCTGGACGGAGGGCACGGGACGAGGGTGAGTTGTCTGTTGATTAGAGCTTTATGTCCTCGTTGGGGTTGTCTTTGGAGGCTCTTGTTCGGCCTCTGGAGTCTACTCCGAATTTTGCCTTGCTAACTCCAAAGGAGAGGGAGACGTTGGAATAGAGGAAAGGAATGTGCCGCCAGTTCCATTGTGCAGGCATACGTTCACTCCTGGATGTTGCGGCCGTGCTTCGTGAGGCTTGTGGCTCATCTGAATGATCGTGCCTTCCTCTTTTTGTTTTTATTTTGTCTGGGCCTCGATGGCTAGATATTATAATCCCCCTTTTTGTAAATAGATTTTTTGTCTTGTTTTGAGCAATATTTCTTTTATGCGGCCACCCGTGCTCTGAGGATGATCAGGCCGCATGAGGGACACCTATGTGGTTGACTGTTCTGGTCGCATAGGTCCTATGCGGCTCTATGCAGCTTGCTTTCATATTGGGGGTGCATGAGCTCTTATGCGGCCTGCATGATTTTTATGCTTCTACAAGACCTCCTTCAAAGTTTCCAAAGCTAGCCAGTTTGGAATACTTTGAATAAGAAGCATGGTTAAGTTTTGGGTGCATATGAGTGACATGCCGCATAGTCGATCCTGTCAGACTGTCGGATCATTAAATGAGTGGATTTGCTCAATCTTTTGACTGGATCTCTTCAGATTCTGAGCTATCCTTTGGCACGGGGCTTGGGGCTTCAATTTCCAAGGATATTAGGGTGGATTGCGAGAATCGAGGTACCAGGTTCATCCTCATTAACTGTTGGGTTCATTGTCTCGATCTTTCCACACATTATTGAAGCCTATAAATAGGAGGCCAGGGGAGAGATAACTTTATCCCCTCGCTTTCTTTCCCCTTTTCTCTTCTGGGGGATGCTGAAGGCTGCGACTCTCCTCGTCGAAGAGTTTATCAAGGGCGGTATCGATATGTGGCCTCATGATCTGGATATTTTGCTTGGAGGTAGGGTAGTACCGCACTTCTCATACTAGGTTGTGAAGGACATAGAGGCACCAGTACACCGTCCTGCTGCAGGGCTGTGTGTAAACCCTTCACAAGGTTCTGCCGCATGGATGAAGAATCGTCTTGGACATGTGCAGGCCTCTTCACAGAGCTCTTGTCGTATGGACGAGTTCTCCTCTGTAACATATACGTCGAACTTTGGCATGGTCACATGGGTGAGGGATCATCTAATTCATGCGCGCGGAGCTTATCTCTGGCTTGACCGCATGGATGAGATCTCCTTTTGCTTGCGCGTGCAGACTCGGTCGTGCGTCACTGCGGCCGGGCAACAGTATGCGGCAATTATGTCTTTATGCGATCTTCGCTGAGACTGATGCATGTCTTCTTTTTGCAGGTTCTGTCCTCACTCGTGATGCTCAAGATAGAGCATTGAAGGATATCATAATACTCGTCATTCGAAGAGAATGTCCCCCTTATGCGATGGTTCCTCGTCAAGAACTAATCCAGGAGACGAGGACGGTTCGTCGATGACTATTTCCGAAGATGAGGACAGTTCGGCAAGTATTGATCCAGGAGACAAGAATGAACATCCTGCGTCACGTACTGAGTCATCCTTGTTCTTGCAGCGTGCTAGCTGCATTTCTTCCCTCTATGCGGCTTGCTACTGGCTGGGGGCTTGCGGCGACAATAACATAATTTGGATTAATTGTCATCCCTGTCGTCGGTCTTCCTGCCTGGTGGTAGAGCATCTGCTCCTGCTCCCCCCTTGCTATCCATCAGTATGGATTCTTTTTCATATAATATGGTTTGCATTGTGGAGTGGTGAGCCAGAAAGCATTGGGCTCTGCTGTTGGGCCCGCTTGTGTCTGTTGCAAAAATAACATGGGGGAACCTTTAATGGAAGAGATTCTTGTCGGCGAGAACTCATGAGACCCTTAAATGGGATTACCATCATGTGTACTTACGACCTTGAATATTAATAAAATCCTTTAAAATGTAACGAATTTTCATCATATGTACTCATGATCTTGAATAAAAGTTTTTTTCTTTTTCGAAACTTCTTCATGCATTTGTTGTGTTATATATTATAATTTTTGGATATCGTACCATAAGAAATATGGATATAGTACGATACAACAGTTTGTTGAAGACATCTCACTGGGGGACTTTTGGTGGACTTAATATTTGTTGCACACGTTGAGTGCAAATAATAAGTTCGAAGCGGACCTTGCCAGAAGTGATATGGACGTGGCAAGTTTGGTAGAATTAACACCGTTGGCGCACTTAAATTTAAGCATGAGTGATAAGTTGAGATGATGACTGATGATAGTCATAGGAAGAGGTTTGCTTAGAGGTCACTTGGACATGGCAAACTCTCGGAGGAGGATGTGAGGACGATAGCTCAGAGGTAACGTAGACGTGAGCTGATCAATAGCCATACCGAAAGGTTAGGTACGATCCCGATAATTTTGTGAAAGGAGAAGAAAGTGCGCCAGAGGTAGTATGGACGTGGCTGCTTGCTTCCATTAGGGAAATACCACTGGGGTATCTTTGGTGGACTTATTACTTTTTGCGCACTAGGGTGCAAGTAATATGCTCAAAAATGATCCCTATCAGAGGTAATGTGTACGTAATAGGTTTTGTGGATCCATTATTTTTTGCGTATTTTAGTGCACGTAATAGGTTTGAGACAAGCCCTGCCAAATGTGATATGGACGTGGCAGTTTTTGTGGACCCATTACTTTTTGCGCATGTTAGTAAAAGTAATATGTTTGAGACAAGCCCTGCCAGAGGTGATATGGACGTGACAGTTTTTGTGAACTTAACACCGCTAGCGTACCTTGGTGAGTACGGGTGATAAGTGGGGATGACAACAGATATGAGAGGTAATATGGACATGGCAAACTCAGTCGGAGAAAAATATTAGGACAGTAGTTTAGTGTCATGCCCTAATCCCAAATACCGAGGGACTAGACACGTGGCAATGGCCAGCAGCATACACCAATGGACAAACCCAATTTAATGAACCCATTAGAGTATACTTAAGTTGTAAAACAATAATACAGTGGTCTACGATATATGTTAAATGAATAAAACTAATCTCATCCACAGCAGATAAATCAATATCAAAATAACAACATATAAACCAACATCAAGTCTCAAATAAAATATATCGGGGAACAACCCGATAATAAGTCTGATACAGCAGTTCAATAGACAAGAAATACAAGAGTCTAACAACAGCAAAGACTGAGTATAGATAAAGCAGATACTCAGAAGAAATCCTCGGTCATCACCTTGTCCTCGGGTATCGGTATTGCTCCTGCTCCTGCTTCTGCTCTTGTCCCGTATACCTCGGGATAGATCTCCTCTGCTATACCTGGGGACATAATCCGGATCCAGGTCCTCAGGGGACATATCAAGGTACAAGAATAACTCAAGCCAAATAAATACAGTATAAAAATGTATCAATAGGGCAAACTATGTAACCAACTATGTGATATGCAAGTGAAACCATCACTAGTACTCAGGCTGAGACCACTACAAGCTCTGTGTCGGGGAGCCAGTAGCAGTAATATCACGTAATGTGCCTAGCTCTGATGTAGAGTCTACGGCCTCTCAATAATAAATATATATATAAAATTAGCCTGTAGCCTGTGTGTCTCTCCCCACCCAATGTAATCACACGTCTCATGTCCACGATGTCTCATGTCCATAATACACAAGATCATATCTAATGCAGCAAATCATAATGATAGCTATGCATATATATAAAGTCTATGTCATGAATCCTGTAGCCTATACAGAATTACCATGAATGACTCAGGAAGATTCTGTCTCATGAATAGTATCATATATCCTATGGTATGACGTACTTGATAATGCAAGCACGAAAATATATAGGATCGTGATATCAATCTCTAGGTGATGTTACACAACTCCGTGTACGACGTTGACACCCGAATCTTATTCGGACGCTAAGCAATATCACACGGTCCTAGGTTGAACAGATACATCATATAAATAAATTAAGAGAATAATATAAAGCAAGTACTGCAAGATTGGCAGGGTATACTTGCTTGGGGTTTGAATACCAATAGTCGCTCCGGTATCAGCGAGATCTTTAAGTATTCCTCTGGTTGCTAAAATAGATATTACCATCATGTTTAAAAGATATAAAATAGCTAGGATTGCCTGTCCCTAAGTCCAATTTGGACACAGGGGCAAAATTGACAGTTTTTGGTCAAAGTGGGGTCCACATGTGGCCCATTTCGCACCAAAAAATGTGCCAGAGACAAAGTTCTCCAAATTTGTCAAACTTAGTGTCTATATGTCCAGAACGATGATACAAACCCAACAGAATATCCAGAACTGGATTCTGATGAGCCGGTCACAAAATTGCCCGTCAAGTAGGGCCTTAGGGCCCACGATACGGGGTTTCGTCAACGTTCTCAGAATCGAACCAAACTTGGGTTACAGGACCAGCGTAATGCTACGAAGCCCATGGCACAAGTTTTGTTGCGAAACGACAAGCACACACGAAGTTACAACGAGTTTCAGAACAGTCCCGATACGGAATATTTTCGACGGATACGCGTTAATTTTGATGTGCACGCACATCCAAATCAACTTCTGTGAAATCTCACACGTCAGCATTGATGATACGCACCTTTTGGTGTAAGTCGCACACGATGAAGTCACCTCGTTTAGCGGGACATACCCCATTTCGAGAAATTTTGGGTTTAAATAACCAAGTTTTTGGTCAATTTTACCCGCAAATAAAATACAGCACACAGCAAATTAAAATAAACTAATTACAGGGCTAAATCTCAGTTATGTTGTCTAATTAACTGTTTAAACAGAATCTAAAATTATTAAACCGGTTGGAAAATAAATGACAGTGAAAATGGGGCTCCGGGACAGTTTCTGAAGTACATAATTCTGTAGTTTTTTCCTGTTTTGCGTCACACTTTTTGACCGACACAGGACACGATACCCCGAACTATTTACACGGGGTTCGAGAGGGTCAAGTGGTCTTCTCATAGGATTCGACATAACTAAATTTGGATCAACACACGGGAAGATACGAGGGCTAGAAGAGGGGTACCTTACTGCTGTTCGTGACTGGGCAGTTACGCGGTGATGTTGGCGGTCGAATTTCGGCGGCGTGGGGCGGCGGGCGGCAGCCGGGGATGGACGTGGGAGGTTGGGGAAGCTGCGGGGTGGTCGTGGGATGTGTACGAGTGAGGGTTGGGGGTGGTTTTGTAGTCGAACGGGGGTGGTCGCGGAAGTCGCGAAAACGGGGGTTCATGGGGTATCTGCGGGTAGGGTTTGGGTTAGCGGGCGGCGGGTCGGGTCTGACCCGCTAGGGCGGTGGGGTCTGGTTTGGGTTAGTTTGGGTTCGGCTCGGTTCGGTTCTAGTTGGTTTAATCCGGTTTAAATAAAATAAGGGTTTTTAGCTATTTAAAAATAGTTTTTGAGCCCAATAAATTCATAAATTCCAAAAAAAATTCACAACATCCAATAATTAATTATACACCAAAAAATATAATTTTTGTAATATTTTAATACTTAATTTAATATATAAAATATTAATCCCTAAAGGACATCTATAATAATTAATTAAAAATCACAGAAAAATCCAGTAATTTATTTTTAAGAATTTTAGAAAAATCTGGGTGTTTACAATCTACCCACCTTAAAAGGATTGCGTCCTCGCAATCAAGAATTAACTACTAAGGATAAATAATCATGGTACCTATAGGTAGTTCTTAGGTCATACTTGCATCTTCGAATATGTGAGGATAACGCTGGCGTATGACATCCTCTCGTTCCCAAGTAGACTCGCCGGGGGAGTGATGTTTCCAAGCTACCTGGACCAATCTAATCGTCTGACCCCATAATATGTTCTCCATAATATCAAGTATCCCAATTGGCTGTTCTTCATACCTTAAGCTAGGTCCTACTGAAATCTCAGAATGATCGACTACATGACTTGGGTCAGTCGCGTACCTCCTCAGCTGTAAGACATGGAATACATCATGCATTCCCTCTAAAGATGGGGGTAATACAAGACGATACGTCACCTCACCAATACGCTCCAGAATATCAAATGGCCCAATGTACCTCGGGCTCAGCTTGCCTCTGCTCCCAAATTGAATAGTACATCGAGTGGGTGAGATCCTCAAGAATACATGTTCTTCTTCCTTAAACTCCAAAGGTCGACGGTGTGCATCAGCCCAATGCCTTTGTCTGTCCTGAGCTGCACGAAGATGACTCTGAATTTGCTTCACCTTCTCAACTGTCTGCATTACTAACTCCGGACCAAGTATCTAACGCTCACCAACGTCACTCCAACATATCGGTGATCTGTATTTCCTGCCGTACAATGCCTCGAAAGGTGCCATCTGGATGCTCGCCTGGTAGCTATTATTGTAAGAGAACTCCACCAAGTGTAAATGGTCTTCCCAAGACCCTCCAAAGTCTAACATACACGACCTCAGCATATCCTCTAGGATCTGAATCGTGTGCTCTGACTGACCGTCTGTCTGTGGATGGTAAGCAGTGCTGAACTTGAGTCGGGTGCCAAGACTCTCCTGCATGCTTCGCCAAAAATGAGATGTGAATCTTGAGTCACGATCTGACACAATATTAACCGACACTCCATGTTGTGGCACCCCGTTCCTCCTATTCGAGGAGCGCGACTAAGAAACACAAGATGGTATCGTTCGATCGGGATAGATTAAAACCAGAACTCGTCCCCGTTATGGATTTGCTTCTTCGGAATCGATTTCCATATTCAGTGGAACGTGCCCCCGGGATCGACTTAGCGGCAGAGTCAGGAGGGACCTCTCCGCTGTTATCTTTTGTTGTCTCGGATTTCGATGTCGCTTGTTGCTTTCGTGCTTTGAGTTGGTTTTTGGATTTGCTTATTTTCCTTGAACGGTTTCGATAGATTCCACTATTTTCGTTCATTGCACTGCATTTTAATTCCGAGTATAGAAAGAGAAGAAGAGCTATTGATCGAGCTGTTCGTGATGCAGGTGAACAAGCAGTAGGCGGCTTATAAGCAGAGTCTTGAAGCGCCTCTTTCCTTCTTCCTTCCAACCAACTAAGTGAGTGGCTAATATCCTGATTAGCTAGCCCTGCTTTCAGTCTTCACACCTAAAATCTTGCATTCTTCTTTGCCTCGATCAAACGATACCAAGTAATAACTAAAAGATGTCAAGATAAAAAGGGAATAGATTTGGATTACATTGCTTGTCATTCAACTTGGGAACAATTACTTATATTGCATGCTTGTTCGTTTAGGAATAAATCATGAATTGTTGCTTGTCTTGTACTCTTGTTACAAATCATAAATTGTTGCTTGTCTTATACTCTTGTTGCCCCAACTGCATGAATTGTTAACTTGTAAACATACCGTTCGATCACGGACAACTTGTGCACAGGGTCATGATCTCGCGGACGATGCTGGGGCACTGGCATCGATCTGGTCTGGGCGAGGCCTATTATTTAGTCTCTTGTTATTGGCAGAATGGCTTACAGCGCCCCTTGTACTTTCGTTGCATACCATTCTCGTCAAAGACTATCGTCCATTATGGCATATGCCAGTGATCATCTTGTATATTTAAACCTGTTGCAAACTAACTTGTGTCTTCGTGGCAGGGAAGACATGGTAAGTATTGTGCAGGTGGTTCAGACGGACAGGTAAAAGCCACTGAACGGTGGCAAGTTCATTTCAGTATTATACATATATACTGTTGCTTGTAAATAAACTAAGGCAAGATAGAAAGACAAAAAATAATATGCATGCTTCATTAAAACAACGTGTTGATTGGTATAGTTGGGTTTAGCTCGCCTTCACCAGTATGTTTTGACATACTGACCCTCGTTGAAATAGGTTTTCCGCACTCAGACGAACCGAGCGAGGAGCCGAAGTAGTCTTTCCCGATCCAGTCCAGCTGTAGGCGCATCCTGACATGCCACATTTTGAAGTACTTAAAGAAGGAGCTTGCAACCCAAACATAATGCAGCTCCGTGGCAAAGCCGTCCTCCAGCCCGAAGGTCTATCATTATGAAGTTTAGTAAAGGGATGTAATATACAGGACTGCTATCTCATTTCGTGTCAATATTTTGTAAGCCCGTGCGACAAATTAGCTGACTCGTTCAAGAGTTTGTAATAGATGTTCATTATCAATAAAGATAACTTTTCCATATTTCAAATCTGTGTTTCAATTTATCTGCGTGCTCTGAATATATGCTCGTTATGCAAAACAATAGAGCCTTGTGCGGACGCAACCCCAGGCCCGCACGGCGGTCACGCCGGGGGACGCCCCTACGATTCGACAAAATCGGGGCATGCCATAGTGGTATCAGAGCACAGATTTAAGTCCCTTAGACTCTCGCACTGGAAAAGTTCCTTTAACGATCAATCACTGTGTGAACTCTTGAACTCGTTTTAGGCCAAAATGAGATACGTTCATGCAATGAGTCCATAATACATTATGATCCTATTGTAATTTATCTTCTTTTGAAGGAATGACACCAGCACAATCCTCAACGCTAGTATCGGACGAAACGCAAGGCCAAGAAAGTAGTTCAGGCACTTCGGGAAGTTCAAGAAGCCAGCGAGCCGTGCCAAGCATCGATCCTATCCAGCAAATATTGCGGATGTTGGAGGCAAACCAACAAAGGGACGAGGCTCGCTACGAATGGACCGAGAAGCGGGCGGAGGAGAGACAACTCAAGTTTCAAGACAATATAGAAGCTCGATTCTCAGTCCAACAGAAGCAGGTAGACGCCCTACAACAGATCATTCAGACTTTGGCTTTCGACCATTCCGCGGCAACAACAACGACTCCGATGGAACAGCCTGTGCTTGAACTTGAGATACCGTAAATTCCAAGAACGAGGGACGTGACTGCCTTCGACTTTGGCCACTTCAAGAAAGTCTGCAATACTCCATTCAATGGGACTGAGGACCCAATCGTGGCTTTAGATTGGTTGGCCGAACTTGAAGACCACTTCGCTCTGCTAGAGGTTCCCGAAAAGAAGCGTGTCGTATGCGCGCAACTACAACCCCGCCTCAACGCGCACGATTGGTGGAACGTGCATCGACGATCTCTTCAATTTGACCATGGAGAGGAGGCAATCTCATGGATGACTTTTCGTGCCGCGTTTGAAGAGGAGTTTATACCCCCTCCAGTGCGTCGTCAGATGGAGAACGAGTTCGTACAACTGAGGCAAGGCAACATGACAGTCAAACAGTACTCCGCCAAATTCAACCGTCTCTCCAAATTTGCTAGCGCCTATTTACCTGATGTAGGGAGTCGAGCCAGAAGTCTTGAAGGTGGTCTACGCCCTGTCATCCATGCGCACGTAGTCGTTCACCAGTATCGGACAATATGGGAAGTCATGAATTACGCTCTATCTCTCGAACCGCAGTATCCTCATATTTCTACCGGCGCTGTGCATACCTACAATCACAAACGCCAAAGCAACAAGAGAGGAAACAACGCTGCAAAGCGTCACAATGACGGCGGGAAGCAGAAAGCAAATTCAAACCAACCTTGTAATTTCTGTAAAAAGTCGGGACACACAATCGACAAATGTCGTCTGAAACTTAGGTTATGCCTAGCCTGTGGAGAATCAAACCATTCAGTTCGTGATTGTTCATTGAGTCATGATCGCCGTCCCCAATAAAATAATCCCTAACGGTAGGTTCTATTTCTAAGTTTCGAGGACGAAACTTCTAATTAGTTGGGTAGGAGGTGGCGCCCCGTTCCTCCTATTCGAGGAGCACGACTAAGAAACACAAGATGGTATCATTTGATCGGGATAGACTGAAACAAGAACTCATCCCCGTTATGGATTTGCTTCTTCGGAATCGATTCCCATATTTAGTGGACCGTGCCCCCGGGATCGACTTAGCGGCAGAGTCAGGAGGGACCTCTCCGCTGTTATCTTTTGTTGCCTCAGATTTTGATGTCGCTTGTTACTTTCGTGCTTTGAGTTGGTTTTCGGATTTGCTTGTTTTCCTTGAACAGTTTCGATTGATTCCATTATTTTCGTTCATTGCACTAGATTTTAATTCCGAGTATGGAAAGAGAGGAAGAGGTATTAATCGAGATGTTCGTGATGCAGGTGAACGAGCAGTAGGTAGCTTACGAGCGGAGTCTTGAAGCGTCTCTTTCCTTCTCCCTTCCAACCAACTACGTGAGTGGCTACCATCCCAATTAGCTAGCCCTGCTTCCAGTCTTCACACCTAAAATCTTGCATTCTTCTTTGCCCCGATCAAACGATACCAAGTAATAACTTAAAGATGTCAAGATAAAAAGGGAACAGATTTGGATTACATTGCTTGTCATTCAACTTGGGAATGATTACTTATATTGTATGCTTGTTCGTTTGGGAATAAATTATGAATTATTGCTTGTCTTGTACTCTTGTTGCAAATCATGAATTGTTGCTTGTCTTATACTCTTGTTGCCCCAACTGCATGAATTGTTAACTTGTAAACATACCGTTCGATCACGGACAACTTATGCACAGGGTCACGGTCTCGCAGACGATGTTGGGGCACTGGCATCGATTCGGTCTGGGCGAGGCCTATTGTTTAGTCTCTTGTTCTTGGCAGAATGGCTTGCAGCGCCCCTTGTACTTTCGTTGCATACCATTCTCGTCAAAGACTATCATCCATTATGGCATATGCCAGTGATCATCTTGTATATTTAAACCTGTTGCAAACTAACTTGTGTCTTCGTGGCAGGGAAGGCATGGTAAGTATTGTGCAGGTGGTTCAGACGGACAGATAAAAGCCACCGAACGGTGGCAAGTTCATTTCAGTATTATACATATATACTGTTGCTTGTAAATGAACTAAGGTAAGCTAGAAAGACAACAAATAATATGCATGCTTCATTAAAATAACGTATTGATTGGTATAGTTGGGTTTAGCTCACCTTCACCAGTATGTTTCGACATACTGACCCTCGTTGAAACAGGTTCCCCGCACTCAAGCGAACCGAGCAAGGAGCCAAAGTCGTCTTTCCCGATCAGTCCAGCTGTAGGTGCATCCTGACCGCGCCGCATTTTGAAGTACTTGAAGAAGGAGCTTGAAATCCAAACACAATGCAGCTCTGTGGCAAAGCCGTCCTCCAGCCCAGAGGTCTATTATTATAAAGTTTAGTAAATGGATGTAATGTACAGACTGCTATCTCATTTTCTGTTAATATTTTGTAAGCCCGTGCGGCAAATTAGCTGACTCGTTCAAGAGTTTGTAATAGATATTCATTATCAATAAAGAGAACTTTTCCATGTTTCAAATCTGTGTTTCAATTTATCTGCGTACTCTGAATATGTGCTCGTTATGCAAAATAATAGAGCCTTGTGCGGGTGCAATCCTAGGCCCGCACGGCGGTCACGCCGGGGGACGCCCCTACGATTCGACAAAATCGGGACGTGATACATGTAATCTTTCGATCTGTCGTATATACATGTCAGCTAGCAACTCCGTGGACTGTCCAACTCTGAACGGCAAGAAATATGCCAACTTAGTGAGTCGATCCACAATAACCCAGACTACATCCTTCCCACTGGGGCTCCGTGGAAATCCTGTAAAAAAACCTATAGTGATATGTTCTCACTTTCATTCGGGTATGGAAGCGGCTGTAACATACCGGAAGTTCTCTGATGCTCGGCCTTAACTTGCTGATAGACCAAACATTTTGTCACAAATCGTGCAATCTCTCTCTTCATCCCATGCCACCAATAGTACTATCTCAAATCTCGGTACATCTTAGTACCTCCCGGATGAATAGAATACATGGAGCTATGTGCTTCAGACATCAACTCATGTCTCAACTCGCCATTCGGAACATATAGGCGATTTCTGTACCTTAATGTCCTGTCCTTATGGATTCGAAGTCCCGTCTGCATGCCGGCTTTCGTCTTCTCTTTAAGTGTCATTACCATATCCTGAAAATAGGGGTATTTTTGTCATTTTATATATTATATGTATTGTGTGTATTTATTTTAAATAATTACATGATATGTGTATATATATATGTGTATTATATATAGTGTTCATTAATGCATGAGTTAGTAGACTAGATCTAAATGCCCACTAGATGGAGCCCTGACTGAAATATAGTGTTTTGGATTTAATTTGTAATTTTTGGGATTAATTATTTAGGGGTATAATTAATTATTATGATTTTATTAAATTGTTGCACCTTACCGTTGCTTCGATAATTGGAGCGCTACACTAGCCTTTGCCTTCCAACCAATTTTACACCTTTGTCCTAGACGTGCATGCCTTCTATTCTGACCTTTGTGTAACTCATAACTATGCCATGTTGTGATTCATCTTAGTCGCACAACATTCCTCGCAATCGATTGTATTTAATTCTAAAATAAATTCAACTTTGCATCGTTGTGCGTTCTAATCAAAATTGAAGACACAATCTTGACCCATTTTGTGCAACCCAAATTATGTTAGGCAAGTATATTCTCTGGTAGTTTCTTGTTTATGATATCCTCTATGTTCATTGTATTTAGTGTAGATATCCATATTTCTTGACACGATGGATACACTGATTGGTATATCCGGATCTCGTCATGAGATGTTATTCCTTGTATATGGTGTATCTTGTACAAGTCTTGTTTCATTGATTATCTTGTGTATGTACAGACACTGATTCTCAGGGAAACTTACTACCTTCCTAGAGAATTTCGTGCCATAGCGTACCATGGTTGGATCTACTATACCAGTCGGGGGTGGGGAGTATTTTAGTGTAGATATGTGATCATACCCTTCATGTACAAGTCTTGTTCACATGTTAGTATTGGTCATACATTGCACGTATGACTAGCCAGGCCATTATTCCTTTACAAGTTTTCAAGCCGATCACATGTTGAAGCTAGTACTCACACACTTAGTCATTAGTATTCTTGTTCATTGACATATTGTTCATTCTCGTATTTATTTCCAGTATTTCCTTTATTGTGTATCTCTCGTACATATATATGCATCTTGTCTATTTACATCTATTTACTGCTACATAGTTTATATCATTGATCTATAACTGCTGTTAGAGATGTACTACGTTCCATCCTGACTGGAAATATTTTTCCAGACTGCGACTTAGAGGACTGGTGTCCGACACATTATGGACCAAGTATAGATGCAGACTACATATCAGAGATCTTAAAGGAGATACTACCTGCAGCTATTTAGACAATATTTATTTTATGCGTTGAGACTTATTTTGTGGTTTATTTTTAGTTATGTTGAGACTTATGTTAAGTTTAATTTGAGATTTGTGGAGACTTATTATGTTAAACAGTTAAACTGTAGTTTATCTCTATTGAGATATTGTGTTTGACTTATGTCATCATTTTTTATCTTTTATCGTGCCATTTATATTCTTATAGTTCTGTGATTGAGTATACATTATGACATATTGAGAGATATTTATTTCATTGTCCTCCTTATGGAGTTGATATCATTGACAGGTTGTGAGTTATGTTAGTATATTATTGAGACCTAGACAGCGTTCTACCACTGATGTTGTGGCGTAGGCTGGACGTACCCACACACTTGTTCCCCTATACCGGGTGCGGGTCATGACATTAAGTCTCTGGAACCTAGCATCTATGGGCAATGTCGTCTTAATCCTCTCCACTAGTGATGGCTTAACTTCAAGATTCACCAATATCCACTCTGCCTTGGCAAAATAACCTCTATCTTGAGCCCCTGTAGATCCTCTAATAGTTGGGGCTGCATCGTCAAGAAATAAGCTGTGGGCTTCCTGCTGAGTGCGTCTGCTACAACATTCGCCTTGCCCGGATGGTACTGCAAATCTATATCAAAATTGACCATCAACTCCAACCAACGTCTCTGTCTCATGTTGAGCTCTTTCTGAGTATAGACATACTTCAGACTCTTATGATCAGTAAAGATTTCCACCCTCTCTCCATAAAGATAGTGCCTCCATATCTTTAATGCAAATATTACTACAGCTAGCTCAAGATCGTGCGTCGGGTAGTTCTTCTCATGAACCTTCAGTTGTCTCGATGCATAAGCGATAACTTTGCCATGTTGCATCAAAAAATATCCTAGTCCACTGTCTGATGCATCACTATAAACAACGAAGCCTCCTGATCCTGAAGGAAGAGTCAAGACCGGTGCTGTCGACAATCGCCTCTTCAACTCCTCAAAGGCCTTCTGACAATCTTCCGTCCATGCAAACTTCTGGTCCTTATGCGTCAACCGCGTCATAGGCTCCGCAATCCTTGAAAAATTCTCCACAAACCTCCGATAGTATCCAGCAAGTCCGAAAAAACTTCTCACTTCCGCAACTGATGTAGGGATAGGCCAAGTTTCTATTGTAGGAACCTTCTCCGGATCAACTGAAAGTCCTTCTTCCGAGATGATATATCCCAGGAAAGGCACCATATCTATACAAAACTCACATTTATTGAGTTTGGCGTACAACTTCTCATGTCTCAGCGTCTTTAGCACGATTCTGAGATGCTCCTCATGCTCTTCGTGGCTCTTGGAATATATTAAGATGTCATCAATAAACACAACCACGAATTTGTCCAAGTATTGATGAAAAAATCTATTCATCAAACTCATGAACACAGCTGGCACGTTGGTTAAACCAAACGGCATTACTAAAAACTCATATACTTGGTTCTGAAGGTTGTTTTCGGTATATCCTCTCTACGCACTCTAATATGGTGATAACCAGATCTAAGATCGATCTTGGAGAATACACTCGCACCACTCAACTGATCGAATAGGTCATTAATGCATGGCAAGGGATATCGATTCTTGATGGTTACAGCGTTCAATGCTCTGTAGTAAATACACAGGCGTACCGTCCCATCCTTCTTCGGCACAAATAGTATGGGTGCTTCCAATGGTCAAATACTGGGCCGAATGAAACCCTTCTCCAGAAGATCATCAACTTGCTCCTTCAATTCCACCAACTCCTTATGTGCTAGCCGGTACACTGATGAAGTGATAGGCTCCGCTCCTGGAGTCAAGTCTATTGTGAATTCTATTTCTCGATCAGGTGGTAAGCCTGGAAGATCATTAGGAAATACATCCACAAATTCTGATATAACCTTTGGGTACTCGGACTCCCCTTCTACAGAGAGTACCCTAAGCGTAGGCTAAACACCTTGCTCTATGGCTCCCCAAAGAACTCAAACTCTGGATGTCCAGGCGGTCTAAATATAACCCGTCCAAGCCGATAATCTAGGGTCGCATGGTACTGACTCAACCAGTCCATACCAAGTACCACATCATAATCCGGCATAGAAAAGATCAGAAATTGAGCTCGCATCTCTCTCTCCCACAGACTACTACCAAACAAGATCTACAAATGTCACTAACTGGGATAATTCTACCTCCCATAAGAATTCTCTTAGTCTTCGAAAGGGGTGCAGTAGCTACTCTATGTGTGGCTACTAAGCTAGCATCTATGAATGAATATGATGCTCCAGAATCAAATAAAGCTACTACGGGCAATGAAGCTACTAATATAGTACCCGCTATGACCTCTCCCGCAGTAGCTTCCTCTACAATAGCCAATGCAAATGCCTGTCCTCGACCCTGAGCTGGTCCTCTCTGCTGCCGAGCCTGCTAAAATAGTACTGCATGTGGTACCAAGGATGGCCTCGACTGATACCCTCCTGGAGCTGGTGGTCTGACTCCTCCGACTCTCGTCTGTGGTGCTCCCAATGCTAGATAAGCTGGCCTTGGTGCTGGTAAAGCTGGTCGATCTACCATTGGCGCTCCTCCTCGATGCTCAGGGCAGTCCTTGGCTGGGTGTTGGTTGGATTCGCAAATCAAGCATAGTCCCAACTTGTGTCTGCACTCCTTCTCAATATGGCCTACCTTGCCACAGTAGTGACAAGTAGGAAAGGATGTGGCTTTTGGTGCTGCCCTCTGTGGATCCCTCTGGTGTCGCTTTGCAGACTCTCCTTGTGGTGCTCTGGCTGATGCTGATATGAATGGCTGCTTCAGGCTGGATTCTCTTCTGGTGACGTACTCCATGCATCGTGCTGCAGCAAGGACATCAGTGTATGAAGTAGGTGCAACAGATCCGATCAATCTCTGTAGCTCAAAGCTAAGTCCGTCGAAGAACTTCTCCGCCTTCTCCTCTTCTGTCGGAATCATAGTAGGGGCAAAGCGACCCAAATGGATAAACTCTGTATTGTACTCTTCTACCATCATGTTGCCATGAATGGGGCGGTTGAACTTATCTCTAAGCTCTGCTCTGGCATTAACTGGAATATATATCTCCTAGAAGAGTTTAGAGAACTCCTCCCAAGTGACTCGGTCCGGTCCGAGCCGTCTCTCCTCAGATAGCCACCAATGATGTGCATTGTCCGTCAGCTGCATCCTGACGGCAGTCATCCATCGCTCCCTCGGAAGCTCAGCTGCTTCCAACTCGTGTTGAGTGTTTGTGGGCCACTCATGAACTTCAGTGGGCTCCTCCTTGCCAGAAAAGGTACGGGGCTTCAGCTGACGGAAATCAGTGATAGATCCCGTCGATGGTCGTCTAGCTGGTGGGTTCGCCTGCTCCAGTGCAGTTACTAGGCTGTTCCTCAAGTTCTCCGCCTCGTGACGCTGAGCCTCTTGTTGAACCTGCTGTTGGGATTGCATCATTGCATAGAATATTTAAAATATCTGCTGTCCGTCCACACTACAAAAAAAAGTCAAATTAGCGACGCCCAAAAACGTCACCAAATGACAAAAAAACGTCGCTAAACACGTTTAGCGACGTAATTAGCGACGTTTTAACGCAGTCGGAAGAAACCAAGTCGCTGAAAGGAAAAATGTCGCTAAACGTCGCTATGCCGACGTTTTTTAGCGACTTTATTGAGTCGCTAAATATAGCGACGTTTAGCAACGCGGCGTCACGAAATAGCAACGTTTATTAAAGTTGCTAAACGTCGCTCATTAGCGACTTATATAGCGACGTCTTTAATGACCTCACAGTACTGCCATGTCAGCAATTTGCGACGTACAGCGACATATTTAGCGACGTTTAGCGACGTCGTTAGCGACGGCTACTGACACGTCGCTAATTAGCGACTTGTTTAGCGACTTATAAAAACGTCGCTAGACGTCGCTAAACGTCGCTAAATACGTCGCTAAATTTACAAAAAAAGTAAAAAAAAACTGAATTGTTCCAAACTATTATTCCTGCAATTTATAAATTTCTAATTAAAAATAGACCCGGAGCAACCCTCCGTTGAATTCTATGGGTTCGCCGACCCCTTCGGTGGAACACTCAACACCGGATTAACAATATTTAATATGAA
Source organism: Iris macrosiphon (assembly GCA_036927795.1). Classification (NCBI taxonomy): domain Eukaryota; kingdom Viridiplantae; phylum Streptophyta; class Magnoliopsida; order Asparagales; family Iridaceae; genus Iris; species Iris macrosiphon. The sequence continues at coordinate 10,417,760 of JAYESA010000009.1, forward strand.
TAAAAGTATCACAGTCATACAATTAATACACACAAATATTATAGACAGACAATAAAAGTATCACAGTCATAAAAGTATCACAGTATCACAGTCACACAAAATGAGCATAAACAGCATCACAAAATACATAATATATAAGTATCAGAGTATCACAGTAACACAAAATGCATAATATATAAGTATATGAAACATTATAGTATCAATCTCGAGGATTTCCAAAATGGGGTAGATACCAGTCCCTCAAATACTGCGCATAAACAACGTTTATGTTATCAAGCTCCGCTATGGGTGTTGGATGACTGGAACTCCCCGTCTGAGATACAGCCGCGATAGGTGCTAGGTGACTGGAACTCCCCGCAGGTGGTATCTCTTCCTCCTTAACAGTAGAAGGCATCACTTCCTCCTTAACAGTAGGAGGTGTCGCTCTCTTGGGTGCCATCTGGTAAGATAGATGAAAACAAAGAATTAGCAAAGAATTAGCTATTGGACCGGAACGAAAGAATTAGACGACTCACAAAGAATTAGCTGTTTGTTGCAGTATAATAATGATACCATAATATCTTATTTATATCCTACGTGTCACAAAATAAAATGACCGATTTATTGAACTAGTTTGAAAATATGATCCAATATTAAATTATATGATTGTAATTGAAATTGAAATTGAATTATGAGATTTGGATGATAAAGATTAAAGTAAATAGTAGTATAGACTGCACAGTTCATGTTATTGAAATAAAAATCTTGAAACAGGAAGGCACAGTTCATGACTATAGACTGCAATTTCAGAAGTTGTCTAAAAGGTTGACTGGGTTTCTTGAGAGATGTCTCGTGAGTCGGTACATTGGGGGTCTTATAGAGGAGGTGAGATATGAGGTCCAGGTATGTAGCCCTATCATTTTGCCAGCAGCTATGCAAGTGGCTAGGCTTCTGGAAGCAAAGATATCAGTAGTTAGGAGGATTCAATGGGCTACTTCTTATCCTAAAGAGAATTTGGTGAACACTAACAGCTATCCTCTAGCCAATACTGAAGCAGCTAAGAAGGGTCTTATACAGGAACAAAAGCTAGATTTTAAGATATTACCACAAATACTAGACCTCAATCAGCTACTTAATGAACTTTTTAGGAGAGAGAATTTGGGGTAAGGATAAGAAATTATAAATGACCTTGGTTGATTCAGGATCAACCCACAGCTTTATTGACACAGTTTTTAGTGAAAGACTTGGCCTTCCGTCATCAGATAAGAAACTATTTGATGTCATGGGGGACAATGGGGAAAGACCAACAAGTAAGGGCTTATGTAGTGATGTCACAATAGAGTGCCAGGGACTAAGATTGTTGCAAATACCCAAACTAACAATTGATGCCTAGGTCTTATACACCTACACACACCAAGGTCCCATGTGTGTTGTGTCAGTGAGCTAGGAGACTAGAATCAGAGGAAATCCTATTAATAATATCATTAAAAACTTTAATGTGACACCCTAAACCTAACCCCTGCTCAAAAACCCTAAACCTAACCCTAACCCTAACCCCAGGTCAAAAAACCTAACCCTAACCCTAAACCTAACCCTAATCTGCGTCTGTGTGTGTGTGTCTGCGTCTGTGTGTGTGTGTCGTGTGTGTGTCTGCGTCTGTGTGTGTGTCGTGTGTGTGTGTCTGCGTCTGTGTGTGTCGTGTGTGTCATGTGTGTCTGTGTGTGTCGTGTCTGTGTGCGTGTGTCATGTCTGTGTGCGTGTGTCTTGTATCAGTGTCACATGAGAGAGAGAGAGAGAGAGAGAGAGAGAGAGAGAGAGAGAGAGAGAGAGAGAGATTACCTAGAGCTCGAGGAGGAGGAGGAGGGGGATGCCGGAGTAGGCGCAGCCGTGGAGACCCGGTCGCCGGAGGGGGGGGGGGCGGGGGAAATCGAAACGTTTTCGAAATTTTCGACAGATGGAGAAAAGAAAACTGAGCCCTAATTAACCAAAATTTAGCGACGTTTAGCGACGTCAAATAAAAACGTCGCTAAAATAAAAATTAGCGACGCCAAAGACGTCGCTAAATACGTTGCTAAATATTTTTGATAGATACGTCGCTAATTACGACGCTAAACGTCGCTAAATCAGATATATTAGCGACGTTTAGCGACCTTAATTGAACTTATATCGACTATTCTTTTAAAATCTTAATAAAAGTCACTAAACGTCGCTAAATGTCGCCATTTAGCGGCGCCTAGCGACAATTTTTATCGAGTCGCTAATTTAGCGACGTATTTACTAGGAGTCGTTAAAATACGTCGCTAATTCCGCTTATTCTAGTAGTGCCATAGCATGTCCTGGCGGGAAAACGGGCATTGGTGGAGTAAACTGCGCCGGCGGTGGAATATCGTCTCGTCGGAATCTTGAGGTATGCTGGCCTGCTTGACTGCTTTGTTGAGCTGATTGACCTCCACCTACTGGTGTCACCCCATCGTCATAGGTGACGACATCACCTTGTGGTGTACCTACGGGTGTCTTGTCGTCGGCTTGTGGGTCCATTACTCTCCATTGAAAGTAAACTATGAGAAATACACAGAGGAATCAAGACATGATGTAAATCAAGAATTTAATTCGAATCCGATATGGAGGTCAAGAACTTGTCAATATGTGGATGAGATCCTATAACTTATCCTATCATAATCGCAGGCTTGCTCAGTTCCTTAGTTGAAACCAAAGCAATATAGTCGTTGACCTACATGGGCCACCACAAAAACCATATCACGCCCCAATCCCAAAATACCGAGGGACTAGATACGTGGCAATGGCCAACAACACACACCAATGGGCAAACCTAATTTAATGGACCCATTAGAGTATACTTAAGCTGTAAAACAACAATACAGTGGTCTGCGATATATGTCAAATGAATAAAACTAATCTCATCCACAACAGATAAATTAATATTAAAATAACAACATATAAACCAACATCAAGTCTCAAATAAAATATATCGGGGAACAACCCAATAATAAGTCTGATACAGTAGTTCAATAGACAAGAAATACAAGAGTCTAACAACAACAAAGACTGAGTATAGATAAAGCAGATACTTAGGAGAAATCCTCGGCCATCACCTCATCCTCGGGTATCGGTATTGCTCCTGCTTCTGCTTCTGCTCCTGTCCCGTATACCTCAGGATAGATCTTCTCTGCTATACCTGGGGACATAATCCGGATCCAGGTCCTCAGGGGATATAGCAAGGTACAAGAATAACTCAAGCCAAATAAATGCAGTATAAAAATGTATCAATAGGGCAAACTATGTAACCAACTATGTGATATAAAAGTGAGAGCATCACTAGTACTCAAGCTGAGACCACTACAAGCTCTGTGTCAGGGAGCCGGTAGTAGTAATATCACATAATGTGCCTAGCTCTAATGTAGAGTCTACGGCCTCATAATAATAAATATATATATATAATTAGCTTGTAGTCTGTGTGTCTCTCTCCACCCAATGTAATCACACGTCACATGTCCACGACTTCTCATGTCTATAACACGCAAGATCATATCTAATGCTGCAAGTCATAATGATAGCTATGCATTTATATAAAGTCTATGTCACGAATCCTGTAGCCTATACAGAATCACCATGAATGACTCAGGAAGATTCTGTCTCATGAATAGTGTTAGGTGTCCTATGGTATGACGTAACATAGGCTACAGGCTAATTATATATATATATATATATTTATTATTGTGAGGTTTATGGTATGCAAGCACAAAAATATATAGGGTCGCGATATCAATCTCTAGGTGACGTTACACAACTCCGCGTACGGCGTTGACACCCGAATCTTATTCGGATGCTAAGCAATGTCACACGGTCCTAGGTTAAACAAATACATTATATAAATAAATCAAGAAAATAATATAAAGCAAGTATTGCAAGATTGGCAAGGTACACTTGCCTGGGGTTTGAATACCAATAATCGCTCAGGTATCAGCGGGATATTCAAGTATTCCTCCGATTGCTGAAATAGACATTACCATCATGTTCAAAAGATATAAAATAGCTAGGATTGCCTGTCCCTAAGGACACAAGGGCAAAATTGACAGTTTCTGGTCAAAGCGGGGTCCACATGTGGCCCACTTTGTACCAAAAAATGTGCCAGAGATGAAGTTCTCTAAATTCGTTAAACTTAGTGTATACATGTCCAGAACGATGATATAAACCCAACAGAATATCCAGAACTGGATTCCGATGAGCCGGTCACAAAATCGTCCGTCAAGTGGAGTCGTGGGGCCCACGATACGGAGTTTCGTCAACGTTCTCAGAATCGAACCAAACTTGGGTCACAGGACCAGCGTAACGCTACGAAGCCCATGGCACAAGTTTTGTTGTGAAATGACAAGTACACACGAAGTTACAACGAGTTTTAGAACAGGCCCGATACAGGATATTTTTGACGGATACGCGTTGATTTCGATGTACATGCACATCCAAATCAATTTTGGCGAAATCTCACACGTCCGCATTGATGATACGCACCTTTTGGTGCAAGTCGCACACGACGAAGTCGCCTCATTTAGCGGTAACTGCCCCCCTGCGTAAAGATGGTTGGCGTAAAAGCCAAATAACTATTTTGTTGGCGTAAAAGCCAAATAGCTGTCTTATTGGCGTAAAAGCCAAATAGCTGTCTTGTTGGCATAAAAGCCAAATAGCTGTCTTGTTGGGGTAAAAGCCAAATAGATGTCTTGTTGGCGTAAAAGCCAAACTCTGCGTAAAACTGGATGGTTCATGAATAATAGATAACCAGCATAAAATAGCCAATTATCCATCACGACTGAGGTCTTGAGCGTATTCTGGGCTAAATAGCCTTATCATGTACCTTTGCAATTATAGCCGAGTAGGCGTATTTCGAGGAGATAGTATACGGCGTACTCCTATAGTTGAAAATAGCCTGGTTGGCGTAAAATACAAGGATAGTGATGTGAGCGTATTAGTCACAGTTTTAGCTCTCCCAATCATGACAAAATCTGAAGAATAGAACCAAATCTTGTGCATTAAATGCAGAGATATGCCTCCATCTCGTGCATTAAATACAGAGATATGCCTTGAGCTCTGTGCAGAAAATAGCTTTTGACGTGGCGTCTGATTTTGTCTTTATCTTGAGTGTAAAAACTCACTTCTGCCCATGTAGAATAGGCAGCATATTCTTTGAATGCGTAAAAATGACTTGTATTAAATATGTCACTAAACGATAGCCTGGGTCTCTGTGCAAAATCATCATCATAGCCGTCCTCTCGATCATCGTGCAGTACTTTTGTCAGGAGTCAGGTTTACTGTTTTGTCTAACAAATTCATCCGAGGAATACGAAGAGTTCCTCGTACAACTTTATACTGCATTAAAAATAACGTATTTTCAACTTTACGCAGGAGGTAAAGCAATATTTTACGCGGAACAGCCTTGAAGCACTGCTTTACGCGGACAGTTCTGAAGCTCTACTTTACGCCAGACAGCTCTGAAGCCATATTTTACGCCACACAGCCTTGAAGCTCTGTTTTACGCGGACTTCATGTATGTTGAGGATTTTGACTATATAATACGCGTACAATTCTCCATCGTATTTCATGCTTCTACAGCGAGCGGCGCTGGTGGCGGCGGAGGAGCTCGCGGAGCTGGAGGCAGCTGCTCGTCTTTGTCGTGGAGGCTTGTCGTCGAGTCGTCGTCGGAGGAAAGCTCGGCGGAGGTGGCCGGAGCTGGTGGTGGCAGGGTTAGGACTAGAGGGTGTTGGTGAGTCGGCTGGGGGTCGGGAAGAATGGAGAAGCGGTGGTGGCCGGGGCTCGGGTCGTCGAGTGGTGGCCGTGGTGGTTTAGGGCTGGGGCTTTATATAGGGGAGAGGTAGAGCGGGTAGGCCGAGCAAGGCGGGGGACGTGGCCGGGCGAGGCGGGGTCGTAGCCTGGCGATGCGGGCGGGGCGGCCGGTCGTGCCGGCGGAGAGAGCGGGGCGGTTGCGGGCTGAGGGGTTCGTGGGGTTTGGGAAAACGGGTCGGGTCGGGTCGGGTTTGGGTCGGGTTCGGGTCGGGTCCGAATCCGATCTGACCCGTTAGGTTTAGGATTGGGTGCAGGCCGGTCCGATTTGGTTATGAATTAAATCGGTTGGTTTAATCGGGTTCAGGTTGGTTTATTTTGGTTTAATAAATAACTTAGTTTTTAGGTCTTTAAAAAATGGTTCTGGAGTCCAATAAATTCCAGGAAAATTATCCTATGTCTAATATTTTATTTTACACCAAAAAATATTATTCTCATAATAATTTTAATATTTAATAAAATATTTAAAATTATTATAACCAGAATACCTTGATTTTAAATTAGTTAAAAATTCTAGAAAATGTTCAAAAATTTGTTCTTAAATTCCTGAAAAATCTGGGGTTTACAGTACCGACATTTCGTATGAGGAGAGGCATATATCCATTTTGGACCGTAGAGAGAAAATTCTCAAGAACCAGACCATTCGTTTAGTCCGAGTTGCTTGGGGGCATCACCAACCAGGCGAGTCAACTTGGGAGTGCAAGGATAATATCCGAGCTCGATACCTATATCTGTTTTACTCGTGAGGTATACTTGTTTGTATATCCTGTACCCTGATCTTGTCTTGTGCATGCTTGTCTTGTTATAGATAGCTCATAGCTTATGATTAACACCCGTACTATGATTCTTGTTTTATTGTCTGATTCCTGTAGTCTCCTTGCTAGATCCTGTGTCTTATTAAAATTTTGAGGATAAAATTTTTCTAAGGTGGTGAGAGTTGTGAGACTCGTCTCTCTATTGCATATTTTTCATGTTCATATCTTGTATATGTGTGCTATTGCTGTATATTGCTTTCCGTATATATTTTTGGATTTCTTTAGCGCTATCATATAATTTCTAGATTTGTGAATAATGTTAACCACCCTTGATTTATAACCTCTCTCTCTCTCTCTCTCTCTCTCTCTCTCTCTCTCTCTCTCTCTCTTCCCCATTCTTTCACCTTTTTCCTCTTTTTATTTTCTTCTCCTTTCCTCTCCCCTCCTCCCTAGCCGAGAGCAGCCCTGGACCGGTCCCCTCATTTTTTCCTTGGTAGTAGTGGTAGTAGTTAGTGGTGGTTTGAGACAAGTACATCTTGTCAATGATGGAGAACTTACACTTTTCATTATTGTGAATTTCTTGTATTTTATTAGTCTATATTGTGCCCTATGAAATCCTATGCATGTTTACTTCTTAGTATTTTCAATTTTGACAGCTTTGTTGGACTAGATCTACATTTTTAGTTTAATGTATTCTTGGCATTTTTATGGTTTTGATCTCTTAAAACTTGTTATTTTCCAAAACTAGTTGTTCCATGTGAGAGGGCATCTGATTTTAAGTGGTTTTGAACTTTGCTTCTCTGGATTTGAGCTGGAAATGAGGATTTCAGGGAGAATCATATTTTCAGGACTTGGAGCTTTTCCATGACTGAAACTTACGGTTCTGGGACGAAGGAGCTCCATGTGGCCTGCTTTGCATGCAGTTTGGACTCCTCGCTTCAAAACTCAATATGCAGCCATCTTGTTGGACGCATAGCTGAATCTTCACATGCGTCCCTTGACCAAATGCATGAAACTTGAACGAAAGAAAATTTTCTAAGTTCCTGATTCCATGCGGCCCAGAGGAGCATGCGGCCAAAATTGTCCATGCGGCCAAAATTGGTCCATGCGGCCCGAGCAATGTATTCCTTTTCCAATGCATGACTCAGCGCCGCCTTGGCACGATTTTCCTGAATTTGTCTTTTCTTCTCCGATACGCTTTATTGACTAGTCACTTCCTGGCCTTGTATTTATTCCCTGTCACTCAACCCTTGTCCCGAGGAGTGGACCTTGCGATAATGTATGCAGCCAGTTTGATCCATGCGGCCAGTTTGATACGTGCGGCTAGTTTTGATCCATGCAGCTTCTTGCATGCAGATTATTTTTTGCCTGCGGCTAGCTCATCTCCTGCACTTATAGCTCTTATAGTAGTAATGTTTTCCTTTGTTATATGTTCTCTTATGGATTATTTACTCCTTGTGCTTGGCCCAATTAGTTAAATTCATATGATGCATGTTATTTCTAAATTACTTATAACCTGGATGCTACACCTACCAAAACATGGAATGTAAATAATATTGTGAACTGAGAACTTCTTATACCTGACTTTTACTGAATAAACTTGATCCTCGACTCCAGATACTTGACATATACTGATAAACCGGATAGTGGCTCGGCGTAGCTCATTCCTGACATGCTAGAATCTCAGAACTGAAATACTTGTACTGATAAGATAAATTCCCGTGGTTGACTGTTTATCCCTGTCCTGATTGTACTTGTCAAGTTATTGTCCAATCTTGCATCATTTTGAAGGCGGATTCATGAGCACCACGGTCAGAAATCCTTGATAATGTCACGACCCAATTCCGTAGAATCACTTGAGGCGTCCCCCGAATCGTGACCGCCGTGCGGGCCTGGAGTTGCGCCCGCACAAGGCTTTAATGATTTGCATAGCAAGCGCATATTCAGAGTACGCAGATAAATTGAAACACAGATTTGAAACATAGAAAAGTTCTCTTTATTGATAATGAACATCTATTACAAACTCCTGAACGAGTCAGCTAATATGCCGAACGGCTTACAAAAGGGTTGACTCAAAATAAGATAGCAGTCCTGTACGTTACATCCCTTTATAAACTCAAAACGATAAAGACCTCCAGGCTGGAGGACGGCTTTGCCACGGAGCTGCATTTGTGTATGAAGAGTTGCAGCTTCGGACTTCAAAAGGCTTCAGGGGCGCGGTGAAGATGCGCCAACAGCTGGACTGGATCGGGAAGACGACTTCGGCTCCTCGCTCGGTTCGCCTTGGTGCGGAGAACCTGTTTCAACGAGGGTCAGCATATCGAAACATGCTGGTGAAGGCGAGCTAGCCGAACTATACCAATCAACACGTTGTTTAGTGAAGCATGCATATTTTTATGGGTTTCTATCTTGCCTTAGTTCATTTACAAGTAAGTAGCATATTGAATTTACTGAAATGAACGTGCCACCGTTCGGTAGATTTTTACCTGTCCGTCTGAATTACCTGCACAATACTTACCATGCCTTCCCTGAAACGAAGACACAAGTTAGTATGCAACAGGTTTAAATACGCATAGGATCACTGGCTTGATGCCACGAAGGGACGGGTTATAGTCTCAAGACACAAATGATATACAACGCAGGTGGTGAGCCCCGCTGCATAACACTTTGCCCCATAACATACGACTATACATACGTTCCGTCTGGATCGGATCGGTCCCGGCGCCCCGGTGACCGTCCGCGGAACTCATAACATACCTTGTGCACAAGTCGTCCGTGATCGAGAATACTCATAGAATTTGTTCCATAGCATACAGTTTTGCATAGTCATCCTGACAGTTTATTTCATAACAAGCATATATTTCCATACTTAGCACGATTCATAGAACAGTTATAGACGAACTAGCATACAGGATGATAACCGTTCATAAGTTTGTTGACAAGCATAATAACCAAGTTATTCTCTTTTATCTTGGTTTCTTTTATTATTACTTGGTATCGTTTGATCGGGGCAAAGGAGTGAAGCTTGGAAGTAAGGCTAGCTAATCGGGTTGGTAGCCACTCACTTAGATTTTGGAAAGAAGAAGGAAAGAGGCGCTTCACGACTCTGCTCGCAAGCCGCCTACTGCTCGTTCACCTGCACACGAACAGCTCGATTAATACTTCTTCCTCTCTTTCCAATCTCGAAATAGAAGTGCAAGTCAATGAACGAAAACAATGAAAACCATCGAAATCGTTCAAGGAAAATAAGCAAATCCCAAAACCAACTCAAAGCACGAAAGCAATAAGCGACATCGAAAACCGAGGCAATAAAAGATAGCAGCGGAGAGGTCCCTCCTGACTCTGCTGCTAAGCCGATCCTTGGGACGCAGTCCACTGAATATGGGAATCGATTCCGAAGAAACAAATCCATAACGAGGACGAGTTCTTAATTCAATCTATCCCGATCGAACGATACCGTCTTGTGTTTCTTAGCCGCGCTCTCCGCACCGGAAGAACGGGGTGCTACAGATAACTTGCCTATGTTAATAAGTAGAATAATTATTTAGAAGCATCTAGAGAGATTTTTTGGCTACATATAATTTCGGTATCCCAGCGACACCTGATGGATTTGGAGCTCTCTATCGAAAAGGGGCACACTTCCAGCACACCGACGAGTGTTATAATTTACCAAAAAAATACTTTATACTTAATTAATCTATACTATGTACTCTTACGTCTGGATAACCCAGACAGTCTGCAGGACATGTGGCTGTATGAAATCTCAACTGCATTTATTAGTAATCAGGATTGTGATAACTTTAGTTAGTTAATGGTAGTAAGTCGTAGGTCATGTTTGGCCGTGATTGCATATTTTATAGTCATGTCTTGTCTTGTCTTGGATTATCCAACTACTAATCCTGAACTGTACTCGTTACCGATTCCTGAAACTGCTAAATTGATTATTTACACATTGCTCTTAATTATATTTTCTTATGTTATTCAATATTTGAATGCTGGTTTTAGTTCTTAAGTTGGCTCCCTTGTGGTACTTTGCTGTTTTGGAGTCTGACCCCACTAGTTTTGTATGGCTAGATTTTGGAGCATCATCGCAGGATCTTCCGTACATCCCGCCTCCAGATGGTGAACACGAGGAACACCCGAGGACTTGAGTGAGTTTCTTCTTCATCACCCACATGATCTTATACTTGTACTTTTGAGGCATTTAGCCACCGAGCACGTGTTTAGCTCGTGTTTTGATACTTGATATTCTAGCCTGCGGGCCTACATGTAAAGAATATTCTAGACTATAGCTAGAGCTGATCATGTAATATTGCACTCTGCTAGTTCTTTATTTTAGTAACTAGCTTCAGGATCATCTATATATGTATAGTTTGGGATGTCTTACTATTATATGTTTGGTGATTATACTTCTTGTAACTTGTTGCTTGCTTGATATTGAGATAACTAGGACTCTTGACCCAGGAATGCCCGTTGGATTGTAGAGTAAACCATCACATTTCTAGACAGCTGTAACCGTATCTCGGGGTATAGAGTAATCTGGTATACGTAGCTGGCTTTGTCCGTCCCCACTCTCCAGTATTCTGGTTCTGGGACGTGACAGCCTCCACCCCATGTACATATACCAATACTAAGCATAGCTATATATTGAGATATATACATTGGTAGTTTTCCAATGTGGGACTAAAACTCCCAAAGCTAACTGGAAAATACCAACAATCCCCTACATATATCAAAATATATGGTTGAGCGTTTCTCACTGTGACTATCATTATGCATTAGTGTAAACACCCTGTTTTTCAGAATAATTTTAAAATAATTTTTCAAATTTTTAGGCATTTTCTGGATGAAGAACCAAGGTAATTATGATTGGAAGATTTTTAAACGCTGTTAATTGATGTTAAAAAATTATGGAAATAATATTTTATGATGTAAAATAGAAAACCGGACATGTGATATTTTTCGATAAATTTATTGGACTCCGGAGACGCGTTTAAAGCCTTAAAAACTATTGGATTATTAAACCAAACCAACCCTATTTAAACCAAACCAACCCTGTTTAAACCAAACCCAGCTTATTGGGTCGGGTCGGGTCGGATCCGAGCCAAACCCGACCTGGACCCAAACCCGCATGGGAAAGCCCTAGCCCGCCGGAAATACTGTAGCAGTATAAATTCCGCTTCCTTGGCGTGCGTGCCAGACCGAAACCCTAGTTCTGTAGTCGCCGTCTTCTGAACATCCTCCCCCTTCCGCCGTGTCCAGCGCCGACACCAAGCCGCGCCGGACCCGAGCACCTTTGCTCGACCTTTCCTCCGCCCGCCTCGAGCAGCCCCAGAACCCTCATCCCCGACTTCTTCTTCCCACAGCCCCGCCGTCGAGTCCAGCATCCGACTCCCCCTCAACGCCGTACCCTGATCGCCGCCGCCCGCTGCCGAACTCCCTCCCCTGCGTCTCCCTCCTCCTCCGCTCAGGCCGACGAGCAACCCCGCTGCCCTAGATCCCTCGACGGTAGTTTTCCCCCTTTGCTCGACGTCGACCCCTTCCGCCGAGTCCAGCGCGACGCCGACCCGCCGGCCTGTGGTTCCCCGACTCCACGGGACAGCCACCCGAGCGCCGCCCTCTGCCCTAGCCCCTGACGCGGCCAACCCGGGATGCAGCAGCGCCCCGTGACTGGGCACAGCAACTCAATACAGACACGAAGTTGACCCTCAGACACGTGAAATTCAGCGTTCACGGAGCCCTGTTCAGCTTTTGGAGTAGTACCTACATGATCCACTGATTTAGGGACAGCTGTTGGTATTCGGACCCTAGGCAAGTGTACCTTGCCAAACTATGCAGTATTGTTACATATTTTTCTTGCTTTATTATATTGCTGTGCATGCTTAACCTAGGACCGTGTGACGTACTTAGCGTCCGATTATTAGTCGGGTGCTGATACCGTACACGGTGTTGTGTATAGTCATCTAGAGATGGATATTCGTGACACTTTATCTTTTCGTACTTGTCTTACCAAGTACACTTTGACCCAGGACACTTGACACTGTTCATGAGACATGATCTTTCTGAGATATTCGTGGTGATTCTGTATAGGATACAGGACTTGACAGAGATATTATATTCCTAGACAATTATGACTTATTGTATTAGTTATGATCCCGCTGACATGGACATGAGACGTTATGGTCATGATATGCGTGGTTACATTGGGTGGGAAGAGACACACAGGTTACCGGATGATCATATATATACACCCCTATTATTGTGAGGCACAAGACTCTGAAGCCCGAGCTTGGCCCATTACTCATTATTACTGCTGCTACCGGCTCCCCGACACAGAGCTTGTAGTGGCTTCAGCCTGAGTTCTAGTGCTGCTCTCATCTTGCATATCACTTAGCTGGTTATTTAGTATACCTTATTGTTCCATCTATTGCTGGAGAGACCCACAGGCTACAGGTTGACTATATTATGCCGGCTACTCAGTCTTCCGCTGAGCTAGACCACCACATGATACCACTGCTACCGGCTCCCCTACACAGAGCTTGTAGTTGTTTCAACCTGGGTACTATTGATGTTCTCTCTTGTATTTCACACAGATGTTTACATACTTTCCTATTTATTTTATTATCTGTTGCACTATATTTATTTTGGCATGCGCTTTCTTGTACCTTGCTATATCCCCTGAGGACCTGGATCCGGATTATGTCCCCAGGATTTACAGAAGAGATCTATCCTGAGGTATACGGGACCGCAGTAGGAGCTGATACAATAGCTGTACCGACATCCGAGGACGAGGTGTTAGCCGAAGACTTTTCTTGAGCATCCATGTTTCATGCTCAGTATTTATTTATTCAGTCATTTATATTCTGGTTTGTTGAACCATTGTATCAGATATTTATCGGATTATTCCCCGAAGCACTTTGTTGAGACTAGCTGATAATTTATATTCCTTATTTATTCTGTGGATCATACTTATATACTTTGTGTGGATGAGATTAGTTGTACCATATTGTCGTAGACTTGATTTTATAGCTTAAGTATGCCCTGATGGATCCATTAAATTGGGTTTGTCCATTGGTGCGTACTGCTGGCCATTGCCACGTATCTGGTCCCTCGGTATTTTGGGACTAGGGCGTGACAATTAGGATAGATGTCGCTGATGACTTAAAACTTTCCGCATGGGTCAAATAACAGTACGATACAAGAATAGACCAGGCCTTGAATTCTGCACCATAACTGCTATTCTTTCCACTCACACAATGACCTCAGCTGTGCCATCCGGTAGCACGTTAAAGGCCCTGTGCTGACCTGGTCTCATTGTATGTATCTTGGGAGTCTATAAAATTTCCCTCAAGAGATGGCCTATATCTCTATCCATACACTTAGGTGAGTTCTTTCACTATAGAGAGTTTATTATCCGGCATGAAGCCTTGCGCTTCTGTGTGGTGCTACACCGCTATGACATGGCCGCCCAAGGCCGAGGATCCCCCTCTTGTGGTATCATACCACTGTAGCATAAGGACACAAGCCTCTTAGTAGTGTCGTTACTACACACAACATGGAGCCTTGTACTCCTGTGCGGTGCTACGTCGTCGTGACATGGCTTAAAGACGAGGTTTACTCCCTCATGTGATGTCACCCATTGTAACATGAGGTCACAAGCCTCTTAGTAGTGTTGTACTACTTCTCAGCATGAAGTCTTATAATTTCGTGTATTGCTACGCCGCTGTGACATGGCTAGAAGCCGAGGTTCACTCCCTCATGTGGTGTCACCCACTGTAGCATGAGGTCACATGTCTCTTTGTAGTGCTGTACTACCACTCTCTATTTTTTCAATATTAGGTTACCTGCCTATGTGTGGTGCTACTGCCGTTGTGACATGGCCCAAAGCCGAGGTTCACTACCTCATGTGGTGTCACGCCACTGTAGCATGGGATACAAGTCCCTTGTAGTGCTAAAACTACTCGTTCTTCCTGTAACGCATGCCAGACATTCACTCTGCCCGAGAACTCATTAAGGCGTCAAAGCTATCCTCCCACAAGAAATATTCTGATCAAGAACAAATAGTAAACTAAAGTGGTTCCGGGTACGTATCCTACAATGTCCCTGAGTACTACCCACTGTACCTGATATTCTCCTGGTCAATGGTCCTCCCTTGAACCAATAGCTAGATGCCTGGTAGATTTCTCTTTGAACCAATAACATAAAACTAAATGGTAGGATTGTAGAGACGCAATACCAGAGGTCCTCCAAGCCTATATCTGTTGTATCCTTAACTATATGCGGTGTTACAACCGCTGTGACATAGCCTGCAGCCGAGGCTTTACCATGTCGAGGTACCTCATAGTAGTGTCACCCCACATTAACATGGAGTACTACGCTCCTTTTTAGTACTTGACACTAACTATATGCGGTGATACTGCCTCTGTGACATGGCCCGAAGCTGAGGCTTTACCCTGTCGAGATACCTCATGGTGGTATCACCCCACGGTAGCATAGAGTACTTCGTTCCTCTATAGTGCTTACGATCAGCTGGCGCTTGAGGCCAATTATGAACGAATCTGCCATATTTACCTGACTCTGATCTTTAACCATTGTAATAATCCATGCTGGATGCGCACATTCAGTGTTCCTGTAGTGGCCTTTTATAAACAAATCTGCCAGAATTACCTGGCTCCGAACATTAACCACTGTAATAATCCATGTTGGCTGTGCACATTCAGTCTTCCTGTATTGGACTATTATGAACAGATCTGCCAGAATTATCTGGCTCTGAACATTAACCACTATAATAATCCACGCTAGATGCGCTCATTCAATGCACCTGTACTGGCCTGTTTTGAACGGATCTGCCAGAATCACCTGGCTCCGAATATTAACCACTGTAATAATCCACGCTAGGTGTGCTCATTCAGTGTACTGGCCCTTGAGGCCTATAATGAGCGAATCTGCCAAAATCACCTGGTTTCGAACATTAACCACTGTTATGATCCACGCTAGCTGCGCTCATTTAGTGTTCTGTATTTTATCCACACAGTTCTTTTCAGACCTTTGAAGAGATGAATATATGCCCCTGCTGCAGCTTCCTAATTTTTACAGTATGTCGGTATCACCCGAATCTGTGTAATAACCATAGAAAGATCATCTGAGAGCTTCCAAAGTCATTCTTCTATATATGCTACAGCTGATAGTGCATAGAACTCTGAGAGTAAAGACTGCTTTTTCGACTTCCACGATATAGCAGCACCACTCCTGGAGAAGTCACGTCCTCCTGTGGATCTTTCACTCTTCTTTCCTGAGCACCAACTGGCATCATTGAAGCCTTCCATTATATCTGGATAACTGCTGTAGTGCAGGATATACTACTGAGTCAACTTAAAAATTTTGATGACTCTCTTCATAGCTTTCAGTGTTCAACAACACACATACTGCTCGTAAACTGACTCAGCAACCCTACATCGACAGCTATTTCAGACCTGGTGGTACTCGTAGCTTGAATCATTCATCTGATGATGCTTGAGTACACCAAATGTCTAATGCTTTCCCTTGGATAAGGCTTCATCTCCATGTCACACATGAGGAGTATCGTCCCTGATACCCAAAGTGTGTGATCAGCTCTTCATGCACAGCGCTTGTGAATGAGCAAGCCCCTCTGTCATCCGGATTATCTTATATCCTTAAGGATAATATCGGTAATCCCATGTCCTGAGACTAGACAAAAGTACATCTTTGTTCTAGTGACACTTCTATATCCACAGCTGGAATTTAGCAAGTCGTCCACATAGATACAAAAAATGACTCATTTTTTATCAGCAAATTTTGTGTACACACATGTCTGTCTCGCTGATCCTGCGATAACTTTGATTAGATGACTTGTCAAACTTCTACTGCCACATTCTGGGATTTGCTTCAGGCTGTATTTGAGATATCACCAACCCTCAGACTGTCTTCAAACATGAATGACAATAATTATGTCTGTTGTCCGTGAATCTCTCATGACTGTCTTCCTTCATCTGATAAATAATCAGCTTATGAATAGCAGCTACGGCAATCATCATCCTGATATATGACACTTTAACGAGGTGCCACAAAACTCAGTCCCCTGTATCCGAAAAAACCCCTAGGCTACAAGCCTAGTCTTGAACTCAACTATTCTGTCTGCTTCTATTTTCTTCTACTGAAGATATATAAGCATCTGAAAGATTTAGATCCTTCAGACAAATTGATCAATATCCCAAGTGTTGTTATGGGGTCAATCACTTTATGGACTGCCTTTTTCCAGCAGACCGAGTCCTTGGTCTTCATCGTCTCATCACTGGTAAGTGGTATGACCTCCATATGATAGGTGATAAGATCATCTTTGGTCCTTTGACCTTATGACTCTTCTAGATGACTGCTCTTCGAGTTCTGGTTCAAATATTGTCTCTTAAAGGAAAACTCCTTCCTGGACTACGTCTTTTTCTATAAAAGTGCCAACAACTCTGGCTGATACGGTCCTCCAAAAATCCCCCACAATCGAACGATATTCATGTGGATCTTACTTTGAACCAAAGTTATATCAAAATTGATGAACGGTACTAGGGACATGACCATAAGTGCAACATTATCCCACAGACAATCTGGAAGGCCCTTTGAACAACAATATAGAAGTTATCATTGTGGTGCCCCGTTCCCCCTATTCGGGGAGCGCGGTTAAGAAATTTGTTCGATCAGGATTGATTAAAACAAGATATTATCCTCGTTATGGATTTGCTTTTTCGGAATCGATTTCCATATTCAGTGGACCGTGCCCCGAGGATGGACTTAGCGACAAAGTCAAGAGGGACCTCTCTGCTGCAAGTTTTTTAGCCTGGTTTTCGCTGTCGCCTTGTTGCTTTCGTGCTTTTGAGTTAGTTTTTGGATTTGCGTTTTCTTGAACGGTTTCGATGGATTTTATTACTTTCGTTCGGTGAATTAAATTACATTCCGATCTTGGAAAAAGTTGAAGAGGTATTGATCAGCTGTTCGTGGTAATGTAGGTGATCGTACAGTAGACGTCGTGCGAACGAAGTCTTGAAGCACCTCTTTTATTTCTTTCCTCCAACCAACTTGTGAGTGGCTATATTCGATTCAGTTGACCCTTCTTCCAAGTCTTTACATCTAAAATCTTGCATTCTTGCTTGTTCCGATCAAACGATACCAAAATAACTAAAAGATGTCAAGATAAAAAGGAATATACTTGGACTACTTTATGCTTGTCAATCAACTTGTGAACGGTTACCTTGTTGTATGCTAGTTCGTTTAAAGTGTTCTACCTATGCTTCAATTTTAATTAGAATGTATACTTTTTCTATAAATTGTGCTATGTATAGAACTCACCATGCCATGCAATAAACTGAACAGGAAGACTATGCAAATAGATCTTGCCCTGTTTCTTATCCCGTGCTTGTATTGTCTTGAATTGCCTCAATTGATAACTTAGTAGACAATGTTTGATCACGAAAAACTTGTGCACAAGGTCTTAGTTCCTGGGGACGGTCGCTGGGGCATTGGCACCGATCCGATTCAGACGAAATATCATGTTTGGTCGCCTGCTTCGGGCAGGAATGGGTGCGTCATCCCATGTCCCTTGCATTGCACACCATTCCTGTCCAGGGCAGGATGGCGTGTAGCGATACCTGTACCTCCGCTATCTTTGTCCCGAGACTATATCGTCCTTTATGGCATCATGCCAATGATCCCCTCGTATATTTAAACCTGTGCAAGCTAACTTGTGTCTTCATGGCAGGGAAGGATATGGTAAGTATTGTGCAGGTAGTTCAGACGGGAAGGTAAAAAACACCGAACGGTGGCAAGTTTATTTCAGTAAATTTTTATATTAATGCTTGCTTATAAAATAAACTAAGACAAGATAGAAAGACCACAAATAACTTGCATACTTCATATAAACAACGTGTTAATTGGTATAGTTGGGTTAGCTCACCTTCAACAGTGCATTTCGATGTACTGACCCTCCTTGAAACAGGTTTTCCGCACCAAAGAGATCCTGCGAGGAGCTGAAGCTACTTCCCATTCCAGTCCACCAACCGACACATCCTGATCGTGCTTAAGTAGAAGCATTTTGAAGATTCAGGAGCTCGTACACTTAACTCATGCAGCTCCGTGGAAAGTCGATAGTCCCGCCTGGAGGTCTCTTCTTTTGAAGCTTTAGTAAAATGATGTAATGTACAGGACGACTATCTCATTTTGAGTCCACTTTTGTAAGCCCGTGCGACAATTATCTGACTCGTTCAAGAGTTTATAAAAATATTCATTATCAATAAAGAGAACTTTTTTTATGTTTCAACTTGTGTTTCAATTATCTGTTTACTCTGAATATGTGCTCGTTATACAAAAATATCCTAGCCTTGTGCGATGCGCAAACCTAGGCACACACGGCGTCACGTCCGGGGGGGCGACTATCGATTCCACAGAATCGTGGCATGACAATCATTACCGTTAACTGACCGTCCTTCCTATCTGCACCTTCAATGGACTGGAAGAGTAAGAAGATGTCGTTCCATAGTGTTCCATAGTCAATTCTATGTTCTAAGCTGAACGATGCGAATCCAACAAACGATGCATGTTCCATAGTCAATTCCATGTTCTAAGCTGAACAATGTGAATCCAAAGAACCATGCATATTCTATAGTTAATTCTATGTTCTAAGATGAACGATATGAATCCAAAGAACAATGCTCTTCAAATAGAAAAATTCTGAGTCTATTGAGTTGTGGACCGATATGACGCTCAGCTCCAAACTTGAAGTCTCTGAGGTTCTCGAAGGCTTCATCCTTCGATTATGAGAAGATACGTGAACACATTTTTCAAGAAATCATCAAAGAAAGAAGTGATAAACTTTACCCCGGCCCTTTGTAGAGAATAAAAGTCACAGATATCTGAGTGCACCAGCTCTATTGGATCTGTACTTGTAGTCATCCGTCTAAACGGCTTCCTGACTACCTATGTCTGAACATAGCCATTACATCTCTCCACCTCCTTACCCCCACATCTTAGAGATATCCCTGAACTTAGACATCTTTGTTGAAAAAGGCATGTCTTAGTCAGATGCATCACAACTCAATAAGAGCAATCTCCTCCTCAAGCCGGAAGTCCAGAATCATCATCCTGATCCCTAGATCTTCTGCTTGACACTTGTTCGCAATAGAGACATTCTTCTGAGATAGTGCTCTGCTTTGGTGAACAACTCTTTCACAGAGCATGTATGGTCGAATGCACCAGTGTCTACCCACCAGTCAGTAACCACGCTTGATAACTCAACCTGCGCAATCATAGCAACCAAGTTAGGTAATCAAATCAACTAAGTTTTAGCTATACCTTGCTATATTGGTTCAAATTGGTTCTGCTTTCTGTAATGCCCCGCTCTGCGTCGGCATTATGTACCAAGGTGAGTGGGCAGAACTTCGTTCTTTGATTCTTGTACGCCTTAATAATAATCTGAGTTTTTGCTTGCAATATTTTCATAAGAGAATGATAGAACCTGCCTTGCATGTTAATGAACGAACTCACCTAGCTTGTCTTTGAAACGATAAGTCTGCTAAACAAGAATCCTGAAATGCTTGCCTAGAGTGCATGAACATGTTCACTATCGTCTATGCTTCGAGAGAACCATATTGTGCCTGAATGTGTTCGAGTGATAAGTCGGATTGCCCCGCAACAAAGATTGTATTCTGATGGTTCGTCTCGTCTGCATACTAGAGTTTATTTGATAGTGTTCTATGCATTCTCATGTGGTCGAACAATGGCTATTGGTGGAGAGCTGAACTGCATGTGTCACTGCTGCTACAGAGATAGTGGAAAGCAACCATGAGTCACAGCTGCCTCTAGTATCAGATAAAGAGTCATTGGTATGCTGTACAACCAGCTGCCGATCCTGAGATACTCAGGGACCGCCCTGCATATAGCTAAGTCATTGTGTTGTCTTGGATAGATGGACTGCCCCTAAGATTGTGCATGTGTGTCTAGCGATGCATTTGACCCTCGAGTCCCACGAGACACGCTGCGCACACCCTGAACATGAACAATTGCTTGTCTTTCTTATTGCATATGAAACTCTGTTTTCAAACATGTTTCCAAATAATGTAATATGACTCTACTAGCGAACTGCATGAAACGAACCTAGGTAAAACTAGAAAGATCACTAGTAATATAATATTTTATAACATGATTACTTAGTGCTTGGTTTTAGTGAATGCTAGCTTCTCTTTAGTTATTTTATCTCACCAGTACTTGTATAAAGTGCTGACCCACCAACAGTTTACTTGCTTGTAGGTACTGGATCGTCCGAGGGAGCGATAGGCGTGCCACAGTCCCTAAGACCCAGAATCCTGGTTTCGATTGTTGCCCCAAGATGCTATCATATAAGGGGACGTAATGTATGGAACGAACGAATGCCTTTGCATAAAGGAACCCAAGTTGCCTCTATTGTCCCGAATACTCAGTTGGCTAAATACATTGCATTGCAACAAGTCTCTTTCCGCTGCTTACTCGATTGATGCGATGATAGCCAACTATCAACTTAAACGATTGGCCTTGTACGGGCGCAACCCCGGGCTCGCACGGCATCATATCCCCGATACACTCGTACGGGCCACACAACGTCCCTTCCTTCCTTGCACCCGCAGAACGGGCGCGGTGATTCGCGTCCGGTGCGCCGAGGCACGGTGATTCATGCCCGGTTCGATATTCCGGCAATACGGGGGCGGGGCAAGGCAGGAGCGGCGGCCTGGGCGGGTCCGGGGCATAACAGAATGGTATCAGAGCGGAATCGATCTTCTGGCCCAAACCGTTGCTATGACTCTGAGTTATATCGATATGGTATTGCAATAGAGCGTTCCAAACAATAAGTCCATAGATATTCTCAAAGTGCAAATGTTTTCTGAACTTGAATTGCTTGACTGTTTCGATTGAGTACGGCAAGGGATGGCACTATCGCTGCTCGGAATATCGAGAAGTTTATCCTTGAAGTTTCGAGGACGAAACTTTTTGTTGGTTGGTAAGTATGTAATACCCCGCTCCGCGTCGGCATTATGTATCAAGGTGAGTGGACAAAACTTCGTTCTCTGATTCTTGCACGCCTTAATAATAACCTGAGTTTTTGCTTGCAATATTTTCATAAGAGAATGATTGAACTTGCCTTGCATGTTAATGAACGAACTCACCTAGCTTGTCTTTGAAACGATAAGTCTGCTAAACGAGAATCCTGAAATACTTGCCTAGAGTGCACAAACATGTTCATTATCGTCTATGCTTCGAGAGAACCATATTGTGCCTGAATGTGTTCAAGTGATAAGTCGGATTGCCCCACAACAAAGATTATATTCTGATGGTTCGTCTCGTCTGCATACTAGAGTTTATTTGATAGTGTTCCATGCATTCGCATGCGGTCGGACAATGGCTATTGGTGGAGAGCTGAACTGCATGTGTCACGGCTGCTACAGAGATAGTGGAAAGCAACCATGAGTCACAGCTGCCTCCAGCATCAGATAAAGAGTCATTGGTATACTGTACAACCAGCTGCCGATCCTGAGATACTTGGGGACCGCCCTGCATATAACTAAGTCATTGTGTTGGCTTGGATAGATAGATTGCCCCTAAGATTGTGCATGTGTGTCTAGCGATGCATTTGACCCTCGAGTCCCACGAGACACGCTGCACACACCCTGAACATGAACGATTGCTTGTCTTGCTTATTGCATATGAAACTCTGTTTCCAAACATGTTTCCAAACAATGTAATATGACTCTGCTAGCGAACTGCATGAAACGAACCTAGGTAAAACTAGAAAGATCACTAGTAATGTAATATTTTATAACATGATTACTTAGTGCTTGGTTTTAGTGAATGCTTGCTTCTATTCAGTTATTTTATCTCACCGGTACTTGTATAAAGTGCTGACCCACCAACAGTTTACTTGCTTGCAGGTACTGGATCGTTCGAGGAAGCGATAGGCGTGCCACAGTCCCTAAGATCCAGAATCCTGGTTTCGATTGTTGCCCCGAGATGCTATCGTATAAAGGGGCATAATGTATGGAACGAACGAATGCCTTTGCATAAAGGAACCCAAGTTGCCTCGATTGCCCCGAATACTCAGTTGGCTAAATGCATTGCATTGCAACAAGTCCCTTTCCGCTGCTTACTCGATTGATGCGATGATAGCCAACTATCAACTTAAACGATTGGCCTTGTGCGGACGTAACCCCAGGCTCGCACGGTATCACGTCCCCAATACACTCGTACGGGCCACACAACGTCCCTTCCTTCCTCGCACCCGCGGACTGGCACGGTGATTCACGTCCGGCGCGCCGAGGCACGGTGATTCGTGCCCGGTTTGATAATCCGGCAATATGAGGGTGGGGCAAGGTAGAAACGGCAGCCCGGGCGGGTCCAAGGCGTGACACTTTCAAGCTCCAATTTCAGCCATGCGTCAAGTCATGCCATGCGCATAAGCCTTCATGCATCCTGCATGCACATATGCCACTATGCGACCAGATCTGCCATGCGCCAAGACCTTCAATGCGCTTCCATGCGGCAAGAGTCTTCTATGCGGCAAGAGAGTTCTTATGCTGCCAAGTCTTACCAACTGCCAAGAACTATTATACCCTAAGTCTCGTTATGCGCATACTCTGCAATTCTTGGTCAACTAGTAATCTTTCTTCCAACTGGAATGCACATCCTTCAAACGCTAACTCCTCCATCCTGGGAAATGGTAGGTTCTGACTACTCACGTTCAATATTTGACAAAGGACTCCTTCCCTCATCCAAATGTTCGAAGTGTATCCCATCAATCTTCTCAAGTTTGTGAAAACTTGTTGCCGAGAAGATTTGATCGGATGTTCTACCTCTTTCTTCGGATCTTGCTTTGAGATTGTTAGTCCCTTGACAGATCAGAGACGGTAGAACGCAGGCCATAGAAAAGCTACTAACGAGATCCGAAGGTCCGCTCTCTACTGGAACTCAAGTTGTCGTCGAGATCAGAGATTCACACAAGAGTTCCTCATATGATAATCTCGATTCCAACGAAGCACGAACCAAGAACATGTTACAAACTGGCTCCGAAGAAAATAAAGATTACAACAAGCAGCAAGTAAAAGCGTTCTTCTCTTTCCGTTCACAGACGCTACAATAAGAAAGAACGAAGCAAAGGAAAAACTGAAGAGAAGCTCTTTGCTGGGGTGGTCAAAACTACCGTTGCTCAAAGCAAGATTCGCCGTATAGACGATATGCCCCCAGGAACCAGCAAGTTCATAAATGAACTTCTGGAACGTTCAATGTCACCTTCGAAAAAACTTTAAAAATATCATATGAGAGGGAGACACTCTGGGCCGCATATGATCTGGTATACTCGGTTTTTCCATCTATATTCTCTGTTTTCAAATGAAAGATGAGGTCCTCTATATATATAGAAGAAAATAGCACATATGCGGCATGATGAAACTCTATTTCGCATAAGCGTTGACCGACCATGTCACGCCCCAATCTCCCGCAAGCTCGATAGTCCCCGCTGAACGTGAATCACCACGTTTATAGCTCTCCCGCAGGACCATCGTTCTCATCGGGACGTGATGCCGTACGAGCCTGGAGTTGCGCTCGTACAAGGCGATGTTGTCAAACACCAAATGTTATCATTGAAACAACCAAGTTACAGCGGAAGTCAAGTATTGTGTACCAAGCACACAATCAGAGTAATACGCAACGAAGCTCACGATAGGGTCAAATAAAATGCCTCATCGAAGACAAGGCCACGAAGGTGATGCCACGAAGGCGATGAAATACTCTTGCTCTTTTCTCTAGCCCACAAAGGTACTTACAGTTCATACATCATGTCCCGTATATCCAAGCAGCGCCACTACGCCTGTGTACCTAAAATATTGCCCACAAACGTGGGTCAGTACACAACCGTACTGGTGAGCGGGGTAACCCACTCGCCTAAGCCGACACTAAGTAAAAATAGTGAATGCAAACAGTTATATGGTGATCTTTCTAGTTGAATCCTAGATTCATTTCATGGCATAGGGATGACATGTTAAGGAAAGCTGTAAAGCAGTTTAAGCATGCAAGCACTGAACTCAAACCAAACGACAAGCAAATATATAAGCAACTCGAGGGAAACTAGCATGCAAACCGTCCTGCTCAGTCCAAGCAATTCGATAACATGTCGAACCATCAACCAAGCCTCAATATCCATCCTCAACCAACACTTACAATCCAAATCTCACAGTGCACACTCTTGCCGAGGCAAGGTGGCCGCGCCTACACGAAAGCCAAACCAACAAAAGAAAAGCAAGCCAACACTATACTATATGAAGTCACTGGCCAAGCCATAAAGGACTTTGATCGGACTGATCAAATACGGTTCTCCTCGAAACAGCGCTAAGTAGCTAACCCACCTGGATCGATTCCAACCGCTGGCACCGCGCCCAAGACGCGTTACCCAATTATCTCCTCCATGGCCGAACGGTCCCGGTGCCCCGGAGTACCCGTTCGAGGAGACCAAACCCTGTGCAATACAGGTTGTCCGTGACATGCAAACACCAAGTAGGTATGACGAAAGGATCGAACATTCTTGCCCCACCAAGCGATCCTAGACTCGTTCCGCCAATAATCTAACCAACACATCCATAACCATTCTTCCAACATATAGCCCAAGACACCATTCACAAGTTATTCCCATAGGCACAATGCCTCTTCTCAACACAGTATTTCCAATGGTGCAACACCCATGCTCAAAGCTAACCCATGGCACAATGCTGTTTCAGTGGCACAATGCCCCATTCGTGGCACGATGCCCCATCAAGTGGCATAACACCCTCGCCGATGCAGTTGTTCGGTTTTGAACCACAACTGCTCGCTTTGCAAGACAAAGCGACCAAGTGATACCCGTGCACGGATGCACGCTCGCTCGTCCAAATCCCAATGTTCCCAATCTCTCCATGCATCATTCCAACTGTCCAAGCATAATCCCAATTATCCAACCAACTGCCTCAAATGTAATATTCTAACTCTAGCTCCAACTATCCAACGCGTAAATCATATCAAGCCACAATCCTACCAAGCCAACGACGTACACTCTATGCACCCCTCAGTGTAGTGATTCCCAATGTTTCAGTCCAAGTGTTCAAGCCTTTTTCGTGTTTTCCATATTATTAGGCATGGAGGAGTAGAGGAGAAGGGAAAGAGCCCACTCACAATGTTTGATCTCGTTAAGCATTATGTCCTGCCGATACGGCCAATCCCTTGAACCCGTGGTCCGATGCAAGCGCGATCTACTCAACTGGTATGACCGTGCGAGTAGGCCATGCTCTACAAATCATCCGACCGATCGGACTAAGGAAGATGGCATTATCATTCCAACTCAGCTATCTCAGTACTGCTCTGAATGAACACCTGTTTTCCATCGAACCCGCTAGCCATCTGCACATGAAACAACTCAATCAATACTTCTTCCCAAAATCTAACAAATCAAATGGAACCAGCATTTGTTTCATTCAATCCGACTCAGCGTAACGTACCGTACGGTTGTGGGGCATTACATAATATACCACTTAGAATCAGGTTCGTCCACGAACCGTGCTGGTACTCATTCCTATCACATGCCACAATCCAATTCTATGGATCTGCTCTATACAACTCACATATTCAGGATTCTGACTCAGAATCTCTCTCTGCTGAACGCTCGTACAAATTTCCGAATTCCCACATCCTCCTTGCAGCTCAATACGAATTCTTCGTATCGCTTAGTTTTGGATCGATACACATATTTAAGGCGTCCCTAAAATTCATGCATTTCAGTCGAGCTTTGCGATAGCGAATTTGGACAAGTTACAAGGGTATCTTTATGTCCGAGGCATCCATTAGCTTCACTCCCAAGTCGAACCAATCCTGATTTCCATTCCAACATGTTCGCTTGAGCACTATTCTCAATATGATGATTTTCCACCGACTCAATCAGTTCTTGTTCCAACTCAATCCATCCAACTATTTCTGAATCCGCACTAGCAATATCTCCAAATATATCTCATGCACCGAACGATCAAATCAAATGATACTACCCCAGCTAGGCGACTTACCCAAATATCAACTTTGCTCTCATCAGCTCAACCAAACACCTCTTCCTCAATCTCAATACCTCACAGGGTGAACATCTATATTGAGGTTTGTGTGATCCACGAAGATCTCGCCGCCACGCCAAAGGGATAGTGTCGCCACGATTTCAACGTGGACACACTCGCCACAATTCCTAGGTTGCGCATGGAATAGTTCTTCGCGCTGATTCCACTGCCTCGAAGCATAGGATATCACCTTCGCCTTCCGAATGAGCACGCTTCCCAGAATAAGTTTCGAGACATCTTATAAATCTGAAGCACGTCTGTCCCTTCCAGTATTCGCAAGGATTTGATTTGAACGAGCCGCCACAGTCGTCCATTCATATGAATGCTATTCCCTTCCAGGGCACGATGAGTCAGAGGCGATGCCATCGATATAAATCTGTGACTCTGAATCTCATCAGTTGACTAGGCTACTTCACCATCGCTTCGATCTTCTGGCTGCATCTTCAGCTGAAGACTATCCCAAGGGTCTCTCAAATCCAACACTCAGTCAATAAGCCAAATCACATTGCTCACATCTGCCCTCGACGCATTCCCAAATACGCCGCCTCAAGGGTCGTTCTATGGGTCTACCATATTCATATCCGATTAGCGGGTCAAGGTCGCTTAGGGTCAGCTGTCCCGAAGCTACGCTTGATAATTGTAATCATCACGATGGACAGTTATTATAAACCATGCTATATCTCATCTGCAAATCTGAATCAAAATCCAACCATCCACCCGAGCGAACTCCCGAATCCGAGATCCGCGCTCGTTGAAACTGTCTTCCATCAATCCGTCTTACTGTCCTGAATCCATCAAATTTCTGAATTGCCATGTTCCACAATGTACGTCCAACTTACTCGAGCAACACAGTAATTTGTTCCAACGTTGCTATCACATTTAGCTATCTTCAAACGTCCGTCTACGTCTTCCGGAGAATCTGTTTACTATCGTTGCACCATCTTTGTAAACACCCTAAATTTTGAGAATAATTTTAAAATAGGTTATTTCATTTTTGGAATTTTCTGGAAATTAAAACCAAGATGAGTGTGATTTAAAGAATTTTTAAGTGTGGTCAAAGGGTGTTAAAATATTCTGGAAGTAAAAATTTATTGTGTATAATGGAGAACCGGACGCATGGCATTTTTCGGTGAATTTATTGGACACCGGAGCAACGAATCGAGGACCAAAAGCTATAGAGAGTGAACCAGACCCAAGTTGAACAAATCCAGGCTAGACCAAACCAAACCCAGCGTTCAGGTCGGGTTGGATCCGAGCCGAACCCGACCCGGATCCAAACCGTATGGAACCCTAGAATTCCTCCGCCGAGGACTCCTGTAGCAGCCTATATAGCGCCTCCTCGGCGTCCGTGCCTAGCCATCACCTAAACCCTAAGCTCCCATCGCCATCAAGCTCGCCGTCGACCACCTAGATGCCCTGCCCAGCAGCTGATCCGCGGCGCCGCCGCTTCCCATCACCTGAAACCCCGCCGCTGAGTTCGCCCAGCCGACTTCCCCCTTCTCCGTCATCCGCCGCGAGCACAGCGGCCCCGAGCGCGGCCCCCTCCGTCCTCAGTTCGAACCATCCCCCGACTCCTCCCTGTCGCTGTTACCCGCCGTTCGATCATCCCTCACCCTTCGACTCACCGCCAGCGAATCCCGCCGGTCGCCGCCAAGTTCAGCCCTCAACCCTCCGACTCCCCCTCGACCCTTCGACCCGCGCCAGGCCGTCGCCCGAGAACCGGCCGCCGCCTGAGAACCCAGTCGCCCCGAGCTTGTCGACCCAGCAGTGAATTTGGGACAAGACACAGAGCTCAGCGGACACGGGAGATCGCGATTCGGACGCGAGCAGTAGACATCGGATACGAGCAGGACACGAGGAAACTCAGATTTTGGAGCTCGGTTCAGGTACCATTTTCACCCTCATCGCAACTCCAATTTCAATTCTGTCAGTTGCTACACGTAGACTGTATAACCCTCTCGGTGCCCGTGTAACTCGCTCGGTGCATCGCATCCTGTGGTAATCGTACACCGCAATCCAAAAACAGGAAAAGCAACACCCTGTTTTACCCCGGAACTGAGTACGCCCCGCCAATCGGGACGACTTGGTCGCACGCGGTCTTTACCGAACTGTGCGCGACGTTGATACGGTCGTGTAGGACTTCGCAGAAGTCGATTCGAAGGTGCGGGCACCCCGGAATCAACGCGTATCCGCCGACGACACTCCGTATCCGTCCTTTCTGGAATACGCTGTAACTTTGTGTACGCACGTCGGATCGAGACGAAACTTGCGCCATCGGACTTGTAGCAATGCGCTGGTCCTGTGACCCAAGTTTGGTCCGATTTTGAGAACGTTGACAAAATCACGTATCGTGGGCCCCACAGGCTCCACTTGACGGGTGATTTTGAGATCGGCTCATCGGAATTCAATTCTGGAAGTTCCGTTGGGTTCGTATCATCGTTCCTGACTTGTAAACACTGAGTTTGCAAAATTTGGAGACCTTTGACCCTGACACGCTTTTCGGTGCAAAGTGGCCCATATGTGGACCCCGCTTTAATCCGAAAATGACCTTTTTGCCCCCGTGTCCAAATTGGACGTAAGGGCAGGCATTTTTAGCAGTTTGATACCTTCTGAGACTATTGGTGATATTTATGACAGCTTTTGGAGTAGTCCCTACCGGTTCCGCTGATCCAGGGACGATTGTTGATATTCCAACATAAGGCAAGTGTACCTTGCCAACTCTGCTGCTTAGTTATTTATTGTCCCTGCTTCATTATATTACTGTGCATGCTCAACCTAGGACCGTGTGACGTACTTAGCGTCCGATTATCAGTCGGGTGCCGACACTGTACGCAGTGTTGGGTACGGCCATCTAGAGATGGACATTCGTGACACCTTATTTTCGTACTTGTCTTATCAAGTACCATATGACCCAGGACACTTGACACTATTCATGAGACATGATTTTTCCGAGATATTCGTGGTGATTCTGTATAGGATACATGACATGGACATTATACTCTTAGATACTTTATGACTTGATGCATTAGCTATGATCGCGCTTGACATGGACATGAGACGTTATGGTCATGATATACGTGGTTACATTGGGTGGGGAGAGACACACAGGCTATAGGTTGTTTCATATATCTATCTACTACTATTGTGAGGCCTCAGACTCTCGTAGCAGAGCTAGGCACATTACGTGTTTATTACCGCTACCGGCTCCCCGACACAGAGCTGGTAGTGGCTTCAGCCTGAGTTTTAGTGCTGCTCTCATCTTGTATTTTCACATAGATGGTTACTTACTTGCCCTATTTATTCATTACTTGCTGCACTGTATTTATTTTGGCATGAGCTTTCTTGTACCTTGCTATGTCCCCTGAGGACCTGGATCCGGATATTTATCCCCAGATTTTGCGGACGAGGCTTATCCCGAGGTTTACGGGACCGGAGCAGGAGCTGATCCAGGAGCTGTACCGCCATCTGAGGACGAGGTCTTAGCTGATGACTTCTCTTGAGCATCCATGTTCATGCTCAGCGTTTATTATTTATTTCAGTCTTTTACTTTCTGGTCAGTTGAACCATTGTACTAGATATTTATCGGGTTGTTCCCCGAAGTACTTTGTGAGACTTGCTGATGATTTACATTCCTTATTTATTCTGTGGATCATATTTTATATCTTGTGTGGATGAGATTAGTTGTGCCGTGATTGTCGTAGACTTGTTTTACAGCTTAAGTATGCCCTGATGGATCCATTATATTGAGTTGGTCCATCGGTGCGTCCTGCTAGCCATTGCCACGTGTCTAGTCCCACGGTATTTTGGGACTGGGGCGTGACATAGTTTTTGTGGTGGCCCATGCAGGTCTACGACTAAATTGTTCGGTTCCAACTTAGGGACCGAACCAGCCTGCCCTAAGGATAGTATAAACTATAGGATCTCATCCATTATTTAACCATTTGTTGAACTCTATATCGAACTTGAAATTTTACTTGAACTGCATCCTGTATTGATTCCTCTGAGCGTTCTTATAGTTATCTTTTGATTTCAGAGCAATGGATTCGGGGAACAGAGATGATATTCCTTTGGAGACACCACACGACGCTGTGGTTACTTATAGAGACGAAGTAACACCAGGGGATGGTGGACAAGCATCGCAGAGTGATCAAACCGGTCTGCCTAATCCAAGGTTCCGGAGAGATGACATCCTACCTCCACCACAGTTCACTCCCCAGATGCCAGCATTCCCGCCAGGACAAGCCATGGACGGGCAACAGATGTTCCAGATGATGTATGCCATGATGCAAGTCCAGCAACAGATTCAGCAGGAGGCCCATCGGCAGGAGGCCGAGTATCTGCGGACCAGCCTGGTATCCGCATTGGAGCAGGCTAATCCAGCAGCGAGGCGAACATCAACGGGATCTATCACCGACTTCCGTTATCTCAAGCCTCGCACATTTTCTGGGAAAGAAGGGCCAACGGAAGTTCATGAGTGGCTCACAAACATTCAGCATCAGCTAGAAGCCGCTGAACTTCCAAGAGAGAAGTGGATGACTGCAGTCAGAATGCAGTTAACTGATAATGCGCACCACTGGTGGTTAGCAGAAGAAAGGAGACTTGGACAGGACAGAGTCACATGGGAAGAGTTCTCCAGACTTTTCCAAGAGATATACATCCCGGCAGTTGCACGGTCAGAGCTCAGGGACAAGTTCAACCGCCTCATCCAAGGCAGCATGACAGTGGAAGAATACAATTCTAAATTTATTCGCCTGAGTCGCTTCGCTCCAACATTGATTTCGACGGAGGAAGAGAAAGCGGAAAAGTTCTTTGACGGGTTGAAGTTCGAGCTTCAGAGATTGATTGGCTCAGTGGCACCTATAAATTATACTGATGTTCTAGCAGCAGCACGACGCATGGAGCGCGTCACTAGAAGGGAATCGAATCTGAAGAGGCCAAACACCTCCGCACCAACCAAGGCAGCACATAGAGATTCTGCAAAACGATTTCAGAGGAGTACGCCAGATAGAGCAGCACACAGGGCCATATCCCTTCCTACTTGTCATCACTGCGGCAAGGTAGGACACATTGAGAGAGAGTGCAGGCGGAAGTTGGGACTATGCCTGCTTTGCGGATCAAACCAGCATCTATCCAGAGACTGCACTCACCATAGAGGAGAAGCACCCAGACTAGCTCTACCTGCACCGCGACCAACTTATCCAGCAGTAGGAGCACAGCAGACAGGAGTTGGTGGAGTCAGACCACCAGCCCCAGGAGGAAACCAGCAGAGACCACAACTGGCCCCACAGGCAGCCCTATTTCAGCAGGCTCAGCAGCAGCAGAGAGGTCCAGCACAGGGGCGAGGGCAGGCATTCCCATTAGCTGTTGAGCAGGAGGCTACAGCAGGCGAGGTCATCGCAGGTACTATTCTAGTAGCTTCATTACCAGCTGTAGCATTATTTGATTCTGGAGCATCGTATTCATTTATAGCAGCTAGCTTTGTAGCCACCCATAGAGTAGCTACCGCACCCCTTCCGAAGATGAAGAGAATTCTTACGGGAGGTGGTATTATTCCGGTTAGTGATGTCTGTAGATCATGTTCTGTAGTAGTTTGTGGCCGAGAAATGCGAGCTCAATTTCTGATATTTTCTATGCCGGATTATGATGTCGTACTTGGTATGGACTGGTTAAGTCAGTACCATGCGACTCTTGATTGCCGACTTGGGTGGGTTATATTTAGACCGCCTGGACATCCAAAATTTGAGTTTCTTCGAGGAGCAGTAGAGCAAGGAGTTCAGCCTACTCTTAGGGTACTATCGGTAGAAGGGGAGACAGGTTACCCAAGAGTCATATCAGAATTTATGGATGTATTTCCCGATGATCTTCCAGGTTTACCGCCTGATCGGGAAATAGAATTCACAATAGACTTAACTCCAGGAGCAGAGCCAATCACTTCATCAGTATATCGGCTAGCACCTAAGGAGTTAGTGGAATTGAAGGAACAGGTTGATGATCTTTTGGAGAAGGGTTTCATTCGGCCCAGTGTTTCACCTTGGGGGGCACCCATATTATTTGTGCCGAAGAAGGATGGAACAGTACGGTTGTGCATTGATTACCGGGCACTAAATGCTGTAACCATCAAGAACAGGTATCCCTTACCACGCATTGATGATCTATTCGATCAGTTGAGTGGTGCAAGGGTATTTTCGAAGATTGACCTTAGATCCGGCTATCATCAGATCAAGGTGAGGAAAGAAGACATCCCGAAGACAGCTTTCAGGACGAAGTATGGGCATTATGAGTTCTTGGTGATGCCGTTTGGTTTAACCAACGCGCCAGCAGTGTTTATGAGTTTGATGAACAGAGTCTTTCATCAGTTCTTGGATAAATTTGTAGTTGTATTCATCGACGACGTTCTCATATATTCCAAGAACCATTAAGAGCACGAGGAGCATCTCAGAATTGTGTTAGAGACCTTGAGGCAGGAGAAGCTATATGCCAAGCTCAGTAAGTGTGAGTTCTGTATGGATAAAGTACCTTTCTTGGGACACATCATATCAGGAGAAGGACTTTCAGTGGATCCAGAGAAAGTTGCGGCAATAGAGACTTGGCCTACACCCACATCAGTCGCAGAGGTGAGAAGTTTTCTCGGACTTGCGGGATATTACCGAAGGTTCGTAGAAAATTTCTCGAGGATTGCAGAACCGATGACAAAGCTGACACGAAAGGACCAGGAATTTCTATGGACAGAAGACTGCCAGAAGGCCTTCGAAGAACTGAAGAGAAGATTAACAACAGCACCGGTCTTGACTCTTCCTACAGGGTCAGGAGGTTTTGTTGTTTACAGTGATGCATCAGGCAGTGGACTAGGATGTGTCTTGATGCAACATGGCAAAGTCATTGCTTATGCGTTAAGACAGTTGAAGGTCCACGAGAAGAACTACCCAACACATGATCTGGAGCTAGCAGCAGTTATATTTGCACTAAAGATATGGAGGCACTATCTTTATGGAGAAAGGGTAGAAATCTTTACTGATCACAAGAGTCTGAAGTATGTGTATACTCAGAAGGAGCTTAACATGAGACAGAGACGCTGGCTGGAACTGATGGTAGATTTTGACATAGATCTGCAGTATCATCCGGGAAAGGCGAATGTTGTTGCAGATGCACTCAGCAGGAAGCCTACGGCTTATTTCTTGACGATGCAGCCCGAGTTACTGAGAGATCTACAGGAGCTTCAAATAGAGATTGTCTTACCAAGACCAGATGGCTTGATGGCTAATCTTGAGATTCAGTTATCACTCGTGGAGAAGATTAAAGAGGCATTGTCCACCGATGCTAGATTCCGAAGACTCAAAGAAAGGACAGAAGCAGGCATACAGACAGGACTTCGCATTCACGAAGACGGGACATTGAGGTTTGGAAATCGTCTGTATGTTCCAAATAGAGAATTAAGACAGGAGTTAATGACCGAAGCACATAGCTCCATGTACTCTGTTCACCCAGGAGGAACCAAGATGTATCGAGACTTGAGACAGTATTACTGGTGGCATAGAATGAAGAGAGAGATCGCAAGATTTGTGGCCAAATGCTTAGTCTGCCAGCAAGTGAAGGCAGAGCATCAGAGGACTGCAGGTATGTTACAGCCGCTTCCTATACCAGAATGGAAGTGGGAGCACATCACGATGGATTTTGTCACAGGATTTCCGAGGAGCCCCAGCGGAAGAGATGCAGTATGGGTTATTGTGGATAGACTCACTAAATCGGCACACTTCTTGCCATTTAGAGTTGGGCAGTCCACAGAGGTACTAGCCGACATGTATATGCGACAAATTATCAAATTACATGGAGTGCCTGTTAGTATTGTATCGGATCGAGATTCGAGATTTACATCTCATTTCTGGAGAAGCATGCAAAAGAGTCTGGGCACCAGACTCAAGTTCAGCACGGCGTACCACCCGCAGACAGATGGCCAATCGGAGTGCACCATTCAGATATTGGAGGACATGTTACGATCATGTATGCTAGATTTTGGAGGTTCTTGGGAAGATCATTTACACTTAGTGGATTTCTCCTACAACAACAGTTATCAGGCCAGCATTCAGATGGCACCATTTGAAGCTTTATACGGAAGGAAGTGCAGGTCACCTATATGCTGGAGTGACGTCGGTGAACGTCAGATACTGGGACCAAAATTGGTCACACAAACAGTGGAGAAGGTGAAGCAGATTCAGAATCATCTACGAGCAGCTCAGGACCGACAGAAGCATTGGGCAGATACGCACAGACGTCCCCTAGAGTTCAAAGAAGGAGATCACGTATTCTTGAGGATTTCGCCCACTCGTGGTACTATCAGATTCGGGAGCAGAGGCAAACTGAGCCCAAGGTATATTGGGCCATTTGACATCCTCGAGCGTGTTGGTGAGGTGGCTTATCGGCTTGCATTACCTCCCTCCTTAGAGGGAGTGCATGATGTATTCCACGTCTCACAGCTGTGAAGGTACATGACCGACCCAAGTCACGTAGTCGATCATTCAGAGATCGCAGTAGGCCCGAGCTTGAGGTATGAAGAACAACCAGTTGGCATCCTTGACGTCAGTGAGAAGACATTACGGGGACAGACGATCAGACTGGTTCGAGTAGCATGGAAACATCATTCTCCTGGAGAATCGACTTGGGAACGAGAAGATAGTATGCGCCAGCGATACCCCCACTTGTTCGAGGAGGCAGTTGTAAACTAGTCCACCTTGTATTTCCATAAATCTTTCTTGAGTAGCTTATTCTTTGATTGCGAGGACGCAATCCTTTTAAGGAGGGAAGATTGTAAACACCCTAAATTTTGAGAATAATTTTAAAATAGGTTATTTCGTTTTTGGAATTTTCTGGAAATTAAAACCAAGATGAGTATGATTTAAAGAATTTTTAAGTGTGGCCAAAGGGTGTTAAAATATTCTGGAAGTAAAAATTTATTGTGTATAATGGAGAACCGGACGCATGGCATTTTTCGGTGAATTTATTGGACACCGGAGCAACGAATCGAGGACCAAAAGCTATAGAGAGTGAACCAGACCCAAGTTGAACAAATCCAGGCTAGACCAAACCAAACCCAGCGTTCGGGTCGGGTTGGATCCGAGCCGAACCCGACCCGGATCCAAACCGTATGGAACCCTAGAATTCCTCCGCCGAGGACTCCTGTAGTAGCCTATATAGCGCCTCCTCGGCGTCCGTGCCTAGCCATCACCTAAACCCTAAGCTCCCGCCGCCATCAAGCTCGCCGTCGACCACCTAGCTGCCCCGTCCAGCAGCTGATCCGCGGCGCCGCCGCTTCCCATCACCTGAAACCCCGCCGCTGAGTTCGCCCAGCCGACTTCCCCCTTCTCCGTCATCCGCCGCGAGCACAGCGACCCCGAGCGCGGCCCCCTCCGTCCTCAGTTCGAACCGTCCCCCGACTCCTCCCTGTCGCTGCTACCCCGCCGTTCGATCATCCCTCACCCTTCGACTCACCGCCAGCGAATCCCGTCGGCCGCCGCCAAGTTCAGCCCTCAACCCTCTGACTCCCCCTCGACCCTTCGACCCGCGCCAGGCCGTCGCCCGAGAATCGGCCGCCGTCTGAGAACCCAGTCGCCCCGAGCTTGTCGACCCAGCAGTGAATTCGGGACAAGACACAGAGCTCAGCGGACACGGAAGATCGCGATTCGGACGCGAGCAGTAGACATCGGATACGAGCAGGACACGTGGAAACTCAGATTTTGGAGCTCGGTTCAGGTACCATTTTCACCCTCATCGCAACTCCAATTTCAATTTCGTCAGTTGCTACATGTAGACTGTATAACTCTCTCGGTGCCCGTGCAACTCGCTCGGTGCATCGCGTCCTGTGGTGATCGTACACCGCGATCCAAAAACAGGAAAAGCAACACCCTATTTCACCCCGAAACTGAGTACGCCCCGCCAATCGGGACGACTTGGTCGCACGCGGTCTTTACCGAACTGTGCGCGACGTTGATACGGTTGTGTAGGATTTCGCAGAAGTCGATTTGGAGGTGCGGGCACCCCGGAATCAACGCGTATCCGCCGACGACACTCCGTATCCGTCCTTTCTGGAATACGCTGTAACTTTGTGTACGCACGTCGGATCAAGACGAAACTTGCGCCATCGGACTCGTAGCAATGCGCTGGTCCTGTGACCCAAGTTTGGTCCGATTCCGAGAACGTTGACAAAATCACGTATCGTGGGCCCCACAGGCTCCATTTGACGGGTGATTTTGAGATCGGCTCATCGGAATCCAATTCTGGAAGTTCCGTTGGGTTCGTATCATCGTTCCTGAATTGTAGACACTGAGTTTGCAGAATTTGGAGACCTTTGACCCTGACACGCTTTTCGGTGCAAAGTGGCCCACATGTGGACCCCGCTTTAATCCGAAAATGACCTTTTTGCCCCTGTGTCCAAATTGGACGTAAGGACAGGCATTTCTAGCATTTTGATACCTTCTGAGACTATTGGTGATATTTATGACAGCTTTTGGAGTAGTCCCTACCGGTTCCGCTGATCCAGGGACGATTGTTGATATTCCAACATCAGGCAAGTGTACCTTGCCAACTCTGCAGCTTAGTTATTTATTGTCCTTGCTTCATTATATTGCTGTGCATGCTCAACCTAGGACCGTGTGACGTACTTAGCATCCGATTATCAGTCGGGTGCCGACACTGTACGCAGTGTTGGGTACGGCCATCTAGAGATGGACATTCGTGACACCTTATTTTCGTACTTGTCTTATCAAGTACCATATGACCCAGGACACTTGATACTATTCATGAGACAGGATTTTCCCGAGATATTCGTGGTGATTCTGTATAGGATACAGGACATGGACATTATACTCTTAGATACTTTATGACTTGATGCATTAGCTATGATCGCGCTTGACATGGACATGAGACGTTATGGTCATGATATGCGTGGTTATATTGGGTGGGGAGAGACACACAGGCTACAGGCTGTTTCATATATCTATCTACTACTATTGTGAGGCCTCAGACTCTCGTAGCAGAGCTAGGCACATTACGTGTTTATTACCGCTACCGGCTCCCCGACACAGAGCTGGTAGTGGCTTCAGCCTGAGTTTTAGTGCTGCTCTCATCTTGCATTTTCACATAGATGGTTACTTACTTGCCCTATTTATTCATTACTTGCTGCACTGTATTTATTTTGGCATGAGCTTTCTTGTACCTTACTATGTCCCCTGAGGACCTGGATCCGGATATTTGTCCCCAGATTTTGCGGACGAGGCTTATCCCGAGGTTTACGGGACCGGAGCAGGAGCTGATCCAGGAGCTGTACCGCCATCTGAGGACGAGGTCTTAGCTGATGACTTCTCTTGAGCATACATGTTCATGCTCAGCGTTTATTATTTATTTCAGTCTTTTACTTTCTGGTCAGTTGAACCATTGTACTAGATATTTATCGGGTTGTTCTCCGAAGTACTTTGTGAGACTTGCTGATGATTTACATTCCTTATTTATTTTGTGGATCATATTTTATATCTTGTGTGGATGAGATTAGTTGTGCCGTGATTGTCGTAGACTTGTTTTACAGCTTAAGTATGCCCTGATGGATCCATTATATTGAGTTGGTCCATCGGTGCGTCCTGCTGGCCATTGCCACGTGTCTAGTCCCACGGTATTTTGGGACTGGGGCGTGACAATCTTGCCCAAAATTCCATTTCCGCTTAACCTGAGTCAACTTCACGAGCAGCAACATCCAAAATCTTTCAAGTTTGTGTGAATCCATCTCATTGTCCCTCCAGACCAATATCGTGCTTCTTTGCTCAACCAACAGCTCAAATGTGTCGCCCAAAATCGTAGTTCGTGCTCGCTATCATTTGATTCACCCATTGCTCGTTCAAGCGCATCCCAGTTGTTCATTCCGATCTCGTCCATCACTTAAGCCCAACGATGCTTTCATTTGCATCAGTCCGTTCACGATATGCTCAACTCAATATTCGCTTGCTCCATTTTCATTCTTCCCAACTCAACCGACGTGCACCAACCAACTTGTATTCTCGTTTCACGAGTCCGTTCAGGCAATTCCCATAGATGTCCAACCAAAATATTTCCAATGCCTTGCTTAACATGTTTGATCCCATATACCACTTCGAATCAAGTCGCTACTCACATTACGTTTTCCTGCACGAATCCAAGATCCGTTCGAACCATTCTCCATGCATGATCATGCCTTTTCTAATCCGAGTTTGACACAAAACTCAGGCAACGCTTGAATTATCCAACTGTTTCTCAACCCGTCTGATACCTTCTCAACACGAGCAATCGTGCAATGATTGTCTTCCAAATAGTCCAACCCAATACCCAACGGTTTTACACTTTTGTTGTACGAGCAACTCGTACCAACTTATCCATATATTCCCGAGCCAAACTCAAACCTGCTCAACCGATGCGCCACAGCCAAAATTTTAACTTCTATCCAACACAATCGCTAGACGAGCAACTCGTGTAAGGATTCATTCTCATCGAATGTTTCTACTCAAAATATGCCGCATAACCAAATCTCGTCTGCCAATCAACTGATCCACTGATGCAATCAGAAACTCCCTGAACGACAAGCCAAGCTAACCCAATAACAGCCCACACTTGTTGCACAAATGCAACAACGCCACTCAACTTGCTACACGAATGCAACAACGCCAAACGAAGCTAAGCGATCCTACAAAAATCAACCAAGGCAACACAACCAAGAAAAAAATGCAGCCACAACCAGCAATAAATAGACTTATTGCATGAAACATCCGATGCGGCACCGAGTAGAGTCAAGAGTTAGACGACACGCGGAAGCTATTTAGAGTTTGTGATGAAGCGAAGGACCAAGTCCGAGAAAATGAACCAGGCGCTCTGATACCAATTTGTCACGCCCCAATCTCCCGCAAGCTCGATAGTCCCCGCTGAACGTGAATCACCACGTTTACAGCTCTCCCGCAGGACCATCGTTCTCATCGGGACGTGATGCCGTACGAGCCTGGAGTTGCGCTCGTACAAGGCGATGTTGTCAAACACCAAATGTTATCATTGAAACAACCAAGTTGCAGCGGAAGTCAAGTATTGTGTACCAAGCACACAATCAGAGTAATACGCAGCGAAGCTCATGATAGGGTCAAATGAAATGCCTCATCGAAGACAAGGCCACGAAGGCGATGCCACGAAGGCGATGAAATACTCTTCCTCTTTTCTCTAGCCCACAAAGGTACTTACAGTTCATACATCATGTCCCGTATATCCAAGCAACGCCACTACGCCTGCGTACCTGAAATATTGCCCACAAACGTGGGTCAGTACACAACCGTACTGGTGAGCGGGGTAACCCACTCGCCTAAGCCGACACTAAGTAAAAATAGTGAATGCAAACAGTTATATGGTGATCTTTCTAGTTGAATCCTAGATTCATTTCATGGCATAGGGATGACATGTTAAGGAAAGCTGTAAAGCAGTTTAAGCATGCAAGCACTCAACTCAAACCAAACGACAAGCAAATATATAAGCAACTCGAGGGAAACTAGCATGCAAACCGTCCTGCTCAAGTCTAAGCAACACGATAACATGTCGAACCATCAACCAAGCCTCAATATCCATCCTCAACCAACACTTACAATCCAAATCTCACAGTGCACACTCTTGCCGAGGCAAGGTAGCAGCGCCTACACGAAAGCCAAACCAACAAAAGAAAAGCAAGCCAACACTATACTATATGAAGTCACTGGCCAAGCCATAAAGGACTTTGATCGGACTGATCAAATGCGGTTCTCCTCGAAACAGCGCTAAGTTGCTAACCCACCTGGATCGATTCCAACCGCTGGCACCGCGCCCAAGACGCGTTACCCAATTGTCTCCTCCATGGCCGAACGGTCCCGGTGCCCCGGAGTACCCGTTCGAGGAGACCAAACCCTGTGCAATACAGGTTGTCCGTGACATGCAGACACCAAGTAGGTATGACGAGAGGATCGAACATTCTCGCCCCACCAAGCGATCCTAGACTCGTTTCGCCAATAATCCAACCAACACATCCATAACCATTCTTCCAACATATAGCCCAAGGCACCATTCACAAGTTATTCCCATAGGCACAATGCCTCTTCTCAACACAGTATTTCCAATGGTGCAACACCCATGCTCAAAGCTAACCCATGGCACAATGCCGTTTCAGTGGCACAATGCCCCATTCGTGGCACGATGCCCCATCAAGCGGCACAACACCCTCGCCGATGCAGTTGTTCGGTTTCGAACCACAACTGCTCGCTTTGCAAGACAAAGCGACCAAGTGATACCCGTGCACGGATGCACGCTCGCTCGTCCAAATCCCAATGTTCCTAATCTCTCCATGCATCATTCCAACTGTCCAAGCATAATCCCAATTATCCAACCAACTGTCTCAAATGTAATATTCCAACTCTAGCTCCAACTATCCAACGCGTAAATCATATCAAGCCACAATCCTACAAAGCCAACGACGTACACTCTATGCACGCCTCAGTGTAGTGATTCCCAATGTTTCAGTCCAAGTGTTCAAGCCTTTTTCGTGTTTTTCATATTATTAGGCATGAAGGAGTAGAGGAGAAGGGAAAGAGCCCACTCACAATGTTTGATCCCGTTAAGCATTATGTCCTGCCGATACGGCCAATCCCTTGAACCCGTGGTCCGATGCAAGCGCGATCTACTCAACTGGTATGACCGTGCGAGTAGGCCATGCTCTACAAATCATCCGACCGATCGAACTAAGGAAGATGGCATTATCATTCCAACTCATCTATCTCAGTACTGCTCTGAATGAACACCTGTTTTCCATCGAACCCGCTAGCCATTTGCACATGAAATAACTCAATCAATACTTCTTCCCAAAATCTAACAAATCAAATGGAACCAGCATTTGTTTCATTCAATCCGACTCAGCGTAACGCACCGTACGGTTGCGGGGCGTTACAGACCAGATCCTCCAAATCCGGGTATCAGAGTCATCGGCGCCGCAAGTCACGCTGCACTGCACGAGGCAGACAGCGCCGAAAGCAGCCGCTCGCTCCGCCTGACACGATGTACTGCTCGAGGCAGACAGCGCCGCCAAACGCCGAAAGCATGCCATGTTCCCTCCACGTTAGACTCTCCACATAGCACCTTGTCTCATGTCGACCAGGCCGCAAGGCCCTGCCCGTATGGGCACCAGGCCGCATGCGCACTGAGCCGCGTGTTAAGTGCAAACTGCGCCAACAAAATGTCACTTTGCGCCCTTGAGCCTGAGTCCGAGTCCGAGTCGCTAAGCCCCTGCTGGACATAGCTTATAACAATTTTTTTTCCAAAAGTGGTGACAAAACAAAGATTGTCATAATGTAGTTCACACTTAATCTCTCTTGGAAAAATCAACCCACATGGACCTCCACCCTATGTGCATATACCAATACTAAGTATAGCTATATATTGAAATATACACATTGTGGTTTTCTAATGTGGAACTAAAACTCCCAAAGTCAAGTAGAAAACACCAACAATAATATATAGCTGAGATATTAGCAAAGTTCTACCAGAAACACATAAAGGAAGATACTTGTATAAACACACAAATTATCAGTCTTTGAAAATGAGATCCCTTTAGCCCTCGACTACTTTGTAGGGTAAATCCAGCCCAACCAAAAAATTTCATTGGCCATACAAATCCAAGAGGTTGACCTGACCTAGGCCGGTCAGCTTGACCTGACCGGTTCCAAGGCGGACTTCGGGCCGCATGTCTCCAAGGGCACATCCAGAAATTTAAACTGGGATGAGTGGGTGGGCTGGGCTGGACTGGGCTGGGCTAGGCTGGGCTGCCCATCTCACTTGACACCTTGAGTCAAAGTTGAACCGACTAAATAAACACATGTAAACCAAGTATCATTTAGGATGTCATGGTCGTCCCATTTGTCTCGTGAGTTGCAAACATTAACAAATTTTGGTTTCCCAACTTCATCACCAATAAGGCAACCATGAATTCCTAAACAAAGAGACTTCCATGACACGTAAGCATGATATAGGAGGAGAAGTTGAACAAACCGCAGGCTCATAGACAGACATTGATCACCAACCTTGACATCATTTCTTCAAGCCCAAAACCTCTATTGAACTTCTGTATGTAGCCTTATATATATCCACTTCAAAGAGATACTTTTGCGGTACTTGGGAGAATGGCCACTCACACTCGTATCCTCCTCTCTCTAATTACCGTGGCATTGTTTTGCATCGATGCAAGCCTCTCAGCTCGCCATCTTCTAGACACTCCAGTGCCGCAGGCTGCACCACAGGCACCAAGTCTACCTACAGTACCGATGCTGCCGACTCTTCCAC
Source organism: Iris macrosiphon (assembly GCA_036927795.1). NCBI lineage: Eukaryota > Viridiplantae > Streptophyta > Magnoliopsida > Asparagales > Iridaceae > Iris > Iris macrosiphon. Next base: position 10,460,844 of record JAYESA010000009.1, read on the forward strand.
CACTGCCTACCACGCTCCCGACACTTCCAACACTCCCAATGCCATCATTGCCACCGGTCCCGGTCCCGGTCCCGGTCCCGGCAACTACTTTGCCAAAGCTGGCATTGCCACCACTGCCCAGTATTCCAACGAATATTCCTTCCATTCCCTCAATTCCTACAACCATTCCTCCATTGCCTTCCATTCCTACAAGCATTCCCTCAATTCCTACAAGCATTCCTCCATTGCCCACCATCCCTACGACCATTCCTTCGATCCCTACAAGCATTCCACCGTTGCCTTCCATTGCTACCATCCCAGGCCTCCAAATCCCCTCAATTCCTTTCCTATCCCCACCTCCAACTAGCCCATGAAGGTCATCTGAGTTCACCATACATATACATAACATCTGTATGTTATGTATTTCTGACGATACTTGTGTTGGGTGTTTTTTTTTTTTCTTCAGTTGCGTGAATTTATATGGAGAGGTCTAGCTTGATACTTCCGTTTAATTTGTATGTCAGAACATTTGGTGTATTTCTGTGATTTTTTACATGTAGATCAGTAACTCTTTTTATATAAGACGAGCCAAGATTATGATTTTCTTTGCTAAAGAAACATTGGGACAATCATCACATATTTGAATGAGGTGTCGAGCAACATCATATCAAAGTTTTTGTGGGTTAAAGAGTGATAATATATAGCCGAGATATTAGGAAAGTTCTACCAGAAACACATAAAAGGAAGATACTTATATAAACACAAAAATTAAGTCTTTGAAAATGAGATCCCTCAAGTCCTCAACTACTTTCTAGAGGATGCTCAAGGACTAAGCAAGGCCCATAAACTGCCAGCATTTGTTTGTTGAATATCGCAAAAACCATCAGAGATAGTTTTGATGTCAAATGCTATTTCACTTGCTAGTGAGAATGACTCCACGAATGAAATATATTGAATTTAATACTACTATTTGATCGAAACATAAACTATATCACAGTATGATGGTTGCAAGAGCAAAATTACCTTTTTGCTGAAGTTCTTGGAGCTTCTAGCTAGCGAAGATCATAAACTTGGTTGTAGGCGATTCTCTTAGACTAGAGACAGATCCCTGGTTCATTTGATTTCATCTGATCGATCAAACACTAATAAGATCAGAGATAATTAAATAAGATATTCACCGATTAAACACTAAAAGCATCATTAGTAAAGTCCATTCCACATTCTAGATTCTATATTTAAAATGTAGGAGCTAATTTTGTAGAATAGTAAGTTCCGTCCCTCAAGGTGTGTATTGGGCCGGATCGACCCGGCCCGCGGTCCGGTTTGACTGGTTTTGACCTGGTTTGGGTCGGTCTGGACCCAACCCGGTGGAGAGAGCGGACCGGCCGGCCCGATCGGATTGGCACCCGACATGTCCCAGTCCGAAACCGTGATCCGGTTCATGGTGGACCGGGCCGAAGCGGTCTAGGTCCGGGCCTGTTCACGATCGGGCCGGACTGGTCCGGTATTTAAAAAAAAAAGGTTTATTTAGATATATTTTATATTTTATATATGATATAACTTATATGTTAATAAATTCAAGTTAAAATTTGTAGGTTTTTTGTTACTCATTTAATTTTGTATAATTTGAAATTTATAAGTTATTTGTTATAATTTTTTTTATAATTTATGTAAAAATTTATATAAATATTAAGTAAGAAAATTTTATTTGATATCTTTATATCAATATTTATATAACTTTAAGTATAAGTTAAAATCTAAATATTTAGAAGTTGAGGAAAAAAAATTCGATTTTTTTTAAAATAACTTATAAAAAAATGTATATATATTTTTTGAATTTAAATATAAATTTTTAACTTTAAATTTAAAGAAGTTATTTATATAAAAATAAATAAGTAAAATGTAAACAACTTAGAATAAGAAAAAGCTGATTTTTTTTATAAATGACAATAAAATTATAAATATATTATAACATTAAGTAACAAAAAAATATAAAAACTTGTAAATGATATTTTATTTGCATAAATATTGTAAAAAAAATGTACAAGTTTTTTTTAAAAAAAATGTCATCCGCCGTCCGTCTTTCGTTGAAGTTTATTGCTTAACTCCTCCTTCAGTAGCGTCATCCATAGTAAGAGATTGATAGTTCAGCTCTGAGATATCGGCACTTTCATCTCTTGAGTCTTGAGTTCTTTTTTCAGCAAGGGTCCAATCGTGAACGCAAACACAAGCTTCCAAAATATCTAGCAACCACCGACTCATCTTCTTGCTTATCATCCTTGAACCTGCACTAAAACAAGATTCTGATGCTACCGTGGACACCAGGACCATTAAAATATCACGTGCTATAGAAGAAAGTACAGGAAAAAAATTGCGTGTCTCTTCCACCATTCTAAAATTGAATAATAAGTTGAAGAGCCATCATTTTTTTTTTCATTTGTAAACTAGTTTACATTTTTTTACATTCCACAGCCTTAGATATTGGTTTTTGATCTTTTGGATTTAAAATCAGTACGCCATCACTATCAGTGACAAATATTTTTATAAAATAATTCCATAAAAAGAATTTTTTTTCCTATTGTCAACATTTGTAGCCATAGCCATACTTCTAACTTCAGGAGGTGATATTTGTGTCGGTGGCACAAAATCAGGAATATGATTATTTTTAAACATATTATTATAATAATCATAATTTTTAAAAGGTTGGTTTGAACCTTGTCCATCCATACTTTAAAAAAATAATTTTTCAAAAAAATTTAGAGTAAAATTATTTACTTCTCTACCAAGAGAGAGAGAGAGAGAGAGAGAGAGAGAGGGGAAAGAAAAATCCAAAATCAGATGAAGAAATTTTTTGGTAATATTAAAATTATTTGTAAAGTCTGCTAGAAGCCCCCAAAAGAAATCGCAAGAAAATGTGTTGAGCGGAAAGAAGTTGGACTCTAGTAATTGCTTTGCTTCTTAATTTTGTAATTGTTTTCTTCTAAACATCGTAAGAGAGGAAAAAAAATTGTAAGAGGGAAGAAATTGTGCTATGTTTATTTGTCATGAATTATGGACTACTTATAGAATTTTCTTGGAACCAAATGACCGCAAATACCCTAAAAAAAGAGTTATTATAATGAGTATTTTGGTCATTTTTAGCAAAATGATCAAAATACTCCTAAAATGTTCAAAAAAATAACCACTAAAATTAGGATATTTTGGTAAAAATATCCCCCAACGGATATATTCCAAAAATAAAAAAAATAAAAAAATTCAGTCGAACCGGGCTGAACCGGACCAGAATCAGGCCGGACAGCGCAGGGCCGACCGGGTCGGCCTAATTGGATCCGGCCCGAACATACACGAGACCGGGTCAGACCGGGCTTACTGGTCGGATCCTCCGACCCAGTCCGGACCTGTGGGAGGAGTGGGCCGGAGCGGGCCGGTCCGTTGACATGGTCTAGGCCGACCCGGATCAGGTTTGACCGGACCGAATTTCGGGTCGTTCGTCCGTTTACACATCTTGACCCGTCCCTAGTTCAAATTTCTAGATTTTGGGTCCATTCCATCCCACCCATGAGAGCTATAGGTTGGGCCTCCCATTTTCTAGATTCTAGATCGTAGGAACCCATTTTGTAGAATATTAAGTCCCAATTTGGAGTCCAACTTTCTAGATTCTATATTTTATATTATTTTTTTCCACATCAATATTTGATCGCATAATCTTTGAGGCCGAAACTCGCTCTATTATTTCCTACTATTTTAGTACAAATTCAATCCAATCTATATTTATTTTTTTCTTTTCTTTTTTAATTTTGGACTCAAATTGTATTGGAAAGTACCAACTATTGATGGTGCTCTAATGTGATGATGCTCTAATAACCATCAAAGACAACATCAAGCATAAACAGACAATGATATATATATTCACCGATTAAACCGAAAAGTAAACATCGATCACAAGTAGACAGACAGAAGAACACAAACAAAACCAAACAAATACTCGAACGCAACCCTCCCTCGTAGAGAACTTGCACTTATTATGACAGTACTACGTACTACCACTACTACTACTACTACTAACAACATCCACGCACGCACGCAAGAATCCCAACATACATCCTCCACCAACGGCGGTCGGTCGGTCGTCGTGGCTCTCACGGGCAGTGGTTGCTGCCGGAGGAGGAAAGACGACAGGCATCCGTATCCGTATCGGTATCGGTATTGAAGGCAGGCAGGCCCTCAGGAACGGCAGGAATCGTGGGTGGCGGCGCGGGTGCATTGCGGTTGCGGGGATTAATGCGCGCGGGGATGGGAGGAATCTGAGGAATTGCAGGAACCTGAGGGATGGTGGGATTCTGAGGAATTGCAGGAACCTGAGGGATGGTGGAATTCTGAGGAATTGCAGGGATGGCAGGAATCTGAGGGATGGTGGGAATCTGAGGAATTGCTGGGATGGCAGGAATCTGAGGGATGGTGGGAATCTGAGGGATCGATGGAATGGCAGGCCTTGGCGGCAATGACGTCGGCTTCGGCAGAGTAATTGGAAGAATCATCGGTACTGCAACCGGAGCAGCTGCCGCCGGCGGTGCTGGAGTGCTGTCTAGTAGACAGCGTGCTGCGACGTTCGCGCCGCAGACGCTAAGTAAGGCGACGAGCAAGGGGAGGAGAAGCCAACTGGAAGAAGACATTGGTACGTACGTATGAGTGAGCTCTTGCCTTGGCTCTACAAGTCTTGTGCAGAGCAAATCATGGAATGGGCCTATCTATATGCTTCCATCACTGTAGTGGCACATTTAAACAAGTGCGGAAACATAAATTCGAACTCGAGTGAGGTGGAGGGGACTAAGCGTAGATTGACTCGTACGAAAAGAAAAGAAAAAACCATTGCAGCCACTCTGTGGTTCCGCCTTCGGAAATAACAATCACCATTTATATTTCATCCATAGATTATTTAGGACCTCTATGTCATATATTACCGAATGTTAAGAATTGGTATCACGTGTTTGTGGATTGATACCTTATATAATAGTTAGATGTTAGTAAAACATATGACAATCATCCATATATTATGACAAATGTTAAGAGTACTAAAAAAAATTACTTAGATAAGGACAACATATTTTTGGCAATCCTATGTATAGTCAAGAGATGTCAAATTCAGTTTTTACTAACTGCTAAAATTTTTACAGTATTATTTTTATAATTGTCAAAATATGCAAAAAAACTGTTAAAATTTTGGAAGTTCTAGGACTGCAAAAATGTGTTGTTTCTTAGTAATTATTGTAATGCTATTAACATTTGCCTATATTACCTAATCTACGGTCACTAAACAAGTCTAAAAAATACTTATATATACCTATGTGATATATTATCATTGGAAAGCAAAATGAAAAAAAAATTATACATGTAATTTTATAATCTTCAAAAAATAGATTATATATATATATATATATATATATATATATATATATATATATATATATATATATATATATATATATATATATATATATATATATCAATTAGAACGTGTAGAGGACTAAACCATATGATTAAGTGTTTCGACTGTAGAAACTCAAATAAGAACTTGTAATAGAAATATGACATGTGGACATTTTTTTATCTAGGCCCTTGTATTTTTTTTTTTTAGGCTCTTAGAAAAAAAAAATAATGGATGAGATTCACCTAATCCAACCATTTTCATTGCCAAATTTCATAATTTAAGCACACATGAGTTTCTGTAGGGATTTTTCTTTTTCTTTGCATTGATAGATATATGTACTTGTTTTAAGGATGGTTTCATTAATGACTATTTAATGGACACACGGACTTCCACACCCACTGCCACCTGAAAAGATGTAAATCTTAATTTTTGAGTTGCAAACCTATTTTTGTGTTTGTTGCAAAACAAAAGCAGTGCATGTGAGATCAATAGAAACATAAATATATTTTTTTTTTCTTCAGTTGCAATCGGATGCAAAGCTTATTTGGATCTGAAACCGAATGGAAACTACGAGAAAAAGAAGAAGTAATACACGTGCAATACTTTTTACTTGAAATAACAAAAATGTATTGGCTTCGTGGGATTAATTGTGACATTTTGACCGGCAATGCTACCAGAATTATGAAGCTCAGTTGCAAAATAATATATTAGAGCATCGACCCACTTCTGGAACCTCATGAAATCCAAGTTTTCATGTGTCATGTCCAAGAAAAATGATGCGGAGACACATTTTTATTCAAACACTCCATAGCCATATTGACATTTTTATTCAAATACTTCATAGCTATACTGATATCACATTGTATTATTGAATGTCAAGAAAAATCTTAAAAGAAAGAAACTAATTATGGTCCAATAATCACTACCAGAATAAGTAAAATTAGCGACGTATGAAAACGTCGCTAAATGACATTAAAATATCGCTAATAAAATTTAGCGACGTTTCATTGAAGTCGCGTTTAAGCTAGTCACTGATAGAAAAAGCGTCGCAAAACGTCGCGACGTTTTGCTAGCAACGTATTTGAGTCGCTAATATTTTTCAGCTTAGCGACGTTTAGCGACGCAACATAGCTAAATTAACGACGTGTCATGTGTCGCTAAATGTCGCTAATTTTTTTCTATTTTGCGACGTTTTGCAACACATTTAGTAACGTTCTGCTGACCTGGTAAAAACTGTCATGTCAGCAAGTTAGCGACATAAATAACGACGTCCTGATACAGTTAGCAACGTATATGAACGTCGCTAAATGTCGTTGAACGTCGCTAAATTACAAAAAAATTATAAAAATTGGGATATTCCAGCAATATCACAGTTTGTCGTAGATCCTTGCAATATCACAGTTCATAAAAATAGACAGACCCGGAACAACCCTCCGTTGAATTTTCTGGGTTCATCAACCCCGTCGGTGGAACACTCAACATCGGTAAATTTTCATGCATTCAATATAAATAATGGAATAAAATTAAAAGAAATAGACACATTCTCAATAAATAAAGTTTAAAAATAAATATCCAGCAAATTCTTATGCATCATACAAACTAAGTCTGAAAAAAAATATCTAGTAAGCATCACAACTGTTACTGGATGTGAACAAATAAAGTCTGAAACACTATCTCAATACATAAATGATCCAAGATCATGGACCAAAAGTCTGAAAACAAATAAACTGTCCTAACTAGGACTACTGCTTATCCGGAGGAGGAGCACCGCGGCGAGCCTAGGAGATAAGCATGTCCAAAGAACAACTACTGCTGATCAGGAGGAGGAGGAGAAGCACCGTCGCGAATCTGGGATATCAGCGAGGCCCACTGCTCCGGTCAAATCATCATGGCACCCGATAGAGGAGTCTGTGCAGTCGATGTAGATATCGATTCCGGCGGACCAGGAGGACATATCTGATCCAACGTTGTCAGTCGAGCGTTGCAAGTATCCATGACAAAATAACATCCTCACAGTACTCTGCTCCACTAACTGGCTCATCTGAACCTGTGTTGTCGTTTGCAGCCTCGTCAATGCATCGCCCATGGCTACATGTGACCCCTGTAGTGCCGTTACATTGCGCTTTGTCGACGTTGCTAGATCCCTCAGCTCCGCCAGGCTACGCTCAAGCGAATCAAAACGTGCTAGGATCGTCGCATCGTCCGTCTGCGGTGTGGGCTGCGACGTAATCCTCTGCAGCAACTCGTCACGCAGAGACATAATCTGATGGTCAACTCTCTCCTGTTGGGCTCGCACTGACTCCTGGGAGGGATGTGTGGTATGAACACTGGCAGAGGGGGTCCTAGAGGACGGACGCAACATAGGCGTCATAAGATCCAGTACCGTAGTACGTACCCCTCTGCAGACCACCAACGAATGTCATCCACAGCTCGTCAGCCGACGAAGTTGGGTGGGCGGGGTGCTGCGAGGAACTACCGGCCTCTCCTTGTGTGGGCTAGGTCTACCGCTCACGTAGCCTAAGATACTCATCCTAAAAAATATGTCTCTCTCGATAAGCGTACTACTTCCTATCCACTCGTCATGCATAATTGTTAATATATATCTAAGGTACTTATTACTAACTACATTAATATTTATTTGTATATTTTTTAAGTTATATTAAAATTAACAAAATATAAAATAATACTTACGTAGCTCTACATGGCACTCTCATCGATGAGATGTCCGTCCTTCCTATGGTTAGCGAGAAAGACTGGCACCATGTTAGCGTCCTCACCTCTCTGTACCTATTAAAAAATATATTGTATGTTACTAAAACTAAATATTTTATCCTACTTTGATTAAAATACTATTACCCCCAGATTTTGCAAGAATTTTAAATTGGGGTTTTTCACAATTTTCTGGAATTTTCTGGGAATTTTCTGTAATTAAAATCAGGGTTTTTTATTATTATTAAAGGATTTTTATTTGTTAATAAATAATATTAAAATATTATGAAAATAATATTTTTGGGTGTAAAATGGAAAACTGGACTTAGGGTAATTTTTCTGGAATTTATTGGACCCCGGACCTATTTTAAAACACCTAAAAACTAAATATTTAATTAATTAATTAATTAATTAATTATTATTTACTGTTATTTAAATACTTATTATTATTAATTTTTAAAATCCGGCCCATTCACCCAGCCCGGCCCACGGCCCAGCCCGCGCCGCTAGCGGGTCGGGTCGGATCGGCCAGACCCGACCCGCCCGTGCCCGAACCCGCACCCCCTCTCTCCCCTGTGCCCGCGTCTCGCGGCGGAGACCCCGCCGCCGGCGCAGCTCCGCTCGGCCCGGACCACCACCCACGTCGCCGCTTTCGTCGCCACTCCACCGCTCGTCTCGGCCCCCTCAACCCCCGGCCACCCCCTTTATAGAAGCCCTCATCCTCCTCGTCCGATCTCCCCTCCCCGTCGACGCCGGACCGGCCAGCCACCGCAAAGCCCACCTCCTCCGCACCGGCTCTTCTCCTCCGCCCGGCCGTCCTCCTCCTTCCCCCTCGTCTCCACCGCCGCCGTGCATACCCCGACGGAGCCCAGCCGCAGCAACAGCGGCAACGGCAGCAGCCAGCGCCTGCGCCGCCTCCCCGAGCCGCCAGCGCTGCCGGCCGTCCCCGGCGACGCCGCCCCGCGCCCCCTAGCCTCAGCGCCTCCGGCCGGCCGCCCCTACGCCTGAGATACGCCGGAATCCCCAAACCCTAATTTCCCAATTCTGTGGACACGTGTCGGACACGTGTCGGACACGTGTCGGACACGGGATTCTTCGGGTTTTTGAGCCCTGTTCAGGTGCGTGTAACTTTTTGTTCGTAGCTCTGTTTTCGATTTCGTAAATTGCGTTGCGAAGCCTGTACGACCCTCTCGGTGCCCGGATAAACCGCTCGGGGCATCGCGTCCTGTAGTGATCGCACACCGCGATCCAAAAACAGGAAAAACCAGACCCTGTTTTACCCCGGAACTGAGTGCGCCCCGCCAAACGGGACGACTTGGTCGCGTGCGGTCTTCACAGATACGTGCGCATCGTTGATACGGACGTGTGAGATTTCGTGGAAGCTGATTCGGGTGTGCGTGCACACCAGAATCAACGCGTATCCGCGGACATCGCCCCGTATCCGCCTTTTCGGCAATTCGTCCTAACTTCTTGTACACTCGTCAGATCGAGACGAAACTTGCGCCATCGGACTCGTAGCGATACGCTGGTCCTGTGGGTCAAGTTTGGTTCGATTCTGAGAACGTTGACGAAATCGCGTGTCGTGGGCCCCACAAGCCCCGCTCGACGGGCGATTTTGTGTTCGGCTCATCGGAATCCAAATCTGGAATTTCCGTTGGGTTCGTATCATCATTCCTGACCTGTTGACACTAAGTTTGGTGAATTCGGAGACCTTTAACCCTGACACATTTTTCGGTGCAAAGCAGGCCCACCGGCGGACCCCGTTTTGACCCGAAACTGTCGTTTTTGTCCTTGTCTCCAAATTGGACCCAAGGATAGACGTTTCTAGCTATTTGATATCTTTTGAGCATGATGGTAATATTTATTTCAGCATCCGGACTCATTTCTGGAAATTTTCCCGAGACACAAAACTGTAATTGGATCCAAACATCAGGCAAGTACCTGCACTTCAAGTTTATTCTTTATATTGTGATAATTAATTCCTTGCTCTACTAGTACCATTGGATGTTTACACGTAGTGTTAGAATCTGGATTTCATGTCTTGCTATCGTGTCGGGTGGGAGAATACTGAAAGGCATGTAGTTTACCCTGATCCTTGCCATGATTAATAGCTGTTGGTACACGACTGTCCATCAGCCGGATCTCGATTATTCCTGTTTAATAGCCGTCTATAACGGCCGGTTTAACCTTATAGACCCCTACATGCCAACTAGGTATTCTAAATACACAAGTTCACACACATAGTTTCTTGTCTTGTTGCAGTTCCTGTTGTCTTGTTGCAGTTTCATTTACTTGTCTCATTTATTCCGGTTTTACTCATAACCCTGTTTATAGCTTTTTAACTCTTAGTTATTGTTGTTTCTTTTTGCATATTCTCAACATGATACTTAGTCAGTTCTTTTCTTACTTGTCATAAATATTTAGTTTAAATCTTGTTGTGCGTTGTGTACTTTGCTCCTTTCCTGACTGGATCCGTTGTTTTAGGCGATAATGAGGACTTTGTCCCTACCTATTATGGCCCCTATGAGTTAGCAGGTGACACATTGAGGAGCCGGTTCCCACTCAGGAGACTACCTTTGAGGAGGAGTAGCCAGTTAGTTATTATTTTATTTCCTTTCAGCACATACTCGGGTTTGTCCCCGATCTATCTTCTGGCTTTGTATTAACTATGGATCTGTTGTCACAATTTGTTTTATAAAAGTTAGCATTCCTATTTCCTGTTACCTTCCTTGTCTATTTATTGTGGATGAGATAGAGTTAAAATTACAAGTGATAATGACCTAGACAGCGTACTACCGCCGACACTGCGGCGTAGGCTGGACGTGCCCACGTACTCGTGCCCGAATATCCGGGTGCGGGTCGTGACAGTATATAATAAAATACATACCATGCGACGAAAATATTTCGTCATCGGAATCGATCCACCACACCACTTTTTCACCTCCTTCTAGGTCGCCTTCACATTCTCCGACTTTTTCTTGTACCTAGGATCATTAAATCTAGCCGTCATCGCAGTCCACTAATCAGACGTGATCCAGCTTTGGATTGGTTGTCCCAAACGATCACGGATCTTTTGGTCGAATCGTATCACGGATAAGTTTGGCGGCGACGGCAGGAAAGTATTGCTTGATCATCTAAGCCCGGTGTGGCGGATAGAAATACGTTTTCTACAATAAGTAATGTAGAAAGTTATATAGAAAAAGAGCAAATTAGATGATTGATATTAAAACCAAATTTACTTTTACCTTGAAGTGCGCAAATCAGAATGCATTCCTCTCATCCGGGACATCCGAGTAGTTGATCCAAGGGCCATCATAGTTGTACCTCAAAAAATTCTCAAATGATCTATGTACCGACTAGGGACGATATCTATATGTAGATAATTATATTAAAGAAAGAGGGAATATATATATTTATATATCCAGTGGCAATTTTTTTTGTCCACGATACAGAGTTGACACTCACAGATACACTTCTGGATATCCACACTTGACATTTACACCGGTAGATATATAGTGTCAACCCTATATAGATTATGAAACAAAAAATAAAAGGCTAATTAGAGTTTAGCCCCGAAATTTTATACCAGCTTAGAGTTTAGGCCATGACTTTTCAATTAGAAAGTTTAGACCCTATATTTTTAATTAGAGAGTTTAGGCCCGATAGATATCATTTATATTGTTATTGTAAATGTCAAGTGTGAGCCCAAATACAAATCTTGACTAAAACGCATACTCAAATTCCTTGCTACTTAACTATCACACACACAGAGTTGGCACTCACTGATACACACATACCCACTATACTGTGCACATGTGTGCACTACACAATACCTCACTTGATATCATCCGAGCTCCTCCCCAAGTGCATTGTAGTGTACTACTATGCACCTATCACCCCTTGCTGCAGCACTGAGTTACACTCCCCCCTTAGAACACACACATCATACACATGCACACACTGTCTTTTTTTCGGGTTGTCTTGTATAGCTCTAAACTAGGATACATGATTGTAGGAATTTCTTTAACCACACATAATCAAGTCACTCGGTCTTCCTACGTAATTGCCTAAAACAACAATAATGCTTATAACCTTGCATAATTGATAACCAATGTGTGTGTGTGTGTCCGTGTCCGATAAAATGCTTACAACCTTATCCTCGATATCGTGTCTAACCTTTCATATTCCATGTTTCCTACAATTTTATCATATGTATCATGAGATGACCTGATACAAACATGTGTGTGTGTCCGTGTCTGTGTTAGTGTTAATGTCTGCGTATGTTAGTGTGTCTGCGTGTCCAATTTGACCGGTTTTGATCGAATTCGGGTCGGCCCGGATTCAAACCCAGGCGTTGAACGGTCCGCGCCAGCCCGTACGCGCTGAAGGCCGATCCAGTCCGAACCCATGACCCAGTGGCAGACGGTCCGGGTCGACCGGGTTGGGTCCGGACCGGTTCCGGGTTGGGTCCGGACCGGTTCCGGGTTGGACCGGACCGGCCCGTTTTTTTATATATTATATATAATATAAGTTATATAATATATTATGTATATAATAAATAGAAAATTATAATTTTTTTAAAATTATAATAAATAGAAAATCATAAATAAAAAAAATGTAAAAAAATTACAATTTTTTAAATATATATATATATATATATATATATATATATATATATATATATATATATAGGGTAAAAAAGATATGAATCATAGGCTTATATTCCTACATGAGTCAATGCACACGTGAACCAATATGAATGGAGTATGTTAGTACACATGGATGCACATGTGATGGAGAATTTCATTCCTATTGGTCCACATGTACATAGCTCATGTAGGAATATGAGCCTATATATATATATATATATATATATATATATATATATATATATATATTAAAGTAAATAAAACAAACCGAATAGGACTTCCGACCGTGAACCAGTCCGGACCCGCAACGTTGCACACCCGGGCAGGGCAAGGCAGGGCCGGGCCAGACCGGGCTTACGGGTCGATTTTGTCGACCCAGCCCAGACCCACGGAGAGGGTGGGCCTAGCCGAGCCAGCCTAGACCGGCGTTGACCGGACCGATCCCGGATCGGATTCCGCACCCTCCGGTCCATTATACACCTTGAGGTTAAGTTGGAAGATATTTTTTTTGGTTATTTGAGTTCAATTTCTAAAAACGTTGATATTTATAATAAATTTATATTAATTTTTTTTTACATACGTACAATTTACGGGCACGCTTGAGCTTCTAGCTACAAAAGCATACACTTGGTCAATGGTCACAAGTAAATATTCTTAGATTATAACAAGATGCTTGGTTTATTTGATTTCATCTTATCACTACACCAGTAATATCAGAGAGATACTGTGTTGTACTGGTCCTATGTAGTTGCAAGGCTATCATACAAGAAATGGGCTGACATACATATGTAACTTATCCAACCTTCAAACTGGTGAACCAATTCAACAATTTAATTATCATTTAACTTATTAATGTTCCAATATTTGTTTTTAATAATCACACTGAGAAGATATAGTTCATATATTCACACTCCATCCAGTTCTATTTTTAGCCCTAATGTTGTCAAACAGGTAATAGCCAATCTTATGATGAAATATACTGCTTCAGAATTTATAAGATACCCCTCTCATATAAGTAACTTCAATTTGTAACTTTAGATTAATCTAACGACAAGTTTGAGGCATAATGAAGATCATCAAGAGAACGAGTTTGGCAAGGTAGCTAAATGTTGGAGTTGAATTGAGTTCCCAACCTATGTGAATACCATTCCGAAATACGATAAGCGTCATTCATGTATCGGAGAAGTTCGGAGAGTCGGAGGAGACGAAGTAGCGACGAAGACGGACATTTTTTCCAGCTAAACAGCCTACGCCGATATACCGCTTATATAATAAAATATAAAAATACTTAAACCTCAATTTGATTTCCTCCAAAAAACGAATGTAGAATTGTTGCAGCTTGGTGGTAGTCGATCAAGTTGAAGCCTACAACTATGATTTCTTGTACTATTGCATTTTTTTTTACACTTCAATCTTCAATAGGTAGCTAATTCACGAATAGAACAAAAAATTGATTGAAAGTATTAAAAACTAGAAAAAAAAAATATTGTTGTCATAAATTTGGATGAATTAATCCCTAGTTATATATAAAAAAAAAAAAAATTGGGTGCCAAATAACTAAAAATTCCCTTGACATATAATTATTATAGAGATATTTTTGCCATTTTCAACAAATTGACTAAAATACTCTTGATTAATGTTCATAAATAATTAACTAATAGGAGTATTTTGGTAAATATATCCTCCAAATAGACCAAAATGTCCTAATCTACAGACGATTGGGGGGGGGGGGGGGGGGGGGGTATTTGACCGAAATACCCCCAAACGGTCATAATAACAAATAGTTTGGGCCAGCTGCTCAGTGGGCGGGGACAGTAGCTACATGGACCCCTTCCTTTATGATGACCGAGACGGGGGGGGGGGGGGGGGGGGGGGGGGTTGAGGTGGGGGGTGGAGGGGTTGTTGGGGTTTGAAAAATGCTAAAAAACAAAAAAAATGGACATTCAATTATGATGATGTCCGGGAGGTGGACCAGGGCCTTCGAGTGGACCGAACTAGTACAACTGAATTTTGGAACAAACCCTGGTCCTACCGGTTTGGTCGGTCGGATTGCACTCGAGGCTATGTGGGTAAATCCAGCCCATCCCAAAAATTTCATGGGTCAAACCAGTCCAAGAGGTTGACCTGACCTAGGCCGGTCAGCTTGACCTGACCGGTTCCAAGGCGGACTTCAGGCCGCATGTCTCCAAGGGCACATCCAGAAATTTAAACTGGGATGAGTGGGTGGGCTGGGCTGGACTGGACTGGGCTGGGCTAGGCTGGGCTGCCCATCTCACTTGACACCTTGAGTCAAAGTTGAACCGACTAAATAAACACATGTAAACCAAGTATCATTTAGGATGTCATGGTCGTCCCATTTGTCTCGTGAGTTGCAAACATTAACAAATTTTGGTTTCCCAACTTCATCACCAATAAGGCAACCATGAATTCCTAAACAAAGAGACTTCCATGACACGTAAGCATGATATAGGAGGAGAAGTTGAACAAACCGCAGGCTCATAGACAGACATTGATCACCAACCTTGACATCATTTCTTCTATTGAACTTCTGTATGTAGCCTTATATATATCCACTTCAAAGAGAGTGCTATTGCACTAAACAGAAGCAAGCACGAGATACTTTTGCGGTACTTGGGAGAATGGCCACTCACACTCGTATCCTCCTCTCTCTAATTACCGTGGCATTGTTTTGCATCGATGCAAGCCTCTCAGCTCGCCATCTTCTAGACACTCCAGTGCCGCAGGCTGCACCACAGGCACCAAGTCTACCTACAGTACCGATGCTGCCGACTCTTCCACCACTGCCTACCACGCTCCCGACACTTCCAACACTCCCAATGCCATCATTGCCACCGGTCCCGGCAACTACTTTGCCAAAGCTGGCATTGCCACCACTGCCCAGTATTCCAACGAATATTCCTTCCATTCCCTCAATTCCTACAACCATTCCTCCATTGCCTTCCATTCCTACAAGCATTCCCTCAATTCCTACAAGCATTCCTCCATTGCCCACCATCCCTACGACCATTCCTTCGATCCCTACAAGCATTCCACCGTTGCCTTCCATTGCTACCATCCCAGGCCTCCAAATCCCCTCAATTCCTTTCCTATCCCCACCTCCAACTAGCCCATGAAGGTCATCTGAGTTCACCATACATATACATAACATCTGTATGTTATGTATTTCTGACGATACTTGTGTTGGGTGTTTTTTTTTTTTCTTCAGTTGCGTGAATTTATATGGAGAGGTCTAGCTTGATACTTCCGTTTAATTTGTATGTCAGAACATTTGGTGTATTTCTGTGATTTTTTACATGTAGATCAGTAACTCTTTTTATATAAGACGAGCCAAGATTATGATTTTCTTTGCTAAAGAAACATTGGGACAATCATCACATATTTGAATGAGGTGTCGAGCAACATCATATCAAAGTTTTTGTGGGTTAAAGAGTGATAATATATAGCCGAGATATTAGCAAAGTTCTACCAGAAACACATAAAAGGAAGATACTTATATAAACACAAAAATTAAGTCTTTGAAAATGAGATCCCTCAAGTCCTCAACTACTTTCTAGAGGATGCTCAAGGACTAAGCAAGGCCCATAAACTCCCAGCATTTGTTTGTTGAATATCGCAAAAACCATCAGAGAGAGTTTTGATGTCCAATGCTATTTCACTTGCTAGTGAGAATGACTCCACGAATGAAATATATTGAATTTAATACTACTATTTGATCGAAACATAAACTAGATCACAGTATGATGGTTGCAAGAACAAAAATACCTTTTCGCTGAAGTTCTTCTAGCTAGCAAAGATCATAAACTTGATTGTAGGCGATGCTCTTAGACTAGACAGATGCCTCGTTCATTTGATTTCATCTGATCGATCAAACACTAATAAGATCAGATACAATTAAACAAGATATTTTACCGATCCTATGTTGTCGTTTTGTCTCTTCGCTAGATCAGTGCTATGTTATCATGCCACAACTAGTACGGACTGACATGTAATTTATCAAAGTTTCAAAATCATGAATCAATCCAACAATCATCATATGTTCCCATTTTAGTATTCAATAATTATGATGTCCCTGAAAGGATATCATTAATATATTTGAACTCTCTTCTCATAACCCTACAATAGTCAAACAGGTAATAACCAATCTTATGCAGCTTCAAATATTCAATAGGGATTTATCCAACGTGTCGTAGAAAAGTTAACGCAAGATTTTCAGAAGGAATTAATCCAAGATCATAATGACAGGGAGAGGGTGAATGACCTCATGAAGAGAATGCAAGTTTGGCAAAGGCAGTTAAATGCCAATGTTACTTTGCACAGTAGTCTTTTAAAAACTTGCGAACAGAGGAAACTAGGAAACTCAAGAAAAGTATTCTACTGAAGGTGATAACATAGCAGATGCAGAGTATTAAAGAACCTAAAGAAAGAAATGAAACAGTAGGACAACCTGAGGAATTGACTTGTTCAGATTTTTTTCCATTCATTTATCCTACTTTGCTTGAACTCGAAACCAGCATTGTAATGTCCAACCTTGGTTTGTTAGTTTGTGCAGCTTGAGCTTGCTTGATTAAGATACATAATGTTTGACAAGCTACCTCTGCTTGCGTGCGCATTTTATCTTAAATGTGACCTGCAGAAATAGTGGGTAAAAACAAAACTGAAAGCATACTAGAAAAATTTACACAGCTTTAACGAGGTTTAATCAAGCATAAAAAATTGTGGCAGGTAAAGCCATGAAGTGACACTTCAGTAAGGAAACCTAAACCAAAGGCTGACGTTAACATGAACAACAATGAATCTGTTCAAGACTAGATAGCTCAAAATTCAACAAACTAAATAAGACTTGCAAACCAAATGTTTAAAATGTCATTGTCATCCCATTTGACTAATGAGATGCATACAGTCAACAAATTTTTGTTTCCTAACTACACCACCAATAAAGCACCTGATTTCCTAAATAAAGAAATTTTCATGCCACATACAACAAACAGTTGAAGAAGGTGAACAAACTACAGGACCTCATATTGTCTTTGATCACCAACCTTGACATCGTTTCCTCGAACCCCGACCCCTTTACAACATTTTTAGCCTTATATATGTCGATTTCATAGTCTGCAATAGCACAAAACAATCCCAGAGGATTGAACTATTTGCAAAACAGTAGTAGTAGCAGCAGCAGCTCTTGCAAATTGTGATACTCCTGACTATGGCCTCGTACACTTGTATCCTCTTGGCTCTTTTCTTGGCCTTGTTTTGCATCGATGCAAGCCTCGCAGCTCGCCATCTATTAGACACACCATCACCACAGGCTGCACCCGTAGTTCCAAGTCTACCTACAATACCAACACCGACGACGCTTCCACCGCTGCCTACCACACAATTGCCTCCTCTCCCAACAGTTCCTACGCTCCCAAAGCCATCGTTGCCACCTGTTCCAACCACTACTATGCCAAAGCTTGCATTGCCACCATTGCCTACCATCCCAGCCATTCCATCAATTCCTACAAGCATTCCTCCATTGCCTAATGTCCCTACAACCATTCCCTCTATTCCTCCATTACCTTCCATTCCTACCATTCCCTCGATTCCTACAAGCATTCCCCCACTGCCTTCCATCCCAACGACCATTCCTACCATCCCCGGACTCCAAATTCCCTCAATTCCTTTCCTATCCCCACCTCCAGCAGCCACTAGCCCATGAAGATCATCCGAGTTTCATCATATACATGTGGGTGATAGCATTATTACTTTATTAGCACAGTGATGGCTTTGTTTCTGTTATGTATGTCAGTTGAGACTTGTTTTGGGTTTGTTTCAGTTGTATGAGTTTTTATGGGGAGGTCTTGCTACTATTATTTATTTGCATCTAATTTATCTACCGTGTTTATTCATTTCATGCCTTTGTGATCATTATTTACATTGGATTAGTCAAAAAAATTTATCTAAGAGATGGAGGCAAGACTACGGTTTGTTTTGCTGAAGAAACATCATCACAATCATCAAATTAATATTTGCATAAGGTTTTGAGCAACAACATATCAAAGATTCTGTAAGTTAAATAAGTGATATAGCAGAGATAGTAGCAAATTTCTACAAGAGAGAGAAAAGAAGATACTTACATCAACGCACAAATTCTCACTCTTTAAAATGAGATGCCTCAACTACGTTTTAGAGGGTGGTATAAGGCACAAGACAACCCAATAACCTCCCAGCATTATTTTGTTGGTCAGTAAGAATAATCACTGTAGTTAATCATCAAAAATAGTTTTTTTTTGTTGAATGCTGTTTCACTAGCAAGAATAACGTCACAAATGGAATATATTTAATTTTCTACTACTATCTGATCGAAAGTTGAACCGTATAACAATATGATGGTTATCGACTCTGACGTGTTCATAGAATAAGCATCGTCCTTGTGCAAGAGCAAAACACCTTCATGCTGAAATACTCAATCTTCCAGTTACCAAAGATCATACACTTGTTCATAGGAAAAGCTCAATTGTAGATGCCTGGTTCATTTTGTTTCATCTGATGGTTCATACACCAATAATACCAGATAATAATTAAATAAATATCGACTCTATAATGGTGTTGTACTGCTGCTACGTAGTAGCTTTGTCTCTTCTCAAGATCATAACCACGCAATCATACCATAATTAGTATATGATGACATGTAACTTATCCAAGATTCAAAACTCATGAACCAATTTGACAATATGTCATTTAAGTTCTCCATATGTTCCAGTTTATGCATTTAATAATTAATCACCCTGAGACATATCATTAATATATTGACACTCCATCCAGTATAATCAAATTTGAACTCTCCTATTGTAGCAATCACCTTACAGTTGTTAATATATGATGCAGTATGCTGCTTCTAATTTTCAATAGGACACAATGTAAGATATTTCACATAAAACACGCTTTCTCACATAAAAAACTTCACTTTGTAACTCGGGATTTATCAAACGTGTAATAGACAAGTAGAAGCAAGGTTTTCAGAAGGAATTAATCCAGTATTACAATCATAGGGCGACGGTAGAAACTCGAGAAAAGTATTATACAAAAGGTGATAACATAGAAGATGCAAAGCATCGAACCAAAAGAAAAGAAACAAAGAGCTAGTCAGGTATGGAGCCAATAAAATGGACTTGCTCAAGATTTGCCTATAATTTATCCTAATTTCCTTGAACCCTAATTCAACGTGGCAAAGTCCAACCTTATCTTGTTAGAAAATAGTGCAGCTTGAGATTGCTTGATTAAGCTAATATTGATGTTAGGCAAACCTACCTCTGCTTAATCAGTTTGTTCAAGTTATGTCATTGTGAAATGATCTCAATCTTCAGCATATCTCACTATTTGAGTTATTCAGTTATTTTTGAGTGTGTTAGTGTTGGACTGATTCTAATTCAATTCACTTTTGGTTGTTCCTCAAACCAAGAAGTTGCAAACAGTTTGTTTGTTCCCATCTCAAGGATAAGGTTGTTTTGGTTGAGAGATTTTTTGGTATATTTTGATTGTTTTCCAAATCACACTATAAATAGAGGAACATGCAAGAGGCTCAAAGATCATCAACAATATCTTCAAAGTGCCAGTTTTAGTGTTTGAGGTCTTGAAGGTGATTCAGTATTCTCAAAGGTCATGAACGAAGTTACAGAAATAAAAACAAAATGTGGTGTTACCAAACAGTGACGGATGCTGCTTTTTGAAAAAATAAACAGAAACATCCCACATAAACCAAAAAGTGACGGATGCCAACCTAACTTGTAGTAATATGTTAAAATGTTGTAAATATAGAGCACTTGAAAAGTCAGAAGAAGAATACACTAGATAGGTGATACTGTAGCAGTTACCGAGTATTGAAGGGAAAGAAAGGAAAGAAACAAAGAGCTAGTTTGGTACTGAACGAAAGCAATCGACTTCTTCAAGCTTCATCTTTTGATTTATTGAGCAGATCATAAAGATTGAATTCAGCATGACTAATTCAAACCTTGGCTTGTAGCAGATATTACAGCTTTGGCTTGCTTGATTAAGCTACATTAATGTTCAACAAGCCTAGCTCTGCCAGTTCATCTGGTTTACGATGCAAAATGATCCTGATCTCTAGCTAATATCATTTATTACAATTGCTTAAGAGGAAAACGATCAAAATCATTCCGTACCCTATTGATTTAAGTACATTACCTACTAATCCTGGTATTGGTAGTTATATAAATTTTCATGCTCAAAATATGTAGACATGACACAAGAATGATATATAAACTTCAATGTCTTGAATAGAATCAGATTTGACCTGCAGAAATAGTCACGGGTGCGCGCCGGTGGTCATCCTCTTGCAGATCCGCAGTAGTCCTAGTTAGGACCGTTTATTCATTATTTGTGTTTCAGACCTATGATATTTGGTCATTTATGAATATTCTTTATTTTTGAGGCATTCAGACATTATTTCTTGTATTCTTTAGGATGAGGCTTTCAGACTCAGTTGTGTGGATATTTGTTGTATTTTTTACGACGAGATTTTGTTCGTACTCGGTTTGTAATATCAATGTTTCGTTTTCTTTAAATTTTATTATATTATTCATTTTAAACCTAAGGGGGTCGGCGAACCCAGCAAATTCAACGGAGGGTTGCTGTAACACCCCGTTCCGTTCTAGCGGACTGCCGACTCAAACGGCAAAAGTGCAACTGTCCCGACCTGCTTTGCCTCCAACGAGAAGCAAAGGATATCCAGACTTGTCCCTACAGGAATTCAGCTTAGGCTTTCAGAGGTTCGCTTGACGTATCGCTCTACCGAGGCGAATCATCGCTAAGGTGGGTGGCTACGGTGAACTTATCTTTGCTTAGCCAGCACACATAAAACATGGATATTTCATGCTAGTCGCTAGGTGAATCACCCATGCATGCTAATAAGAATTTAGCGCACCTAGCTAAGGGAATAATCTCAACTTGTATTGCTTGTGCTAGAACATAGAAATTGAAATACTGCTTATATTCAGAACCTCGTATGCCAAGTCCCTTACGGTTTTATCTCTCAGCTTAGCTTCGGGTCCGAGCAAACGTGTCTGCTTATGTTCCTTAGAAACGCATACTTGTCTGCTTACAAATGTCTAACATTATTGTATTGTACATGCATTCTTGTTAGCCAGGAGACTATCGAATAGTCCTTCTGTGCGATTGAACCTGCAAGTATCCGGGACCGTTAGGTCACCAAGGCATCCCCGAACCAGAGGTATGCATCAAGGCAATTAAATACTGTACTGTGATCACATCAAGTTTACCTTTGAACGAGAATCCTGTCCAAGCTCGTTCACAGCAAAAATTCCTGACTGTACTCGTGTCATTGACTGTACTGTGAAAGATGTGATATTGGAAAGACCTTGACATGCATGTCGCGGACAACTCGGAAACGAGGTATAGTTCCACGGACGGTCACCAAGGCACTGGGACCGATCCGATCCGGATGGAACTCCATTTTTCAGCCTACTGTACTGGACGAGATAGTATGCAGCGCTCACTGTTCTTTCGCTGCATACCATCCTCTCCACGGCTGAACTCTACTGTGTAGTCTACTGTACTGAACGAGATGGCTTGTAACGCCCTCTGTACTTTCGCTGCAAACCATTCTCGTTTAAGACTAGGGTCCATAATGTCTATGCCAGCGACTCATGTTCATATAGATAAGTCATCATCGCTTAGCGGTTATCCGCGTGCGAGTTATTGCATCGCATCAAGTAACAACTGAACACCTGAACGATCTTGAAATAACAGTGCTCGTGTTGCATATGCTATCGCCTGAATGATTATACTTGCCCGTGCTTGAATTAATAATGTTTGCCTTGGACAGGGAAGGACAAATGGTAAGTTGGTAAGTCTCGCCGTGTTTTCTCTCATGTTGCACGGCGCACTGTCACACGGGTTAGGCTATTCAATATTTGCATGAAACTGATTCTAAGGCAACTAGAAAGACAACTTAATAGTTGGTGCACGAAACTTATATTACGTGTTTGGATTTGTCGAGCGGGCGAGTAGCTTCCCCACCAGTGCATTCAATGTATTGATAATCCACCAGTCTGTATGTAGGGTGCGGGAGAAACTCGTTCGGTGCGGATGCTCCTTCGTACGTGCTAAGGCGTGGACATCACTCCGAAGCAGCGGTGCGTCCGGAACAGAAGCACATATACAAGACATAATATTGTGAATGTCGCCTGAACGTCACCTGAAAATCGCCTGTACAATCATTCCACAATTGTAGCCACTTGGCACGCTTTTATTGTTTCAGAGAGAGAGGCTTGAGCGACTTGTAATCTCGGCTAAGCGCCGCCTGTAACACATGTTTATATCAATAAAGAGCTTGCTTTACTTCAACTCGTGTTTCAATGCTTCCGCTATATTGTCAACTCAGTGAACTTGTTACCGATCGCCTATGCGTTCATGACTCCGCTGCACTCGGACAATCTGTGCGACTCTGTGGCTTAGAACTCTTACCGCCAGCCAATGAATCACGGCCTTGCACGGGTGTGGCTCACGCTCGTGCGATATCACGTCCGGATGGGTCAAGCGATTGTTCCGCGGGAGCGCTGGCGAGGGTGATTTCCCGCCTAGCGGGAACGGCCGATTTGCCTGCGGGAGATCGGGGCGTGACATAGCGGTATCAGAGCCTAGCTTCTACGCCTTTGGACTTCATTTCGATTACCACAGTTTCAAAAGCTCGTTCGTGGGTTATGTGCACGCTCTCTCTCAATGCCTCGATGGGATGTTCCAACAATAAGTCTAAATACTTTCAAAATACGTTCTGAATGATATGCTTGCTTGTATGATATTGTGCTGCGAGTGGCCTTTGTGCCAACCTGTGCGAACCCTTGAGAGTATCGCAGTAGCTTGTCCGATTTCACTAACTCTAAGTTTGGTTGAATGCATCTATTCGAGGGACGCCTTGAACTAGTGCACGATCCAAGACTTAAGAGAAGGTGAAACTCGAGTGCTAAGACTTCGCTATCACTAAGCTGGTTGATGTGCTCACGCTAGAAGTGCACTTCGAAAGTGCGCACGATCCAGACTAAGCGATATGCTGATCTCGATGCTTGTGCAAGTGAATATCCAAATAAACAAGTACAACGACTTGTCTATGATTGCCTCAACCCTAGATTACTGTTTGTCCTCAGTAAGTCTCGAGGACGAGACTTTTTCTAAGTTGGGTAGGATGTAACACCCCGTTCCGTTCTAGCGGACTGCCGACTCAAACGGCAAAAGTGCAACTGTCCCGACCTGCTTTGCCTCCAACGAGAAGCAAAGGATATCCAGAATTGTCCCTACAGGAATTCAGCTTAGGCTTTCAGAGGCTCGCTTGACGTATCGCTCGACCGAGGCGAATCATCGCTAAGGTGGGTGGCTGCGGTGAACTTGTCTTTGCTTAGCCAGCACACATAAAACATGGATATTTTATACTAGTCGCTAGGTGAATCACTCACCCATGCATGCTAATAAGAATCCAACGCACCTAGCTAAGGGAATAATCCCAACTTGTATTGCTTGTGCTAGAACATGAAAATTAAAATACTGCTTATATTCAGACCCTCGGATGTCAAGTCCCTTACGGTTTCACCTCTCGACTTACCTTCGGGTCCGAGCAAACGTGCCTGCTTATGTTCCTTAGAAACGCATGCTTGTCTGCTTACAAATGTCTAACGTTATTGTATTGTGCATGCATTCTTGTTAGCCAGGAGACTATCGAATAGTCCTTCTGTACGATTGAACATGCAAGTATCCAGGACCGTTAGGTCACCAAGGCATCCCCGAACCAGGGGTATGCATCAAGGCAAGTGAATACTGTACTGTGATCACATCAAGTTTACCTTTGAACGAGAATCCTGTCCAAGCTCGTTCATAGCAAAAATTTCTAACTGTACCCGTGTCATTGACTGTACTGTGAAAGATGTGATATTGGAAAGACCTTGACCTGTATGTCGCGGACAACTCGAAAACGAGATATAGTTCCACGGACGGTTACCGGGGCACTGGGACCGATCCGATCTGGATGGAACTCCATTGTTCAGCCTACTGTACTGGACGAGATAGTGTGCAGCGCCCACTGTTCTTTCGCTGCATACCATCCTCTCCACGGCTGAACTCTACTGTGTAGTCTACTATACTGAACGAGATGGCTTGTAGAGCCTACTGTACTTTCGCTGCAAACTATTCTCGTTTAAGACTAGGGTCCATAATGGCTATGCCAGTGACTCATGTTCATATAGATAAGTCATCCTCGCTTTGCGGCTATCCGCGTGCGAGTCATTACATCGTATCAAGTAACAACTGAACACCTGAACGATCTTGAAATAACAGTACTCGTGTTGCATATGCTATCGCCTGAATGATTATACTTGCCCGTGCTTGAATTAATAATGTTTGCCTTGGACAGGGAAGGACAAATGGTAAGTTGGTAAGTCTCGTCGTGTTTCCTCTCATGTTGTACGACGCACTGCCACACGGGTTAGGCTATT
This sequence comes from Iris macrosiphon, assembly GCA_036927795.1. Classification (NCBI taxonomy): domain Eukaryota; kingdom Viridiplantae; phylum Streptophyta; class Magnoliopsida; order Asparagales; family Iridaceae; genus Iris; species Iris macrosiphon. The sequence goes on from JAYESA010000009.1 coordinate 10,486,130, forward strand.
CAATATTTGCATGAAATTGATCCTAAGGCAACTAGAAAGACAACTTAATAGTTGGTGCACGGAACTTATATTACGTGTTTGGATTTGTCGAGCGGGCGAGTATCTTCCCCACCAGTGCATTCAATGTATTGATAATCCACCAGTCTGTATGCAGGATGCGGGAGAAACTCGTTCGGTGCGGATGCTCCTTCTTACGTGCTAAGGCGTGGACATCACTCCGAAGCAGCGGTGCGTCCGGAACAGAAGCACATATACAAGACATAATATTGTGAACGTCGCCTGAACATCGCCTGTACAATCATTCCACAATTGTAGCCACTTGGCACGCTTTTATTGTTTCAAAGAGAGAGGCTTGAACGACTTGTAATCTCGGCTAAGCGCCGCCTGTAACACATGTTTATATCAATAAAGAGCTTGCTTTACTTCAACTCGTGTTTCAATGCTTCCGCTATATTGTCAACCCAGTGAACTTGTTACCGATCGCCTATGCGTTCATGACTCCGCTGCACTCGGACAATCTGTACGACTGTTGTTTAGAACTCTTACCGCCAACCAATGAATCACGGCCTTGCACGGGCGTGGCTCACGCCCGTGTGGCATCATGTCCGGATGGGTCAAGCGATCGTTCCGTGGGAGCGCTGGCGAAGGTGATTTTCCGCCTAGCGGGAACGGCCGATTTGCCTGTGGGAGATCAGGGCGTGACAGTTGCTCCGGGTCTATTTGTACAAATTGTAAATTCATAAACTGCAGAAGAATGGTTTGGAAACAATTCAATTTTTATTACTTTTATTTTTTTCACTGTATCTTTAGCGACGTTTTTAGCGACGTTTTGCGACATTTAGCGACGTTTACGCACGTCGCTAATTACGTCGATGAATACGTCGCTATCCCCGTTGCTATACACGTCGCTAAATACGTCGCTGGTCTTCGCAAATTGCTGACATTGCAGTATTGCCAGGTCAATATAACGTCGCTAAAAAAAACTTAGCGACATATAGCGACAAAATAGACGTCGCTAATTTAGCAACGTTACGTTGCTACACGTCGCTAATATAGCGACGCACTAACATCGCTGGAAAATGTCGGAATAGCAACGTTTTGCGATATTTTTTTTGTCAGCGACTAGCTTAAAGGCGACTTCAACGTAACGTCGCTAAAGACGTCGCTAAAATTATTTAGCGACATTTTTTGGCCATTTAGCAAAGTTTTGAGCCGTCACTAATTTGACTTATTCTGGTAGTGATATATATATATATATATATATGACCTCTACAAGTTTGATTATATTGTATTATTTTCTATTAAAACAAATTATATATGTTACAAAACATATGTAATCACAATTACATTACAATTTATAAAATTATAATTTTATTATAATTTTTTATTTTTTAACCTCTTATATATATATATATATATATATATATATATATATATATATATATATATATATATATATATATATTCAAAGTCTATTAGTACTAAGTAACTTGCAGGTGGAGACAATGTATTTGGCTTGATAGTTTATGGAAAATTAAGTGCGGTGGGTGGTGTGGTGCGGTGCGGCCGGATGCAAGTGTTGCGTGGATCCGGTACTGGTGCGGTGCGATCGTGATGCAAGTGTGGGACCTTCGGAACCGAACAATGGCTTTCGAACTGAATTTATAGACCTTTAGATCGGATTTATAATAAGATCTTCGGACCAGAATAATCTTTACTTTCTTCGATATATATATATATATATATATATATATATGTAAAAACGAGATATGAGTCATAGTGCTCATATTACTATATGAGTCATGCACATGTTGACCAATAAAAATAGACTCCTGCATTCGATGTGCACCCATGTCCACTAATACAATCTACTTCTACTCAAACAATCTATTTGGCACGCGTGGATGCACCGGTTGTGCACCCGCGCAGCCGAGAATACCGCTATCGCCGCCAACCTCCCCCCTCCCACCCCCCTCCGCCGCCACTGCCTTCGCCATCCACTCCGGCTCCGCCGTCGCCCCCTCCTCAAGGTGTGTATTAGGCCGGTCCGGACTGGTCCGCGGCCCGAATCAATCGGGTTTGACCGGGTCCAGTCCGGGCCGCACTCAACCCAAGGGGAGAGACGGGCCTGCCCGGTCATAAAAACCCCCGACCCAGTCCGGACCCATGACCCAGTTAGGGGAGGACCGGGCCGAACCGGTCTGGGTCCGGACCGGTTCACGGTCGGGCCTGGCCGGCCCGTTAAATTTTTTATTTTTTATTTATATATAATCTATATGATATAACTTATATATTAATAAATTCAAGTTAAAATTTATAGGTTTTTTTTTACTAAATTATTTTTGTATAATTTAAAATTTATAAGTTATTTGTTAGAAAGTTTTTTTATATAACTTTAAGTATAAATTTATTTGAAATTTATAAGTTATTTGTTAGAAAGAAATTAAATCTAAACAACTAAGTTAAATGTAAATTTATCACTTGAAATTTAAAGAAGTGATTTATATAGACATAAAGAAGTTAAATGTAAACAACTAACAACATTAAGTAAGAAAAAGCTGAATTTTTTATTAAAGGACGTGGAGACGGGAGAGCAACAAGAGACTTATGTAACAATAAAAAAATATATTAAAATCGATAAAAAAAATTTAATAAAATACAACACTACTATATATCCATACACATTTTTAATGTATGTTTAGCTTCCTTGTACCACAGTATGGTCCCATTTGAGTTATTTTTTACAATACAAACATTCAACAAGAACTCTATTCGAATATCTTCTTTCCGTATCGTGTTAATTATAAACTCTGCTAAAATGATGCCAAATTTTTGACGCAAACTCGAGTTGCAGTACCGGTTGAGGTTGCAGTGCTGGTTAAGGTTGCAGTGCGGATTGAAGTTGCTGATCTTCCAGTTGCTATTATGGTTGCTTATTTCCCATGATAGTATATAGTCTCTTTATACTAGATTGTTTCTAAATTTTGTAAGAGAGAGGAAAAAAAAATTTGTAAGACAGAAGAAATTGTGGTGTGTTTATTTTTCATGAATTATGGACTATTTATAGAAAAATTTTGGGACCAAATGACCCCAAATATCCTAAAAAAGAGTTGTTATAATGGATATTTTTGTCATTTTTAGTACAATAAGCAAAATATCCCTAAAACAGACAAAATACTGCAACTAAAACGGGGGTATATTTTGGTCAAAATAACCCCCAACTGTTATTTCCTAAAAAAAAAAAATCAAACCGGACTTGAACCGGTCCGGTCCGGGCCGTCCGAATTGGACTCGGCCCGACCAGAGGATGAACCGGGCCGGGCCGGTCTTGCGGGTCAGATCATCCGACCCAGTTCGGACCCGTGGGGGGAGGAGTGGGCCAGAGCGGACCAGTTCGTTGACCGTGTCCGAATCTACCCGGACCAGGTTTGACCGAGCCGGCCCCGTGGCGGGTTCCGGACCGGCCCGTCCTTTTACACACCTTGACCCCCTCCTCCTACGATGACGACGACGTTTTTCCCCTACTGCTCCATAGTACTCATAAATAGTAGGGAGAGGACGTCGTCGTCGTAAGAGGAGGAGGAGGAGACGACGGCAAAGCCGGAGGGGGGTGGAGAAGACGGTAGTATTCTCGGCCGTGCGGGTGCAAAACAACCACAACAGTGCACCCGCGCGTGCCAAATAGATTTTTGAATAGAAATAGAATGTACTAGTTGCACATGAGTGCACATAAATGTAGAAATTTATTTCTATTGGTCCACATGTACATGACTCATATAGAAATATGAACACTATGAGGACGAGATATGTTTTTAAAATTTTTTTTATCAACTTAGAATGTCAAAATCAAACAGTTAAAATTAACATGTCAAAAACGTCAAAAAAACTACCGAATAATTTAGCCTATTCTTAAGTATATTTTTAGTTCCTGCATGCATCGATATCTATAACATTATATTAAAGTAGTTGTCTAATACAATGCATGTTAGTACAGTTTAATATATTGCATGTTAGCAAAGTTTTTTTTTTTTTACCATATAAATTTCATCCTTCTACATGTAAGATTGAGACTGACAACAAGGAGAATCTCCCCCTTTCAAGAGAATAAATGACTTGGCTAAAAAAGAACTAAATTAGGGTGTCTACAACCAGAATAAAACTTTTTCGTTGGACAATCTCATATATGAGATTAATAAACACTCTTTTATTTTATTTCCGAATATAACCACTCCAGCCTGCATCACTTATGATCTCTTAGGGTATGCTTGGATTAAGAGAAAAAAAAAAAGAATTAAATGAAATTAAGTGAGATAAAATTAAGTGAGGGAGAAGAGAGTCAGTACATATAATCTTGCTTGGATTGGAGGAAGAGTTAAGTGGGATGTGTTTAATAACTCTTGTTTGAATTGGAGGTTTTGAGTGTAGGAAAAAGTTAAGTGGAATTTATTTATGACTTTTTTAAACAAAATTTTTTATTTCCTCCTCGTTAACCTTCCGTTTTGGGAGGCTAAAAAAATGGACAAAAGAGAATTAAACAAACTCCCACTTACTCCTCTATTACTCTTTTTCTTAAACCCCGACCCTCAAACCAAACATGTCTCTCTTTTTTTCACTTAACTTGTTTTTACTTAACTCTTTTAACCGTCAATCTACGGACAGATCCTAACAAGGGCGGAGCAAGCAAAATATTTTAGCGGGGGCTAAGAGCAGATATTAAAAAAAATCATATGACAAACTCAAAAAATAAACAAAAAATGAAAAAACATCCACACTACCAAAAAGATATTCCAACCATGGATCTACCATACTATGCACAGTCACACTACCAACTAAGCTGTGATAATACAGCGTCAACTACTAGTAAAACTTATTTTTATTTTTTTAAGTTCAATCTTCAATAGGTAGCTAATTCACGAATAGAACACAAGATTGATTGAAAGTATTAGAAAATAGGAAAAAATATTGTTGTCATAAATTTTGATGAATTAATCCCTAGTTATATATAAAATAAAAAAAATTGGGTGCCAAATAACTAAAAATACCCGTGACATATAATGTTATAGAAATATTTTTTTCATTTTCAGCAAATTGACTAAAATACTTTTGATTAATGTTCATAAATAGTTAACTAATAGGAGTATTTTGATAAATATATCCTACAAAAAGACCAAAATGTCCTATAATCTACATGCTATTGGGGAGAGGGGTGTATTTGACCTAAATATCCCAAACGGTCATAATAACAAATAGTTTGGGCCTGCTACCCAGTGGGCGGGCACAGTAGTTACATGGACCCTTTCCTTTATGTTGTTGCCATCGCTTTTCCGGACCGAGACAAGAGGAAGGGGGGGGGGGGGGGGGAGGGGTGAAAAATGGTAAAAAAAAGAAATGAACATTCAATTATGATGGGGCCAGGGAGGTGGACCAGGCTTCAGACTAGGCCTTCGAGTGGGCCGGACTAGTCCAACCGAATTTTGGAACAAATCCTGGCCCTACCATTTTGGTCAGACAGATTGCGCTCGAGGCTATGTGGGTAAATCCAGCCCAACCCAAAAATTTTATGGGCCAAACCAATCCAAGAGGTTGACCTAACCTAGGCTGGTCAGTTCAAGTATGACCTGATCAGTTCCAAGACGGATTTCAGGCCGCATGTCTCCAAGGACCCATCCAGAAATTTAAAGTGGGATGGGTGCGTGGGTGGGCTGGGCTGCCAGTCTCACTTTACACCTTGAGTCAAAGTTGAACCGACTAAATAAACACATGTAAACTAAGTATAGTTTAAGATGTCATGGTCGTCCCATTTGTCTCGTGAGGTGCAAACATTAACAAATTTTGGTTTCCTAACTTCATCACCAATAAGGCAACCATGAATTCCTAAACAAAGAGACTGCCATGACACGTAAGCAAGATATAGGAGGAGAAGTTGAACAAACCGCTGGCTCATAGACAGACATTGATCACCAACCTTGACATCATTTCTTCAAGCCCAAAACCTCTATTGAACTTCTGTATGTAGCCTTATATATATCCACTTCAAAGAGACTGCTATTGCACTAAACAGAAGCAAGCACGAGATACTTTTGCGGTACTTGGGAGAATGGCCACTCACACTCGTATCCTCCTCTCTCTAATTACCGTGGCATTGTTTTGCATCGATGCAAGCCTCTCAGCTCGCCATCTTCTAGACACTCCAGTGCCGCAGGCTGCACCACAGGCACCAAGTCTACCTACACTACCGACGCTGCCCACTCTTCCACCACTGCCTACCACGCTCCCGACACTTCCAACACTCCCAATGCCATCATTGCCACCGGTTCCGGTCCCGGTCCCGGCAACTACTTTGCCAAAACTGGCATTGCCACCACTGCCCAGTATTCCAACGAATATTCCTTCGATTCCCTCAATTCCTACAACCATTCCTCCATTGCCTTCCATTCCTACAAGCATTCCCTCAATTCCTACAAGCATTCCTCCATTGCCCACCATCCCTACGACCATTTCTTCAATCCCTACAAGCATTCCACCATTGCCTTCCATTCCTACCATCCCAGGCCTCCAAATCCCCTCAATTCCTTTCCTATCCCCACCTCCAGCAGCCACAACTAGCCCATGAAGGCCATCTGAGTTCACCAGACATATACATGGTGGATGATATAGCAATATTAGCGCAGTGATGGCCTGCTTTCTGTATGTTATGTATTTCTGCCGATACTTGTGTTGGGTTTTTTTTTTCCTTCAGTTGCGTGAATTTATATGGAGAGGTCTAGCTTGATACTTCTGTTTAATTTGTATGTCAGAACATTTGGTGTATTTCTGTGATTTTTTACATGTAGATCAGTAACTCTTTTTATATAAGACGAGCCAAGATTATGATTTTCTTTGCTAAAGAAACATTGGGACAATCATCACATATTTGAATGAGGTGTCGAGCAACATCATATCAAAGTTTTTGTGGGTTAAAGAGTGATAATATATAGCCGAGATATTAGCAAAGTTCTACCAGAAACACATAAAAGGAAGATACTTATATAAACACAAAAATTAAGTCTTTGAAAATGAGATCCCTCAAGTCCTCAACTACTTTCTAGAGGATGCTCAAGGACAAAGCAAGGCCCATAAACTGCCAGCATTTGTTTGTTGAATATCGCAAAAACCATCAGAGATAGTTTTGATGTCAAATGCTATTTCACTAGCTAGTGAGAATGACTCCACGAATGAAATATATTGAATTTAATACTACTATTTGATCGAAACATAAACTATATCACAGTATGATGGTTGCAAGAACAAAATTACCTTTTTGCTGAAGTACTTGGAGCTTCTAGCTAGCGAAGATCATAAACTTGGTTGTAGGCGATTCTCTTAGACTAGAGACAGATGCCTGGTTTATTTGATTTCATCTGATCGAACAAACACTAATAAGATCAGAGATAATTAAATAAGATATTCACCGATTAAACACTAAAAGCATCATTAGTAAAGTCCATTCCACATTCTAGATTCTATATTTAAAATGTAGGAGCTCATTTTGTAGAATAGTAAGTTCCGTCCCTCAAGGTGTGTATTGGGCCGGATCGACCCGGCCCGCGGTCCGGTTTGACTGGTTTTGACCTGGTTTGGGTCGGTCTGGACCCAACCCGGTGGAGAGAGCGGACCGGCCGGCCCGATCGGATTGGCACCCGACATGTCCCAGTCCGAAACCGTGATCCGGTCCATGGTGGACCGGGCCGAAGCGGTCTAGGTCCGGGCCTGTTCACGATCGGGCCGAACTGGTCCGGTATTTAAAGAAAAATAGGTTTATTTAGATATATTTTATATTTTATATATGATATAACTTATATGTTAATAAATTCAAGTTAAAATTTGTAGGTTTTTTGTTACTCATTTAATTTTTTATAATTTGAAATTTATAAGTTATTTGTTATAATTTTTTTTATAATTTATGTAAAAATTTATATAAATATTAAGTAAGAAAATTTTATTTGATATCTTTATATCAATATTTATATAACTTTAAGTATAAGTTAAAATCTAAATATTTAGAAGTTGAGGAAAAAAAATTCGATTTTTTTTAAAATAACTTATAAAAAAATGTATATATTTTTTTTGAATTTAAATATAAATTTTTAACCTTAAATTTAAAGAAGTTATTTATATAAAAATAAATAAGTAAAATGTAAACAACTTAGAATAAGAAAAAGCTGATTTTTTTTATAAATGACAATAAAATTATAAATATATTATAACACTAAGTAACAAAAAAATATAAAAACTTGTAAATGATATTTTATTTGCATAAATATTGTAAAAAAAATGTACAAGTTTTTTAAAAAAAAATTGTCATCCGCCGTCCGTCTTTCGTTGAAGTTTATTGCTTAACTCCTCCTTCAGTAGCGTCATCCATAGTAAGAGATTGATAGTTCAGCTCTGAGATATCGGCACTTTCATCTCTTGAGTCTTGAGTTCTTTTTTCAGCAAGGGTCCAATCATGAACGCAAACACAAGCTTCCAAAATATCTAGCAACCACCGACTCCTCTTCTTGCTTATCATCCTTGAACCTGCACTAAAACAAGATTCTGATGCTACCGTGGACACTAGGACCATTAAAATATCACGTGCTATAGAAGAAAGTACAGGAAAAAAATTGCGTGTCTCTTCCACCATTCTAAAATTGAATAATAAGTTGAAGAGCCATCATTTTTTTTTCATTTGTAAACTAGTTTACATTTTTTTACATTCCGCAGCCTTAGATATTGGTTTTTGATCTTTTGGATTTAAAATCAGTACGCCATCACTATCAGTGACAAATATTTTTATAAAATAATTCCATAAAAAGAATTTTTTTTCCTATTGTCAACATTTGTAGCCATAGCCATACTTCTAACTTCAGGAGGTGATATTTGTGTCGGTGGCATAAAATCAGGAATATGATTATTTTTAAACATATTATTATAATAATCATAATTTTTAAAAGGTTGGTTTGAACCTTGTCCATCCATACTTTTAAAAAATAATTTTTCAAAAAAATTTAGAGTAAAATTATTTACTTCTCTACCAAGAGAGAGAGAGAGAGAGGGAGAGGAAAGAAAAATCCAAAATCAGATGAAGAAATTTTTTGGTAATATTAAAATTATTTGTAAAGTCTGCTAGAAGCCCCCAAAAGAAATCGCAAGAAAATGTGTTGAGAGGAAAGAAGTTGGACTCTAGTAATTGCTTTGCTTCTTAATTTTGTAATTGTTTTCTTCTAAACATCGTAAGAGAGAAAAAAAAAATTGTAAGAGGGAAGAAATTGTGCTATGTTTATTTGTCATGAATTATGGACTACTTATAGAATTTTCTTGGAACCAAATGACCGCAAATACCCTAAAAAAAGAGTTATTATAATGAGTATTTTGGTCATTTTTAGCAAAATGATCAAAATACTCCTAAAATGTTCAAAAAAATAACCACTAAAATTAGGATATTTTGGTAAAAATATCCCCCAACGGATATATTCCAAAAATAAAAAAAATAAAAAAATTCAGTCGAATCGGGCTGAACCGGACCAGAATCAGGCCGGACAGCGCAGGGCCGACCGGGTCGGCCGAATTGGATCTGGCCCGAACATACACGAGACCGGGTCAGACCAGGCTTACTGGTCGGATCCTCCGACCCAGTCCGGACCTGTGGGGGGAGTGGGCCGGAGCGGGCCGGTCCGTTGACATGGTCTAGACCGACCCGGATCAGGTTTGACCGGACCGGATTTCGGGTCGTTCGTCCGTTTACACATCTTGACCCGTCCCTAGTTCCAATTTCTAGATTTTGGGTCCATTCCATCCCACCCATGAGAGCTATAGGTTGGGCCTCCCATTTTCTAGATTCTAGATCGTAGGAACCCATTTTGTAGAATATTAAGTCCCAATTTGGAGTCCAACTTTCTAGATTTTAGATTTTATATTATTTTTTTCTACGTCAATGTTTGATCGCATAATTTTTGAGACCGAAACTCGCTTTATTATTTCTTACTATTTTAGTACAAATTCAACCCAATCTATATTTATTTTATTTTTTTTTCGTTTTCATTTTAATTTTGGACTCAAATTGTATTGAAAAGTACCAACTATTGATGATGCTCTAATATGATGATGCTCTAATAACCACCAAAGACAACATCAAGCATAAACAGACAATGATATATATTCACTGATTAAACCGAAGCAAGTAAACATCGATCACAAGTAGACAGACAGAAGAACTCAAACAAAACCAAACAAATACTCGAACGCAACCCTCCCTCGCAGAGAACTTGCACTTATTATGACAGTACTACGTACTACCACTACTACTACTACTAACAACATCCACGCACGCACGCACGCACGCAAGAATCCCAACATACATCCTCCACCAACGGCGGTCGGTCGGTCGTCGTGGCTCTCACGGGCAGTGGTTGCTGCCGGAGGAGGAAAGACGACAGGCATCCGTATCCGTATCGGTATCGGTATTGAAGGCAGGCAGGCCCTCAGGAACGGCAGGAATCGTGGGTGGCGGCGCGGGTGCATTGCGGTTGCGGGGATTAATGCGCGCGGGGATCGATGGGAGGAATCTGAGGAATTGCAGGAACCTGAGGGATGGTGGGATTCTGAGGAATTGCAGGAACCTGAGGGGTGGTGGGATTCTGAGGAATTGCAGGGATGGCAGGAATCTGAGGGATGGTGGGAATCTGAGGAATTGCTGGGATGGCAGGAATCTGAGGGATCGATGGAATGGCAGGCCTTGGCGGCAATGACGTCGGCTTCGGCAGAGTAATTGGAAGAATCGTCGGTACTGCAACCGGAGCAGCTGCCGCCGGCGGTGCTGGAGTGCTGTCTAGTAGACAGCGTGCTGCGACGTTCGCGCCGCAGACGCTAAGTAAGGCGACGAGCAAGGGGAGGAGAAGCCAACTGGAAGAAGACATTGGTACGTACGTATGAGTGAGCTCTTGCCTTGGCTGGCTCTACAAGTCTTGTGCAGAGCAAATCATGGAATGGGCCTATCTATATGCTTCCATCACTGTAGTGGCACATTTAAACAAGTGCGGAAACATAAATTCGAACTCGAGTGAGGTGGAGGGGACTAAGCGTAGATTGACTCGTACGAAAAGAAAAGAAAAAACCATTGCAGCCCCTCTGTGGTTCCGTCTTCGGAAATAACAATCACCATTTATATTTCATCCATAGATTATTTAGGACCTCTATGTCATATATTACCTGTTAATGTTAAGAATTGGTATCACGTGTTTGTGGATTGATACCTTATATAATAGTTAGATGTTAGTAAAACATATGACAATCATCCATATATTATGACAAATGTTAAGAGTACTAAAAAAATTACATAGTTAGAGACAACATATTTTTGACAATCCTATGTATAGTCAAGAGATGTCAAATTCAGTTTTTACTAACTGCTAAAATTTTTACAGTATTATTTTTATAACTGTCAAAATATGCACAAAACTGTTAAAATTTTGGGAGTTTTAGGATTGCAAAAATGTGTTGTTTCTTAGTAATTATTGTAATGCTATTAACATTTGCCTATATTACCTAATCTACGGTCACTAAACAAGTCTAAAAAATACTTATATATACCTATGTGATGTATTATCATTGGAAAGCAAAATGAAAAAAAAAATTATACATGTAATTTTATAATCTTCAAAAAATAGTTATATATATATATATATATATATATATATATATATATCAATTAGAACGTGTAGAGGACTAAACCATATGATTAAGTGTTTCGACTATAGAAACTCAAATAAGAACTTGTAATAGAAATATGACATGTGGACATTCTTTTATCTAGGCCCTTGTATTTTTTATTTTTTTAGGCTCTTAGAAAAAAAAATTAATGGATGAGATTCACCTAATCCAACCATTTTCATTGCCAAATTTCATAATTTAAGCACACATGAGTTTCTGTAGGGATTTTTCTTTTTCTTTGCATTGATAGATATATGTACTTGTTTTAAGGATGGTTTCATTAATGACTATTTAATGGACACACGGACTTCCACACCCACTGCCACCTGAAAAGATGTAAATCTTAATTTTTGAGTTGCAAACCTATTTTTGTGTTTGTTGCAAAACAAAAGCAGTGCATGTGAGATCAATAGAAACATAAATATATTTTTTTTTTCTTCAGTTGCAATCGGATGCAAAGCTTATTTGGATCTGAAACCGAATGGAAACTACGAGAAAAAGAAGAAGTAATACACGTGCAATACTTTTTACTTGAAATAACAAAAATGTATTGGCTTCGTGGGATTAATTGTGACATTTTGACCGGCAATGCTACCAGAATTATGAAGCTCAGTTGCAAAATAATATATTAGAGCATCGACCCACTTCTGGAACCTCATGAAATCCAAGTTTTCATGTGTCATGTCCAAGAAAAATGATGCGGAGACACATTTTTATTCAAACACTCCATAGCCATATTGACATTTTTATTCAAATACTTCATAGCTATACTGATATGACATTGTATTATTGAATGTCAAGAAAAATCTTAAAAGAAAGAAACTAATTATGGTCCAATAATCACTACCAGAATAAGTAAAATTAGCGACGTATGAAAACGTCGCTAAATGGCATTAAAATATCGCTAATAAAATTTAGCGACGTTTCATTGAAGTCGCGTTTAAGCTAGTCATTGATAGAAAAAGCGTCGCAAAACGTCGCGACGTTTTGCTAGCGACGTATTTGAGTCGCTAATATTTTTCAGCTTAGCGACGTTTAGCGACGCAACATAGCTAAATTAACGACGTGTCATGTGTCGCTAAATGTCGCTAATTTTTTTCTATTTTTCGACGTTTTGCAACACATTTAGTAACGTTCTGCTGACCTGGTAAAAACTGTCATGTCAGCAAGTTAGCGACATAAATAGCGACGTCCTGATACAGTTAGCAACGTATATGAACGTCGCTAAATTACAAAAAAATTATAAAAATTGGAATATTCCAGCAATATCACAGTTTGTCGTAGATCCTTGCAATATCACAGTTCATAAAAATAGACAGACCCGGAACAACCCTCCGTTGAATTTTCTTGGTTCATCAACCCCGTCGGTGGAACACTCAACATCGGTAAATTTCCATGCATTCAATATAAATAATGGAATAAAATTAAAAGAAATAGACACATTCTCAATAAATAAAGTTTAAAAATAAATATCCAGCAAATTCTTATGCATCATACAAACTAAGTCTGAAAAAAAATATCTAGTAAGCATCACAACTGTTACTGGATGTGAACAAATAAAGTCTGAAACACTATCTCAATACATAAATGATCCAAGATCATGGGCCAAAAGTCTGAAAACAAATAAACTGTCCTAACTAGGACTACTGCTTATCCGGAGGAGGAGCACCGCGGCGAGCCTAGGAGATAAGCATGTCCAAAGAACAACTACTGCTGATCAGGAGGAGGAGGAGAAGCACCGTCGCGAATCTGGGATATCAGCGAGGCCCACTGCTCCGGTCAAATCATCATGGCACCCGATAGAGGAGTCTGTGCAGTCGATGTAGATATCGATGCCGGCGGACCAGGAGGACATATCTGATCCAACGTTGTCAGTCGAGCGTTGCAAGTATCCATGACAAAATAACATCCTCACAGTACTCTGCTCCACTAACTGGCTCATCGGAACCTGTGTTGTCGTCTGCAGCCTCGTCAATGCATCGCCCATGGCTACATGCGACCCCTGTAGTGCCGTTACATTGCGCTTTGTCGACGTTGCTAGATCCCTTAGCTCCGCCAGGCTACGCTCAAGCGAATCAAAACGTGCTAGGATCGTCGCATCGTCCGTCTGCGGTGTGGGCTGCGACGTAATCCTCTGCAGCAACTCGTCACGCAGAGACATAATCTGATGGTCAACTCTCTCCTGTTGGGCTCGCACTGACTCCTGGGAGGGATGTGTGGTATGAACACTGGCAGAGGGGGTCCTAGAGGACGGACGCAACATAGGCGTCATAAGATCCAGTACCGTAGTACGTACCCCTCTGCAGACCACCAACGAATGTCATCCACAGCTCGTCAGCCGACGAAGTTGGGTGGGCGGGGTGCTGCGAGGAACTACCGGCCTCTCCTTGTGTGGGCTAGGTCGACCGCTCACGTAGCCTAAGATACTCATCCTAAAAAATATGTCTCTCACGATAAGCGTACTACTTCCTATCCACTCGTCATGCATAATTGTTAATATATATCTAAGGTACTTATTACTAGCTACATTAATATTTATTTGTATATTTTTTAAGTTATATTAAAATTAGCAAAATATAAAGTAATACTTACGTAGCTCTACATGGCACTCTCATCGATGAGATGTCCGCCCTTCCTATGGTTAGCGAGGAAGACTGGCACCATGTTAGCGTCCTCACCTCTCTGTACCTATTAAAAAATATATTGTATGTTACTAAAACTAAATATTTTATCCTACTTTGATTAAAATACTATGTATATAATAAAATACATACCATGCGACGAAAATATTTCGTCATCGGAATCGACCCACCACACCACTTTTTCACCTCCTTCTAGGTCGCCTTCACATTCTCCGACTTTTTCTTGTACCTAGGATCATTAAATCTAGCCGTCATCGCAGTCCACTAATCAAACGTGATCCAGCTTTGGATTGGTTGTCCCAAACGATCACGGATCTTTTGGTCGAATCGCATCACGGATAAGTTTGGCGGCGACGGCAGGAAAGTATTGCTTGATCATCTAAGCCCGGTGTGGCGGATAGAAATACGTTTTCTACAATAAGTAATGTAGAAAGTTATATAGAAAAAGAGCAAATTAGATGATTGATATTAAAACCAAATTTACTTTTACCTTGAAGTGCGCAAATCAGAATGCATTCCTCTCGTCCGGGACATCCGAGTAGTTGATCCAAGGGCCATCATAGTTGTACCTCAAAAAATTCTCAAATGATCTATGTACCGACTAGGGACGATATCTATATGTAGATAATTATATTAAAGAAAAAAGGAATATATATATTTATATATCCAGTGGCAATTTTTTTTGTCCAGGATACAGAGTTGACACTCACAGATACACTTCTGGATATCCACACTTGACATTTACACCGGTAGATATATAGTGTCAACCCTATATAGATTATGAAACAAAAAATAAAAGGCTAATTAGAGTTTAGCCCCGAAATTTTATACCAGCTTAGAGTTTAGGTCATGACTTTTCAATTAGAAAGTTTAGACCCTATATTTTTAATTAGAGAGTTTAGGTCTTTTTTTCGGGTTGTCTTGTATAGCTCTAAACTAGGATACATGATTGTAGGAATTTCTTTAACCACACATAATCAAGTCACTCGGTCTTCCTACGTAATTGCCTAAAACAACAATAATGCTTATAACCTTGCATAATTGATAACCAATGTGTGTGTGTGTCCGTGTCCGATAAAATGCTTACAACCTTATCCTCGATATCGTGTCCTAACCTTTCATATTCCATGTTTCCTACAATTTTATCATATGTATCATGAGATGACCTGATACAAACATGTGTGTGTGTCCGTGTCTGTGTTAGTGTTAATGTCTGCGTATGTTAGTGTGTCTGCGTGTCCAATTTGACCGGTTTTGATCGAATTCGGGTCGGCCCGGATTCAAACCCAGGCGTTGAACGGTCCGCGCCAGCCCGTACGCGCTGAAGGCCGATCCAGTCCGAACCCATGACCCAGTGGCAGACGGTCCGGGTCGACCGGGTTGGGTCCGGACCGGTTCCGGGTTGGGTCCGGACCGGTTCCGGGTTGGACCGGACCGGCCCGTTTTTTTTATATATTATATATAATATAAGTTATATAATATATTATGTATATAATAAATAGAAAATTATAATTTTTTTAAAATTATAATAAATAGAAAATCATAAATAAAAAAAATGTAAAAAAATTACAATTTTTTAAATATATATATATATATATATATATATATATATATATATATATAGGGTAAAAAAGATATGAATCATAGGCTTATATTCCTACATGAGTCAATGCACACGTGAACCAATATGAATGGAGTATGTTAGTACACATGGATGCACATGTGATGGAGAATTTCATTCCTATTGGTCCACATGTACATAGCTCATGTAGGAATATGAGCCTATATATATATATATATATATATATATATATATATTAAAGTAAATAAAACAAACCGAATAGGACTTCCGACCGTGAACCAGTCCGGACCCGCAACGTTGCACACCCGGGCAGGGCAAGGCAGGGCCGGGCCAGACCGGGCTTACGGGTCGATTTTGTCGACCCAGCCCAGACCCACGGAGAGGGTGGGCCTAGCCGAGCCAGCCTAGACCGGCGTTGACCGGACCGATCCCGGATCGGATTCCGCACCCTCCGGTCCATTATACACCTTGAGGTTAAGTTGGAAGATATTTTTTTTGGTTATTTGAGTTCAATTTCTAAAAACGTTGATATTTATAATAAATTTATATTAATTTTTTTTTACATACGTACAATTTACGGGCACGCTTGAGCTTCTAGCTACAAAAGCATACACTTGGTCAATGGTCACAAGTAAATATTCTTAGATTATAACAAGATGCTTGGTTTATTTGATTTCATCTTATCACTACACCAGTAATATCAGAGAGATACTGTGTTGTACTGGTCCTATGTAGTTGCAAGGCTATCATACAAGAAATGGGCTGACATACATATGTAACTTATCCAACCTTCAAACTGGTGAACCAATTCAACAATTTAATTATCATTTAACTTATTAATGTTCCAATATTTGTTTTTAATAATCACACTGAGAAGATATAGTTCATATATTCACACTCCATCCAGTTCTATTTTTAGCCCTAATGTTGTCAAACAGGTAATAGCCAATCTTATGATGAAATATACTGCTTCAGAATTTATAAGATACCCCTCTCATATAAGTAACTTCAATTTGTAACTTTAGATTAATCTAACGACAAGTTTGAGGCATAATGAAGATCATCAAGAGAACGAGTTTGGCAAGGTAGCTAAATGTTGGAGTTGAATTGAGTTCCCAACCTATGTGAATACCATTCCGAAATACGATAAGCGTCATTCATGTATCGGAGAAGTTCGGAGAGTCGGAGGAGACGAAGTAGCGACGAAGACGGACATTTTTTCCAGCTAAACAGCCTACGCCGATATACCGCTTATATAATAAAATATAAAAATACTTAAACCTCAATTTGATTTCCTCCAAAAAACGAATGTAGAATTGTTGCAGCTTGGTGGTAGTCGATCAAGTTGAAGCCTACAACTATGATTTCTTGTACTATTGCATTTTTTTTTACACTTCAATCTTCAATAGGTAGCTAATTCACGAATAGAACAAAAAATTGATTGAAAGTATTAAAAACTAGAAAAAAAAAATATTGTTGTCATAAATTTGGATGAATTAATCCCTAGTTATATATAAAAAAAAAAAAAATTGGGTGCCAAATAACTAAAAATTCCCTTGACATATAATTATTATAGAGATATTTTTGCCATTTTCAACAAATTGACTAAAATACTCTTGATTAATGTTCATAAATAATTAACTAATAGGAGTATTTTGGTAAATATATCCTCCAAATAGACCAAAATGTCCTAATCTACAGACGATTGGGGGGGGGGGGGGGGTATTTGACCGAAATACCCCCAAACGGTCATAATAACAAATAGTTTGGGCCAGCTGCTCAGTGGGCGGGGACAGTAGCTACATGGACCCCTTCCTTTATGATGACCGAGACGGGGGGGGGGGGGGGGGGGGGGGGGGTTGAGGTGGGGGGTGGAGGGGTTGTTGGGGTTTGAAAAATGCTAAAAAACAAAAAAAATGGACATTCAATTATGATGATGTCCGGGAGGTGGACCAGGGCCTTCGAGTGGACCGAACTAGTACAACTGAATTTTGGAACAAACCCTGGTCCTACCGGTTTGGTCGGTCGGATTGCACTCGAGGCTATGTGGGTAAATCCAGCCCATCCCAAAAATTTCATGGGTCAAACCAGTCCAAGAGGTTGACCTGACCTAGGCCGGTCAGCTTGACCTGACCGGTTCCAAGGCGGACTTCAGGCCGCATGTCTCCAAGGGCACATCCAGAAATTTAAACTGGGATGAGTGGGTGGGCTGGGCTGGACTGGACTGGGCTGGGCTAGGCTGGGCTGCCCATCTCACTTGACACCTTGAGTCAAAGTTGAACCGACTAAATAAACACATGTAAACCAAGTATCATTTAGGATGTCATGGTCGTCCCATTTGTCTCGTGAGTTGCAAACATTAACAAATTTTGGTTTCCCAACTTCATCACCAATAAGGCAACCATGAATTCCTAAACAAAGAGACTTCCATGACACGTAAGCATGATATAGGAGGAGAAGTTGAACAAACCGCAGGCTCATAGACAGACATTGATCACCAACCTTGACATCATTTCTTCTATTGAACTTCTGTATGTAGCCTTATATATATCCACTTCAAAGAGAGTGCTATTGCACTAAACAGAAGCAAGCACGAGATACTTTTGCGGTACTTGGGAGAATGGCCACTCACACTCGTATCCTCCTCTCTCTAATTACCGTGGCATTGTTTTGCATCGATGCAAGCCTCTCAGCTCGCCATCTTCTAGACACTCCAGTGCCGCAGGCTGCACCACAGGCACCAAGTCTACCTACAGTACCGATGCTGCCGACTCTTCCACCACTGCCTACCACGCTCCCGACACTTCCAACACTCCCAATGCCATCATTGCCACCGGTCCCGGCAACTACTTTGCCAAAGCTGGCATTGCCACCACTGCCCAGTATTCCAACGAATATTCCTTCCATTCCCTCAATTCCTACAACCATTCCTCCATTGCCTTCCATTCCTACAAGCATTCCCTCAATTCCTACAAGCATTCCTCCATTGCCCACCATCCCTACGACCATTCCTTCGATCCCTACAAGCATTCCACCGTTGCCTTCCATTGCTACCATCCCAGGCCTCCAAATCCCCTCAATTCCTTTCCTATCCCCACCTCCAACTAGCCCATGAAGGTCATCTGAGTTCACCATACATATACATAACATCTGTATGTTATGTATTTCTGACGATACTTGTGTTGGGTGTTTTTTTTTTTTCTTCAGTTGCGTGAATTTATATGGAGAGGTCTAGCTTGATACTTCCGTTTAATTTGTATGTCAGAACATTTGGTGTATTTCTGTGATTTTTTACATGTAGATCAGTAACTCTTTTTATATAAGACGAGCCAAGATTATGATTTTCTTTGCTAAAGAAACATTGGGACAATCATCACATATTTGAATGAGGTGTCGAGCAACATCATATCAAAGTTTTTGTGGGTTAAAGAGTGATAATATATAGCCGAGATATTAGCAAAGTTCTACCAGAAACACATAAAAGGAAGATACTTATATAAACACAAAAATTAAGTCTTTGAAAATGAGATCCCTCAAGTCCTCGACTACTTTCTAGAGGATGCTCAAGGACTAAGCAAGGCCCATAAACTCCCAGCATTTGTTTGTTGAATATCGCAAAAACCATCAGAGAGAGTTTTGATGTCCAATGCTATTTCACTTGCTAGTGAGAATGACTCCACGAATGAAATATATTGAATTTAATACTACTATTTGATCGAAACATAAACTATATCACAGTATGATGGTTGCAAGAACAAAATTACCTTTTCGCTGAAGTTCTTCTAGCTAGCAAAGATCATAAACTTGATTGTAGGCGATGCTCTTAGACTAGACAGATGCCTCGTTCATTTGATTTCATCTGATCGATCAAACACTAATAAGATCAGATACAATTAAACAAGATATTTTACCGATCCTATGTTGTCGTTTTGTCTCTTCGCTAGATCAGTGCTATGTTATCATGCCACAACTAGTACGGACTGACATGTAATTTATCAAAGTTTCAAAATCATGAATCAATCCAACAATCATCATATGTTCCCATTTTAGTATTCAATAATTATGATGTCCCTGAAAGGATATCATTAATATATTTGAACTCTCTTCTCATAACCCTACAATAGTCAAACAGGTAATAACCAATCTTATGCAGCTTCAAATATTCAATAGGGATTTATCCAACGTGTCGTAGAAAAGTTAACGCAAGATTTTCAGAAGGAATTAATCCAAGATCATAATGACAGGGAGAGGGTGAATGACCTCATGAAGAGAATGCAAGCAAGTTTGGCAAAGGCAGTTAAATGCCAATGTTACTTTGCACAGTAGTCTTTTAAAAACTTGCGAACAGAGGAAACTAGGAAACTCAAGAAAAGTATTCTACTGAAGGTGATAACATAGCAGATGCAGAGTATTAAAGAACCTAAAGAAAGAAATGAAACAGTAGGACAACCTGAGGAATTGACTTGTTCAGATTTTTTTCCATTCATTTATCCTACTTTGCTTGAACTCGAAACCAGCATTGTAATGTCCAACCTTGGTTTGTTAGTTTGTGCAGCTTGAGCTTGCTTGATTAAGATACATAATGTTTGACAAGCTACCTCTGCTTGCGTGCGCATTTTATCTTAAATGTGACCTGCAGAAATAGTGGGTAAAAACAAAACTGAAAGCATACTAGAAAAATTTACACAGCTTTAACGAGGTTTAATCAAGCATAAAAAATTGTGGCAGGTAAAGCCATGAAGTGACACTTCAGTAAGGAAACCTAAACCAAAGGCTGACGTTAACATGAACAACAATGAATCTGTTCAAGACTAGATAGCTCAAAATTCAACAAACTAAATAAGACTTGCAAACCAAATGTTTAAAATGTCATTGTCATCCCATTTGACTAATGAGATGCATACAGTCAACAAATTTTTGTTTCCTAACTACACCACCAATAAAGCACCTGATTTCCTAAATAAAGAAATTTTCATGCCACATACAACAAACAGTTGAAGAAGGTGAACAAACTACAGGACCTCATATTGTCTTTGATCACCAACCTTGACATCGTTTCCTCGAACCCCGACCCCTTTACAACATTTTTAGCCTTATATATGTCGATTTCATAGTCTGCAATAGCACAAAACAATCCCAGAGGATTGAACTATTTGCAAAACAGTAGTAGTAGCAGCAGCAGCTCTTGCAAATTGTGATACTCCTGACTATGGCCTCGTACACTTGTATCCTCTTGGCTCTTTTCTTGGCCTTGTTTTGCATCGATGCAAGCCTCGCAGCTCGCCATCTATTAGACACACCATCACCACAGGCTGCACCCGTAGTTCCAAGTCTACCTACAATACCAACACCGACGACGCTTCCACCGCTGCCTACCACACAATTGCCTCCTCTCCCAACAGTTCCTACGCTCCCAAAGCCATCGTTGCCACCTGTTCCAACCACTACTATGCCAAAGCTTGCATTGCCACCATTGCCTACCATCCCAGCCATTCCATCAATTCCTACAAGCATTCCTCCATTGCCTAATGTCCCTACAACCATTCCCTCTATTCCTCCATTACCTTCCATTCCTACCATTCCCTCGATTCCTACAAGCATTCCCCCACTGCCTTCCATCCCAACGACCATTCCTACCATCCCCGGACTCCAAATTCCCTCAATTCCTTTCCTATCCCCACCTCCAGCAGCCACTAGCCCATGAAGATCATCCGAGTTTCATCATATACATGTGGGTGATAGCATTATTACTTTATTAGCACAGTGATGGCTTTGTTTCTGTTATGTATGTCAGTTGAGACTTGTTTTGGGTTTGTTTCAGTTGTATGAGTTTTTATGGGGAGGTCTTGCTACTATTATTTATTTGCATCTAATTTATCTACCGTGTTTATTCATTTCATGCCTTTGTGATCATTATTTACATTGGATTAGTCAAAAAAATTTATCTAAGAGATGGAGGCAAGACTACGGTTTGTTTTGCTGAAGAAACATCATCACAATCATCAAATTAATATTTGCATAAGGTTTTGAGCAACAACATATCAAAGATTCTGTAAGTTAAATAAGTGATATAGCAGAGATAGTAGCAAATTTCTACAAGAGAGAGAAAAGAAGATACTTACATCAACGCACAAATTCTCACTCTTTAAAATGAGATGCCTCAACTACGTTTTAGAGGGTGGTATAAGGCACAAGACAACCCAATAACCTCCCAGCATTATTTTGTTGGTCAGTAAGAATAATCACTGTAGTTAATCATCAAAAATAGTTTTTTTTTGTTGAATGCTGTTTCACTAGCAAGAATAACGTCACAAATGGAATATATTTAATTTTCTACTACTATCTGATCGAAAGTTGAACCGTATAACAATATGATGGTTATCGAC
This sequence comes from Iris macrosiphon, assembly GCA_036927795.1. Lineage (NCBI taxonomy): Eukaryota > Viridiplantae > Streptophyta > Magnoliopsida > Asparagales > Iridaceae > Iris > Iris macrosiphon. Next base: position 10,508,470 of record JAYESA010000009.1, read on the forward strand.
TCTGACGTGTTCATAGAATAAGCATCGTCCTTGTGCAAGAGCAAAACACCTTCATGCTGAAATACTCAATCTTCCAGTTACCAAAGATCATACACTTGTTCATAGGAAAAGCTCAATTGTAGATGCCTGGTTCATTTTGTTTCATCTGATGGTTCATACACCAATAATACCAGATAATAATTAAATAAATATCCACTCTATAATGGTGTTGCACTGCTGCTACGTAGTAGCTTTGTCTCTTCTCAAGATCATAACCACGCAATCATACCATAATCAGGGGCGGAGCCAGAATTTTGGAGTAGGGTGGGCTAGCTAGTAGTTACTATAAGATTCTAAAAATTTATGCTAAAAATTCGACAGACTTTTCTTTGTAAATTCGATGATTCGACAGAATTTTCTTTGTAAATTTATGCTTAAATTTTGGTAATATTTACTAATTGATAATTTTTCACCAAATATAATTGCTTCCATCTATTCCAAAGATATACTATGCATTTCAAAAAAGAATACTAGGAAGCAAGAATCTGAAAATGAAAGCCAAAACCTTGAGAAAAAAGTACTCTTGCACTCCAAGTTGTTAGGCATCAAGTAAGGTATGAACATTTGGATTTTCAGATGACAACTGAGCATCTTACTTGAACAACCAAGCAACCTGAAAAGATATATAAGATCAACTTTTAGAAGATAGTACATATAAATCTATCAGGTCCATTTGCAATAGGCTTCAAGAAGATAACTATAAAGACTTGATTTCATATAGAAGATTGAAATAATAGAAATAACCAAATAGCTTATGTAAAGAAACAACACACTTAAAAGTTTTTCTTAGACCATAAAAAAGCCTAGACATATTGGTAAAATGATTCAATTCATTACTAGGAATCATATTCATATTTACAATTTTAAGACTCTAAGACAGTAAAAATAAATGAATTAAAATCAAACCAAATACCAAATATTTGGGGGTTAGGATTTTACAAAAAATTAATTCAAAGAAGGATGGTGATGATGATAGTGTTTTACCAGAGGAGGTGAAGAGGGAGACTAGGAGAGCTGAGAGCGAGAGGGGGGCGAGGGGATGAAGCGTCCTGGTCGTCGGTCGCCGGTTGGGCTGGAGTGTGGAGAAGGGGAGCACCCGGAGATGGGGAGCACCCGGAGCGTCTCGGTCGTGGTCGCGGCCTCGCGGGTCTCCGGTCATCGGTCGTGGGTCATTGTGTAATAAACCCTAGACTATGAGACAGAGAGTGAGAGAGTCGAGGTCTGAGGTCTCTGGACTCAAATGATTTATTCTTCACATCTGTTGATTGGTATAATGGGTGAGCTTTATAGAGTATTTGGTGGACTATAAGTCTATACTAGCATATATATAAATAAATAAATTGCTATTTTTTTTTTTGCACTGAGCTGTACCTATACTAGCATATATATAAAAAAAAGTTTGCTATTTTTCTTTTGCACTGGACTATAGCCCAGTGCAAGCTCCATTTGCCTCCGCCCCTGACCATAATTAGTATATGATGACATGTAACTTATCCAAGATTCAAAACTCATGAACCAATTTGACAATATGTCATTTAAGTTCTCCAAATGTTCCAGTTTATGCATTTAATAATTAATCACCCTGAGACATATCATTAATATATTGACACTCCATCCACTATAATCAAATTTGAACTCTCCTATTGTAGCAATCACCTTACAGTTGTTAATATATGATGCAGTATGCTGCTTCTAATTTTCAATAGGACACAATGTAAGACATTTCACATAAAACACGCTTTCTCACATAAAAAACTTCACTTTGTAACTCGGGATTTATCAAACTTGTAATAGACAAGTAGAAGCAAGGTTTTCAGAAGGAATTAATCCAGTATTACAATCATAGGGCGATGGTAGAAACTCGAGAAAAGTATTATACAAAAGGTGATAACATAGAAGATGCAAAGAATCGAACCAAAAGAAAAGAAACAAAGAGCTAGTCAGGTATGGAGCCAATAAAATGGACTTGCTCAAGATTTGCCTATAATTTATCCTAATTTCCTTGAACCCTATTTCGACGTGGCAAAGTCCAACCTTAGCTTGTTAGAAAATAGTGCAGCTTGAGATTGCTTGATTAAGCTAATATTGATGTTAGGCAAACCTACCTCTGCTTAATCTGTTTGTTCAAGTTATGTCATTGTGAAATGATCTCAATCTTCAGCATATCTCACTATTTGAGTTATTCAGTTATTTTGGAGTGTGTTAGTGTTGGACTGATTCTAATTCAATTCACTTTTGGTTGTTCCTCAAACCAAGAAGTTGCAAACAGTTTGTTTGTTCCCATCTCAAGGATAAGGTTGTTTTGGTTGAGAGATTTTTTGGTATATTTTGATTGTTTTCCAAATCACACTATAAATAGAGGAACAGGCAAGAGGCTCAAAGATCATCAACAATATCTTCAAAGTGGGAGTTTTAGTGTTTGAGGTCTGGAAGGTGATTCAATATTCTCAAAGGTCATGAACGAAGTTACAGAAATAAAAGCAAAATGTGGTGTTACCAAACAGCGACGGATGCTGCTTTTGGAAAAAATAAGCAGAAACATCCCACATAAACCAAAAAGTGACGGATGCCAACCTAACTTGTAGTAATATGTTAAAATGTTGTAAATATAGAGCACTTGAAAAGTCAGAAGAAGAATACACTAGATAGGTGATACTGTAGCAGTTACCGAGTATTGGAGGGAAAGAGAAACAAACAAAGAGCTAGTTTGGTACTGAACGAAAGCAATCGACTTCTTCAAGCTTCATCTTTTGATTTATTGAGCAGATCATAAAGATTGAATTCAGCATGACTAATTCAAACCTTGGCTTGTAGCAGATATTACAGCTTTGGCTTGCTTGATTAAGCTACATTAATGTTCAACAAGCCTAGCTCTGCCAGTTCATCTGGTTTTCGATGCAAAATGATCCTGATCTCTAGCTAATCTCATTTATTACAATTGCTTAAGAGGAAAACGATCAAAATCATTCCATACCCTATTGATTTAAGTACATTACCTACTAATCCTGGTATTGGTAGTTATATAAATTTTCATTCTCAAAATCTGTAGACATGACACAAGAATGATATATAAACTTCAATGTCTTGAATAGAATCAGATTTGACCTGCAGAAATAGTCGCGGGAGCAGTATGATCTGTTCTTATCCATGATACGCGTCGGTGGTCATCCTCTTGCAGATCCGCAGTAGTCCTAGTTAGGACCGTTTATTCATTGTTTGTGTTTCAGACCTATGATATTTGGTCATTTATGAATATTCTTTATTTTTGAGGCATTCAGACATTATTTTTTGTATTCTTTAGGATGAGACTTTCAGACTCAATTGTGTGGATATTTGTTGTATTTTTTACGACAAGATTTTGTTCGTACTCGGTTTGTAATATCAATGTTTCGTTTTCTTTAAATTTTATTATATTATTCATATTAAACCGAAGGGGATCGGCGAACCCAGCAAATTCAACGTAGGGTTGCTCCAGGTCTATTTGTACAAATTGTGAATTCATAAACTGTAGAAGAATGGTTTGGAAACAATTCAATTTTTTTTATTTTTATTTTTTTCACTGTATCTTTAGCGACGTTTTGCGACATTTAGCGACATTTACGCACGTCGCTAATTACATCGATGAATACGTCGCTATATACGTCGCTATCCCTGTTGCTATACACGTCGCTAAATACGTCGCTGGCCGTCGTAAATTGTTGACATGGCAGTATTGTCAGGTCAATATAACGTTGCTAAATGCGTCGCACAACGTCGCTAAAAAAATTTAGCGACATATAGCGACAAAATAGACGTCGCTAATTTAGCAACGTTGCGTCGCTACACGTCACAAATATAGCGACGCACTAATGTCGCTGAAAAATGTCGGAATAGCGAAGTTTTGCGACGTTTTTTCTGTCAGCGACTAGATGACTTCAACGTAACGTCGCTAAAGACGTCGCTAAAATTATTTAGCGACATTTTTTATCCATTTAGCGAAGTTTTGAGCCGTCACTAATTTGACTTATTCTGGTAGTGATATATATATATATATATATATATATATATATATATATATATATATATTAGTTTTACAAGTTTGATTATATTATATTATATTATTTTCTATTAAAACAAATTATATATGTTACAAAACATATGTAATCACAATTACATTACAATTTATAAAATTATAATTTTTTTATAATTTTTTATTTTTTAACCTCTTTTATATATATATATATATATATATATATATTATATATATATATATTCAAAGTCTATTAGTACTAAGTAACTAGGTGGAGACAATGTATTTGGCTTGATAGTTTATGGAAAATTAAGTGCGGTGGGTGGTGTGGTGCGGTGCGGCCGGATGGGAGTGTTGCGTGGATGCGGTACTGGTGCGGTGCGATCGTGATGCAAGTGTGGGACCTTCGCACCGAATAGTGGCTTTCGAACTGAATTTATAGACCTTTAGATCAGATTTATAATAAGATCTTCGGACCAGAATAATCTTTACTTTCTTCGATATATATATATATATATATATATATATATATATATATATATATATATATATATATATATATATATATAAACGAGATATGAGTCATAGTGCTCATATTACTATATGAGTCATGCACATGTTGACCAATAAAATTAGACTCATTCATTCGATGTGCACCCATGTGCACTAATACATTCTACTTCTACTCAAACAATATATTTGGCACGCGTGGATGCACCGGTTGTGCACCCGCGCGGCCGAGAATACCGCCACAGCCGCCAACCCCCCCCCCCCCCCCCTTCCCCCCCCCCCCCCCCCTCCGCCGCCACCGCATTCGCCATCCACTCCGGCTCCGCCGCCGCCCCCTCCTCAAGCTGTGTATTAGGCCGGTCCGGACTGGTCCGCGGTCCGAATCAACCGGGTTTGACCGGGGTCCAGTCCGGGCCGCACTCAACCCAAGGGGAGAGACGGGCCGGCCCGGTCATAAAAACCCCCGACCCAGTCCGGACCCATGACCCAGTTAGGGGAGGACCGGGTCGAACCGGTCTGGGTCCGGACCGGTTCACGGTCGGGCCTGGCCGGCCCGTTAAATTTTTTATTTTTTATTTATATATAATCTATATGATATAACTTATATATTAATAAATTCAAGTTAAAATTTATAGGTTTTTTTTTACTAAATTATTTCTGTATAATTTAAAATTTATAAGTTATTTGTTAGAAAGTTTTTTTTATATAACTTTAAGTATAAATTTATTTGAAATTTATAAGTTATTTGTTAGAAAGAAGTTAAATCTAAACAACTAAATTAAATGTAAATTTATCACTTGAAATTTAAAGAAGTAATTTATATAGACATAAAGAAGTTAAATGTAAACAACTAACAACATTAAGTAAGAAAAAGCTGAATTTTTTATTAAAGAACGTGGAGAGTGGAGAGGAACAAGGACTCATGTAACAATAAAAAGAAATATTAAAATCGATATTTTTTTTTAATAAAATACAACATTACTATATATCCATACACATTTTTAATGTATGCGTAGCTTCCTTGTACCACAATTATGGTCCCATTTGAGTCATTTTTTACAATACAAACATTCAACAAGAACTCTATTCGAATATCTTCTTTCCGTATCGTGCTAATTATAAACTCCGCTAAAATGATGCCAAATTTTTGACGCAAACTCGAGTTGCAGTGCTGGTTGAGGTTGCGGTGCTGGTTAAGGTTGCAGTGCGGGTTGAAGTTGCTGATCTTCCAGTTGCTGTTGTGGTTGCTTATTTTCTATGATAGTATATAGTCTCTTTATACTAGATTGTTTCTAAATTTTGTAAGAGAGAGGAAAAAAAATTTGTAAGAGAGAAGAAATTGTGTTGTGCTTATTTTTCATGAATTATGGACTATTTATAGAAAAAATTTGGGACCAATTGACCCCAAATATCCTAAAAAAAATAGTTGTTATAATGGATATTTTTGTCATTTTTAGTACAATGACCAAAATATCCCTAAAATAGACAAAATACTGCAACTAAAACGGAGGTATATTTTGGTCAAAATACCTCCCAACTGTTATTTCCTAAAAAAAAAAATTCAAACCGGACTTGAACCGGTCAGGTCCGGGCCGTCCGAATTGGACTCGGTCCGACCAGAGGATGGACCGGGCCGGGCCGGTCTTGCGGGTCAGATCCTCCGACCCAGTTCGGACCCGTGGGGGGAGTGGGCCAGAGCGGACCAGTTCGTTGACCGTGTCCGAATCTACCCGGACCAGGTTTGACCGAGCCGGGACCGTGGCGGGTTGCGGACCGGCCCGTCCTTTTACACACCTTGACCCCCTCCTCCTACGATGACGACGACGGTTTTCCCCTACTGCTCCATAGTAATAAATAGTAGGGGGAGGACGTCGTCGTCGTAGGAGGAGGAGACGACGGCAGAGCCGGAGGGGGTGGCGAAGACGACAGTATTATCGGCCGTGCGGGTGCACAACAGCCACAACAGTGCATCCGGGCGTGCCAAATAGATTTTTGAATAGAAATAGAATGTACTAGTTGCACATGAGTGCACATAAATGTATAAATTTATTTCTATTGGTCCACATGTACATGACTCATATAGAAATATGAACACTATGAGGACGAGATATGTTTTTAAAAAAAAATTTATCAACTTAGAATGTCAAAATCAAACAGTTAAAATTAACATGTCAAAAACGTCAAAAAAACTACCGAATAATTTAGCCTATTCTTAATTATATTTTTAGTTCCTGCATGCATCGATATCTATAACATTATATTAAAGTAGTTGTCTAATACAATGCATGTTAGCACAGCTTAATATATTGCATGTAAGCAAAGTTTTTTTTTTTTTTACCATATAAATTTCATCCTTCTACATGTAAGATTGAGACTGACAACAAGGAGAATCTCCCCCTTTCAAGAGAATAAATTACTTGGCTAAAAAAGAACTAAATTAGGGTGTCTACAGCCAGAATAAAACTTTTTCGTTGGACAATCCCATATATGAGATTAATAAACACTCTTTTATTTTACTTCCGAATATAACCACTCCAGCCTGCATCTCTTAGGGTCTCTTAAGGCCTGCTTGGATTGAGAGAGGGAAAAAAAAAAAACATAATTAAGTGAAAATAAGTGAGATAAGATTAAGTGAGGGAGAAGAGAGTCAGTACATATAATCTTGCTTGGATTGGAGGAAGAGTTAAGTGGGATGTATTTAATAACTCTTGTTTGGATTGAAGGTTTTGAGTGTAGGAAAAAGTTAAGTGGAATTTATTTATAACTTTTTTAAACAAATTTTTTTATTTCCTCCTCATTAACCTTCCGTTTTGGGAGGCTAAAAAATGGACACAAAACAAACTCCCACTTACTCCTCTATTACTCTTTTTCTTAAACCCCGACCCTCAAACGAAACATGTCTCTCTTTTTCACTTAACTTTTTTTTACTTAACTCTTTTAACCGTCAATCCAAGGGCAGATCCTAACAAGGGCGGAACCAGCAAAATATTTTAGCGGGGGCTAAGAGCAGATATTAAAAAAAATCATATGACAAACTCAAAAAATAAACAAAAAATGAAAAAACATCCACACTACCAAAATGATATTCGAACCATGGATCTACCCTACTATGCACAATCACACTACCAACTAAGCTGTGATAACACAACGTCAACTACTAGTAAAACTTATTTTTATTTTTTTAAGTTCAATCTTCAATAGGTAGCTAATTCACGAAATTCACGAATAGAACACAAGATTGATTGAAAGTATTAGAAAATAGAAAAAAATATTGTTGTCATAAATTTTGATGAATTAATCCCTAGTTATATATAAAATAAAAAAAATTGGGTGCCAAATAACTAAAAATACCCATGACATATAATGTTATAGAAATATTTTTGTCATTTTCAGCAAATTGACTAAAATACTTTTGATTAATGTTCATAAATAGTTAACTAATAGGAGTATTTTGATAAATATATCCTCCAAAAAGACCAAAATGTCCTAATCTACATGCTATTGGAGAGAGGGGTGTATTTGACCTAAATACCCCAAACGGTCATAATAACAAAAGTTTGGGCCTGCTACCCAGTGGGCGGGCACAGTAGTTACATGGACCCCTTCCTTTATGTTGTTGCCATCGCTTTTCCGGACCGAGACAAGAGGAAGGTGGGGGGGAGGGGTGAAAAATGGTAAAAAAAAAAAAAAATTGAACATTCAATTATGATGGGGCCAGAGAGGTGGACCAGGCTTCAGACTAGGCCTTCGAGTGGGCCGGACTAGTCCACCGAATTTTGGAACAAATCCTGGCCCTACCATTTTGGTCAGTCGAATTGCACTCGAGGCTATGTGGGTAAATCCAGCCCAACCCAAAATTTTTATGGGCCAAACCAATCCAAGAGGTTGACCTAACCTAGGCCGGTCAATTCAAGTATGATCTGATCAGTTCGAAGGCGGACTTCAGGCCGCATGTCTCCAAGGACCCATCCGGAAATTTAAAGTGGGATGGGGTGGGCTAGGCTGCCCGTCTCACTTTACACCTTGAGTCAAAGTTGAACCGACTAAATAAACACATGTAAACTAAGTATCATTTAGGTTGTTATGGTCGTCCCATTTGTCTCGTGAGGTGAAAACATTAACAAATTTTGGTTTCCTAACTTCATCACCAGTAAGGCAACCATGAATTCCTAAACAGACTGCCATGACACGTAAGCAAGATATAGGAGGAGAAGTTGAACAAACCGCTGGCTCATAGACAGACATTGATCACCAACCTTGACATCATTTCTTCAAGCCCAAAACCTCTATTGAACTTCTGTATGTAGCCTTATATATATCCACTTCAAAGAGACTGCTATTGCACTAAACAGAAGCAAGCAGGAGATACTTTTGCGGTACTTGGGAGAATGGCCACTCACACTCGTATCCTCCTCTCTCTAATTACCGTGGCATTGTTTTGCATCGATGCAAGCCTCTCAGCTCGCCATCTTCTAGACACTCCAGTGCCGCAGGCTGCACCACAGGCACCAAGTCTACCTACACTACCGACGCTGCCCACTCTTCCACCACTGCCTACCACGCTCCCGACACTTCCAACACTCCCAATGCCATCATTGCCACCGGTCCCGGCAACTACTTTGCCAAAGCTGGCATTGCCACCACTGCCCAGTATTCCAACGAATATTCCTTCCATTCCCTCAATTCCTACAAGCATTCCTCCATTGCCTTCCATTCCTACAACCATTCCCTCAATTCCTACAAGCATTCCTCCATTGCCCACCATCCCTACGACCATTCCTTCAATCCCTACAAGCATTCCACCGTTGCCTTCCATTCCTACCATCCCAGGCCTCCAAATCCCCTCAATTCCTTTCCTATCTCCACCTCCAGCAGCCACAACTAGCCCATGAAGGTCATCTGAGTTCACCATACATATACATGGAGGATGATATAGCAATATTAGCGCAGTGATGGCCTTGTTTCTGTATGTTATGTATTTCTGACGATACTTGTGTTGGGTGTTTTTTTTTTCTTATGGAGAGGTCTAGCTTGATACTTCCGTTTAATTTGTATGTCAGAACATTTGGTGTATTTATGTGATTTTTTACATGTAGATCAGTAACTCTTTTTATATAAGACGAGCCAAGATTATGATTTTCTTTGCTAAAGAAACATTGGGACAATCATCACATATTTGAATGAGGTGTCGAGCAACATCATATCAAAGTTTTTGTGGGTTAAAGAGTGATAATATATAGCCGAGATATTAGCAAAGTTCTACCAGAAACAAATAAAGGAAGATACTTATATAAACACAAAAATTAAGTCTTTGAAAATGAGATCCCTCAAGTCCTCAACTACTTTCTAGAGGATGCTCAAGGACTAAGCAAGGCCCATAAACTCCCAGCATTTGTTTGTTGAATATCGCAAAAACCAACAGAGAGAGTTTTGATGTCCAATGCTATTTCACTTGCTAGTGAGAATGGCTCCACGAATGAAATATATTGAATTTAATACTACTATTTGATCGAAACATAAACTAGATCACAGTATGATGGTTGCAAGAACAAAAATACCTTTTCGCTGAAGTTCTTCTAGCTAGCAAAGATCATAAACTTGATTGTAGGCGATGCTCTTAGACTAGACAGATGCCTCGTTCATTTGATTTCATCTGATCGATCAAACACTAATAAGATCAGATACAATTAAAGAAGACATTTTACCGATCCTATGTTGTAGTTTTGTCTCTTCGCAAGATCAGTGCTATGTTATCATGTAGGGGTGAGCATTATTAGGTTTTGAACCGAATAACGAATCAAATCGAACCGAACCGAACCGAATAAGCAAACAGGTTCGGTTTGAAAAAAAATTGGGTCGGGTCGGTTATCCTGTGTCACGCCCCAGTCCCAAAATACCGAGGGACTGGATGCCCGGCAATGGCCAGCAGCACGCACCGATGGACAAACCCAATTTAATGGATCCATCAGGGCGTACTTAAGCTGTAGTAACAATAAATAGAACCAAATATACAAGTCACAGACTATTCTAATCTCATCCACAACAGATATTCACAGATTAAATGCCAGAATAAATGCAAATAAATATAAACTAACTGATCTCAACATAAGTGTCTCGGGAAACAACCCGAGAATAAGTCTGATACATCAAAGCAAATAGACATGAAATAAAGTATCTGGAAAAGGAAATAACTGATTATGTAAAGCCAGTACTCAGGAGAAGTCCTCTGGCACGATCTCGTCCTCAGGTTCTGGTACTGTTCCGACAAGTGCTCATGTTCCGTACACCTCGGGGTAGATCTCTTCAGCTATACCTGGGGACATAATCCAAATCCAGGTCCTCAGGGGACATAGCAAGGTACAACATAACTCATGCCAAGATAAATAATGCAGTGCAGCAATAAATAAACAATAGGGTAAACTATGTAACCAACTATGTGAAATGCAAGTTGAGAGCATCACTAGTACTCAGGCTGAGACCACTACAAGCTCTGTGTCGGGGAGCCGGTAGCAGAGATATCGCTAGTAGAGTGCCTAGCTCTGATATAGAGTCTGAGGCCTCACAATAAATATAACACTAGTAGAGTGCCTAGCTCTGATGTAGAGTCTAAGGCCTTACCATAATAAATATATATAAATCAGCCTGTAGCCTGTGTGTCTCTCCCCACCCAATGTAATCACACGTCTCATGTCCATCACACGCAAGATCATAACTAATGCAGCAAGTCATATAATGTCTATGAATAAACTGTCCATGTCATAAAACATGTATCCTATACAGAATCACCTTGAATATCTCAGGAAGATTTTGTCTCATGAATAGTGTCAAGTGTCCTGGGTTCTGATATACTTGATAAGACAAGTACGAGAAGTACAGGGTCTCGGTATCCATGTCTATGTGACGTTACACAACTCCGCGTACGGGGTTGGCACCCGACTATTAATCGGACGCTAAGTAAAGTCACTCGGTCCTGGGATGAACAGTTACATCAAGATTATATATGTATACACAAGAACTCAAGAAAAGTACTATAACAGGAATCACTGCGAGTTGGCAAGGTACACTTGCATGTGGTTTCGGCTCCAATTGTAGCTCTAGCAGCAGCGAGATTTGCAGGCAGTACTCCGGTTGCTGAAATAAACATCACCATCAGATCTAGAAAATATTAAATAGCTAGAAACGTCAGTCCTTGAGTCCAATTTGGAGACAAGGGCAAAAATAATAATTTCGGGTCAAAGCGGGGTCCACATGTGGCCTGCTTCGCACCGAAAAATGTGTCAGGACAAAGTTCTCCAAATTCGTTAAACTTAGTGTTAACAGGACCAGAATGATGATACGAACCCAACGGAACTTCCAGAATTGGATTCCGATGAGCCGGTCACAAAATCGCCCGTCAAGTAGAGCCTGTGGGGCCCACGATACGCGATTTTGTCAACGTTCTCAGAATCGAACCAAACATGGGTCACAGGACTAGCGTATCGCTACGAGTCCGATGGCACAAGTTTTGTTTCGATCCGACGTGTGTACACAAAGTTACGATACGTTCCAGAAAAGACGGATACGGGACGGTGTCCGCGGATACGCGTTGATTCCGGTATGCACGCACATCCAAATCAACTTCTTTGAAATTTTGTACGTCCGTATCAACGGCGCGCACGTATCGATGAAGACCGCACGCGACCAAGTCGTCCCGTTTGGCGGGGCGTACTCGGTTCCGGGGTAAAACATGGCGTTGTTTTTCCTGTTTTTGGATCGCGGTTCGCGATCGCCACAGGACGCGACACACCAAGCGGTTTGCACGGGCATCGAGAGGGTCACGCAGGGTTCGCGTTGCAACAGACAGAATCGAAAATGGGTCAACGAGCAGAGAGAAACGGGTACCTGAACAGGGCTCCGGAAACCGAATTTTCCGTGTCCGAGCCGACACGACACCGTGTGTCCGACCTAGGGTTAGGGTTAGGGTTAGGGCTAGGCTCTGCGGCGGTCGGAGCTGTGGCGGAGGAAGTCCGGGGGCAGCGGGGCGGTGCTGGCCGGAGGCGGCGGCGCGCCGGAGCGGGCAGGGGACGGCGCTGGCTTGGGCTGCCGGGCGGCCGGAGCTACTGTCGAGGCGCTGGAGCTCGTGACCGAGCGGGGGAGGAGGAAGGAGGAGGAGAGGGAGGCCGGGGGCAGTGCAGCAAGGCAAGGGCGGGGCACGATGAGGGGAGGCGGTGGCGCGACGTCGTCGACGGAGCTGGTGGGAGGCGGTGGCAGCGTCGAGGGCGGGGAGTCCGGGCGGTGGGAGGTTGCCGGAGAAGAGGAGAAAGGGGTTTATATAGGCTGGGCGGGCTGAGGACGGGCCGAGCAAGGCGGCGGAGGAGGCGGAGACATGGCCGAGGGGTGCGGGGACGCGGGCGGGGGCGCGCGGCCGAGCGAGGCGGCGCGTGGCCGGGCGGGGCGGCGCAGGAAGCGGGCTGCTGATCGGGTCGTGGGGGGAGAGGGGTAGCGGGTCGGGTCGGGCGGTGCGGAGCGGGTTGGGCAGACCCAGCCCGACCCGTTAGACGCGGTCCGGTCCGGTCGGGTTCGGTTGGACCGGGTTCAGCCCGGTTCAGCCGGTTTGAACCCGGTTCAACCCGGTTTGATTAATTTTAATTTAAAAAATAGTTTTTGGGCTTTTAAAAATATTTTCGGGGTCCAATAAATTTCAGAAAAATTACCCTAAGTCCAATATTTTATTTTACACCCAAAAATATTATTTTCATAATATTTTAATATATTTTAAAAATATTTAATTTTATTTAATGTCAAAATACCCTGGTTTTTAATTAGTAAAAATTCCCGAAAATCCCAGAAAATTCTGAAAAATCCAGTTTTAAAAATCTTTAAAAATCAGGGGGTTTACATCCTGACCCACTTATTCGGTTAAATTGTTCGGTTTCGGGTTTCGGGTTCGATTTTCGGTTTAAAATCCAAACTGAATAACAATACTCATTTACCAAAACACCCTCATACCAAACCCTATCTATATAATCAAATGTGACACTCTCTCTCTCCTCAGACCATTCTCATTTCTTAGCCGCTGGCCAACTCTAACCTAACTCCTCTTCTCATTCCTCTCGATCATGAGGGGAAAAAACCCTAACCCCCACGGTCGACGGTCCCACCTACCTCCGCCTTAGCGCCTCTCTCCGCCTATCATACCCTCTCTTCTCCCTCTCTCATTGTCTCTTCTGATCTTCATCTCCTCCACCTCACTCTCTCATGGTCTCTGTCACGCCCCAGTCCCAAAAATGTCAGGAACTAGGCCACGTGTCACTGGCCAGCTGACACGTCACTAAGGGCTTAATCCACTTTGATGGACCCAAAGGGACGTGCTACGCTGTCCTAAAATACTACAAGTATAGAACAGTTAAAACTATCTCATCCACAACAAAATGTCAGAAAAGCAAGTGCTGAAATATATATATAACTGAGTCTGATACAGTACACAACTAGTGAGAATACAAGCCTACTACAAAAACTGATAATAGCGCAGAAAAATCAGATAGACTAAGCAGTGTCTATCTGATCAAAACATCTCCATCTCCAGGTAGCAGCATCTAGGGTCAAGCCTACTCTGAGGGTGTCTCCTCGAGCTCCTCCTCGGTAGCACATCTGGCCTCCTGATCAGGCCCGTACACTGTGGGGTAGAAAGCCTCATCTAGATCTGGCAAGGAACCAGGTCCTCAGTGGGACGTAACAAGATACAGAAAAATGATATGCCAGGTAATGTAAATACTGAATAAAGAAATAAAATAAATACAGGGTGCTAACCATACTAAGTGAAAATGCAAGTAAAGATCCAGTAGTACGTATGGGAATGTGTGGCTAGACATACGCTGACGTAATTCACCAATCGTGGCGACTGGCTAGTATAGGTGTCGTATGCCCCCGACTCAGGGAACTCTGCAATCGACCATCTCCAAGGAGCATGGTGCGAAGGTATAGAACATTTGTGGAGGGGGTGTCCCATACGTCAACTAGTTATCTTTCCCATCCCAATGAAACTAAATGTCAAGTCGTACATTTCCTGAGTTATTCTAATCCGTGATGCGGGTCACACGTACTGGTAGCTAACCAAATACGTAGCTCACATCCATATATGTAAATGCAACCATGTTGCGTGTTCTCGTGATAGGGTCTAGGAGAATATATTAGGATATTCTCTCAGTTGTTAGAGAGTCTGTAATATCATGTCAACATAACAGTTGACTGTACCCAAGGCAGTCTCAGGTGATCATGGTATATGAATTTTCAGAACAAAGTAGATATCAACAATTTAATTTAAACAATACTTGGCAAGGTATACTTGCCTACTCCCTGATAGTGTTGAAACCCTGATTTTATAGTCAGTTGTGAAGGTGCTGGTGACAGGGGGTCACTGGCTGTGCTGTAGTTGGTTTCTGTTAAAAGAATAGGCAGGGTTCGTGAATATCCAGGCTGTAATATAAAACATATATATATATATACATATATATAGTATTGATATATATATTTAGTAGGCATAGATATAATATATATAATAGTATATATATATAGAACAGATAAATGCAGGCAATAATATATAGTAGCAGGGTATATCCACTGCGATAAATATAGTATTTATCAGGGTGTATCCTCTGATATATATATAATATAAATAAATTGATTTGACAGGACAGTAATTTAAATACATATATATTATCAGGGTCTATATGTGACCACTGTTAATAATTATATATTTATAGATAGGCTGTAATATCCAGCATATAATATTATGTAATAAATGACATTGCAGAAATTGAAATATAATATAAATAATTTAAGCTGTATTATCCAGCAGGTATTTAATATATATATACATATAGATAATATATATATATATAGATATATATATATATATATATATATATAATATAGGTGCAGGAAATTAAATGCAGAAAATAAATAAATAGAAAATGCACAGTATAATATATATGTTATATACAAATTATATAAATATATGTATACACATATATTTATATATTTAACAGTATTAAATATATACATAATAGTAATTATGATATAATATATATATTTATACATATACATATATACATATATACATATATACATATATAATTATATATGTATAGTATAATATATATATACATAAGTATATAAAGTATAATATATATTATAATATATACTGTATAAGAAAAGTATATATATTATAATATAATATATATATAGATATATATATAAATATACATAGTATTATACATATATATATACATATATATATACATATATATACATATATTATATACATATATTCATGTATTAGATGATATATACGTATTTATGTATAGAATAGGTGTATTTTACCTTACAGGTGGCAGGAGGGGTCCCACGCGGTGTCGCCGGTGAGAGGACGGCGGCGGAGGCAGCCGGAGGTGGCCGGGGGAGCTGTTGCAGTAGCAGTAGCAGATAGCAGCAGCAGCAGCAGCAGTGGAGTGCGGGGGCTCTGGCCGGCGGAGGAGCGGCGGAGGGGGCCGGGCAGGCGGCGGGGTTGGGAGAGGGAAGGGTGGCGGTCAGGTTGGTGGTGGTGGCGGGGGTCCACGACGGCTGTGGCGGCGGCTAGGGGCGGCCGGAGGTGAGGGTGGTGGTGTAGTCGGGATTCTGGCCGGGGCACTGTGGGGGTGAGGGTGGCCGGAGGAGCTGTCGTGGGGAGGTGAGGGTCGGTGGTCCGGTGGAGGGGAGGACGGCGAGTCGTTTGGGTAGGATGGCGGTGGTTGGCGACGGCCGGAGGCGACGGGGGAAGTGAATGGGAGTGGTGGTGGTGCTGTGGAGGTGGTGATCGGGTGACACTGTGGAGGCTGGCCACGGCGGAGCGGCCGGCCGGAGGTGGGTGGCAGTGGTCGGAGGGAAGGGGAGGGGAGTGGCGACGGGTTCGGCGGCGGTCCGGTGGGCGGAGGGTGGCCGTGGTGGTGGGGGAATGGGTTTGAATGTAGGAAAATGCTAGGGTTTATATAGGTTTATGCCTAATGGCATTTTTGTAAATACCTAGAAGTTCAGGGGTATTTAGGTAAATTTGTATTTTGGAGATATTTTCACAGGATTTCTCTGGATTTTATGGTGGGTCCTACCCACCTATGGTCTAGCCAATAGGATTTGGCCACCTAGCATGCAATTTGCATATAAACCCCTAACTTTTCAATAATTGCATAATTGCATAAAATTTGTATTTTGCGTAATTTCGCAATTTACCAAATTTCAAATACTGATTTCCCGTAATTCTGAATTGTACAAAAATGAGGGAAATAGCTGGGGAAAAATGTTTTGGACAGTGTGGGGTGATTCTGGGCAGGTGCAGGGTCTGATATTGCAGGTGATACAGTCATCGTATTTATTATTTAATAAATACTGCGCACGGTGTTCACTAATTATTTAGAGGCTATTAGAGTCATAATTTTTCTACGGTGTCAAAACGATAATTGAAGTATAATTAGAGTAGAATATTATCGTATTTTTGGTTGGCAAAAACAGGTGCCTACTGGTCCTCAAATCTCTAGGGGTACAGAGATGGGTAAAGAGCAGAAAATTAAATAGGAAATAAATACATACGTTTGTAACGATATTTGTGCGACTAAAACGAAGCACCAGATGAGGTTTCTGAAAGTTGCACAAAATACAGAAAAAGTAGTCTGACTAGTCTAGAGCAGGAATGTGAAATTTATTTAGGGTTAACAGCTAGTGTGATGCCCTAATTAATTATGTAATAAACAAGTACACAATCAATTGGTTATATAACAAATAAAATTTTTAAAAAGTTGCACAAATTCTACTTAGTCTAAATTAATCCTAAATTACTGAAATCTGGTCGAGGAAGTTTACAATCTACCCTCCTTAGAATATTTCGTCCTCGAAATAAAAACAACCATATAATGAAAATGAAAAATTAATTAAGGACATATGATGATTAAGAAAGATTGAATTTGAAATATTGGACATACCCTGGTTTGGAAATAGGTGGGGATAACGCTGACGAATATCCTCTTCTCGTTCCCAGGTGGATTCACCTGGTGCATGATGTCTCCATGCAACACGAACGAGAGGAATAGTCTGGCCTCGCAACACTTTCTCGCTACGGTCCAGAATCTCTACAGGCTCCTCCTGATAAGATAAGCTTGGCCCGATGGTGATCTCTGAGTAGTCTAGCACATGACTCGGGTCTGGAATGTACCTCCTTAGCTGAGATACGTGGAAGACGTCATGTACTCCCTCCAAAGTCTGAGGTAGGGCTAGTCTGTAAGCAACTTCTCCGACGCGATCTAGCACATCGAAGGGTCCAATGTACCTTGGACTTAGCTTCCCTCTTCCTCCAAATCTGATAGTTCCTCGAGTAGGTGAGATCTTCAAGAACACATGTTCCCCTACTTGGAACTCTAGAGGTCGTCGGTGAATGTTGGCCCAGTGCTTCTGCCTGTCTTGTGCAGCTCGTAGGTGTCCCTGGATCTTCTTTACTTTCTCCACCGTACGAATAATTAGTTCTGGCCCCAGAATCTGTCTCTCGTCAACATCGCTCCAGCATACTGGGGAACGACATTTTCTTCCATACAAAGCTTCAAAGGGAGCCATTTGAATGCTCGCTTGATAGCTGTTGTTGTAGGAAAATTCCACCAGGTGTAGATGATCTTCCCATGATCCGCTGAAATCAAGCATGCAGGCTCTCAGCATATCTTCAAGTGTCTAGATGGTGCGTTCTGATTGGCCATCTGTTTGTGGGTGATACGAGGTGCTGAACTTGAGGCGGGTACCAAGACTTTCTTGCATACTTCGCCAAAAGTAAGATGTAAATCTCGTATCTCTGTCAGATACTATGCTGACTGGCACTCCATGCAGACGCACTATCTCCTTCATGTACATGTCCGCCAAGACTTCTGTAGATTGTCCAACTCTAAAAGGTAGGAAATGAGCAGCCTTTGTGAGTCTATCTACGATTACCCATACAGCATTACGACCACTAGGACTTCTTGGGAAGCCCGTAACAAAGTCCATCGTAATGTGTTCCCATTTCCACTCGGGTATTGGGAGGGGTTGAAGTAGACCGGCAGATCTCTGATGCTCAGCCTTGACTTGCTGACACACCAGGCATTTGGCCACAAAGCGTGCTATCTCCCGCTTCATTCCATGCCACCAGTAATATTGTCGCAGATCTCTGTACATCTTTGTGCCTCCTGGATGTATAGAGTATGTTGAGCTATGAGCTTCTGACATCAGCTCATTACGAAGTTCTCCATTTGGAACATAAAGACGATCACCACATCTTAGAGTCCCATCTTCGTGTATGCGATATCCTGTCTGAATTCCAGCCTCTGTTCTTTGTCGAAGCCTCTGAAATCTTGCATCTGTTGGTAGAGTAGTTTTGATTCTTTCTACCAAAGTTGATTGCAGCTGATAGTTTGATAATTGGCCGTCAAGTCCTGGCATAATGACCTCTATTCCCAAATTTTCTAGATCTCTCAGAAGACCTGGTTGGGTGATCATAAAGAATGCTGAGGGTCTTCTGCTTAGAGCATCTGCCACCATATTAGCTTTCCCTGGATGGTACTGTAGATCAATTTTGAAATCCGCCATCACTTCGAGCCATCGTCTTTGTCTCAGATTTAGGTCCTTCTGGGTGTAGACGTACTTCAAACTTTTATGATCGGTGAATATCTCCACTCTTTCGCCATATAGATAGTGTCTCCATAGCTTCAGGGCGAAGATGACTGCGGCAAGCTCCAGATCGTGAGTGGGGTAATTCTTCTCATGAGTCCTCAACTGTCTTGAGGCATAAGCTACAACTTTCCCATGTTGCATTAAGACACAACCAAATCCTTTTTCGGATGCATCGCTATATATGACGAAACCTCCGGATCCAGATGGTATAGTCAAAATGGGAGCTGTAGTCAGACGCTTCTTCAAGTCATCAAAAGCTGTCTGGCAATCTTCAGTCCATATGAACTCCTGCTCCTTGCGAGTAAGACGGGTAATCGGCTCCGCGATCCTTGCAAAGTTTTCTACGAACCTCCGGTAATATCCGGCAAGTCCTAGAAAGCTTCTCACCTCTGAGACGCTGGTCGGGGTTGGCCATGTCTCCACAGATGAAATCTTTGCAGGGTCCACTGAGATGCCTTCTCCTGTGATCACATGCCCAAGAAAAGCAACATGATCAAGGAAAAATTCACACTTGCTCATCTTGGCATAAAGGCTCTCCCGTCTCAGCGTCTCTAATACCAACCTTAAGTGCTCTTCATGCTCCTCGTGGCTTTTTGAATACACCAGAATGTCGTCGATGAAGACTACCACGAACTGGTCCAGATATTGGTGGAAGACTCTGTTCATCAGGTTCATGAATACGGCAGGTGCATTAGTTAGTCCAAAAGGCATCACCAGGAACTCGTAATGACCATAACGAGTCCTGAATGCTGTCTTTGGAATATCTTTCCTCCGTACCTTGACCTGATGATAGCCTGATCTCAAGTCTATCTTCGAGAATACCACGGCTCCTGTTAGTTGATCGAACAGGTCGTCAATTCTCGGCAAAGGGTACTTGTTTTTGATTGTCAGAGCGTTGAGGGCTCTGTAATCAATGCACATGCGATATGTTCCGTCCTTCTTTGGTACAAACAACACTGGTGCTCCCCAGGGTGATGCACTAGGACGAACAAATCCCTTGATCTGTAGTTCCTCCAGTTGAAGCTTCAGCTCGTCAAGCTCCTTCTTCGCCAGTCGGTATACATTGGAGGATACTGGTGCAGCTCCAGGTATCAGCTCAATAATGAACTCCACTTCTCTGTCAGGCGGTAGGCCTGGCAATTCTTCTGGAAATACGTCCTCGAACTCTGCTATAATTGAGGGAAGTGCTGTCTCCATCGCCATGTAAGCTCTAGGAGTCTGGCCTACTCCTTGCTCGATGGTTCCACGGACATATTCGAACTCTGGGTGATCTGGGGGTCTAAAGATAACACTACCCTTTCGGCAGTCTAGGACAGCATTATTCTGGCTTAGCCAGTCCATGCCTAAGACAACATCGAAATTTGGCATTGGAAGTACCAAAAATCGCGCTCTTAGTCCTCTACTACAAACAACTACTGGACAGGTTTCGATAATGTTGGTAACTGGAACAATACCTCCTCCAGTAAGTATTTTCCAACACTTGGGTAGCGGGAAAGTAGATAGCTTGTGCATGGCTACGAATCTACTGGATATGAATGACAAAGTAGTCCCAGAATCGAATAATACAGTTGCAGGTAATGATGCAACTAAAATGGTACCTGTTATAGTTTCCCCTTCAGGTTCTTCTGCAACGGCAGCTAACGCAAAGGCTTGTCCCTGCCTTTGTCCTCCGGCTTGTTGTCTGGCCTTGAACTGGGTCTCCTGAGTAGGCAGAGGTGCTCCTCTCTGATATCCTCCTGATGTGGAGGGAAGCATCTTCTGAGCTTGTGCTCCTGGCTTCTGCCCTTGTTGAGGTGCTGCATCTCTACGTTGTGGGCAGTCTTTGGCCATATGATTTTTAGCTCCACATAGCAGGCATAATCCCAGCTTCTTTCTACAGTCATTGGCAAAATGCCCCTTCTTGCCACAAAAGTGACAAGTCGGGAGCTCCCTCTTCTGGTAAGGCCCCGTCGTCTGTTGCGTCTGATATTGGGGACGACGTATAGGTCCTCCTGCTCCGTGCTGATTCTTGGCCGGGAAGGTTGGATTTGAGCGTCTGGCTCCTCGACCAATGGCTTCTTGCTCCCTGGCTTCTGTAAGAACCTCGTTGTAGGAGATTCTCGACTGCGTTGTTGTGTACCTCTGGAGCTCGTGGTTAAGGCCATGGTGGAATCTTTTAGCCTTCTTCAGCTCGTTCGGGATCAGATCAGCACTGAAACGACTTAGTCTGCTAAACTCCGCGTCGTAGGCATCTACCGTCATGTTTCCTTGCTCCAGGTGCAGGAACTGGGAGTATAGGGCATTCTGGACTGTTGCTGGAAAGTACTTGGCGTTGAAATGCTCCAAGAATTGTTGCCAAGTTTGGTCTTTGCCGACGCTGCGCTCTATGGATTCCCACCAGTGATGGGCGTTGCCAAGAAGTTGGCCCCTCACAGCGGTCATCCATAGGTCGGGAGTGAGTTGCGATCCTTCTAGCAGCATTTCGGTGTTGGAGATCCAATCGGAGATCTCTTCAGGAGTCTCGTTGCCTTTGAAATCCCTCGGGCTCATTTGACGGAAGCCTCAAACTGTGCCCGCTGGTAGGACAGGTACTGGTGTCGGAGTAGTAGTTCTCTCCAAAGCCGTCATCAACGTCTGTCGCAGAGCTTCAGTTTGCTGCCACTGAGACTGTCTCAGGGCCTCAGTTTGTTGCCACTGGTTCTGCAACATAGTCTGGAGAAACTGCAACATTTGAGGTTGACCCTCAAGTTGTGGCATCTGGATAGGCAAGGCTGGAGGTGGAGACAAAGGTGTCTCTGCATGTGGAGTTGGTGTCGTCTCCTGGCTAGAATTCTGGTGATTGGACGGAGTTCCTTGGGCACTTGGCGAAGGGTCTGTTGCTTGGTCAGCCCTATTATTCGCAAGTTTCCCGGGTATGTCCATATTTCTGAGGAAAATAGGATAATTAGAAAACACAAAGGAGATAAATAATGATAATCAAGCAAGATGCAATAATAGAATTTGTAAGGATGGTGTCAGTGTGGATGAGACCTAATATTTCTATCCTATTGCAGGCATTGCTGGGCATGTCATCATACCACTAGCAAATAAAACTAGACCTGCATGGGCCACCACTAAAACCATGTCACGTCCCAGTCCCAAAAATGTCAGGAACTAGGCCACGTGTCACTGGCCAGCTGACACGTCACTAAGGGCTTAATCCACTTTGATGGACCCAAAGGGACGTGCTACGCTGTCCTAAAATACTACAAGTATAGAACAGGTAAAACTATCTCATCCACAACAAAATGTCAGAAAAGCAAGTGCTGAAATATATATATAACTGAGTCTGATACAGTACACAACTAGTGAGAATACAAGCCTACTACAAAAACTGATAATAGCGTAGAAAAATCAGATAGACTAAGCAGTGTCTATCTGATCAAAACATCTCCATCTCCAGGTAGCAGCATCTAGGGTCAAGCCTACTCTGAGGGTGTCTCCTCGAGCTCCTCCTCGGTAGCACATCTGGCCTCCTGATCAGGCCCGTACACTGTGGGGTAGAAAGCCTCATCTAGATCTGGCAAGGAACCAGGTCCTCAGTGGGACGTAACAAGATACAGAAAAATGACATGCCAGGTAATGTAAATACTGAATAAAGAAATAAAATAAATACAGGGTGCTAACCATACTAAGTGAAAATGCAAGTAAAGATCCAGTAGTACGCATGGGAATGTGTGGCTAGACATACGCTGACGTAATTCACCAATCGTGGCGACTGGCTAGTATAGGTGTCGTATGCCCCCGACTCAGGGAACTCTGCAATCGACCATCTCCAAGGAGCATGGTGCGAAGGTATAGAACATTTGTGGAGGGGGTGTCCCATACGTCAACTAGTTATCTTTCCCATCCCAATGAAACTAAATGTCAAGTCGTACATTTCCTGAGTTATTCTAATCCGTGATGCGGGTCACACGTACTGGTAGCTAACCAAATACGTAGCTCACATCCATATATGTAAATGCAACCATGTTGCGTGTTCTCGTGATAGGGTCTAGGAGAATATATTAGGATATTCTCTCAGCTGTTAGAGAGTCTGTAATATCATGTCAACATAACAGTTGACTGTACCCAAGGCAGTCTCAGGTGATCATGGTATATGAATTTTCAGAACAAAGTAGATATCAACAATTTAATTTAAACAATACTTGGCAAGGTATACTTGCCTACTCCCTGATAGTGTTGAAACCCTGATTTTATAGTCAGTTGTGAAGGTGCTGGTGACAGGGGGTCACTGGCTGTGCTGTAGTTGGTTTCTGTTAAAAGAATAGGCAGGGTTCGTGAATATCCAGGCTGTAATATAAAACATATATATATATATATACATATATATAGTATTGATATATATATTTAGTAGGCATAGATATAATATATATAATAGTATATATATATAGAACAGATAAATGCAGGCAATAATATATAGTAGCAGGGTATATCCACTGCGATAAATATAGTATTTATCAGGGTGTATCCTCTGATATATATATAATATAAATAAATTGATTTGACAGGACAGTAATTTAAATACATATATATTATCAGGGTCTATATGTGACCACTGTTAATAATTATATATTTATAGATAGGCTGTAATATCCAGCATATAATATTATGTAATAAATGACATTGCAGAAATTGAAATATAATATAAATAATTTAAGCTGTATTATCCAGCAGGTATTTAATATATATATATATATATATATATATATATATATATATATATATATATATATATACATATATATATATATATATATATATATATATATATATATACATATATATATATATATATATATATATATATATATATATATATATATATATATATATAATATAGGTGCAGGAAATTAAATGCAGAAAATAAATAAATAGAAAATGCACAGTATAATATATATGTTATATACAAATTATATAAATATATGTATACACATATATTTATATATTTAACAGTATTAAATATATACATAATAGTAATTATGATATAATATATATATTTATACATATACATATATACATATATACATATATACATATATAATTATATATGTATAGTATAATATATATATACATAAGTATATAAAGTATAATATATATTATAATATATACTGTATAAGAAAAGTATATATATTATAATATAATATATATATAGATATATATATAAATATACATAGTATTATACATATATATATACATATATATATACATATATATACATATATTATATACATATATTCATGTATTAGATGATATATACGTATTTATGTATAGAATAGGTGTATTTTACCTTACAGGTGGCAGGAGGGGTCCCACGCGGTGTCGCCGGTGAGAGGACGACGGCGAAGGCAGCCGAAGGTGGCCGGGGGAGCTGTAGCAGTAGCAGTAGCAGATAGCAGCAGCAGCAGCAGCAGCAGTGGAGTGCGGGGGCTCTGGCCGGCGGAGGAGCGGCGGAGGGGGCCGGGCAGGCGGCGGGGTTGGGAGAGGGAAGGGTGGCGGTCAGGTTGGTGGTGGTGGCGGGGGTCCACGACGGCTGTGGCGGCGGCTAGGGGCGGCCGGAGGTGAGGGTGGTGGTGTAGTCGGGATTCTGGCCGGGGCACTGTGGGGGTGAGGGTGGCCGGAGGAGCTGTCGTGGGGAGGTGAGGGTCGGTGGTCCGGTGGAGGGAAGGACGGCGAGTCGTTTGGGTAGGGTGGCGGTGGTTGGCGACGGCCGGAGGCGGCGGGGGAAGTGAATGGGAGTGGTGGTGGTGCTGTGGAGGTGGTGATCGGGTGACACTGTGGAGGCTGGCCACGGCGGAGCGGCCGGCCGGAGGTGGGTGGCAGTAGTCGGAGGGAAGGGGAGGGGAGTGGCGACGGGTTCGGCGGCGGTCCGGTGGGCGGAGGGTGGCCGTGGTGGTGGGGGAATGGGTTTGAATGTAGGGAAATGCTAGGGTTTATATAGGTTTATGCCTAATGGCATTTTTGTAAATACCTAGAAGTTCAGGGGTATTTAGGTAAATTTGTATTTTGGAGATATTTTCACAGGATTTCTCTGGATTTTATGGTGGGTCCTACCCACCTATGGTCTAGCCAATAGGATTTGGCCACCTAGCATGCAATTTGCATATAAACCCCTAACTTTTCAATAATTGCATAATTGCATAAAATTTGTATTTTGCGTAATTTCACAATTTACCAAATTTCAAATACTGATTTCCCGTAATTCTGAATTGTACAAAAATGAGGGAAATAGCTGGGGAAAAATGTTTTGGACAGTGTGGGGTGATTCTGGGCAGGTGCAGGGTCTGATATTGCAGGTGATACAGTCATCGTATTTATTATTTAATAAATACTGCGCACGGTGTTCACTAATTATTTAGAGGCTATTAGAGTCATAATTTTTCTACGGTGTCAAAACGATAATTGAAGTATAATTAGAGTAGAATATTATCGTATTTTTGGTTGGCAAAAACAGGTGACTACTGGTCCTCAAATCTCTAGGGGTACAGAGATGGATAAAGAGCAGAAAATTAAATAGGAAATAAATACATACGTTTGTAACGATATTTGTGCGACTAAAACGAAGCACCAGATGAGGTTTCTGGAAGTTGCACAAAATACAGAAAAAGTAGTCTGACTAGTCTAGAGCAGGAATGTGAAATTTATTTAGGGTTAACAGCTAGTGTGATGCCCTAATTAATTATGTAATAAACAAGTACACAATCAATTGATTATATAACAAATAAAATTTTTAAAAAGTTGCACAAATTCTACTTAGTCTAAATTAATCCTAAATTACTGAAATCTGGTCGAGGGAGTTTACAGTCTCACCGTCTCTTCTCACAGTAACAGATCTTCATCTCCGCCGGTCCCCGCTCTCTACCTAGCTCATATAGAGTCGACGACTCGAAGAGATCTCCACCTTGTAAGTTGAAAAAAATTGTTCCTTTTTTTTAAAAATTTATGTTGTAAATTTTTTAATTATTATGTTTAAATCACATATCTCCTCTAGGCTCCAAGCCTCAAACTACATCTCGGTTTCTTCACAGATCTCCTCCACTTTGTAAGTATGATTAATATATTTTTTAATTTATGTTGTATTATTATTCATAAATTATTTGTGGTTAGGGTTAGGGTTATTTTAATTCATGTTGTATTATCTTTTTACATGTGAATAATTTTTAACATGTCAAAAATTACTGGATCTCGATTTGTAAATAATTTACTGAATTTTTTAAAACTTATTTGTTAGTAATTTTTAGATCTGAATAATTTTTTAGATCTCGATTTGTAAATAATGTTGCATGGCATGAATTACTATATCAGAATTTTTTAAAACTTAATTGTTAATTATGTACTAATTTTTTAATTTCTGTTGTAATTTTATTTATTTATTATGTTTAAATTATATATCTCCTCCAGGCTATAAGCCTCCAACTACATCTCGGTCTCTTCATATATCTCCTCCACCTTATAAGTATTATTAATATTTTGATTTTAATTTTTTTTTGGCTTATTTTAATTTATGTTATATTATTTTAGTTCTGTTGTATTATTATTCTTAAATTATTTGTGGTTAGGGTTATTTTGTTGTATTATTTTTTACATGTGAATAATTTTTAACATGTCAATATTTAATAGATCTCGATTTGTAAATAATGTACTGAATTTTTTAAAACTTATTTGTTAGTAATTTTTAGATCTTGATAAGTTTTTAGATTTCGTTTTGTAAATAATGTTGGATGGCATGAATTACTAGATCTAAATTTTGTAAAACTTAATTGTTAATTATGTACTGAACTTTTTAACACGATCTGAATTTTTTTAACATGATCTGAATTATGTACTGAAATTTGAATTACTATATCTTAATTTTTTTAACTTGTTAATAATGTACTGAATTACAATAATTCAGTGAGCCATACTCATAGTAATACTTATTTGTTAATTATGCAGATATTGTGGGTTGGACTCGGACTTGGATCATTGGCTTGGGTTTTACTTGAATCGCTGTAAGAATCTCTCTCTCTCTCTCTCTCCCTCTCTCATGTCTGTGTCTGGGAATTGAAATATACTTGTGGCTGGAAATTGAATTTGTTTGCAGGGCTAGTCAACTATGCTTATAGTGCCAGTTTGCACAAAGGTCGCATTGCGCAATGACCAATTTGCCAAAATGCTTATAATCTGAATTTTTTGATTGTTTGAATTTTTATGAATTGATTGATTTTTTGTTTACAATATGAAATAGATATATGCCAGATTTTTACTTTACAAGTCTTGATTTTTTTTATTGATTGATTTGTTTATTAATTAAAAAATGATAAAAACTATTATAACAGATACTAATAGTAATAAAATTGATTTCTTGTTTACAAAAACTATTATCTTATATGATATTTACTAATTAATAGGTAGCACTGTTTGATGTAGGATTAAAATCTGAAATTTTTGGCACATTTTGTTTAATTTGGAATGGATATATGTCACATTTTGTAAACATAAAATTGATAAATGTATATACTAAGTTACTAACTAGTATAAAAATGATATATTATATATTTACTAAAATTACTTTCTTATACTAAAATTACTATCTAAAATTCATAGGTCATTTATTGCGTCAAATAAGTCAAGTTTATGGCATCAACATCATACTCATGCAATGTGCGTTTTCTTATCTTCAGTTTTATTTTGTGAATTTGCTTTTGAATTGAAATATATTTCTATTTTCATGTTTATTTTAGATGTCAAGCGAAGCTCAACCTATTGAGGTTCCGGTTGTGAGGGGAACAAGTTCCCAAGCCACAAATGACCCTAACAATACTAATTGTAAACTCAAAGCAAAAAATAAACGCATTGGGAAAAAATGGCTATTTATTGGGATGAATTTAGACAATTTCAAGAGAATGGGAACCCAAAAGTAGAGTGTAACTACTGCAAAAAAACAGTATTATTGCCACCCCGTAATTAATGGAACCTCCTCAGTTAGAAATCATTGGCTTATATGTCCCCTTAATCCAAAGCACAAAGGTCCTTCTCAATCAATAATGAGTATGCAATGTGTTGAGAAAGGCAAGTCAACTCTCACTAGTTGGCAATTTAATCAAGAGTCCGTAAGGAAGGCCTTGTCTTATATGCTAATTGTCGATGAGCTTCCATTTCGGTTTGTCGAGGGTGAGGGCTTCAAACGTTTTGTTTCTATTGCATGTCCGATGTTTGGTGTACCGTCGAGATGGACCGTTGCACGAGATTGCTACAATATTTATACTAGTTAGAGGACTAAGTTAAGGGCTTATTTTAGTGAGTCCAATCAAAGGGTTTGTCTTACGACGGACACATGGACATCTATTCAAAAGATAAACTATATGTGTCTTATGGCACATTACATTAATGAAGATTGGAAATTACAGAAAAAAAATTATCAACTTTTGTCCAATTTCAAGTCATAAAGGCGCGGATATTGGGATAAAAGTTAAGTCATGCTTGAATGAGTGGGGCATTGAGAAATTTTTTACAATCACAGTTGATAATGCTAGCTCTAATGACGTTGTTATTGCTTATCTAAGCAAAAAGTTTGCACAACGAAAAAGTATTATTCTTCAATGCAAGTATTTACGCATGCGTTGTATTGCACATATTATCAATTTTGTTGTAGTAGATGGGTTAAAAATGATGTCTTCTTCAGTTGTTCGTGTCCGGAGAGCTATTAGCTATGTGAGACAATCTCCTTCACGTTTTCAAAAGTTTAAAGATTGTTCTCAAATTAAAAAAACATAAAGCAAAAAATTATTGTGTCTAGATGTGAGCACCCGTTGTAATTCAACATATTTGATGTTGGATACGGCCCAAAGGTTTCAAAGTGCCTTTGAAAAAATTCCAAGACGAAGATCTTTCATTCAAGAGAGAACTTGAGGGTGAGAATCTGTTTTCAACCGAAGAGGATTGGATGAATATGAGAAGGTTGTGTACGTTTTTAGAATATTTTTATGAATTCACCTTACGTGTGGCGGGCTCTTTATATGTCACTTCAAACAAATTTTTTGAATAGATTGCATCTATTGATTTTCTCTTGAAGAATGCTAAGAGTAATGACGACTTCGAGTTATTTCTGCACTTTATATGTAGCAATTAGCCAATGTTATTTCTAAAATATATTCTTAATAGTTTTTGTGTATTACAGTTACTTTTTTTATTCTATTATAAGTTGCTAACAAGTATGTGAAGAAAATTGCAATGATGATATGACATTAGTAAGTGGACAGATACTACAATGCGTCATCTTTGATGCACAATTGCCTATCTGAGCTTCAAAGACTTCAAACAATACTTTCTCTTGCTCCATCATACAGATTTTGGATTTGACTATGTAACGCCCCGCAACCGCTCGGAGCGTTACGCTGAGTCGGACTGAATAAATCAAATGATGGTTACATTTGAAATATTGGATTTTTGGGAAGAAGGATTAATCGAGTTGGTTTCAATGTGCAGATGGCTAGCGAGTTCGATGGAAATCAGGTGTTCGTTCGGAACACTACTGAATAGCTGGATGGAAGCGATAATGCCGTCTTCCTTAGTCCGATCGGTCGAATGATTTGGAGAGCACGGCCTGCTCGCACGGTCATACCAGTTGAGTAGATCGCGCTTGCATCGGACCACGGGTTCAAGGGATTGGCCGTATCGGCAGGACAGGATGCCTAACGGGATCAATCATTGTGAGTGGGCTCTTTCCCTTCTTCTCTACTCCTTCATGCCTAATAATATGGAAAACACGTAAAAGGCTTGAATACTTGGGCTGAAACATCGGGAATCACTACACTGAGGCGGGCATAGAGTGTGCGTCGTTGGCTTGGTAGGATTGTGGCTTGATATGATTTACGCGTTAGATAGTTGGATACGAGAGTTGGATTATGCATTTGAGGCAGTCGGTTGGATACTTGGGATTATACTTGGATGGTTGGAATGATACTTTGAGGCAATGGGAATATCGGGATTTTGGGCGAGCGAGAACGTGCATTCGTGCGCGAGTATCACTTGGTCGCTTTGTCTTGCAAAGCGAGCAGTTGTGGTTCGAAACCGAACAACTGCATCGGCGAGGGCGTTGTGTCGCTTGATGGGGCATCGTGCCACGAATGGGGCATTGTGCCACTGAAACGGCATTGGACCATGGGATTGCTTCGAGCATGGGTGTTGCACCTATTTGGACTCTGTGCTGAGAAGAGGCATCGTGCCTATGAAACACTTAATATTTGGTGCCTTGGGCTATATATTGAGGTCGAGATTTGAATTCCTTGGAATGGATATGTTGGAAGAATGGTTATGGATGTTTGGTTGGATACCGGTTGAACGAGTCTAGGATCGCTTGGTGGGGCGAGAATGTTTCGATCCTCTCATCATACCTACTGTGTCTGCATAGTCACGGACAACCTGCGTGGCACAGGGTTTGGTTTCCTGGAACGGGATGAGGCACCGGGGCACCGGGACCGTTCCACCATAGAGGAAACAATGGGCATCGCGCGATTGGGCGTAGTGCTGGTAGTCCGATACCACCAGGCGGGAGTAGCTGCCCAACCCTGGATCGGGTAGGATTGCCCTATTGATCTTGGTCCGATCAATGTCCTTCATGGCTTCTGGCCAGTGACTTCATATAGAATAAATGTTGGCTTGCTTTACTTTTGTTGGTTTGTTGCATCATGTAGGCGCGGCCACCTTGCCTCGGCAAGAGTGTGCACTCGAGTTGGGAATATAAACTTTGGTTGAGGATGGATATTGAGGCGAGACTGATGGTTCGATATGTTATCGTGCGAACGATGGCATTGAGTAAGACGGGTCGGTTATATTTAAATGCTTGTCGTTTGGTTTGAGATTGAATGCTTGCATGCTTAAACTGTTTTACAGCTTTTCTTAACATGTCATCCATATGCCATGAAACGAATCTAGGATTCAACTAGAAAGATCACCATTTAACTGGTTGCATTCACTATTTTACTTAGAGTTGGCTTAGACGAGTGGGTTACCCCGCTCACCAGTACGGCTGTGTACTGACCCGCGTTTGTGGGCAATATTTCAGGTACGCGGGCGTAGTGGCGCTGCTTGGATATACGGGACAAGATGTATGAACTGTAAGTAACTTTGTGGGCTAGAGAAAAGAGCAAGAGCATTTCATCGTCTCCGTGGCATCGCCTTTGTGGCATTGCCTTCGGGGCATTTTATTTGGACCCTATCGTGAGCTTCGCTGCGTATACTCTGATTGTGTGCTTGGTACACAAATCGGCTTTCGCTGTAACTTGGTTGTTTCGATGATAACTTTGGTGTTTAACAACATCGCCTTGTACGAGCGCAACTCTAGGCTCGTACGGCATCACGTCCCGAAGAGAACGATTGTCCTACGGGAGAGCTGCAACATGGTGATTCACGTTCAGTAGGGACTATCGAGCTTGCGGGAGATTGGGGCGTGACAGATTAGTATCAGAGCGCCTGGTTCATTTCTTCGGACTTGGTCCTTCGCTTCATCACAAACTCTAAAATTGCTTCCGCGTGTCGTTTAGCTCTTGACTCTACTCGGTGCCGCATCGGATGTTTCATGCAATAAGTCTATATATTGCTGGTTGTGGCTGCATGTTATTCTTGGTTGGGTTGCCTTGGTTGGTTTTCGTAGGATCGCTTAGTCTCGTTAGGCGTTGTTGCATTTGTGCAACAAGTGTGAGCTTCCATTGGGTTGGGTTGGCTTATCGTTCGGGGAGTTCTGATTGCCTCAATGGATCAGTTGGTTGGCTAACGAGATTTGGTTATGCGGCATGTTTTGAGTAGAAACATTCGATGAGAATGGATCCTTGTACGAGTTGCTCGTCTAGCAATTGTGTTGGGTATAAGTTGGAATGTTGGCTGTGGCGCATCGGTTGGGCAAGTTTGAGTTTGGCTCGGGAATATCAGAATAGGTTGGCACGAGTTGCTCGTACAACAAATATGAGGAAAAGTTGGGTATTGGGTTGGATTATTCGGAAGAGAGCTCGTTGCACGATTGCTCGTGTTATGAAAGTATCAGACGATTTGAGAAATTGTTGAATAATTCAAGCATTGCCTGAGTTTTGTGTCAAACTCGAATTAGAAAAAGGCATGATCACACATAAGGGATGGTTCGAACGGATCTCGGATCTGTGAAAGAAATCGTAATGCGAGTAGCGACTTGATTCGGAGTGGTATATGGGATACCACGTTTTGAGCAAGGCATTGGAATAAGTTGGTTGGACATCAATGGAAATTGCCTGAACGGACTCGGGTAATGAGAATACAAGTTGGTTGGTGCAAGTCGGTTGAGTTGGAAAGAACGAAAATGAAGCAAGCGAATATTGAGTTGAGTATATCGAGAACAAACTAGTGCAAATGAAAGTATCGTTGGCTTAAGAGATGGACGGAATCGGAACGAACATTTGGGTTACGCTTGAGCAAAGCGATGGGATTATCGGAATGATAGCGAGCACGAACTACGATTTTGGGCAACGCATTTGAGCTGTTGGTTGAGCAACGAAGCACGAACTTGGCTTGGCGGGACAATGCGATGGATTCACACAAACTTGGAGATTTTGGATATTGCTGCTCGAGAAGTTGACTCAGGTTTAGCGGAAATAGAATTTTGGGCAAGATGGTGCAACAAGCGTAGACGGATTCACCGAAAGACGTGGACGGATTGTGGCAACAACGGAAGGCTAAGATGTGGCGGACGGACTTTTGAAGATAGTTAAACGTGGGAGCAACGTCGAAACAAATCACTGTGCTGCTCGAGTAAGTTGGACGTGCAATGTGGGACGTGGCAAACGGATGTGAATTTGAGCAAGTCCCGAGTTTCGAGAACCATTGAAATCGATGGTGCGAGAATCGAACATGCAATTCGGAAATTTGATGGATTCAGGACAGAACGACGGATTGATGGAAGACAGTTTCAACGAGCGCATTGCTCGGATTTGGAAGTTCGCTCGGATGATATGGTTGGGATTTTGACTCGGATTTGCAGATGTGATATAGCATGGTTTATAGTAACTGTCCATCGTGATGATTACAATTATCGAGCGTAGCTTCGGGACAGCTGACCCTAGCGACTTGTCCACTGAATCAGAAATGAATATGGTAAACCCATAGAACGACCCTTGAGGCGGCGTATTTGGGAATGCGTCGAGGGCAGATGTGAGCAATGAGATTTGGCTTATTGACTGAGTGTTGGATTTGAGAGACCCTTGGGATAGTCTTCAGTTGAAGATACAGCCAGAAGATCGAAGCGATAGTGGAAGTAGCCTAAGTCAACTGATGAGATTCAGAGTCGCAGATTTTTATCGATGGCATCGTCTCTGACTCATCGTGCCCTGGAAGGGAATATCATTCATATGAATTGACGACTGTGAAACTAGCTCGTGAAGTTAAAGCAGTGGCTCGTTCGAATCAAATCCTTGCTAATACTGGAAGGGACAGATTTGCCTCAGATTTACAAGATGTCTCGGAACTTAGTCTGGGAAGCGTGCTCTTTCGGAAGGCAATGGTGATATTCTATGCTTCGAGGCAGTGGAAGCAGCGCGAAGAACTATTCCATGCGCAACCTAAGAATTGTGGCGAGTGTGTCCACGTTGAAATCGTGGCGACACAATCCCTTTGGCGTGGCGGCGAGATCTTCGTGGATCACACGAACCTCAATATAGATGTTCACCCTGTGAGATATTGAGATGGCAGGAAGAGATGTGTTTGACTGAGCTGATCAAAGGAAGGTTTGATATTTGGGTAAGTCACATAGCTGGGGTAGATCAGTTGAGTTGATCGTTCGGTGCATGAGATAATATTTGGGATGTTGCTAGTACTATTTTTCAGAAATAGTGGGATGGATTGAGTTGGAACGCGAACTCATTGAGTCGGTGGAAAATCTTCATAATTGAGAATACTGCTCAATTGAACATGTTGGAATGGAAATCACAATTTGATTCAATTGGGAGCAAAGCAAATGGATGCCTCGAACATAAAGATACCCTTGTAACTTGTTCAAATTTGCTATCGCAAAGCTCGGCGGAAATGCATGTATTTTAGGGACGCCTTAAATATATGTACGATCCAAACTAAGCGATACGAAGAATTCGTATTGAGCTGCAAGGAGGAAGTGGAAATTCGTGAAATTTGTACGAGCGTTCAACAGAACGAGATGCGGAGTCAGAATCGTGAATATGTGAGTTGCTTAGAGCAGATCCATGAAATTTGGATTGTTGCATACTAATAAGGAATGAGTATCAGCACGGTTCGTGGACGAACCTGATTCTAAGTGATATATTATATAACTCCCCGCAACCGCTCGGAGCGTTACGCTGAGTCGGACTGAATAAATCAAATGCTGGTTACATTTGAAATGTTGGATTTTTGGGAAGAAGGATTAATCTAGTTGGTTTCAATGTGCAGATGGCTAGCGAGTTCGATGGAAATCAGGTGTTCGTTCGGAACACTACTGAATAGCTGGATGGAAGCGATAATGCCGTCTTCCTTAGTCCGATCGGTCGGATGATTTGGAGAGCACGGCCTGCTCGCACGGTCATACCAGTTGAGTAGATCGCGCTTGCATCGGACCACGGGTTCAAGGGATTGGCCGTATCGGCAGGACAGGATGCCTAACGGGATCAATCATTGTGAGTGGGCTCTTTCCCTTCTCATCTACTCCTTCATGCCTAATAATATGGAAAACACGTAAAAGGCTTGAATACTTGGGCTGAAACATCGAAAATCACTACACTGAGGCGGGCATAGAGTGTGCGTCGTTGGCTTGGTAGGATTGTGGCTTGCTATGATTTACGCGTTGGATAGTTGGATACGAGAGTTGGATTATGCATTTGAGGCAGTCGGTTGGATACTTGGGATTATACTTGGATGGTTGGAATGATACTTTGAGGCAATGGGAATATCGAAATTTTGGGCGAGCGAGAACGTGCATTCGTGCGCGAGTATCACTTGGTCGCTTTGTCTTGCAAAGCGAGCAGTTGTGGTTCGAAACCGAACAACTGCATCGGCGAGGGCGTTGTGTCGCTTGATGGGGCATTGTGCCACGAATGGGACATTGTGCCACTGAAACGGCATTGGGCCATGGGATTGCTTCGAGCATGAGTGTTGCACCTATTTGGACTCTGTGCTGAGAAGAGGCATCGTGCCTATGAAACACTTAATATTTGGTGCCTTGGGCTATATATTGAGGTCGAGATTTGGATTCCTTGGAATGGATATGTTGGAAGAATGGTTATGGATGTTTGGTTGGATACCGGTTGAACGAGTCTAGGATCGCTTGGTGGGACGAGAATGTGGTGTTATCTCTCATATAGACACTCCATCCACCACTAATTATAATTTGAACTCTCTAGTAGCCATCACCTTACCATTATCACACAGGTCATAGCTAGTCTCATGACGAAGGATGCTGCACTAAATTTCAATAAAGATATAAGATAAAAATTCATCTTCTCACACTAGAACCTCCAGTTTGTAACTGGGTATTTTTCTAAGGTGACAGACAAGATGAAGCAAGGTTTTCCGAAGGAATTGTTCTAGTACGATAACCATGGGTAGGACGGCAGGTCTGAGCGACCCACCTTACAGAGGCTTGGTTTGGTATTGCTTTTCCTTCTCCTTATTAAAGCTAGGTTTTGTAATGCTTGTGCTTTTCAAAAGGCGGAACCAAAAGCAGTTTATGAAAGTAACCTCCCCTGTTTTTCATAAGTTGTTCCAAAAATGAACGAAGTTACAGAAATAAAAGCAAAATGTGGTGTTACCAAACAGTGACGGATGCTGCTTTTTGAAAAAATAAGCAGAAACATCCCACATAAACCAAAAAGTGACGGATGCCAACCTAACTTGTAGTAATATGTTAAAATGTTGTAAATATAGAGCACTTGAAAAGTCAGAAGAAGAATACACTAGATAGGTGATACTGTAGCTGTTACAGAGTATTGAAGGGAAAGAAAGGAAAGAAAAAAAGAGCTAGTTTGGTACTGAACGAAAGCAATCGACTTCTTCAAGCTTCATCTTTTGATTTATTGAGCAGATCATAAAGATTGAATTCAGCATGACTAATTCAAACCTTGGCTTGTAGCAGATATTACAGCTTTGGCTTGCTTGATTAAGCTACATTAATGTTCAACAAGCCTAGCTCTGCCAGTTCATCTGGTTTACGATGCAAAATGATCCTGATCTCTAGCTAATCTCATTTATTACAATTGCTTAAGAGGAAAACCTAGTGACAATTTAGATCAAAATCATACCATACCCTATTTGATTTAAGTACATTACCTACTAATCCTGGTATTGGTAGTTATATAAATTTTCATGCTCAAAATCTGTAGACGTCAGACACAAGAATGATATATAAACTTCAATGTCTTGAATAGAATCAGATTTGACCTGCAGAAATAGTGAAAATTAAAAAGAATAAGAAGAAGTTCAAAGCATGGTATTTAACAAAATAACAACTAGTAAACGAGTTGAGACAGGTATAGCCATTAGGTACAACCAAAATATCTCACTCATTATCACATCCCTAAAATACCGAGATCAAAGTTGCTTCTACTGAAACAACTATTGTGAAATTTTATGTGACTAGTCTCACATTACAAAAAAGGATCGAAGAATGATTACCATCGAAGATAAATTGAACCTACTACTTGTGTTTTGGGGAGCAAATGAGCTCTGATATCAGGCCCTCACAATTCAGCTTCCCAAAGTCATCTATTTGCCAAAACAAGATCAATATTCTTAGTTTCACCAGAAAAAAGAGAAGATCAAATGGACTTATTGAGGAGATTTGGTTATAGTTTGCCTACATCTTCATGTGCCAGATAGTGAATGCCCATGGGACAGAAAACTATGAATGAACTATCCTAACATATGCAATTTCTCACATCACCACCATATAAAAGGGAGCCTGGAGAAGTAATACATATCAAGCTACTCAAGTCGATATCTCATGTCCCCTACCCGCGAGCCAACTACAAAATTCTGCCTGTCTCTTCTCAGAACATCACAATATAAAAGGGAGCCAGGAGAAGTAAACATATCAAGCTACTCAAGTCGATATCTTGACGAGCCAACTACAAAACTGTCTGTCTCTTCTCAGAACACAATATAAAAGGGAGCCTGGAGAAGTAAACGTATCAAGCTAGTCAAGTCGATATTTCACATCCCCTACTCGACGAACCAACAACTTCTAAATTCTGTCATCTCTTCTCAACAAGATATCCTTGCTATCCTCAGTAATATGAGCTACATATATGCAACACAACAATAACATGCAACTACTCGGAGCTTCAAACTAGTGAACCGATTCACCAATTTAACATTGAAGTTCAATGAACCAACTTATGTATTTAACAAATATGATTTCTGAAGGGATATCATTATTATATCGACATCCAGATAGCAGCTATAATCATAATTTGGAACATCCATAGCCGTCACCTTGCCACTGTCACACAGGTGATAGCCAAGTCTTCTGATGAAAGACGCTACTGCTAATTTCAATATGATGTAATGTAAGCAAATTCACGCAAAACCTTCAATAAAGAAGATTTCTCATGAGACACTGAATGAAATTGCCAGACTATATGGGGATTTATCTAACACATGACAGAGACAAGTTGAAGCAAGGTTTTCACAAGGAAATATTCGAGTATGACAATCACGCGGAAGCGTGATAAAGCTAGTCAACCTCACCGAGAGAAAGTAAGTTCGAGGAGGCAGCCAAAGGACGATGTAGATATGCAAAGTAACAAGCAAAAAGTCGTAAATAAATGAAACTTAGAAAAACTTGACGAAATATTATAGAAAGAAGGAAAGACTGGCTTAGCCCAAATTTCATTCAAGACTGGCTTAGGATGTCTCACTGTCATACCCAACTGACTAATGAGATGCATACAGTCATCAAATTTTAGTTACCTAGCGTCCCTACCAATAAGGAAAACCTGATTTCCTAAACACAGTAATCTTCATGACACATACAACAAATGGAGGAGAAGGTGAACAAAGCACAGGCTCTTAAGACTCGTCAATCACAAACCTTGACATCATTTCTTGAAGCCCAGACCTCGCTTCTGTATTCTTAAATATGTCCACTTCAGAGACTGCTAGTGCCCAAGTAGTAGCAGATCTTGCAGTCCTGATTATGGCCTCCTACAATCGTATCCTCTTAGCTCTTTTCGTGGCCTTGGTCAGCATTGATGCAAACCACGAAGCTCGCCATCTTTTAGACACTGGCACCACAGGTAGCACCAGCAGTTCCAAGTATATACTGAAATGTGTACAAGAAACAAAACATCCAATACCAACCCTAGTTAGTTTACAGCTTTAAACAATCGATCCAACTCAGATAAATATACAAAAAGAAAGAAATATATAAATATTCATTGGTCACGAAAGCTTATAACTTCAACCATTTTATACCATTACACGCTTCAGACTAGTTAGCTTGGGAAAAAACAACCAACTTCTCTCCCTAACATGTTTCAAATGGTAAGAATGTTGTTTCTTATTTGACAATTTTGTGCCAAACTATCTATTCACAGATCCAAGGTTCTTATCATATGCATCTCAGAATGTCTAGGTTCCAACCTGATGAAACCCGAGGAGCATTCTACAAATAAAGAGGTGGTAATTTTGAAAGATTGAGATAAAACAAATTAGTTTTCGAATTCTCCAAATCAAGATAATACAATTTTTTAAGCTTTTATTTTGATTCTTTGAAATGTAGTGGATCAAAATCCGAGGATTATCCGTTTCGGATACGTATCGGATTAAAAGCAGATACGAATCGACTATTTTAGGATCCGGTTGGATCCGAATTCAAATATAATTATCTGGATCCAAATTTAATTTATCCGGACACGGATTCCACTCTATTATCCGAAACCAGATCCAAATATTCGGATGCCTATAAAAATATATAAATGATATTAATATATCTACACTTCTTATAACACTAGGGAGCATTCTATTTATGACTAAACTTATTTTATGTAAAGTATGTAAATTATATATCGCCAAATATGGTTACTGATTTTCATATCCGAACAATATACATCTGTATTCGTTACTAGAAAACAAATAAGGATATGGTAATAAGGTAATACCCATATCCGATCCGTATCCACTCTGAATGCACCACTAAAAATAAGCCATATCTGCACTATAAAACCATTATATCTTTTGTTGTTTATTCAGTAGTCAACTTGAATTTCTGAACCAACAACAAAATAGCCAGCTATTTCCAAACAAGGATTTCCATTTCACAGAACTTTCATAAACAAGGATTTTCCTGTTGACAGATGCACAAACAGATATGAAGGTGAACAAACATTGTAACACTTGCAGGTAGACACAATTCGCCAACCTAAACATCATTTCTTCTATATGAAAAGACCAGCCAGCATTTCTAGCATATATATAAGCAATTCTCTTGATATTAATCCCTACACAAAACATAAGGCAAGATCAGAACAAGTCCTGGTACCTCATCTTCTCTTCACACCAATGGCTTCTTACAGTGGTTTCCTCCTATCCCTTCTCATAGCCTCGCTTGGCATTCAAGAAAACTTTGCAGCTCGCCACCTTTGAGACACTGCAGCACCAGGGGTTGTACTAGCATGTGTCCCAACTCAACCTACAATACCTACACCACCGAAGCCCACTCTGCCACCACTACCAACAACTCAATTACCTCCTCTCCCAGCAATTCCAACCATTTCAAAGTCATCATTGCCACCACTGCCAACCATGCCTAAGTTTGCATTGCCACCACTGCCTGCCATGCCTGTGATCCACCGTATCCCCATGACATTACCTCCTTTGCCTTCTTCCAAGTTGCCCACTTTACCCACCACCACCAGCCACTAGACCCTTAAGATCTCAGCCCAAAAGTAGCACATTTCCATATTCATGTTTGATTCCGTTATGTATGTTGGGTATATATCCAGGGATTTGTGTTTGCCGTATGAGGATGCATGCATCTGTGTTTCATGTGTAGTATACTAGTCTGCTGAGAATGATAACTATCTCACTTGGTTTCTTTGTAATTACTAATTTTAAATTAATAACTATATGATAAGTGAACTTTATGACAGTATGATAATAGTCATATTGCATATATCCAAGGTCATAACTTTTTAGTTATTACTAATATTTCTATATAACAATGACAGTGAAGAGAACTCATATATGACGACTAGTAAGGTTTGGCTCTCGCACCCTCGAGGATGCATGTTCAAAGGGAAAAGGTTTCTATGTAAATGGGGTAAGGAAGCAATTGTCCTCAACCTGCATTAGCTTTTGGCAACGGCACTCTTAGTTTCTGGCAAGACACACACAAAGGTCAAAAGGACAGCAATATATAAAAGGCCTCACACTTATCAAATTCATGATTAGTCCCAACGAAATGCTTGACTACCATCAGAAATACGATTGAAATGACCTGAAAATCAAGGCATCAAAAATTTTTAAAAATAGCAATTTTGCATGTGAATTCTTGTTACTAAACAAGTTAAATCCTCTACAAATTTTACTTAATCCACAACAGGACGTAAGTACACAGGATGTCAGCAGGTTAGTTCCAAGTAAAAGAATCTATTTGGGGAGGAAAGAAAGCACCATTGATCATTAAATGGCCAATTTCATTACAGGATATTGAGAACATGCACTTAATAGGGTATTAGCCTTTTACATTCAACAATCTTCAACTTTGCAGGACAAAAATACAAATGTAATTCAACAATTTAGACAAATCTGGAACTTGCCACATTCATTTACCTTATAGTATTAGCATATTATGGAGTGTAAGACATATCCCAGCCCCATGTGATAAATATATACATATCGGTTGAAAATATTAAAACAAAAGAATATATTTACCTGCTTTAACTATGAAACAATCTGATAAAGAACAGGATATAAATATTACTGGGACTTTATTGTACCGTTTATCATTTTAGCAGAAAGTATTGAAGAGAGCATTCAATAGCTGTCCTAGCGTTTGAAGAAGTCTAATTTTCTGCTGCAAGCGGAGTTGACTGCGTCCTCTAGGTTATCAATTCGATCATAATCTATTTTGAAGGTGACCATGGTGAAACCATCTTCACCGGTATCATAGTCCTGCTTGATATCCTCTGCTTGAAAATGTTGGAGCTATTACAGAATAAGCAACTCAGGTAAGTGGCAGTACACAACTTAGATATAATTTAACATGAAATTTATAACATTGTGGTCATGCTAGGAATCAATAAACTATAATGTAGCATGGCGAGAATCACAAGGGTAGTAGAACTGTAGAAGTATAAGAAACAGACTGAAACTCTCATCATATTAAGTCCAACTAATACCATAATAAAATAGAATAAAAATCACTTCAATGTAGCCAGACAATGCTCCTCAATAAAAAAAGCAATTAGACAATACATAGAATTATGTTACAAGGCACAAAAATAGTGAACGAGCAGGAGCAGAGGACAACTCATAATCAAAGAGTTTCATTTCATTCAACTGAGATCACCTTTTGGAGCACAATTAAGTCAACAATGCTCCCAAACAAAGATAAACACAGCCCGACCAGATTGCCAGATTAGTTAACTCAACAATCTGAGAATTGGTGCTCATGAACCAAAGAATGCAACTGAAAAAGGATTTAACAAAGTACCTAGATGGCTAGCTGGTAGCTAGGAACGTACCTCACTGGCCACTGACATGCAAAAAATGGAGAAGTCAACGAGTTGTACCAAAGTCACCTTGACAAAGATAATCCAAACAAAAATTAAAGGGCAATGAGTTTGATTTTGCACATCAATAAACATGAGTGCGAGTCTGGAAAAAATTATTTTCTTTGTGACCACTTCTACTCAGAAGGTATCTGCTGAAGCCTTGATCATGAAGGTTTCATGACTGGACCATCATTACCTGGTACGCTCCGGAACGCGTGACGAAAAAGTGAACGGGGTGTGTGGGGGTCGAGGTACGCAGTACATTGGGGGTAGACTTCTTCGGAATGCAATAATTTATCCGGAACCTGGTTCCAGTAAATTTTAAGGAACAAATATTTAACATATTAAATAATGTCATTTAACATTCAAAATTAATCAAGTACCATAGTATAGCATCATAAAAAAATCAAAACTAAAAGAAAGATTAGTAACTTCTGAACAATCCATCCTATTGATAATGCCTTTTTCCAAAAGAAGTAGCAAGTCTTAGGCTCTATAAACTTTAACGAAGAAAAAAACTCTATCTTCTTCCCTTTAAAATCTTAAGAAGGGAGGGGAAAAGAAAATGATAGTGAAACATGACATTGCTAAAGCTTTTGACAAAATAAAATGGCATGGGTACTGCTTCAAAAAGCCCGTGAGGCTCGCGCCTAGCGCACGTCATGCTCGAGGGTAAAAGAAAATGATGGTGAAACTAGACATTTGACAGTGAAACTATATCTTCTTCCCTTTAATATATTAAGAAGGGAGGGAAAAAGAAAATAATAGTGAAACTTGACATTGCTAAAGCTTTGGTATGGGTACTGTTTTAAAAAGCTCGTGAGGCTCGTGCCTAGCGTGTCTCATGCCCGAGGGTCACCCTTGCATCTCATTTTCTATGAGACGAGGCTCATTCATTGCTCGCGCCTCTCGTGCCTCACACCTACTTTTGAGTCACGCGTCTAATTTGCCTTACCCATACCTACTTTTAATGTGTGGCTGAAGCGTACGAGGTTCATTAACCTAGTGCTTTTTGTATTCTT
Organism: Iris macrosiphon; assembly: GCA_036927795.1. Taxonomy (NCBI): domain Eukaryota; kingdom Viridiplantae; phylum Streptophyta; class Magnoliopsida; order Asparagales; family Iridaceae; genus Iris; species Iris macrosiphon. The sequence goes on from JAYESA010000009.1 coordinate 10,551,489, forward strand.
TTCATTTTGTTTTTTTTCTTTTGTAATACATTGTCTTAGTATTTTTATGTATATAATATTTCAACTGGTCTTTTTTGTTGTAATTAATAGGTTTCTACCATGACTTTTGATGTTGTCAAGACAATCAAGACAAACAAGATCATGGTCAAAATATTGACCCCAACTAGATGTGAATGATACAAATACTATCATTCTAGTAGGGGAGGTTTTTCATGATGATGATGACGACGATGAAGGATAAAACCGTTGGTAGTCTTTGTGATTAAATTGATAAGATGAATATGATGATCTTTAGGGTTCTGTCAAATCTACTATTATGAAATTGCGATAGTTTCTTTTGAGTTTTGACCATTGTTAAATATTAGTTGTTCAATGGTGATATGAATTGACTAGATTCTATTTTTTTAATATTTTTATGGTGTTATGAATTGATTAGATATAATATGAGTTTGTTTATTTCAAATTATGTTATTTAAAAAGAGCCTAAAAATGTGTGCCTTGTTTTGTTGAAGCACATGCCTCGACGTACGTCTTGCACCTTGACTTCATAGGACCATAGCACCTCATAGGACCATAGCACCTCGAGTACACCTCACGCCTTCTAAAACATTTATTGGAAAGATTGTAAGAGTTTGGAATCCCACCAACATGGATTAAGTGGGTAAAAGGTTGTGCATAAAAATTGACGCCCGGAAACCCAATAAAGTAAGGGCATACGGGATTCACTTGTTGGAATTAGATTTCCACATTCCTAGGCGTTCCTGGATCGTTGAATGTGTGTTCCTGGATCGTGGAATGTATGTTCACGGATCAACATTCCGGACCGCATAACGGCACCTAAATGGTGAATTATGGCTCGAACAAGACTCGAGAGGTTTTTGACTCAACCTAGTAACCTAATTATGTTTGTCTTCCTTACTTGCTTGTACACGTGCCATACTTGGGGATCTCCTAATATAAATCTTATAGATCACTTCCATTTCCTGGTGATAATGTAAAAGACAAAAAAGTTCTATGTTTTGTAAGGTAGTCATGACTTAGTCATTTCATCTCCATGTATTTCGCGCATCTTGTCATACTATTAATATACTTTGATCCTGAAATATGTCACAATTTCAAGCAAGGTTCCAAATGGCGGTAAGCGGGTGCACAGCGGAGAGGATCCGCCTACCGCCTAGGCGTCGCCTAGACGGTTAATACATTTTGGACATTTTTTTACTATTTTACAATTATTTTTTGCATAATACGCATATTTTAAGAGTATTTTATGCATAACTAAGTTGTAGAAAAAAGATTTACTAAGTTTCAGTCTTGTAAAAGTGAACCATAGGTTCATAATGCTTGCAAAACTGTTTTACCAAAACATCTAGTAAGATATTGTTTCGCCTAGGCATCTGCCTACACCGAACCACCGTCGGACGCCTACTCCACCGCCTATGGTAAAAGCGATGCGGGGAGCGACTACCTAGCGCCTAGGCGCTGCCTAAGCAGCCGCCTCGACCGCCATTTAGAACACTGATTTCAAGACAACAATTGTGGGGTTCTATCAACAAAAGCGACTGCTTAAGTACCTAGTTTTCTTCATATCTTATATACTAAGGGCTAGACACAAAACGAAAGAATAGAAGGTATAAAATATGTCCTTTGCTTTGAGAGTTTTACGAGTGGACATTGTCCAGATGGTGAGAAAAGTCAGATCCAGCTATGAGTCTATGACTATGATATCCTAAGGGGAAGAACACAGATGGAAAAATCTGGGACTATGAAAGGTAGCTCATAAATGCTATCTTGTGAAATACATTGAAAAATACTATCGTGGAACCTAAAGCTCGATTGCCAAGAAAACAAGTAAATTGTCGAATGGCCAAAAACCTACATCAGGAACCCATAACTACTTTCTTGCTAGTGTCAAAATATGTCGCTTTTGTTGGGTGAATGACCTAAAAATTCAGTCACCAGGGGGACTAGGGTTGCATGAGCATCTTTGTATACTCCTACTATTTCGGATGAGAAATTTACTGTGACACACTCCAGAGAAGGACGGGGTAAGACAGAAACTAGATTAACTACCGTCTTCCTGAGGTAGTAGTATTTCTCTAGTATTCCCCAGAAATTACAAATCGCACCCGTTGCAACCAAGAAACTATATAATGGCACACTCGAAAACGAAAGATCATAGTAGTAAAATATTCCTATTAGAATCTCTTCAAGAGTGGGGAAACAAAACCAATGATTAACTTATGTTTTCAATTTCAGCAAGTGTTAAAAAAACCCTAGAGGTATTGATTTTGTTTCACCAGTTATATAGTATTTGCTGCACCATGAATATCAGATGCTATTTTACAAGAACATCAGTCATCACTTACCAGCTACACTTCATCTCTAAAGTATTGCAGATCCTGCCCAAGTATATAAAAATGAAACTACAGATAAAAGAGATATAAACGATGGCTGAGAAATTGGAAAGGGATAACATAATATCTTAAGCACTTGTAGCTGGCCATATATGGTCGACGGAATTCAGCACCCAAGGAGGAGGATACAACAAGAACAACAAAGCCTTCATCCCATACTTTTGGTCAGCTGTTTGAATCATTTTCTTACACTCAGCTTGGTTGAGGGCCAAAATAACATATGTGCTCTGGTGTGTAAGACTTTAAAGGATATTCAAGGAGGGAAAGAACCACTGTTTAGGCAACAAAATCCTACAAGAACCAGAATAATCTGTTACTTAGTTTTGGACTTATTTTACAAGACAGGAAAGTACTCTACAGTAAAGGTTTACATATCTTAAGTATCATGTTCTTGCAGCTTTGCAGGATGTGTTACGAAGGTAGGCAACAAAACAAATCGTCTTTCAGCCATGTTGGAGAGTTTCCTATAGACCCCTGACAGTTTGCAGCTTAAATAATAATTGTGGCAGGGTGGCAGACATGAAAGAGGTGAGCAACCAATAGTGTTTTTTTTTATACAGTGCAACTGCAATGGTTGGAAAACACATATTCAAAAGGGCTACAACAGAATCCCTTCAAGTTTCACATGCATTAAAAATCCATAGTGTTTGGTATTCACTGTTTATATAATCCTATAACTAAATTCTGTCAGTGAGACTAAGGCACTATATTAAAAAACTTGAAATGGCTTAAAATACATTTAAGCCGATAAATGGAAAAACTTCTTAATAGCAGTTAAAGAGGTGTAGTGTATCTTTAAAAACTCAGTTACAAACAAGACTTTGATAATCAAGTAGACACCTCAATATGTTATTCCAGATCAATTTACAATTAATAATACATATCCATATGGAAATTAATAATACATATTCATATGGAACAATTGTGTGCCAGGACTCAAGAATCATCAAAGCAGCCATTATGTTTTAAGTGACAATACACACCTGATGATAGACACTCCCCAACAACTCAAACGGTACCGCTATTCCAACCGGTGCCTGTGATCCAATTATGCCACTTATTATAAGCAGATATCGAGATAAAAAAGAGAGCATACTACCTCAAAACAATAATAAGCAAGCATTTTTGAAGGATGGCATATTACTTTGGGTTTTACAAAATAAGTCGTGCCACCTTTTAGGCATTCTAAAGCAACCCCACCATAAGCCCTAACCAGTCCACCAGTTCCCAGCTTTATACCTCCAAAATGCCTGTACAAAATGTGACAAATAACTTCTTACAATTTAGAAGAGGTATGAGATGCTGAAGGGCATAACGGAATAGACAATAAAGAGTTGAAAGTGGAAATTTCTAAACTTTTGTAGTAGTGAAAAGGATTCAAAAGTGAAGAATAGTAACCTGATCACAACCACCATCACCATATCAATGCCTGAGGAAACAATAGCAGAATATATTGGTTTTCCCGCTGTACCTGAAGGTTCCCCATCATCATTGCTACGGTATTGATCTCCAAGCTAAATGCATTCAGTAATACAAATATTAGGGGGGTGGGGGGGAAATTGCTGCACTAAATTTTGTGTAATTTTCAAAAGGAGGGGCTACCTTGTATGCCCAGCAATTATGCGTAGCACGAGGATCTCGAACCTAAGTTCATCAAATACAAAATATCAATCAGCATATAAAAAAATGTATTCGCTATTGAATTTGAATGATAATGATAGTCCAATGTCAATATTGTGAGATCCATATATAAGTAAACATGTGGTTCATAAGCTCCTAGATATAAGCGGTCTGCAAGTTTTATACCACAATCCCAATCTCCTCTTAAATTTGCCATATAAAGAAGCGAAATAATTGATTCTCCATCATGGAAGAAAAGAATAGTTATCTTCTTATTATCTCGGGAATAAAAGGGGTACCATTAGTGACTTCTAAATTTTTAATCAGGTTTATACCCTTAAGAACTAATTGTTTTCTACAACTTTTGGCGAGTTCCTTATTGATGGAAATCTCAGTTGGAGATGTAGCACTCTCACCAAACAGTTTAACATTTGAAACCCAATTTGAATTGGGGATAGGGTAGGATACTAGCAAGTACGGACACTCCAAAAATTCAGTGTAGTATTGGGCACATAACTGGCACAGCATAGGCACTTCATAGTATGTAAAAATCAGTGTATTGTACGTATGTCCGTATAAAATAGGTAGGATGATGATAACTATAAACCAGGCCCCAGCAAATACGTAGAAGGATCATCACTTTCCTAGTGACACCAACTCTATAAAAGTAACTACGTAGAGGTACTTCAACAAAATCGATACTCTACAATAATCACCAACCACCACCACAACATAACAAACTTATTTCTAGAACTCTACCGTTCCTTTGCATTTTCATCGAAAATCTTAGCGAGAAGTTAAGTATCGATATACATTACATACTTTTCAGACCATGAAATGATAAATGCGATCATCAACTCCACAATTGACACAATCATCCACCACCTTTCGAATCAGTTTATCGAACTATCAGAATTGCATCCCTCAATCAAAGACCTGCCCTAGCTATATAAATTTATACTAACAAGGGAAATAAATAACCTGCAAAGAGCCTAGGTAGCACGGACGGACAACCCGATGCTCGTGTCCGTGTCGTGACGTTCGTATCGGACAAGGGGCGGACACCTCCCAGCTGTCGAGTCCGTGTCGCCGTAACCTAATCCGTGATCGATGTCAGGAGCCTATTTAGGAGTTTTGGGGGGGGGGGGGGGGGGGGGGGGAAGGGAAACCTCTTCGAGGAAGGAGTGGGCGGAGCGCTCGTCGGATATGGGTGCGGCGATGGCGATGAACTTGCTCTTCTTGATCTCGCGCTCGCACGTGGCGCGGTCCTTGAGGGTCGTGTACGACGGAGGAGGCGGTGAAGACATCGCTCCGCTCATTCCTCCGGCGGAGGCAGCGGCGAGGCTGAGGCTCGAGGCGGAGGCGCTGCTCTCCGCTCTCGCTACAGTCAGGAGGAATGCTGAAGCGGCAAGAGGGAAGAGACGACCATCATGACAGGCGATAAGTATTCGGGGAAATTTGTATTGATCGCTTTGTGGACAGGGTTTGTTTGGGTTGGGCTGGTCTGGTAACTCTGGCCCAATTATTGTAACACATCTCTATTAATTGTTTAGGTGGATTGAAAATTGAACCATCTAATACATTTTATTAATTATTTTTAAAAATATTAATTATTTAACTATCTAATGACTTATTTGTAACTAAATAATTTTAATTCAAGTGGTTAAGATGGAAGACATTTTATTTAGTTATTTGAGTTTAATTTTTAGAAACGACAGTATTTATAATAAATTTATATTTAAATATATTTCTTTCAATATTTTTTTTACGCACGTACAATGTACACGTACGTTACTACAGTGGATTAAAATCTTAGAATTTGACCGAACTCACCTGTATCTTGTGGTCAGTGAGAAGAAGTATAACCTTCTTGGCTAGGTGGACGGTCTCGGAATCAAACCGCGGAGGAGATGTGGAATAGTGGGTCCAAATGACATGCAACACAACGTATAAAAGAAATTCAGTACGTATCGTCGGACATATAACAAAAACAAAAAAATCTTAGAATTTGAGACATTTTATTAGATTGAATACAAGTTACAAATATATAATAATAATAAACAATAGTAATATATTTGTCATACAAAAACTACAGATCTATAATTCTTAACTAATGTCCAATATCCTGCAGTGAGCCCCGCCATATGACCAATAGTATTGGAAGAGCCAATGTACTATTGCTATTTCTGCAGTCCATTACATGGTTTAATAATAATAAAAATGACAAACTCTGATGTACTTGGGATTATTAAAAATTTTGCAGTCGAAAAGACATTTCTTTGTCAATAGGGCTGGTAAATTTTTGTAGTTGAAAATCACATAAATTATAATATTTCTTATTAAATTTGGTAGTACCTTTGACATTGTCCATAATTTGTAACTTACCAAATTCATGGCTGTTATATTTCTCTATGTTCTCTAATCCCTTTCGGATCCGGACCAGTTATATTCTTGCTGTCGAGCAGTTATATCTTTGTCCATGTCTAATTGTAGCTGAACCATACCCTTTTCCAAGTGAGCATTATGAATCGTTTGGTTGGTAAAAAAAAAAAAAAAATTTTAAAATATATTAAAAAAATTGGTGTTTAAAAAAATTTAAAAAAATGAAAAAAAATGAAAAAAAAAAAAAAGAATCAGTGGCCTCAAGGCACACATTTCAAATTACAGCCAACAAATGTAGTCATGCCACAGTTTTTTATTTAGTTATTTGTATTTAATCAAATCCAAATCAGACCCAAAATAATTTTGATTTTTATATGTTGTGACTGAATTCGATCAAAAATTAGTTATAATTTTATTGTTTACATCAATATCCAAATTTGTAACTAAACTTCAAATTGGATAAAAACGGGTTATTGGTTGCCATTGACGAGCCTAAAAACATTACATAATGGTGAAGTAGGAATAAGAATTATTCAGTTTTGGATCGAAAATTGAGTCAAACTGAATAAGAAATTCATTTCGGTTTGAAAAAAAATTATGTTCGGTTTTGATTTTAAAAATACTAAGTTTTTTTATTCGGTTTCTAAAAATATTTATTTTGAGTTTTGTTTTTTTTTCAAAATCAAAAACCAAATAATATTTATATAATTATGCAAATACCATCAATTTGATAAATATTTATGAATAAAATTTTGTATATTTTTAAAACAACAATTTTATGTATGTCTTTTGATATCCAACTTTGATAATTTAAAAGTAGTTCAACTTTGAACGCAACTTTAAAATACAACCAAAAGTGTGTGTAAAAATTATAATTTTTAATATAATTTAATTACGATATCAACTTTAGACCATATCCATTAAATAATATAAATAATCCAACCGAATAAACTGAATCAATTATTTGGTTCGATTCGACGGTTTTGGCTAATTTTAATTCGATTGCAGTTTTTGTCACGCCCCAGTCCCAAAATGCCGAGGGACTAGACACGTGGCAATGGCCAACAGCACACACTGATGGGCAAACCTAATTTAATGGACCCATCAGGATGTACTTAAGCTGTAAAACAACAATAAGGGTCTAATATGCTAATCTCATCCACAGAAATGAATACAACAATATCAGCGTATAAAGCAATATCAAATCTCAATAAAACATAACTCGGGGAACAACCCGATAATGAGTCTGATACAATAGTCAAGATACAAGAATAAAGATAACAACCGCAAATACTGAGTATGGATAAAGCATATACTCAGAAGAAGTCCTCGGCGATCACTCGTCTTCTGGATCTGGTACTGCTCCAGTGTATGCACCTGCTCCTGTTCCTGCTTCTGCTAATGCTCATGTGCCATATGTCTCGGGATAGATCTCCTTTGCTATTCCTGGGGACATAATCCGAATCCAGGTCCTCAGAGGACATAGCAATGTACAATAATAACTCAAGCCATAAATAATGCAGTGCAATAGTAAATAAAACAATAGGGATAAACTATATAACCAGCTAAGTGATATGCAAGATGAGAGCATCACTAGAACTCAGGCTGAGACCACTACAAGCTCTATGTCGGGGAGCCGGTAGCAGTGGTATCATGTAGTTGTCTAGCTCGGAGTGAGACTACGACGCCGTCATAATATAATCAACCAGTAGCCTGTGTGTCTCTCCCCACCCAATGTAATCGCACGTCTCATGTCCATGACACGCAAGATCTTGACCTCTAACTGATGCAACGAGTCATAATGATAGCTAAACATATGTAATATCTATGTCACAGGTCTTGTAGCCTATACAGAATCACCATGAATAACTCAGAAGATTCGGTCACATGAATAGTGTCAAGTGTCCTGAGGTATGACGTACTTGATAATGCAAGCACAAAAATGTATAGGGTCGCGATATCAATCTCTAGTGACGTTACACGACTCCGCGTACGGCGTCGACACCCGAATATTATTCGGACATTAAGCAACGTCTCACGGTCCTGGGTTGACTATGTACATCTCAGAAGTATATATATATATATATATATATATATATATATATATATATATATATATATATATATATATATATATATATGAATACTCAAGCAACAATATCAGATAACTACTGCAAGTTTGGCAAGGTACACTTGTGTGGTGTTTGGTTTCCAACTGCTGCTCTGACAAATTATTGCTACAACAACTTTTTTGAAAATAGAACTAAACCTAAATAAAACTAAACACAAAAAAACCTAAAAAACAAACAAACAAACCCAAAAAAATCCAAAAAAGAATCATTGGCATATTTTTGCCAACTCGAAACCCAAATTTTCGTCAACCCAGTTGGCAAAAATTTAAAAATATATTAAAAAATATTACTTTATATTTTTGCCAACTCAGTTGGCGATATGTATCGTAATTTTAAAATTTTCCAAACTTCTATCAATATACTTAATTAATATAAATTTATTATCGGTACAGTAAATTTTCTTAACAGAATTTGAAAACAGTCATTTAGCAAAAGTTGTCCTAAATCAATAATAGGATCGAGTCTTTGACTTTTGAGTCAAAAAGTACTCCAGTTTTCATTATGAGGGCTACGGGGGGGGGGTCCAAATTCAATCAAGCTAGTTACATTGTAGTTGGGTAAATTATTCTAATGGTACCCATATTGTCGTCCCTCCCCCAATGATTTTCTCGGATGTTCTTATCACCTTAATTTGCTACTATTGGATTTTGACATTCCAATTTCATATAAAAAAATGAAAATATATTTATTTAATGAAAAAAATTTAGTTGTATTCTATTTTATTTAGCATATTTCAAGATGCACCACGCTGCTTTATCATTAAGTACACAACCTCTCACTTCTGACGAAAATCGTTCACGAATGACGATCAATTGCTTTGATCGATTTTTTTTTAACAAAAATATCATTTTTCTATTTCTTCTTTCCAAACCTCCCACCCCGCCACCGTGCACCCCCATGGCCCCCCTCTCTGCCCCTGCCCCTCCCCCCACCATCGTGCACCCCCTGGCAGCATCAACAGATCCGGTAGAGGCAGCGGCAACATCAGCAACTCGCGGCGAGAAGGTGCGAGGCTGCGAGCGACGGGAGGGGGGAGCACGGCGGCTGAGCGTGGCGGGGAGGGAGGAGCGCTGTAACACCCCGTTCCGCTCAAGCGGGCTGCCGTTTCAAATGGCAATAGTGCAGCTGTCCCGACCCGCTTTGCCTCAAAGAGAATGCAAAGGATATCCAGACTTGTCCCTACAGGAATCCGGCTTAGGCTTTCAGAGGCTCACTCGGCGTATCGCTCTACCGAGGCGAATCATCGCTAAGGTGGGTGGCTACGGTGAACTTGTCTTTGCTTAGCCAGCACACATAAAATCTGGAATATTCATGCTAGTCGCTAGGTGATTCACCCCCCCTGCATGCTAATAAATCCAACGCACCTAGCTAAGGGAATAATTCCAACATGTATTTCTTGCTAGAACATGGAAATGAAATACTGCTTATATTCAGACCCTCGCATACTAAGTCCCTAACGATCTAACTCTCGGCTTACCTTCGGGCCCGAGCAAACGTGCCTGCTTACGTTCCTTAGAAACGCATGCTTGTCTGCTTGAATGTTGCCTTGTTTTCATCCAAGTCCGGGAGACTACTCAGTAGTCATTCCGTGTATGATTGACCCTGCAAATATCCGGGACCGTTAGGTCACCAGGCAGCCCCGAACCAGGGCAATGCATCAAGGCAAGTTATTGTACAGAAACAAGATTCAAGTATTCCGTGTACTCGTGTACTCGTGTTCCCGTGCACTCGTGTTCTCGTGTTCTCTTGTTCAAGTGCACGCGTGTTCTCGTGTTCTCGTGATAATTGGAAAGACCCAATGATTGTATGTCGCGGACAACTCGGACCCGAGGTATTGTTCCACGGACGGTCACCGGGGCACCGGGGCTGATCCGATCTGGATGGAACTCGTGTGTAGTCGTCGTGTTCGGGACTGGGTAACTTGCAGCGTATCGTGTACTCTTGTAGCAAGCTATCCTTGTCCTCGACTACGTCCATAATGGCTTTGCCAGCGACCGTGTTCATATAGATAAGTCATCCTCGCTTAGCGGCTATCCGCGTGCGAGTCACTGCATCGCATCAATGAACAACTAAACACCTGAACGATCATGTTAAAACGACCCTTCGTGTTTGTATATGCTATGCCTCCTGAATTGTAAACTCCCTCGACCAGAAATTAGGGTTAACCTAAATTATTTAAGATTTAATATATAGTATTATAATACTTGTGCAATGATTGATTGTTTTAGGATACTACCTTAGCTGTTGCCCTAAAACAAATTCCACATATTTGACCTAGACCTGTAAACCCATCATATTGAACCTAGAACAAACCCCGGATACCGATTTTCGTGCCTAATTTTAGTCGCACAAAAGTCATTACAAACGTCCGTACGCAATTTAAATAAATTGCGTAATTACGTTCGCTGCCCGTTCCAATTTAAATTAAGGCCCAACCACAACCAGTTTGACCAACCCAGATCACGATATTATTGTACACTAAGCCTTCTACACCAATGACCCTTGTCCAACCAAATTTAGACTCCCAGTTTTTAATTAAATTAAATTAGAAACACCGTTGCATTAATTAAGAATTAATTAATGTGGTGACCTAACCTAAATTAAATTGGACCCAATTCCAACCCACACCCACACCCACAAGCCTCATACAAAACATCAAACACCATCATGGTCCAATGAGGAACACCAAATATGGTGTTTGGTCACATTAAATTGTAAACCCCCTCACCCAAAATAGATATTTTGTGTATATTTTATATTATTATAGGTATTGAATTTCTTTAGAGTATTCTGTTAATTAATTAGCAAATGAATTTCTTGATATATTTACTTATATAAATATTTATTTAGAATTATTTTTAGGTTATTTTAGATTTTTGAAATTAATTAGGATTTATTTGGATATATATAGTCTTAATATTAGATATATGCTAATTTAGCGTTAATAGATATTAATAAGATTTTATAAATTATTTGTATTATATTTAATTATATTCAAGATTATAAATTATTGAGATAGATTCAAACTCTACTTTAAATTAATTCAAATCATGAACCTACTAGGAATACAACTTAATGTATATCATATCCCTATTTAAATTCATCATAATCCTATCCAAATTAACCAATCCTAGTTGTATTTAATTAAGTAGTCTCCACCATTATAAATACCTCATCCTTCATATTTTTCCCCAAATTCCTCTCTTTTTCGTTCAAAAATAGTCAAAATTTGTCATAAATTCAGCCTCATTTTCTACTAGTTATGACGAATTAAAAAGACGATATCTCCTAGCTCCGGACTCCAAACGAGGCCTAATTTTTTTTGTTAGAACGATAATGAGGTTAGCTTTCTGATTATATAAATTGTTTTTCTAAATTATGAGTATTAAATTTTGGAAAATTCGTAGAGCACAGCATATCCAAAAATAGACGTGTTTCGATGTTTTCGCGATTTCGGGAGAACCAGGAATCAGAATCACGAACCGTTTAAAGTTTCGGAAAGCTAATGTCGAGATCATCGACATATATTTTTCCCATAATTTAGTTTGAAGTATTTACATACTGTTAATTCTGTAGAACTTCTAGGTTAGAATTTAACCATCGGTGCACAATACAAAATTTGTATGTGCCATAATTCCCAAACGAATTTGAATTCGGACGAGCCATAAATTCTAGCATATTTTTGACGCTGAAATCTACAGGAAATCATGTATGAAAGTTGAGTTTGTGTCGGTTGACTTTTCGGTCAACAGATCGCCTCGATTTGCGTGCCATGAGTCTCGAGTTGATAAAATTTAGTTTCTTTGGACAAAATTTAGGAATTAACATAAAAATCAGAATAATAAGATTAAAATAGGATTTTAGAGTAACTATTCTAGAATTAAATAAATTAAAATAAATTATCTTTTGACGTGATAAATTTGTAATAGATAGGATATTGGATTTGTTCTGCGCGACTTCTGGAGCAGGTTATTGGTAATCGCAGCTTCCTTACCAGGCAAGTGTACCTTGCCAAACTCTGCAGTATTGTTACATATTTTCCTTGCTTCATTTTATTGCTGAGCATGCTTAACCTAGGACCGTGTGACGTACTTAGCGTCCGATTATTAGTCGGGTGCCAATACCGTACGCGGTGTTGGGTACGGTCATCTAGAGATGGACATTCGTGACACTTTATCTTCTCGTACTGGTCTTACCAAGTACGCTTTGACCTAGGACACTTGACACTATTTATGAGACAGGATTTTCTTGAGATATTCGTGGTGATTCTGTATAGGATACAGGACTTGGACATTATATTCTAAGATATAGTATGACTTGTTGCATTTAGCTATGATCGCACTTGACATGGACATGAGACGTTATGGACATGATATGCGTGGTTACATTGGGTGGGGAGAGACACACAGGCTACAGGCTGATTATATATATATAAAACATAGTAAACACATAGTAAAATACATAGTTATTGCTGCTACCGGCTCCCAGACACAGAGCTTGTAGTGGTCTCAGCCTGAGTACTCGTGATGCTCTCATTTGCATTTTCACATAGATGGTTACATACTTACCCTATTTATTTTATTATCTACTGCACTGCATTATTTATTTTGGCATGAGCTTTCTTGTACCTTGCTATGTCCCCTGAGGACCTGGATCCGGATTATGTCCCCAGATATTGCAGACGAGATCGATCCAGAGGTTTATGGAGCAGGAGCATTATCAGGAGCAGACATTGGAGCAGTACCAGATCCAGTAGACGCGTGATCACCGAGGGTATCTTCTGAGTATATACTGTTCCATACTCAGTATTTGTTGTGGTTATCTTTATTCTTGTATCTTGACAGATGTATTCAGACTCATTATCGGGTTATTTCCCCGAGTTTATATTATATTGAGATTGATCTTTCTTTATGATTCTGATATTGTTGTATTCATTTCTGTGGATGAGATTAGTATATCTAGACCCTTATTTTTGTACTACAGCTTAAGTATGCCCTGATGGATCTATTAAATTGGGTTGTCCATCGGTGCGTACTGCTGGCCATTGCCACGTGTCTAGTCCCTCGGTATTTTGGGACTGGGGCGTGACATGGTTTTTCTGGTGGCCCATGCAGGTCTACGACTAAATTATTCGGTTTCAACTTAGGGACCGAGCAAGCCTGCAATAAGAATAGGATAAGGATCTCATCCACTTGCTTGAATCGTTCTTGACATCTATATCGGGTTCGAATTAATTTCTTAACTTACATCCTGCCTTGACTCCTGTGCGCTCCTTATTGTTTATTTTGGTTGTTACTCTTGAATTTTTGAATTATGTGATTGGTAATTAGAACTTGACAGTTAAAGTTAGTAATGTAGATTATGACCCAATGATTACCCTTTAGCTCTAAGTCACGTAATTAGTACCCCCACCTCGATACCAGTTAGATCCCTTTCCCCCTAACGACTAGTAACTCTTCTATCCTCACTATCGACGCTTGTCCTATAAGTACTAAGACTAAGGCTTATGACGACCATGACCTATGTAATATAGGAGGATACCCTAATAGGTACCAAGACCCTTCTCGTAGACCTTAAACAAGAGTTTCCATGATATCCTTAAGAGATTTCAGTATTAGTTTATTATAAGTTGGGTAGTATGCCTCACAACATAGTACCACCTGGCCCTATTGACCCATTGATGAAGTGAACTAGGATGACACAACTTTAGACATGCATAAGAAGATAGTGGTTATTCAGACTGTAGATTTAAAGGTCCTTGCCCCTATTTGGTCAACTAGCGACTTAGACAAGGAGGTTGTATGATAACTGTAGAGATTGTAGAGTCTGTTATTAATATGGTTGCTTGTTTGTTTTGCTTTGTGAACTTGAATTAATTTGTATCTCCTTTCATCATCATCTAGCGTACTCATATTTGTTGTACTACCTTAACTTATGCTGCTAATATAGCCTAGTTTTGCAAGCTTATCCTTTTATCGAGCTTGATCATAATATATGTATAAGTGGGTTAACACACAGATACATTTCAGAATCAGTGTATTAAGGTCTGGCCAACCTTAGTGCGCTTGATTCGCCCTTCGTAACGCTACTTTACGTGGATTGAGATATGTAGTGATTAGTAGACGAATATACTTGCCCTAAACATGTCTGACATATCATATCGGTTACATAACTACACCGATGTGAGTATGCGAATAGGAAATTACCAAATTAAGATTTTAATCCACAACTGTCTTGACAATTCTCATTTGAATTCTTTAAACGCTTTGATTCCCATACTTCCATTCTATTACCCCTCCTTGAACTCTTTTCCGTTGCTTTCTGTCTTCCCTTGTTTCGGAAAGACGAAATCTCGTGCTTGGATATAAGTGATACACGGATAGTACAAGATATACCCCATAGGCCAATCACATTATTTGGTGACTATCTTTCATAATTGATTAAGGGCATATCACATATGATATAGTTGGTGTTAAAGTTTTGAGGATTAAATGACATGAGAAAATAAATCGAGGAATATTTTTCTTAAATGTAAGAGCCTTATGTGATAGATGGGTAAATTCTAAGTTGGGTAGAAATTATATTATTAAACTTGAGGTAAATTCTTTTAGATTGTGATCAAGTGAGATTAGATAGAGAGAAACCATGTTCTATTTTAATTTCGAGGACGAAATTGTTTTAAGTTGGGTAGATTGTAAACCCCCTCACCCAAAATAGATATTTTGTGTATATTTTATATTATTATAGGTATTGAATTTCTTTAGAGTATTCTGTTAATTAATTAGCAAATGAATTTCTTGATATATTTACTTATATAAATATTTATTTAGAATTATTTTTAGGTTATTTTAGATTTTTGAAATTAATTAGGATTTATTTGGATATATATAGTCTTAATATTAGATATATGCTAATTTAGCGTTAATAGATATTAATAAGATTTTATAAATTATTTGTATTATATTTAATTATATTCAAGATTATAAATTATTGAGATAGATTCAAACTCTACTTTAAATTAATTCAAATCATGAACCTACTAGGAATACAACTTAATGTATATCATATCCCTATTTAAATTCATCATAATCCTATCCAAATTAACCAATCCTAGTTGTATTTAATTAAGTAGTCTCCACCATTATAAATACCTCATCCTTCATATTTTTCCCCAAATTCCTCTCTTTTTCGTTCAAAAATAGTCAAAATTTGTCATAAATTCAGCCTCATTTTCTACTAGTTATGACGAATTAAAAAGACGATATCTCCTAGCTCCGGACTCCAAACGAGGCCTAATTTTTTTTGTTAGAACGATAATGAGGTTAGCTTTCTGATTATATAAATTGTTTTTCTAAATTATGAGTATTAAATTTTGGAAAATTCGTAGAGCACAGCATATCCAAAAATAGACGTGTTTCGATGTTTTCGCGATTTCGGGAGAACCAGGAATCAGAATCACGAACCGTTTAAAGTTTCGGAAAGCTAATGTCGAGATCATCGACATATATTTTTCCCATAATTTAGTTTGAAGTATTTATATACTGTTAATTCTGTAGAACTTCTAGGTTAGAATTTAACCATCGGTGCACAATACAAAATTTGTATGTGCCATAATTCCCAAACGAATTTGAATTCGGACGAGCCATAAATTCTAGCATATTTTTGACGCTGAAATCTACAGGAAATCATGTATGAAAGTTGAGTTTGTGTCGGTTGACTTTTCGGTCAACAGATCGCCTCGATTTGCGTGCCATGAGTCTCGAGTTGATAAAATTTAGTTTCTTTGGACAAAATTTAGGAATTAACATAAAAATCAGAATAATAAGATTAAAATAGGATTTTAGAGTAACTATTCTAGAATTAAATAAATTAAAATAAATTATCTTTTGACGTGATAAATTTGTAATAGATAGGATATTGGATTTGTTCTGCGCGACTTCTGGAGCAGGTTATTGGTAATCGCAGCTTCCTTACCAGGCAAGTGTACCTTGCCAAACTCTGCAGTATTGTTACATATTTTCCTTGCTTCATTTTATTGCTGAGCATGCTTAACCTAGGACCGTGTGACGTACTTAGCGTCCGATTATTAGTCGGGTGCCAATACCGTACGCGGTGTTGGGTACGGTCATCTAGAGATGGACATTCGTGACACTTTATCTTCTCGTACTGGTCTTACCAAGTACGCTTTGACCTAGGACACTTGACACTATTCATGAGACAGGATTTTCTTGAGATATTCGTGGTGATTCTGTATAGGATACAGGACTTGGACATTATATTCTAAGATATAGTATGACTTGTTGCATTTAGCTATGATCGCACTTGACATGGACATGAGACGTTATGGACATGATATGCGTGGTTACATTGGGTGGGGAGAGACACACAGGCTACAGGCTGATTATATATATATAAAACATAGTAAACACATAGTAAAATACATAGTTATTGCTGCTACCGGCTCCCAGACACAGAGCTTGTAGTGGTCTCAGCCTGAGTACTCGTGATGCTCTCATTTGCATTTTCACATAGATGGTTACATACTTACCCTATTTATTTTATTATCTACTGCACTGCATTATTTATTTTGGCATGAGCTTTCTTGTACCTTGCTATGTCCCCTGAGGACCTGGATCCGGATTATGTCCCCAGATATTGCAGACGAGATCGATCCAGAGGTTTATGGAGCAGGAGCATTATCAGGAGCAGACATTGGAGCAGTACCAGATCCAGTAGACGCGTGATCACCGAGGGTATCTTCTGAGTATATACTGTTCCATACTCAGTATTTGTTGTGGTTATCTTTATTCTTGTATCTTGACAGATGTATTCAGACTCATTATCGGGTTATTTCCCCGAGTTTATATTATATTGAGATTGATCTTTCTTTATGATTCTGATATTGTTGTATTCATTTCTGTGGATGAGATTAGTATATCTAGACCCTTATTTTTGTACTACAGCTTAAGTATGCCCTGATGGATCCATTAAATTGGGTTGTCCATCGGTGCGTACTGCTGGCCATTGCCACGTGTCTAGTCCCTCGGTATTTTGGGACTGGGGCGTGACATAAATCCCTAATGCAAATTAATTGTGCAAATACCAAATTGTCAGGGGCCTAATTACAAAATTGCAATGAGGTGTCCCCCTCTCATTGGCCCAAACCATCATGGAGAAAAGTAATGGTCATGACCAATCATGTGCATGTAATTTCCCCCCATTTTTTATGTCCTTACATCACCTTTTTGAGAACCCATCATGACCCTACATTTTGAATGACTAAATCCTAGCCCTCCCCTCAACTTGTAGAAGCTTCCCAAACTCCCCAAACCCCACCTACAGCCGGCCCTAATCCCTAGGCAGCCCCCCTCACTCTCTCTCCTACATATACATGCATTATTACACATTAAATGAAAAACCAAAACCTAAAACTAAACTAAAACCCTAACTTCCCCAACCGAGCTCCCCTCAGCCCGACCCCAGCAGACCCTCCCCGAGCCCGACTCCGGCCACCTGCCACCACCGACCGCCACCACACCGACCAGACCACCCTCGCCCGCCTTTCCCCCATCTGCCACCTCAGCCTCCGGCCACCACGCCGCCGGCAGCCACCTCCCCAGCCAACCACACTGACTCGGGCCACCCATCCCGCACAGCACAGCCGACCGCCCCTCCGCTTCGTGCTCCGCCACCACCGCATCTCCGACCACCAAACTCGGCCGAGCCCTTCCCCGTCTAGTCCTCCACCACCCCGTCGAGTTTCAGCCGACGCCGCCGCCGCCTCGAGGAGCTATCGAGCCCGCAGCGCCAAGACATCAGAACTGCGGCTGTCGTTGCCGACCTCCCCGCACGACGCCGGAGCGCCGTCCGGCCACCCCCGTCGGCGACGATCCACCACCGTGACCCCCTCGACCTGAGGTACAACCTAGTGTATGATTTTATGTATAAATATTAGTAATTATGTATGTATTTTAGGTTGCAAGCCTTCAGATATATGGATCTCGTATTTTACAGTATTGAAATACGTATATTAGGTATTCTAAATATATATATATTCCTTTCTGTATTTTATAGTATTTAATGTATATATACTGAAAATATTTCTGAGGATTATGTGTATGTAATTTATATATATAAATGCATAATACAATTAATGAAGGTATATATATACATAGTATATATATAAATACTTGGTATGATCAAATACCTAAAGTGTATATGTATATATGTATATATACATATATATATATATATATATACAAATAAATGTATATTTTTGAAAAATAAATAGTGTATGTATTTTTTTTACCAAATTAATAATGGTGTATAAATATAAATAATGCTATATTTACTATTGGTAAATACACATAAGTATGTATGTGTATGTATAGGTATATAATTAATGTGTGTATATATATAAACAATTTTGATATACTTTATATAATTAGTATAATAGTTTGGGAATGTATAAATATTACCTACATAAATATGTCATTAATTACTGGTATACTGAGTACAGGAAAATGGTGATATATCTATAAATAAATATATATAGGTAGATACTAGTAAATATTAATTTATGGAAGAATAAAACATTATTTTAATACTTACAAATAATGTTATGTATATTACTTAGGCACAAAAATTTCTATTTTAATACTTATAAATAATGTTGAGTATATGTGCTAATGGTATCAAAATGGTTATATATATATAGGACTTTTAAATGTTACCTATTTTATATATATGTATTTGTTTAATACAGGTATTATTGCTGAATAATACATAAATACTATTTTTGTACTATTAAACATATGTTTTATGTAATATAATTAAATATGATTTAGGGTATATGGTTAGACTTATAATAACTATAAGTATAAACAGTCCCGACCCTATGACAGCTGTAGATACAAACCGTGTGTCTTAGTCGTGCTATTGTAGCGACTAATTTGGGTCATTACTATATCCTATATAGGATTGCTGGACACTACTGCCGAGGCATCAGGAGTAGGACTTTGGATTTCGCAGCTACCCGGGGCAGGCAAGTATACCTTGCTGGATTACTGCTTTAAATTTAAATGTTAAATATTTCAAATATACATGAACTGTGCGCATCCGAGATTGATTCGGGTGCAGTCGATATTGCGTCGATGAGTAGTGTACATGACCTAGTTGCTAGTTGACTCACCCACTACTGCGAGGATATTCTGATATCCTCCTAGACCATGGCACTATATACGTACCACGATGATACATTCATATTGGGATGCGGGTCCGCGTACCCGATTCGCTATCGATACGTATGACGTACATCACGGACTAGCATGTATTCTAGAGTAACGTAGTTAGTTGAAGACTTGGCATCTAGATACGGTACACTCATGTCGTATATTCGACTTGCATATCTACATTGGGCGGGAAGGACAACTGATGAACGTATGGGATACCCCCACCGGACTCCGTGGTATCCAGAGGAACCACAGACTCGGTAACTCCCTATATTTCAGACACCGCGCTCTACGGAGTGTTGCGGATGTATATATACATTGCAGACACCACGCCCTTAGAGTGTGGACGATATACTTATACACAGATACCTCATTCCTCGGAATGATGGATGTTGCAGATACCACACTCTAGAGGACGTTGGACGTTATGCCTACACCTACTTATACGTTCCTAGGTTGTCCTTATATTGCATTCACTTAGATGGTTAGCACACCCCCTCTTTACTTTTATTTCAGTACTATATCCAGCATGCATATTGTATCTTGTTACGTCCCTCTGAGGACCTGGTTATCTTCCAGATCTGGACGAGGCCTTTTATCCCACAGTTTACGGGCCAGGTGTGGAGGCGAGGTTTGCTCTTGACGAGGAGCTTGAGGTACTTCCATCAGAGTACCCCTGATCAGATTGGTAGGCCTTCCGCCTATGACTGGAGCTCCTTACCTAGTTAGCCGTTGTTCCAGTCACTCTCTTTTTTAGCACTTTATTTCAGATTTTCAGCACATTTTGTAGTGGGTTTGTTCCCACCAGACATATTTCAGTTGTATTATGTCATTCGACTATGTCCTTATATTCCAGTCTTTCATTCAGTCATATTACTTGTTGTTTGTGGATGAGATTAGACACTGCCTGTTGATATATTAGACTTGCTAGATTTAGGACAGCGTAGCATACTTCGCCAGGATCCATTAAATTGGGATATCCTCGAAGACGTGTCAGCTGGCCAATGCCACGTGGCCTAGTTCCATAATATTTTGGGACTGGGGCGTGACATGGTTTTAGTGGTGGCCCATGCAGGTCAGAAACACCAACATCTATCGCTTGTGGTACGGAAACGTGCCCAGCGAGCCTGCAATAGGATAGAAATTACTAGGTCTCATCCACTTGATTACGACTTTGAACCTCTTCCGAACTGTAATATATTTGCATCCTGTTTGATTTATTCCGTACTCTCTCTAATGAAGTTCTATCTCTTACAGCGAGATGAACCTTCGGAGCCGACGTGAGATACTCGGTGCCATAGCACCACCTGCAGCACCGAGGGAGGATACGACTCAGGGACTACCCAGAGAGCAGCCTCGGCCAGAGGCAGAGGTGATCCCCCAGGCCCCGATGATGCAATGGCATCAGGTCTCTCCCGACGAGGAGACGCAGCAGCCAGAGGGCCAGGCATCGCAGACGATTCTAAGGCAGTACTACGAGGGGCAGACCTCGAGGGCGACACCGATGCTGCAGTACGAGAGGCCGGCACCCGAGGAGACACAAAGGAGACAGCAAGAGGTACCTCTTCCACCACCTCCACCGTTTCCACCTCAGATGCCCCCAGCGGAAGGACAGCCCCAGATGATGCAGCTCTTCCAGATGATGTTGCAGGCCCAGTGGCAGCAGACAGAGACCCTGAGACAGGGCCTGATGGCAGCACTAGAGAGGGCACCTGCCCAAGCACCAGCACCAGCACTTGCACCTGCCCAGCGAGCAGGCACTGTACGAGGCTTCAGAACGATGGGCCCGGGAACCTTCTCGGGCAAGGAGACGGCAGAGGAGATCGCAGACTGGGTCTCCAACACCGAGATGCTGATAGAGGGTTCGCAGCTACACCCCGATCTCTGGATGACCGCGGTGAGGGCCCAACTCACAAGCAACGCCCATCACTGGTGGAACTCTATGGAGCACAGCATTGGCCGACAGCAGACTTGGAAGAAGTTTCTAGAACACTTCAACACGAAGTACTTCCCAGCTACAGTGAGGAACGCCCTGTACTCTCAGTTCCTGCACCTGGAGCAAGAGAACCTGACTGTGGACGCCTACGACGGAGAGTTCAGCAGACTCAGCCGTTTTGGAGCAGCCCTGATCCCCAATGACCTGGAGAAGGCCAGGAGATTCTATCATGGCCTCTCTCAAGAGCTGCAGAGGTATACTACTACCCAGACGAGGATCTCTTATGAAGAGGTCCTATCAGAGGCGAGGATCCAAGAGGCTATAGGAGGAGGAGGAGCGAGACGTTCCAGCGTGAACGTACCAGCCAGGACCCAGCAAGGAGCAGGAGGACCGATCCGCCGTCCAGGAGAGCAGGCGCAGCAGAGGACAGCACCGTACCAGCAGAAGGAGCTTCCGACATGTCACTTCTGTGGCAAGAGGGGACACGTCATCCGAGACTGCAGAAAGAAGCTCGGGCTCTGCATGGTTTGTGGAGCCAGCCAGCACCTTGCTAGAGACTGCCCCCAGCGCAGAGACGCAGCACCCCAGACTGGACAGAGGCCACCAGCAGCACCACTGAGGACACCACCCCCAGCAGGAGGACAGCGTCCACCAGCTACCGGAGGACAGCAGAGAGGACCACCCTTGGTTCCACAAGAGGCACACTTCAACCAGGCCCGCCAGCAGGGAGGAGGGCAGAGGCGCGGACAAGCCTTTGCCTTAGCATCTATCGAGGAGGAACCGGAAGGAGAGACTATCGCAGGTACAATTCTAGTTGCATCATTACCTGCAACTGCACTGTTTGATTCTGGAGCTACACTGTCATTTATATCTAGTAGCTTCGTAGCAATGCATAGAGTAGCAACCTCCCCCTTACCCAAGAGTTGGAAGATACTTACTGGAGGAGGCATCGTACCAGTTACCAGCACCATTAGAACGTGCTCGGTAGTAGTTTGTGGTAGAGAGATGAGAGCGCGATTGTTGGTACTCCCAATGCCAGCTTTCGACGTAGTTCTGGGCATGGACTGGTTAAGCCAGTACAATGCCGTACTAGATTGCCAGAAGGGTAGCGTTACTTTTAGACTGCCAGGACAACCGGAGTTCGAATTCATGCGAGGCACCATCGAGCGAGGAGTAGGACATACAGATGGAGCTTACATGGCGATGGAGACGGCACCCCCAGAAATCGTTGCAGAGTTCGAGAATGTTTTCCCAGAGGAGTTGCCAGGCCTACCGCCTGATAGAGAGGTGGAGTTCACCATTGAGCTAATACCTGGAGCAGCACCGGTATCATCAAATGTGTACCGGTTGGCGAAGAAGGAGCTTGACGAGCTGAAGCTACAGCTAGAGGAGTTGCAGATCAAAGGATTCGTTCGTCCTAGTGCATCACCCTGGGGAGCACCAGTGTTGTTTGTACCGAAGAAGGACGGAACGTTCCGGATGTGCATTGATTACAGAGCCCTTAATGCTCTGACTATCAAGAACAAGTACCCTCTACCGCGAATCGACGATCTGTTCGACCAGCTGACAGGAGCAGTGGTGTTCACGAAGATCGACTTGAGATCGGGCTACCATCAGGTGAAGGTGCGAAGGAAGGACATTCCAAAGACAGCATTTAGGACTCGCTACGGTCATTACGAGTTCCTAGTGATGCCTTTCGGATTGACAAATGCGCCTGTTGTGTTTATGAACCTGATGAACCGAGTCTTCCATGAATATCTGGACCAGTTCGTGGTAGTCTTCATCGACGACATCTTGGTGTATTCGAAGAGCCACGAGGAGCACGGGGAGCACTTGAGGCTAGTGCTAGAGACGCTGAGACGAGAGAGGCTTTATGCCAAGCTGAGCAAGTGCGAGTTTCTCCTAGATCGTGTCGCATTTCTTGGACACGTTATCTCGGGAGATGGCATTTCAGTAGATCCCGCGAAGATTTCATCCGTAGAGACGTGGCCGACCCCTACCAACGTCACGGAGGTGAGGAGTTTCCTAGGACTTGCCGGATATTACCGGAGGTTCGTAGAGAACTTCGCAAGGATCGCAGAGCCGATGACCCGCTTGACCCGCAAGGATCAGGAGTTCACCTGGACAGAGGAGTGTCAGACGGCGTTCGACGAGCTGAAGAAGCGTCTGACTACAGCACCCATCTTGACCATACCTTCTGGACCCGGAGGATTCGTGATCTATAGCGATGTGTCCGAGAAAGGATTAGGATGCGTCTTGATGCAGCATGGGAAGGTTGTGGCGTATGCCTCTAGGCAGTTGAGGACCTATGAGAAGAACTATCCCACCCACGACTTGGAGCTTGCCGCAGTGATCTTTGCTTTGAAGCTTTGGAGGCACTACCTGTACGGAGAGCGCGTGGAGATATTTACCGATCACAAGAGCCTTAAATACGTCTACACGCAGAAGGACCTGAACCTGAGGCAGAGACGTTGGCTCAAAGTGATGGCAGACTTCGAGATTGAGCTGTAGTACCATCCGGGAAAGGCTAATGTGGTAGCCAATGCTTTAAGCAGGAAGCCCATAGCATTTTTCCTGACTACCCAACAACATCTGTTGAGAGATCTAGAACAGTTGGATATCGAAAGTCGTCATGCCCGGAGTAGACGGCCAGATGTCAAGTTTCCAGGTGCAATCGACATTGGTGGAGAGAATCAAGGCTGCTTTGCCGACAGACGCCAGATTTCAGAGGCTTCGACAGAGGACAGAGGCTGGAATACAGACGGGACTGCGTATACACGAGGACGGGACTTTGAGATGTGGAGATTATCTCTATGTTCCGAATGGAGAGCTACGCGAAGAGCTGATGACGGAGGCACACAGTTCGACCTATTCTATACATCCAGGAGGCACGAAGATGTATCGAGACCTGAGGCAGTACTACTGGTGGCACGGGATGAAGAGAGAGATAGCCCGCTTCGTGGCTAAGTGTCTGGTGTGTCAGCAAGTCAAGGCTGAGCATCAGAGGTCTGCCGGATTACTTCAACCGCTCCCGATACCGGAGTGGAAATGGGAGCACATCACCATGGACTTCGTCACGGGTTTTTTGAGGAGTCCTAGTGGTCGAAATGCCGTATGGGTAATCGTAGATAGACTCACCAAGTCTGCCCACTTCTTACCTTTCAGAGTAGGGCAATTTATGAAAGTCTTGGCAGACATGTACATGAGGGAGATTGTATGATTGCATGGAGTGCCAGTCAGTATCGTGTCTGACCGGGATACAAGGTTTATATAGTACTTTTGGAGGAGTATGCAAGAGAGTCTTGGTACCCGCCTTAAGTTCAGTACTTCATACCACCCGCAGACAGATGGACAATCCGAGCGCACCATACAGACGCTGGAGGATATGTTGAGGGCATGCATGCTTGACTTCAGCGGTTCATGGGAGGACCACTTGCACTTGGTAGAATTTTCCTACAACAATAGCTATCAGACGAGCATTCAGATGGCTCCCTATGAGGCATTGTATGGTAGGAAATATCGTTCTCCCGTATGTTGGAGCGATGTAGGCGAGAGGCAGATTCTAGGGCCAGAGTTGATCGTCCATACAGTGGAGAAGGTGAAGAAGATTCAGGGGCATCTACGAGCAGCACAGGACAGGCAGAAGCATTGGGCTAATGTGCATCGACGACCCTTAGAGTTCCAGGTAGGAGAATATGTGTTCCTGAAGATTTCACCTACCAGAGGAACCATCAGATTTGGAGGCAGAGGGAAGCTGAGTCCGAGGTACATCGGACCCTTCGATGTGCTAGAGCGCGTCGGAGAAGTTGCTTACAGATTGGCCTTGCCGCAGACACTAGAAGGAGTTCACGACGTCTTCCATGTATCTCAGCTGAGGAGATACATACCGGATCCGAGTCATGTGCTTGACCACTCGGAGATCACCGTTGGTCCAAGCTTATCATACCAGGAGGAGCCGGTAGAGATCCTAGACCAAAGCGAGAAGGTACTGTGAGGCCAGACTATCCCTCTAGTTCGTGTCTCATGGAGGCATCATGCACCAGGTGAACCAACCTGGGAACGAGAGGACGATATTCGGCAACGTTTTCCCCATCTCTTCGAAGGACTAGGTATGTGATAGTACTTATTTCATTCAACAATTATTCTATATGTCTGTTTTAATTTCGAGGACGAAATGCTCTAAGGAGGGTATGTTGTAAACCCCCTCGACCAGAAATTAGGATTAACCTAAATTATTTAAGATTTAATATATAGTATTATAATACTTGTGCAATGATTGATTGTTTTAGGATACTACCTTAGCTGTTGCCCTAAAACA
This sequence comes from Iris macrosiphon, assembly GCA_036927795.1. Taxonomy (NCBI): domain Eukaryota; kingdom Viridiplantae; phylum Streptophyta; class Magnoliopsida; order Asparagales; family Iridaceae; genus Iris; species Iris macrosiphon. Next base: position 10,577,522 of record JAYESA010000009.1, read on the forward strand.
AATTCCACATATTTGACCTAGACCTGTAAACCCATCATATTGAACCTAGAACAAATCCCGGATACCGATTTTCGTGCCTAATTTTAGTCGCACAAAAGTCGTTACAAACGTTCGTACGCAATTTAAATAAATTGCGTAATTACGTTCGCTGCCCGTTCTAATTTAAATTAAGGCCCAACCTCAACCAGTTTGACCAACCCAGATCACGATATTATTGTACACTAAGCCTACTACACCAATGACCCTTGTCCAACCAAATTTAGACTCCCGGTTTTTAATTAAATTAAATTAGAAACATCGTTGCATTAATTAAGAATTAATTAATGTGGTGACCTAACCTAAATTAAATTGGACCCAATTCCAACCCAGACCCACACCCACACCCACAAGCCTCATACAAAACACCAAACACCATCATGGTCCAATGAGGAACACCAAACATGGTGTTTGGTCACATTAAATCCCTAATGCAAATTAATTGTGCAAATACCAAATTGTCAGGGGCCTAATTGCAAAATTGCAATGAGGTGTCCCCCTCTCATTGGCCCAAACCATCATGGAGAAAAGTAATGGTCATGACCAATCATGTGCATTTAATTTTCCCCCATTTTTTATGTCCTTACATCACCTTTTTGAGAACCCATCATGACCCTACATTTTGAATGACTAAATCCTAGCCCTCCCCTCAACTTGTAGAAGCTTCCCAAACTCCCCAAACCCCACCTACAGCCGGCCCTAATCCCTAGGCATCCCCCCTCACTCTCTCTCCTACATATACATGCATTATTACACATTAAATGAAAAACCAAAACCTAAAACTAAACTAAAACCCTAACTTCCCCAACCGAGCTCCCCTCAGCCCGACCCCAGCAGACCCTCCCCGAGCCCGACTCCGGCCACCTGCCACCACCGACCGCCACCACACCGACCCGACCACCCTCGCCCGCCTTTCCCCCATCTGCCACCTCAGCCTCCGGCCACCACGCCGCCGGCAGCCACCTCCCCAGCCAACCACACTGACTCGGGCCACCCATCCCGCACAGCACAGCCGACCGCCCCTCCGCTTCGTGCTCCGCCACCACCGCATCTCCGACCACCAAACTCCGCCGAGCCCTTCCCCGTCCCGTCCTCCACCACCCTGTCGAGTTTCAGCCGCCGCCGCCTCGAGGAGCTATCGAGCCCGCAGCGCCAAGACATCAGAACTGCGGCTGTCGTTGCCGACCTCCCCGCACGACGCCGGAGCGCCGTCCGGCCACCCCCGCCGGTGACGATCCACCACCGTGACCCCCTCGACCTGAGGTACAACCTAGTGTATGATTTTATGTATAAATATTAGTAATTATGTATGTATTTTAGGTTGCAAGCCTTCAGATATGTGGATCTCGTATTTTACAGTATTGAAATACGTATATTAGGTATTCTAAATATATATATATTCCTTTCTGTATTTTATAGTATTTAATGTATATATACTGAAAATATTTCTGAGTATTATGTGTATGTAATTTATATATATAAATGCTTAATACAATTAATGAAGATATATATATACATAGTATATATATAAATACTTGGTATGATCAAATACCTAAAGTGTATATGTATATATGTATATATATATATATATATATATATATATATATATATATATATATATACAAATAAATGTATATTTCTGAAAAATAAATAGTGTATGTATTTTTTTTACCAAATTAATAATGGTGTACAAATATAAATAATGTTATATTTACTATTGGTAAATACACATAAGTATGTATGTGTATGTATAGGTATATAATTAATGTGTGTATATATATAAACAATTTTGATATACTTTATATAATTAGTATAATAGTTTGGGAATGTATAAATATTACCTACATAAATATGTCATTAATTACTGGTATACTGAGTACAGGAAAATGGTGATATATCTATAAATAAATATATATAGGTAGATAATAGTAAATATTAATTTATAGAAGAATAAAACATTATTTTAATACTTACAAATAATGTTATGTATATTACTTAGGCACAAAAATTTCTATTTTAATACTTATAAATAATGTTGAGTATATGTGCTGATGGTATCAAAATGGTTATATATATATATATAGGACTTTTAAATGTTACCTATTTTATATATATGTATTTGTTTAATACAGGTATTATTGCTGAATAATACATAAATACTATTTTTGTACTATTAAACATATGTTTTATGTAATATAATTAAATATGATTTAGGGTATATGGTTAGACTTATAATAACTATAAGTATAAACAGTCTCGACCCTATGACAGCTGTAGATACAAACCGTGTGTCTTAGTCGTGCTATTGTAGCGACTAATTTGGGTCATTACTATATCCTATATAGGATTGCTGGACACTACTGCCGAGGCATCAGGAGTAGGACTTTGGATTTCGCAGCTACCCGGGACAGACAAGTATACCTTGTTGGATTACTGCTTTAAATTTAAATGTTAAATATTTCAAATATACATGAACTGTGCGCATCCGAAATTGATTCGGATGCAGTCGACATTGCGTCGATGAGTAGTGTACATGACCTAGTTGCTAGTTGACTCACCCACTACTGCGAGGATATTCTGATATCCTCTTAGACCATGGCACTATACACGTACCACGATGGTACATTCATATTGGGATGCGGGTCCGCGTACCCGATTCGCTATCGATACGTATGACGCACATCACGGACTAGCATGTATTCTAGAGTAACATAGTTAGTTGAAGACTTGGCATCTAGATACGGTACACTCATATCGTATATTCGACTTGCGTATCTACATTGGGCGGGAAGGACAACTGATGAACGTATGGGATACCCCCACCGGACTCCGTGGTATCCAGAGGAACCACAGACTCGGTGACTCCCTATATTTCAGACACCGCGCTCTACGGAGTGTTGCGGACGTATATATACATTGCAGACACCACGCCCTTAGAGTGTGGACGATATACTTATACACAGATACCTCATTCCTCGGAATGATGGACGTTGCAGATACCACACTCTAGAGGACGTTGGACGTTATGCCTACACCTACTTATACGTTCCTAGGTTGTCCTTATATTGCATTCACTTAGATGGTTAGCACACCCCCTCTTTACTTTTATTTCAGTACTATATCCAGCATGCATATTGTATCTTGTTACGTCCCTCTGAGGACCTGGTTATCTTCCAGATCTGGACGAGGCCTTTTATGCCACAGTTTATGGGCCAGGTGTGGAGGCGAGGTTTGCTCTTGGCGAAGAGCTGGAGGTACTTCCATCAGAGTACCCCTGATCAGATTGGTAGGCCTTCCGCCTATGACTGGAGCTCCTTACCTAGTTAGCCGTTGTTCCAGTCACTCTCTTTTTCAGCACTTTATTTCAGACTTTCAGCATATTTTGTAGTGGGTTTGTTCCCACCAGACATATTTCAGTTGTATTATGTCATTCGACTATATCCTTATATTCCAGTCTTTCATTCAGTCATATTACTTGTTGTTTGTGGATGAGATTAGACACTGCCTGTTGATATATTAGACTTGCTAGATTTAGGACAGCGTAGCATACTTCGCCAGGATCCATTAAATTGGGATATCCTCGAAGACGTGTCAGCTGGCCAATGCCACGTGGTCTAGTTCCATAATATTTTGGGACTGGGGCGTGACATGAATGTTATACTTGCCCGTGCTTGAATTAATAATGTTTGCCTTGGACAGGGAAGGAGATGGTAAGTTGGTAAGTCTCGTCGTGTTTTCTCTCATGTTGCATGGCGCACTGCCCGACACGTTAGACTATTCAATGTTTGCATGAAACTGATCCTAAGGCAACTAGAAAGACAACTTAATAGTTGTGCACGGAACTTATATTACGTATTTGGATTTGTCGAGCGGGCGAGTAGCTTCTCCACCAGTGCATTCAATGTACTGATAATCCACCAGTTTGTATGCAGGGTACGGGAGAACCTCGTTCGGTGCGGATACCTCCAATGTGCGTGCTAAGGCCAGGAGTTCCCTCTGAAGCCTTGCAACGGTGCGTCCGGAACAGAAGCACATATACAAGACATAATGTTGGAACACAGCCCGAACATCGCCTGTACAATCATTCCATAGTTGTAGCCACTTGGCACGCTTTTACTGTTTCTGAGAGAGAGGCTTGAGCGACTTGTAATCTCGGCTATACGCTGCCTGTAACACATATTTATATCAATAAAGAGTTGCTTTACTTCAAACTTGTGTTTCAATGCTTCCGATATATTGTCGACTCAGTGAACCTGTTACCAAATCGCTATGCGTTCATGACTCCGCTGCACTCGAATAATCTGTGCGACTCTGTGGCTTAGAACTTCTACCGCCAGCCAATGAATCACGGCCTTGCACGGGCGCGGTTCACGCTCGTGCGGCATCATGCCCGGATGGGTCAAGCGATCGTTCCGCGGGAGCGCTGGCGAGGGTGATTCCCGCCTAGCGGGAACGGCCGATTAGCCTGCGGGAGATCGGGGCGTGACATAGTGGTATCAGAGCCTGGCTTCTACGCCTTTGGACTTTGATTCGATATCTCTGTTTCGAAAGCTCGTTCGTGGGTTATGTGCACGCTCTCTCTCAATGCCTCGATGGGATGTTCCAACAATAAGTCTAAATACTTTCAAAATACGTTTTGAATGATATGCTTGCTTGTCTGCTGTTGTGCTGGGAGTGGCCTTTGTGCCAACCTGTGCGAACCCTTGAGAGTATCGCAGTAGCTTGTCTGATTTTCACTAACCCTAAGTTTGGTTGAATGCATCTAATCGAGGGACGCCTTGAACTAGTGCACCATCCAAGACTTAGAAAAGGTGAAACTCGAGTGCTAAGACTTCGCTATCACTGAGCTGGTTGACGTGTTCACGCTAGAAGTGCACTTCGAAAGTGCACACGATCCAGTCTAAGCGATATGCTGATTTTGACGCTTGTGCAAGTGAAAATCCAAATGAACAAGTACAATGACTTGTCTAGGATTGCCTCAACCCTAGATTACTGTTTGTCCTCAGTAAGTCTCGAGGACGAGACTTTTTCTAAGTTGGGTAGGATGTAACACCCCGTTTTGCTCAAGCGGGCTGCCGTTTCAAACGGCAATAGTGCAGCTGTCCCGACCCGTTTTGCCTCAAAGAGAATGCAAAGGATATCCAGACTTGTCCATACAAGAATCTGGCTTAGGCTTTCAGAGGCTCGCTCGGCGTATCGCTCTACCGAGGCGAATCATCGCTAAGGTGGGTGGCTACGGTGAACTTGTCTTTGCTTAGCCAGCACACATAAAATCTGGAATATTCATGCTAGTCGCTAGGTGATTCACCCCCCCTGCATGCTAATAAATCCAACGCACCTAGCTAAGGGAATAATCCCAACATGTATTGCTTGCTAGAACATGGAAATAAAATACTGCTTATATTCAGACCCTCGCATGCTAAGTCCCTAACGATCTAACTCTCGGCTTACCTTCGGGCCCGAGCAAACGTGCCTGCTTACGTTCCTTAGAAACGCATGCTTGTCTGCTTGAATGTTGCCTTGTTTTCATCCAACTCCGGGAGACTACTCAGTAGTCATTCCGTGTATGATTGACCCTGCAAGTATCCGGGACCGTTAGGTCACCAGGCAGCCCCGAACCAGGGGAATGCATCAAGGCAAGTTATTGTACAGAAACAAGATTCAAGTATCCCGTGTACTCGTGTACTCGTGTTCCCGTGTACTCGTGTTCTCGTGTTCTCGTGTTCTCTTGTTCAAGTGCACGCGTGTTCTCGTGTATCTCGTGATAATTGGAAAGACCCAATGATTGTATGTCGCGGACAACTCGGACCCGAGGTATTGTTCCACGGACGGTCACCGGGGCACCGGGGCCGATCCGATCTGGATGGAACTCGTGTGTAGTCGTCGTGTTCGGGACTGGGTAACTTGCAGCGCATCGTGTACTCTTGTAGCAAGCTATCCTTGTCCTCGACTACGTCCATAATGGCTTTGCCAGCGACCGTGTTCATATAGATAAGTCATCCTCGCTTAGCGGCTATCCGCGTGCGAGTCACTGTATCGCATCAATGAACAACTAAACACCTGAACGATTATGTTAAAACGACCCTTCGTGTTTGCATATGCTATGCCTCCTGAATGTTATACTTGCCCGTGCTTGAATTAATAATGTTTGCCTTGGACAGGGAAGGAGATGGTAAGTTGGTAAGTCTCGCCGTGTTTCCTCTCATGTTGTACGGCGCACTGCCTGACACGTTAGGCTATTCAATGTTTGCATGAAACTAATCCTAAGGCAACTAGAAAGACAACTTAATAGTTATGCACGGAACTTAGATTACGTGTTTGGATTTGTCGAGCGGGCGAGTAGCTTCCCCACCAGTGCATTCAATGTACTGATAATCCACCAGTTTGTATGCAGGGTACGGGAGAACCTCGTTCGGTGCAGATGCCTCCAACGTGCGTGCTAAGGCCAGGATTTCCCTCTGAAGCCTTGCAACGGTGCGTCCGGAACAGAAGCACATATACAAGACATAATGTTGGAACACAGCCCGAACATCGCATGTACAATCATTCCATAGTTGTAGCCACTTGGCACGCTTTTACTGTTTCTGAGAGAGAGGCTTGAGCGACTTGTAATCTCGGCTATACGCCGCATGTAACACATGTTTATATCAATAAAGAGTTGCTTTACTTCAAACTTGTGTTTCAATGCTTCCGCTATATTGTCGACTCAGTGAACCTGTTACCAAATCGCTATGCGTTCATGACTCCGCTGCACTCGGACAATCTGTGCGACTCTGTGGCTTAGAACTCCTACCGCCAGCCAATGAATCACGGCCTTGCACGGACGCGGTTCACGCTCGTGCGACATCACGCCCGGATGGGTCAAGCGATCGTTCCGCGGGAGCGCTGGCGAGGGTGATTTCCGCCTAGCGGGAACGACCGATTAGCCTGCGGGAGATCGGGGCGTGACAAACGCAGTGGTTGTGTGCGGCGGGGAAGGGGACTTAGCGGCTGCGAGCGGCGGGGGGGAGGGGGTGCCCGATGGTTGTGCGCGACAGGGAGGGGGCAAGGTGCGAGGCTGAGCGCGACGAGGAGGAGCGACGGGGCTGCGGGAGCCAGTGGAGTGGGGGAGGATTTGGTATAAGAAATGAAAAATGGGTATTTTCGTCCGAAAAACTTAGTCAAAGCAGTTCACCGTCAGTGGTAAACGACTTTCGTCAAAAGTGGAAGGTTTCGTTATTTTTGGTAAAGCAGTGGGGTGCATCTTCAATATGCTATATAAAGTAAGATACAACTCAATTTTTTTCTGATTTAATTTTGTTTCACATCTGTAACACTTAAAAAGAATATATGAAAATACAAGTATTTAAATTATGTTTTTATATTATAAGATATATTTTTGAAGTGGTTTTGATATGTTTTAAAACTGACGAAATATATTTCAAATTTTTTTTTTTATCAACTTAGAATGTCAAAATCGAGGAAAAAAAAAAGAATTAAGTAAAATTAAGTGAGAAAAAATTAAGTGAGGGAGAGGAGAGTCAATACATATAATCTTGCTTGGATTTGAGGAAGAGTTAAGTGTGATGTGTTTAATAACTCTCGTTTGGATTTGAGGTTTTGAGTGTAGGAAAGAGTTAAGTGGAATTTATTAATGACTTTTTTTAAGCAAAATTTTTTATTTCCTCCTCGTTAACCTTCCGTTTTGGGAGGCTAAAAATGGACAAAAGAGGATTAAACAAACTCCCACTTACTCTTCTATTACTCTTTTTCTTAAATCCCCACCCTCAAACCAAACATGTCTCTCTCTTTTTCACTTAACTTTCTTTTACTCAACTCTTTTAACCGTCAACCCAAGGACAGACCCTAACAAGGGCGGAGCCAGCAAAATTTTTTAGCGGAGGCTAGGAGCAAATATAAAAAAAAAAAAAATTTAACAAACTCAAAAAAAAAAAAAAAAAAAAAATCCACACTACCAAAAAAATATTTGAACCATAGATCCATCATACTATGCACAGTCACACTACCAACTTAGCTGTGATAATATAACGTCAACTACTAGTAAAATTTATTTTAATTTTTTTAAGTTCAGACTATAGTCTGGACAAGTCCAGCTTATGTTCCGCCACTGGACCCTAAGTCGTTGAGCACACGTCAAGCATCTGGGACGGGAGTCTAAATACTCCACACTCCAACTAACGGACAGGGTATCCGATAAAAATCTTTAACACATTATTGTGGTGGATATGTATAAATAGATTTAGAATTTTGAAGACATGTTTGCAAAAGCTACGTACCTACGATCTTTTCCCCTGGGATGCATTTAGTTTGCAGGATTTAGCATTACAAATTGGGATGTTTATATATATATATATATATATATATATATATATATATATATTCAAAGTCTATTAGTTCTAAGTAACTTGCAGGTGGAGACAATGTATTTGGCTTGATAGTTTATGGAAAATTAAGTGCGGTGGGTGGTGTGGTGCGGTACGGTGCAGCCAGATGCGAGTGTTGTGTGGATGCGGTACTGGTACGATGCGATCGTGATGTAAGTGTGGGACTTTCGGATAGTGGCTTTCGAACTGAATTTATAGACCTTTAGATTGGATTTATAATAAGATCTTCGGACCAGAATAATTATATATGAGTCTGCTCATATATATATATATATATATATATATATATATATATATATATATATATATATATATATATATATATATATATATATATATATATATATATATATATATATCGACTGCCATGACAGTCAATATCTTAATATTACCTAAACCAAAGGCTGACGTTAACATGAACAACAATGAATCTGTTCAAGACTAGATAGCTCAAAATTCAACAAACTAAATAAGACATGCAAACCAAATATTTAAAATGTCATTGTCATCCCATTTGATTCATGAGATGCATACAGTCAACAAATTTTTGTTTCCTAACTACACCACCAATAAAGCACCTGATTTCCTAAATAAAGAAATTTTCATGCCACATACAACAAACAGTCGAAGAAGGTGAACAAACTACAGGACCTCATATTGTCTTTGATCACCAACCTTGACATCGTTTCCTCGAGCCCCGACCCCTTTTCAACATTTTTAGCCTTATATATGTCGATTTCATAGTCTGCAATAGCACAAAACAATCCCAGAGGATTGAACTATTTGCAAAACAGTAGTAGCAGCAGCAGCAGCTCTTACAAATTGTGATACTCCTGACTATGGCCTCTTACACTCGTATCCTCTTGGTTGTTTTCTTGGCCTTGTTTTGCATCGATGCAAGCCTCGCAGCTCGCCATCTATTAGACACACCATCACCACAGGCTGCATCCGTAGTTCCAAGTCTACCTACAATACCAACACCGACGACGCTTCCACCGCTGCCTACCACACAATTGCCTCCTCTCCCAACAGTTCCTACGCTCCCAAAGCCATCGTTGCCACCTCTGCCAAAGCTTGCATTGCCACCATTGCCTACCATCCCAGCCATTCCATCAATTCCTACAAGCATTCCTCCATTGCCTAATGTCCCTACAACCATTCCCTCTATTCCTCCATTACCTTCCATTCCTACCATTCCCTCGATTCCTACAAGCATTCCCCCACTGCCTTCCATCCCAACGACCATTCCTACCATCCCCGGACTCCAAATTCCCTCAATTCCTTTCCTATCCCCACCTCCAGCAGCCACTAGCCCATGAAGATCATCCGAGTTTCATCATATACATGTGGGTGATAGCATTATTACTTTATTAGCACAGTGATGGCTTTGTTTCTGTTATGTATGTCAGTTGAGACTTGTTTTGGGTTTGTTTCAGTTGTATGAGTTTTTATGGGGAGGTCTTGCTACTATTATTTATTTGCATCTAATTTATCTACCGTGTTTATTCATTTCATGCCTTTGTGATCATTATTTACATTGGATTAGTCAAAAAAATTTATCTAAGAGATGGAGGCAAGACTACGGTTTGTTTTGCTGAAGAAACATCATCACAATCATCAAATTAATATTTGCATAAGGTTTTGAGCAACAACATATCAAAGATTCTGTAAGTTAAATAAGTGATATAGCAGAGATAGTAGCAAATTTCTACAAGAGAGAGAAAAGAAGATACTTACATCAACGCACAAATTCTCACTCTTTAAAATGAGAGGACTCAACTACGTTTTAGAGGGTGGTATAAGGCACAAGACAACCCAATAACCTCCCAGCATTTTTTTGTTGGTCAGTAAGAATAATCACTGTAGTTAATCATCAAAAATAGTTTTTTTTGTTGAATGCGGTTTCACTAGCAAGAATAACGCCACAAATGGAATATATTTAATTTTCTACTACTATCTGATCGAAAGTTGAACCGTATAACAATATGATGGTTATCGACTATGACGTGTTCATAGAATAAGCATTGTCCTTGTGCAAGAGCAAAACACCTTCGCGCCGAAATACTCAATCTTCCAGTTACCAAAGATCATACACTTGTTCATAGGAAATGATCAATTGTAGATGCCTGGTTCATTTTGTTTCATCTGATGGTTCATACACCAATAATATCACATAAAAATTAAATAAATATCGACTCTATAATGGTGTTGTACTGCTGCTACGCAGTAGCTTTGTCTCTTCTCAAGATCATAACCACGCAATCATACCATAATTAGTATATGATGACATGTAACTTATCCAAGATTCAAAACTCATGAACCAATTTGACAATATGCCATTTAAGTTCTCCATATGTTCCAGTTTATGCATTTAATAATTAATCACCCTGAGACATATCATTAATATATTGACACTCCATCCACTATAATCAAATTTGAACTCTCACCTATTGTAGCAATCACCTTACAGTTTTAATATATGATGCAGTATGCTGCTGCTAATTTTCAATAGGACACAATGTAAGACATTTCATATAAAACATGCTTTCTCACATAAAAAACTTCACTTTGTAACTCGGGATTTATCAAACGTGTAATAGACAAGTAGAAGCAAGGTTTTCAGAAGGAATTAATCCAGTATTACAATCATAGGACGACGGTAGAAACTCGAGAAAAGTATTATACAAAAGGTGATAACATAGAAGATGAAAAGCATTGAACCGAAAGAAAAGAAACAAAGAGCTAGTCAGGTATGGAGCCAATAAAATGGACTTGCTCAAGATTTGCCTATAATTTATCCTAATTTCCTTGAACCCTAATTCGACGTGGCAAAGTCCAACCTTAGCTTGTTAGACAATAGTGCATCTTGAGATTGCTTGATTAAGCTAATATTGATGTTCGGCAAACCTACCTCTGCTTAATCAGTTTGTTCAAGTTATGTCATTGTGAAATGATCTCAATCTTCAGCATATCTCACTATTTGAGTTATTCAGTTATTTTGGAGTGTGTTAGTGTTGGATTGATTCCAATTCAATTCACTTTCGGATGTTCCTCAAACCAAGAAGTTGCAAACAGTTTGTTTGTTCCCATCTCAAGGATAAGGTTGTTTTGGTTGAGAGATTTTTTGGTATGTTTTGATTGTTTTCCAAATCACACTATAAATAGAGGAACAGGCAAGAGGCTCAAAGATCACCAACAATATCTTCAAAGTGCGAGTTTTAGTGTTTGAGGTCTTGGAAGGTGATTCAGTATTCTCAAAGATCAACAATATCCTCAAAGTGCGAGTTTTAGTGTTTGAGATCTCGAAGGTGATTCAGTATTCTTCTTGGATTTTGAGGTTCTATAATTAAGAGAACCTTGATGATATTTTTCCAACTTGTACCTCTGTAGTATTATTATTATTAATATAGTCCTCTCTCTCATGTGGTTTTTCCTCGTCTTAGAGTTTGCCACGTAAACCTCGGTGTTATACTTGTGATTGATTATGGTTGTTTTGTTTCTTTTTTCCGTTACGATCTAATTGATTATTCGTGTTTAAGAAGCTTTTCCTAACAAATATCTATATTACTACAAATGGGGAAAATTAATTTCACCGTAAAACCTTTTTTTTCCAAATATACTCTTGCATATGTTTATCAATTAATATTGTTCATTAAATTAATTGGGGTAGTTAGGTAATTATAGGAGCTATCTTTTAGTCTTCCTAAGTAATTCTAATAAAACTTAGAATAATTACAACAAATGTCTTTTAATCTCCCTAATAATAATCTACGAGATGCGTTCAACACACGTACATATGTGCTAGGGGTATATAGAGCTAAAGGGAAGTATTTTTTCGAGGAACATGAAATCCTGACTCAAAGCAGACTCCAAAAGACATTTTTGGAGAAGGACAAGAAAATATTGAGATTAACATCACAGTTACCTAATAATCTGATTTAGTACAACATTAGATATTAATCCTGCTACTCCAAGATAATTATAAAATGTGACCTACACTTGAATGCCTTAAAATCAAATGTGACCTACAGACAGTGAAAACTAAAAACCAAAACAAACAATTGAAAGCATGCTACTTAGCAAATTAATGAACTACTTTACAAATAGCATTAACCATGTTTAATCAAGCATAACGATCTGAGGCATGTATAGACATGAGCTGAAATGTCTGTAAAGAACCTAAATCAAAGGTCGATTCAAACATGAACAATTAATCTATTCTAGACTAGCTAGCTCAAAGTTCAACAGACCAAGTATGACAAAAACCAAATATTATTTAGGATGTCATGGTCATCCCATTTGACTAATGAGATGCAAACTGTGGACAAATTTTAGTTTCCTAACTTCATCACCAATCAGCCACAAGATCTGCTAAACAAAAAGATTGTCATTACACATACCAAAAAAAGTTGAAGAAGGTGAACAAACAACAGGATTTTAGACCGTCTTTGATCACCAACCTTGACATCATTCCTCCTCTCTTGAACTTTTGTAGCCTTGTATATTTTTGCTTCAGATAATGCTATTTCACAAAACAGAAGCACAAAACTAAAGTAATTGCCTAGTAGTAGTAGTAGTAGGCAGCTCTTGCAATACTCCTGACTATGGCCTCTTACACATATATCCTCTTTGCTCTTTTTAAGGCAATGTTTTGCATCGATGCAAGGCTCGCAGGCTCGCCATCTTTTAGACACTCCAGCACCGCAGGCTGCACCTGTGGTACCAAGTCTACCTACAATTCCGACACTTCCACCACTGCCTAGCGCACAATTGCCTCCTCTCCCAACAGTTCTGACGCTCCCAAAGCCATCATTGCCACCAGTTCCCACCACTACTTTGCCAAAGCTCGCATTGCCACCATTCCCCACTATTCCTACCATTCCCTCAATTCCAACAGGCATTCCTCCATTGCCTTCCATCCCTACCACCATCCTCTCAATTCCTACAAGCATTCCTCCATTCCTTCGATCCCTACGACCATTCCTCCATTTCCTTCCACCCCTACCACCATTCCTACCATACCAGGCCTCCAGATTCCGTCAATTCCTTACCTATCCCCACCTCCAGCAGCCACTAGCCCATGAAGGTCATCCGAGCTTCACAATATACATGTCAACGATAGCATTATTAGCATAGTGATTGTTTCCATTATGAACGTAAGTTGAGGCTACTGTTGGCTTTGCTTGTACGAGGTTATATGGGGATGTCTTGTTACTTTTACTTACATGAATATCGTTTAACATTTTATCTATTGTGCTTAGTTATTTGGTGTGTTTTTAACGGGCATTTACTACCACTTAATTGAAAATATAAATCATATTACTACAATGATGGATAGCAACTCTATCTGGGGCGCTCAAAGAAAGAGAAGGCAATGCCCTAGTGTGATGTCAAAGAGTATACGAGGTGAAACGACGAAGTGATGGATCACTCGAACGGATGTGATTGATTGCTCGTGGTTTATCACAGCAGTACGAGATTGACTACAACGGGATGTTTAGTCCCGTGGCAAAGATACATTATGCCCCCAAGTTCTTCAGCTTCTATAGCTTCTATTTATGACAGGGTAATAGGAGAGGGGTCGAAAGCTGCTGCTAGAATATAGACACAAAATCTAATGTAGTTTATCAAATTTGGTCACTCATAACCCCCACTAATATCAGGGCAAAAACTGATATACAGACGTAACAGTAGCTTCATACCTCACCATGTCAGAGATTTGAAACATCTGAACTTAACATCTGAACTTATGGTGGCTCCCAAGAACATACCAATTATGAACATCTCTCTGGAATACCTGGGTTCAAAGTTGTCTACTACTGAAACAGCTATTATTATGAAATTCCATGTGTAACTAGTCTTATATTACTCAAAAGGACTCATGAACATTAATCTTCCAGGATAAATTAAAACCTACTAATTTGGAGAGTTAAATTTTCTCCCAACATCAAAGCCTCACAATCAAGTCCCTAAATTCATGTATCTGCCAAAACAACTTCAAAATAGCCAAACAACTTAAGACTGCACGAGATATGGTTGGGTTTAAAGATTTCATGACAAGTTTCGTGTTGCCAACAGGTCTTCAATAATAGATAATTCTGATGAGACAGAGAAAATTCCTCGGGGCTATGGGGACTTGAAGAAATTCCATAGACGACAAACTGAATCAATGTTTTCATAAGGAATTTTCAAATGATAATCATTGCATGGGGCGGGATGGTGAGGCAGAGTAGAGTTATTCATGAAAGGAAGTTTGGCAAAATCAATTTTCTTATTTGGCACAGTATTAAAAAATCACTGTTAAAGAAAGAAATACTCTACAAGGTGATAGCAGCAAAGTAAATTAGTGATGGACCGAAAGGAAAGAGGAACAAATGAATGAAAGAAAGAAAAGAGCTCTAGGAACCTAAGGAATTAACTTCTGGCAATTATGGATGCTTTAGCAGAGAACGGGCTTGAATTAAGCTCCGCAAAGTCCAACCTAGGCTCGCTAGACAATACTGCAGCTTGAACTCCTTTTAGTAATCTACATTAATGTTCTATATGGCTAGTCCTACTTAATTCAGATTTCTCAAGCTACTACCTGCAAAATAATTTCAATCTTCAGGCAAACTTATTTATTTAAGTTGCATTAGTGTTCAACATGGCTAATCTCATTTCAGCTAATCCCAAAACCTGGACCCATAGGACTAACATGTCATGGTTCAGACTAGCACTACGTACCCAGGCCAGACCTGATTACAACTCTAATCAGAAGTAACGTGCAAAATAGTGAAAACTAAAAAAAGAAAAGAAAAACTGAAGGCATGCTACTTGGCAAATTCATTAACTGGTAAAAATAACATATAACTGTAACCAAGCTCTGCTAACACAAACAAAGATGAGGTTTATTCAAGACTGGCCAACTCAAAGCTTAGAGACAAAGAAGGCATGTAAAAAAAATGTTAATTACTTTATTCGTTTAGGAAAATCAAATGCTTTTTTGGATGGTCATTCCCATTTGACTAATGATAATCATAGTATCATACAACAGCCCGAGTTCCGTTTTCTCGCTTCCTACCAAAGTGCAAGGACTGTCATGACACATACAACAAATAGGAGGAGAAGATGAACAAACCACAGGCTCTTGGACTGTCTTTGATCACCAACCTTAACATCATTTCCATAAGCCCGGACAAGCCTTATATATCCGCTTCAGAGTGCCATTTCACAAAACATAAGCAAAACAGTGAAATACTTCCAAATCAGTAGTATGCTAGTAGCAGCTCTTTGAATACTCCCAACTATGGCCTCTTTTGTATCCTCTTGGCCCTTTTCATGGCCTTGCTTTGCATTGATGCAAACCTCGCAGGTCACCACCTCATACACAATAGATATCAGTGAGATAATTAAGATATTAGCTTGATGGTATAACCGAAGTACTGTTCCTATGTGGTGTTATCTTCTCAACATCACAGCCATGCAATATTGTGACTAGAGTGTTGGTTTTTGCTTTGTTCTTTTGCAAAAGTTCAATTCCTCTTTCTTTCTTTAGTCCCACATCGGATGGGGCAAAGCCTTCCTATGTACATATATTACTTTCTCCTCTTAGCTCTATTAAGTTGTTGTGTGGGGAACCCCTTGGGCCACACGCGCGCGCCGCCGCCGCCGCCCGGCCCGGCCCGGCTCGGTTCTGGGACCCTAAAATACTTTTTGCTCCTCTTCTTCATTTATTTTTCTAAACGTTGGAATCTATTTCTGAACGTTACAAAATGTTTCTAAACCGGTTTTGTGTCCAGGTTCGTTATTTATTCTCTTGTGTAACGTCTGAATTAATAGAGAATTAATTGTGACCGTTACACAACAGCTTTATATATATCGGACTGTTTTCTTTGTAAATCAGATCAGAAATTATTTCTTACGAAACCTCTGTCAACATTCTTCCAGTTCTTCGTCTTCATCTCCAAGCTCTGGGCAGAGCTAAGTCCTGGTCGTTCTCTCCAAGTCGTGTGCGGCAACGAGATACCGGTAGTGCGGGGGTTTTACCACTAGGAGCTTCGGGAACGTCTGCACACAGATCCCGAATAAACTCTTAGGGCAGTGCTTCGTGCACGACTTCCCCAGAGGCCGGTAACATCTAATTTTATTTTTGTATTCTGAAATTTTACAATAAGAAAAGACATAAAAATTCTAACAATCTAAGAGTTTATTTTCTTTGGCTACTATGTCTCTGTTGGTGTAGTAAAGATTCCATCCTTTTTATGGCATGCTTAATTCGAAGAAAGCTGCATTCTTTTGCTACTGTGAAGTATGTAATGTTATAAAATTGATTCCTTTCTAATTGATTTTGTTTTCCAAACCACTTCTATTCACTAGTTAGTACTGAATGTACCTGCTGTATATTAAAATTGATTTCTAGAAACATAGTTCTAAGTAGCTACTGAAAGTTGCATTCTTTTGCTACTGTTGCATTCTTAAGAATTGATTTCTAAAACATACTGTACCAACATACTAATTTATTTGTTTTAATTGATTTCTAGAAATTGTTCACAATTTGTTCTATAGCAATTTCTAAGTAGCTACTGTGACTTAGTTCTAAGTGGCTACTGTAAGTTAAGAGTTGTTAAAATTTCTAACTAGAAGTTGTAAGTTAGACTTGTTACAATTTTAAAGAATTTTCTTTACTTTAATTTAAATTCACTATTGTTACAATATTTGACAGTAGAAAATTGTTACTGTTACAATTTTCTACTGCTTCAATAGTTATTAATTCACTTTGAAAACTGTCTAAAATACAATTGTAACAATTTGATAACTGTCGAATAGCTATTAACAGTAGAAAATTGTAACTGTCGAAAGCTATTAACAGTTATAATTTGTTCTAATTGATAGCGGATAAAATTGACAGTTACAATTTAATAGAATTGATAGCTAATAAAATTGACAGTTACAATTTGATAGAATTGACAGCTAATAAAATTGACAGTTACAATTTGATAGAATTGACAGCTAATAAAATTGACAGTTACAATTTAATTGATAGCTAATAAAATTGACAGTTACAATTTGATAGAATTGATAGCTAATAAATTTTTTTTTTACTATTTTTCTATTAGTTACTGTTCTCTTAGAATTGACAGTTACAACTTGATTTACTAATAGTGACTGTTTGCTTACAATTGTCAATTAGAATTGATTTCTTAGAATTGATTTTCACTATTAGCTTCTCACTATTTGCTTCTAATTGATAGCTAATAAAATTTGCTTCTCACCATTTGTTATAATTGATTTATTCTAAATAATTGATAATTACTGTAGCTTATTAATTTTCTACAAATTCAACAAGTTGATTTCGTAGCAAATACAAGTTGACTTCTAACAATTTTCAGTCACTGTAGCAATTTGTTTCAATTCCTCAATTAATTTATTCGTTTACTTGTCAAATTGCTTAGTATATTGTCATTAGAGAACTTCTATACTGTGAGAGCTTCTCATTAGAAAACTTCTGATTAAAATATTTCGAAAGCTTCTGTTTAATCACCTAGTACTTTTAGAAAGCTTCTGATTAATCACTTAGTATTTCTGAAAGCAATCTAGGACCAAAAGAAAATAGTTTAGTAAAAGGAAATTGCAAATAAAACCTTCAAATCTAAAGTTTCAAAGTAGAGACAAACTCGGGCACAAGCCGAAAGGGTCCTTCTGTCAACCGGGTGTAAATAACCCTAAGCGACACGGTATTTAAGAGTCTTCGGACCACCGCTAGCTGGGAACCGGCCCCTACAGCTAACCTGAGTTGATCAACACTTGAAAAACTAAAGATTTTAAGATTGTTTAGCAAAGACCACCTAAACTATTATCTTGTAGAAGGCCAAGGAAAACCCAAGTCTAAAAAGAATTTCTTCAAGAAGAAGAAAACTTTCAGCCTAACCACCTCAATCATCATCACCAAAACTAAAAACCTAGAACTTCTGTCAGACTCAGTTAGACCAGAAGCAATCATGCTTCACAAAGGTTCTTCGAGTTCCTTCAGGTCTGTAAGCTTTCAACCCCTTATTAACCTCTCTTACCATTCTGATGATTGGTGGTTGGATTCTGGAGCTAATGTTCACGTTTCGTTTGATCGCTCCTGTTTTTCAAACTATCAGGAATCAAGTGGAGGAGGTGTGACCCTAGGAGATGGCTCAACGGCACAAATAATTGGAAGAGGAAAAGTTAACCTGAAAATGACATCAGGAAAAATCTTAACTCTTCATGATGTTCTTCATGTGCCGTCTGTCAGGAGAAACCTAGTTAGTGGATCCCTTCTTGTAGCCTCAGGATACAAATTGTAATGGAGGCTAATAAAGTAGTTTTTTCTAAACATGACTCCTTTATAGGGAAAGGCTTTGTAAAAGACGGTCTTTTCATTTTAAGTACAATGAATAAAATGTCTGATTGTTCTCTCTTTGTCTCTAATATAGAATCATCAAATGTTTGGCATGGCAGACTAGGTTCTATTAAAAGAATGATGACCTTAGATCTTATTCCCAAGACTCCAATAGATGACTAACACAAATGTGAAATCTGTGTTCAAGCCAAACACACTAGATTACCATTCAAGTCTGCAGACTAGTAAAATCCCTCTATGGCCTGAAACAAGCTCCCAAACAATGGCACAACAAATTTGACAAAGTAATTTGTGAATATGGTTTCTTGTCAAATGAGTATGACAAATGTATATACTATAAAGGTACATGTAAAAGTTGTGTCATTTTATGCTTGTATGTAGATAACATCCTTATCCTAGGTTCATCACTGGAATTGATAAATACTACAAAGAACTATTTATCTAGCCAGTTTGATATGAAAGACCTAGGAGAAGCCAACTTAATTTTAGGAATGCAAGTGACCAAAGGCAAAGAGGGTTATACTCTATCTTTAGCACATTCAATTGAAAAAATGCTAAAAAGATTTGAGTTATTTGATAAGAAACCTGTCCTTACTCCTTATGACAGCAGTATTGTACTGAAAAAGAATGAAGGACCACCTTTGGAACAACACAAATACTCACAGATGATAGGCTCCCTTATGTACATAACATACAGGACAAGACCTGACATTGCATTTGCTATTGGGAGACTAAGTAGATATACCAGTAACCCAAATCAGTCACATTGGACTGCCTTGGATAGGGTATTTAGATATCTCAAGGGCACCCTAGATTACAAACTTCATTTTACTAGGCACCCTGATATCATAGAAGGTTATTCAGATGCAAACTGGGTAACCGACTCACATGATATAAAATCCACTACTGGATATATATTTACTCTAGGAGGATCTGCGATCTCCTGGAGCTCTTGTAAGCAAACTATCATAGCTAAGAGTACAATGGACTCTGAAATGATAGCTTTAGATACAACTTGTACAGAAGCTGAATGGCTTAAAAATCTTATTATGCATATACTTGTTTCTCTTAGTCCTGTTCCTGCAATTTCTATAAATTGTGATAATAAATCTGTTATTGAACTACTAAAGCATGATTCTGTGAATGCTAAGATGAACAGGCACCTGCAGCTGCGCTTCAAGTCAATCAAAAGCCTACTAGGCAAATATGTGGTTCTTGACTATATAAAGTCAGAAAAGAACCTTGCAGATCACTTGACGAAGGGTCTGTCTAGGACTTTGATCCTAGAATCATCGAGGGGGATGGGGTTAAGCCCATAAGTTAGTCACCAGCAGTGGCAACCCAACCGAGTCTGACTGGAGATCCCAAGAAGCCGGTTCAATGGGTAGAAACAAGCTGAACTTAGGTGACTTTATGGAACACTGACTCGAGATTAAAGTCTCATTAAAATAAAGCCCAAGCGGCTGTACATGTGTACAATGACTCCCCATCCCTATGGTGACAGTGTTCTTGTGTGATATGGTTAGGATGAGTTTAAACTCTTAATAGGTCCAAGCTGTAATGCTAGGTTGATTCATATCACCAACCATTAAGGACTTACCTATATGAGAGGTCGTGAAGGCCGCGACTATGGGACAGGGCGATCCCAGACAACTCTCATGAATGTGGAAAGTGCGCATGGCCATTTAAAAGCGCCACCCGATAGACCAAGGACCTCTAGCGTACTATGTGTGCTATTTTCTAAATCTGGTTCAAAGAAGTCTGATTCAAGGCATAGTCCATCAAGCACTTCTTCAGATTAAGGCAATAGTCACTACGTGAGATTCAAGGCTGTAGTCCATCTCATCTATGCATAGTATTTTACTGCCCAGATGCTCTCTCTCTTTCTATTTACTTCACTCTTATCTCTGTTTCGGAACTTGACCTTTTGGGGGGGGATTGTTGGTTTTTGCTTTGTTCTTTTGCAAAAGTTCAATTCCTCTTTCTTTCTTTAGTCCCACATCGGATGGGGCAAAGCCTTCCTATGTACATATATTACTTTCTCCTCTTTGCTCTATTAAGTTGTTGTGTGGGGAACCCCTTGGGCCACACGCGCGCGCCGCCGCCGCCGCCCGGCCCGGCTCGGCTCGGTTCGGTTCGGTTCGGCGCGCGTAACGGGTGCGGGTACGCGCCCACATCTGCGGGCGCCGAATGCCGATCCGATTTCCTCTTCGGGTTCGGGCTGGGACCCTAAAATACTTTTTGCTCCTCTTCTTCATTTATTTTTCTAAACGTTGGAATCTATTTCTGAACGTTACAAAATGTTTCTAAACCGGTTTTGTGTCCAGGTTCGTTATTTATTCTCTTGTGTAACGTCTGAATTAATAGAGAATTAATTGTGACCGTTACACAACAGCTTTATATATATCGGACTGTTTTCTTTGTAAATCAGATCAGAAATTATTTCTTACGAAACCTCTGTCAACATTCTTCCAGTTCTTCGTCTTCATCTCCAAGCTCTGGGCAGAGCTAAGTCCTGGTCGTTCTCTCCAAGTCGTGTGCGGCAACGAGATACCGGTAGTGCGGGGGTTTTACCACTAGGAGCTTCGGGAACGTCTGCACACAGATCCCGAATAAACTCTTAGGGCAGTGCTTCGTGCACGACTTCCCCAGAGGCCGGTAACATCTAATTTTATTTTTGTATTCTGAAATTTTACAATAAGAAAAGACATAAAAATTCTAACAATCTAAGAGTTTATTTTCTTTGGCTACTATGTCTCTGTTGGTGTAGTAAAGATTCCATCCTTTTTATGGCATGCTTAATTCGAAGAAAGCTGCATTCTTTTGCTACTGTGAAGTATGTAATGTTATAAAATTGATTCCTTTCTAATTGATTTTGTTTTCCAAACCACTTCTATTCACTAGTTAGTACTGAATGTACCTGCTGTATATTAAAATTGATTTCTAGAAACATAGTTCTAAGTAGCTACTGAAAGTTGCATTCTTTTGCTACTGTTGCATTCTTAAGAATTGATTTCTAAAACATACTGTACCAACATACTAATTTATTTGTTTTAATTGATTTCTAGAAATTGTTCACAATTTGTTCTATAGCAATTTCTAAGTAGCTACTGTGACTTAGTTCTAAGTGGCTACTGTAAGTTAAGAGTTGTTAAAATTTCTAACTAGAAGTTGTAAGTTAGACTTGTTACAATTTTAAAGAATTTTCTTTACTTTAATTTAAATTCACTATTGTTACAATATTTGACAGTAGAAAATTGTTACTGTTACAATTTTCTACTGCTTCAATAGTTATTAATTCACTTTGAAAACTGTCTAAAATACAATTGTAACAATTTGATAACTGTCGAATAGCTATTAACAGTAGAAAATTGTAACTGTCGAAAGCTATTAACAGTTATAATTTGTTCTAATTGATAGCGGATAAAATTGACAGTTACAATTTAATAGAATTGATAGCTAATAAAATTGACAGTTACAATTTGATAGAATTGACAGCTAATAAAATTGACAGTTACAATTTGATAGAATTGACAGCTAATAAAATTGACAGTTACAATTTAATAGAATTGATAGCTAATAAAATTGACAGTTACAATTTGATAGAATTGATAGCTAATAAATTTTTTTTTTACTATTTTTCTATTAGTTACTGTTCTCTTAGAATTGACAGTTATAACTTGATTTACTAATAGTGACTGTTTGCTTACAATTGTCAATTAGAATTGATTTCTTAGAATTGATTTTCACTATTAGCTTCTCACTATTTGCTTCTAATTGATAGCTAATAAAATTTGCTTCTCACCATTTGTTATAATTGATTTATTCTAAATAATTGATAATTACTGTAGCTTATTAATTTTCTACAAATTCAACAAGTTGATTTCGTAGCAAATACAAGTTGACTTCTAACAATTTTCAGTCACTGTAGCAATTTGTTTCAATTCCTCAATTAATTTATTCGTTTACTTGTCAAATTGCTTAGTATATTGTCATTAGAGAACTTCTATACTGTGAGAGCTTCTCATTAGAAAACTTCTGATTAAAATATTTCGAAAGCTTCTGTTTAATCACCTAGTACTTTTAGAAAGCTTCTGATTAATCACTTAGTATTTCTGAAAGCAATCTAGGACCAAAAGAAAATAGTTTAGTAAAAGGAAATTGCAAATAAAACCTTCAAATCTAAAGTTTCAAAGTAGAGACAAACTCGGGCACAAGCCGAAAGGGTCCTTCTGTCAACCGGGTGTAAATAACCCTAAGCGACACGGTATTTAAGAGTCTTCGGACCACCGCTAGCTGGGAACCGGCCCCTACAGCTAACCTGAGTTGATCAACACTTGAAAAACTAAAGATTTTAAGATTGTTTAGCAAAGACCACCTAAACTATTATCTTGTAGAAGGCCAAGGAAAACCCAAGTCTAAAAAGAATTTCTTCAAGAAGAAGAAAACTTTCAGCCTAACCACCTCAATCATCATCACCAAAACTAAAAACCTAGAACTTCTGTCAGACTCAGTTAGACCAGAAGCAATCATGCTTCACAAAGGTTCTTCGAGTTCCTTCAGGTCTGTAAGCTTTCAACCCCTTATTAACCTCTCTTACCATTCTGATGATTGGTGGTTGGATTCTGGAGCTAATGTTCACGTTTCGTTTGATCGCTCCTGTTTTTCAAACTATCAGGAATCAAGTGGAGGAGGTGTGACCCTAGGAGATGGCTCAACGGCACAAATAATTGGAAGAGGAAAAGTTAACCTGAAAATGACATCAGGAAAAATCTTAACTCTTCATGATGTTCTTCATGTGCCGTCTGTCAGGAGAAACCTAGTTAGTGGATCCCTTCTTGTAGCCTCAGGATACAAATTGTAATGGAGGCTAATAAAGTAGTTTTTTCTAAACATGACTCCTTTATAGGGAAAGGCTTTGTAAAAGACGGTCTTTTCATTTTAAGTACAATGAATAAAATGTCTGATTGTTCTCTCTTTGTCTCTAATATAGAATCATCAAATGTTTGGCATGGCAGACTAGGTTCTATTAAAAGAATGATGACCTTAGATCTTATTCCCAAGACTCCAATAGATGACTAACACAAATGTGAAATCTGTGTTCAAGCCAAACACACTAGATTACCATTCAAGTCTGCAGACTAGTAAAATCCCTCTATGGCCTGAAACAAGCTCCCAAACAATGGCACAACAAATTTGACAAAGTAATTTGTGAATATGGTTTCTTGTCAAATGAGTATGACAAATGTATATACTATAAAGGTACATGTAAAAGTTGTGTCATTTTATGCTTGTATGTAGATAACATCCTTATCCTAGGTTCATCACTGGAATTGATAAATACTACAAAGAACTATTTATCTAGCCAGTTTGATATGAAAGACCTAGGAGAAGCCAACTTAATTTTAGGAATGCAAGTGACCAAAGGCAAAGAGGGTTATACTCTATCTTTAGCACATTCAATTGAAAAAATGCTAAAAAGATTTGAGTTATTTGATAAGAAACCTGTCCTTACTCCTTATGACAGCAGTATTGTACTGAAAAAGAATGAAGGACCACCTTTGGAACAACACAAATACTCACAGATGATAGGCTCCCTTATGTACATAACATACAGGACAAGACCTGACATTGCATTTGCTATTGGGAGACTAAGTAGATATACCAGTAACCCAAATCAGTCACATTGGACTGCCTTGGATAGGGTATTTAGATATCTCAAGGGCACCCTAGATTACAAACTTCATTTTACTAGGCACCCTGATATCATAGAAGGTTATTCAGATGCAAACTGGGTAACCGACTCACATGATATAAAATCCACTACTGGATATATATTTACTCTAGGAGGATCTGCGATCTCCTGGAGCTCTTGTAAGCAAACTATCATAGCTAAGAGTACAATGGACTCTGAAATGATAGCTTTAGATACAACTTGTACAGAAGCTGAATGGCTTAAAAATCTTATTATGCATATACTTGTTTCTCTTAGTCCTGTTCCTGCAATTTCTATAAATTGTGATAATAAATCTGTTATTGAACTACTAAAGCATGATTCTGTGAATGCTAAGATGAACAGGCACCTGCAGCTGCGCTTCAAGTCAATCAAAAGCCTACTAGGCAAATATGTGGTTCTTGACTATATAAAGTCAGAAAAGAACCTTGCAGATCACTTGACGAAGGGTCTGTCTAGGACTTTGATCCTAGAATCATCGAGGGGGATGGGGTTAAGCCCATAAGTTAGTCACCAGCAGTGGCAACCCAACCGAGTCTGACTGGAGATCCCAAGAAGCCGGTTCAATGGGTAGAAACAAGCTGAACTTAGGTGACTTTATGGAACACTGACTCGAGATTAAAGTCTCATTAAAATAAAGCCCAAGCGGCTGTACATGTGTACAATGACTCCCCATCCCTATGGTGACAGTGTTCTTGTGTGATATGGTTAGGATGAGTTTAAACTCTTAATAGGTCCAAGCTGTAATGCTAGGTTGATTCATATCACCAACCATTAAGGACTTACCTATATGAGAGGTCGTGAAGGCCGCGACTATGGGACAGGGCGATCCCAGACAACTCTCATGAATGTGGAAAGTGCGCATGGCCATTTAAAAGCGCCACCCGATAGACCAAGGACCTCTAGCGTACTATGTGTGCTATTTTCTAAATCTGGTTCAAAGAAGTCTGATTCAAGGCATAGTCCATCAAGCACTTCTTCAGATTAAGGCAATAGTCACTACGTGAGATTCAAGGCTGTAGTCCATCTCATCTATGCATAGTATTTTACTGCCCAGATGCTCTCTCTCTTTCTATTTACTTCACTCTTATCTCTGTTTCGGAACTTGACCTTTTGGGGGGGGATTGTTGGTTTTTGCTTTGTTCTTTTGCAAAAGTTCAATTCCTCTTTCTTTCTTTAGTCCCACATCGGATGGGGCAAAGCCTTCCTATGTACATATATTACTTTCTCCTCTTTGCTCTATTAAGTTGTTGTGTGGGGAACCCCTTGGGCCACACGCGCGCGCCGCCGCCGCCGCCCGGCCCGGCTCGGCTCGGTTCGGTTCGGTTCGGCGCGCGTAACGGGTGCGGGTACGCGCCCACATCTGCGGGCGCCGAATGCCGATCCGATTTCCTCTTCGGGTTCGGGCTGGGACCCTAAAATACTTTTTGCTCCTCTTCTTCATTTATTTTTCTAAACGTTGGAATCTATTTCTGAACGTTACAAAATGTTTCTAAACCGGTTTTGTGTCCAGGTTCGTTATTTATTCTCTTGTGTAACGTCTGAATTAATAGAGAATTAATTGTGACCGTTACACAACAGCTTTATATATATCGGACTGTTTTCTTTGTAAATCAGATCAGAAATTATTTCTTACGAAACCTCTGTCAACATTCTTCCAGTTCTTCGTCTTTATCTCCAAGCTCTGGGCAGAGCTAAGTCCTGGTCGTTCTCTCCAAGTCGTGTGCGGCAACGAGATACCGGTAGTGCGGGGGTTTTACCACTAGGAGCTTCGGGAACGTCTGCACACAGATCCCGAATAAACTCTTAGGGCAGTGCTTCGTGCACGACTTCCCCAGAGGCCGGTAACATCTAATTTTATTTTTGTATTCTGAAATTTTACAATAAGAAAAGACATAAAAATTCTAACAATCTAAGAGTTTATTTTCTTTGGCTACTATGTCTCTGTTGGTGTAGTAAAGATTCCATCCTTTTTATGGCATGCTTAATTCGAAGAAAGCTGCATTCTTTTGCTACTGTGAAGTATGTAATGTTATAAAATTGATTCCTTTCTAATTGATTTTGTTTTCCAAACCACTTCTATTCACTAGTTAGTACTGAATGTACCTGCTGTATATTAAAATTGATTTCTAGAAACATAGTTCTAAGTAGCTACTGAAAGTTGCATTCTTTTGCTACTGTTGCATTCTTAAGAATTGATTTCTAAAACATACTGTACCAACATACTAATTTATTTGTTTTAATCGATTTCTAGAAATTGTTCACAATTTGTTCTATAGCAATTTCTAAGTAGCTACTGTGACTTAGTTCTAAGTGGCTACTGTAAGTTAAGAGTTGTTAAAATTTCTAACTAGAAGTTGTAAGTTAGACTTGTTACAATTTTAAAGAATTTTCTTTACTTTAATTTAAATTCACTATTGTTACAATATTTGACAGTAGAAAATTGTTACTGTTACAATTTTCTACTGCTTCAATAGTTATTAATTCACTTTGAAAACTGTCTAAAATACAATTGTAACAATTTGATAACTGTCGAATAGCTATTAACAGTAGAAAATTGTAACTGTCGAAAGCTATTAACAGTTATAATTTGTTCTAATTGATAGCGGATAAAATTGACAGTTACAATTTAATAGAATTGATAGCTAATAAAATTGACAGTTACAATTTGATAGAATTGACAGCTAATAAAATTGACAGTTACAATTTGATAGAATTGACAGCTAATAAAATTGACAGTTACAATTTAATAGAATTGATAGCTAATAAAATTGACAGTTACAATTTGATAGAATTGATAGCTAATAAATTTTTTTTTTACTATTGTTCTATTAGTTACTGTTCTCTTAGAATTGACAGTTACAACTTGATTTACTAATAGTGAC
Organism: Iris macrosiphon; assembly: GCA_036927795.1. Classification (NCBI taxonomy): domain Eukaryota; kingdom Viridiplantae; phylum Streptophyta; class Magnoliopsida; order Asparagales; family Iridaceae; genus Iris; species Iris macrosiphon. The sequence goes on from JAYESA010000009.1 coordinate 10,604,927, forward strand.
TGTTTGCTTACAATTGTCAATTAGAATTGATTTCTTAGAATTGATTTTCACTATTAGCTTCTCACTATTTGCTTCTAATTGATAGCTAATAAAATTTGCTTCTCACCATTTGTTATAATTGATTTATTCTAAATAATTGATAATTACTGTAGCTTATTAATTTTCTACAAATTCAACAAGTTGATTTCGTAGCAAATACAAGTTGACTTCTAACAATTTTCAGTCACTGTAGCAATTTGTTTCAATTCCTCAATTAATTTATTCGTTTACTTGTCAAATTACTTAGTATATTGTCATTAGAGAACTTCTATACTGTGAGAGCTTCTCATTAGAAAACTTCTGATTAAAATATTTCGAAAGCTTCTGTTTAATCACCTAGTACTTTTAGAAAGCTTCTGATTAATCACTTAGTATTTCTGAAAGCAATCTAGGACCAAAAGAAAATAGTTTAGTAAAAGGAAATTGCAAATAAAACCTTCAAATCTAAAGTTTCAAAGTAGAGACAAACTCGGGCACAAGCCGAAAGGGTCCTTCTGTCAACCGGGTGTAAATAACCCTAAGCGACACGGTATTTAAGAGTCTTCGGACCACCGCTAGCTGGGAACCGGCCCCTACAGCTAACCTGAGTTGATCAACACTTGAAAAACTAAAGATTTTAAGATTGTTTAGCAAAGACCACCTAAACTATTATCTTGTAGAAGGCCAAGGAAAACCCAAGTCTAAAAAGAATCTCTTCAAGAAGAAGAAAACTTTCAGCCTAACCACCTCAATCATCATCACCAAAACTAAAAACCTAGAACTTATGTCAGACTCAGTTAGACCAGAAGCAATCATGCTTCACAAAGGTTCTTCGAGTTCCTTCAGGTCTGTAAGCTTTCAACCCCTTATTAACCTCTCTTACCATTCTGATGATTGGTGGTTGGATTCTGGAGCTAATGTTCACGTTTCGTTTGATCGCTCCTGTTTTTCAAACTATCAGGAATCAAGTGGAGGAGGTGTGACCCTAGGAGATGGCTCAACGGCACAAATAATTGGAAGAGGAAAAGTTAACCTGAAAATGACATCAGGAAAAATCTTAACTCTTCATGATGTTCTTCATGTGCCGTCTGTCAGGAGAAACCTAGTTAGTGGATCCCTTCTTGTAGCCTCAGGATACAAATTGTAATGGAGGCTAATAAAGTAGTTTTTTCTAAACATGACTCCTTTATAGGGAAAGGCTTTGTAAAAGACGGTCTTTTCATTTTAAGTACAATGAATAAAATGTCTGATTGTTCTCTCTTTGTCTCTAATATAGAATCATCAAATGTTTGGCATGGCAGACTAGGTTCTATTAAAAGAATGATGACCTTAGATCTTATTCCCAAGACTCCAATAGATGACTAACACAAATGTGAAATCTGTGTTCAAGCCAAACACACTAGATTACCATTCAAGTCTGCAGACTAGTAAAATCCCTCTATGGCCTGAAACAAGCTCCCAAACAATGGCACAACAAATTTGACAAAGTAATTTGTGAATATGGTTTCTTGTCAAATGAGTATGACAAATGTATATACTATAAAGGTACATGTAAAAGTTGTGTCATTTTATGCTTGTATGTAGATAACATCCTTATCCTAGGTTCATCACTGGAATTGATAAATACTACAAAGAACTATTTATCTAGCCAGTTTGATATGAAAGACCTAGGAGAAGCCAACTTAATTTTAGGAATGCAAGTGACCAAAGGCAAAGAGGGTTATACTCTATCTTTAGCACATTCAATTGAAAAAATGCTAAAAAGATTTGAGTTATTTGATAAGAAACCTGTCCTTACTCCTTATGACAGCAGTATTGTACTGAAAAAGAATGAAGGACCACCTTTGGAACAACACAAATACTCACAGATGATAGGCTCCCTTATGTACATAACATACAGGACAAGACCTGACATTGCATTTGCTATTGGGAGACTAAGTAGATATACCAGTAACCCAAATCAGTCACATTGGACTGCCTTGGATAGGGTATTTAGATATCTCAAGGGCACCCTAGATTACAAACTTCATTTTACTAGGCACCCTGATATCATAGAAGGTTATTCAGATGCAAACTGGGTAACCGACTCACATGATATAAAATCCACTACTGGATATATATTTACTCTAGGAGGATCTGCGATCTCCTGGAGCTCTTGTAAGCAAACTATCATAGCTAAGAGTACAATGGACTCTGAAATGATAGCTTTAGATACAACTTGTACAGAAGCTGAATGGCTTAAAAATCTTATTATGCATATACTTGTTTCTCTTAGTCCTGTTCCTGCAATTTCTATAAATTGTGATAATAAATCTGTTATTGAACTACTAAAGCATGATTCTGTGAATGCTAAGATGAACAGGCACCTGCAGCTGCGCTTCAAGTCAATCAAAAGCCTACTAGGCAAATATGTGGTTCTTGACTATATAAAGTCAGAAAAGAACCTTGCAGATCACTTGACGAAGGGTCTGTCTAGGACTTTGATCCTAGAATCATCGAGGGGGATGGGGTTAAGCCCATAAGTTAGTCACCAGCAGTGGCAACCCAACCGAGTCTGACTGGAGATCCCAAGAAGCCGGTTCAATGGGTAGAAATAAGCTGAACTTAGGTGACTTTATGGAACACTGACTCGAGATTAAAGTCTCATTAAAATAAAGCCCAAGCGGCTGTACATGTGTACAATGACTCCCCATCCCTATGGTGACAGTGTTCTTGTGTGATATGGTTAGGATGAGTTTAAACTCTTAATAGGTCCAAGCTGTAATGCTAGGTTGATTCATATCACCAACCATTAAGGACTTACCTATATGAGAGGTCGTGAAGGCCGCGACTATGGGACAGGGCGATCCCAGACAACTCTCATGAATGTGGAAAGTGCGCATGGCCATTTAAAAGCGCCACCCGATAGACCAAGGACCTCTAGCGTACTATGTGTGCTATTTTCTAAATCTGGTTCAAAGAAGTCTGATTCAAGGCATAGTCCATCAAGCACTTCTTCAGATTAAGGCAATAGTCACTACGTGAGATTCAAGGCTGTAGTCCATCTCATCTATGCATAGTATTTTACTGCCCAGATGCTCTCTCTCTTTCTATTTACTTCACTCTTATCTCTGTTTCGGAACTTGACCTTTTGGGGGGGGGGATTGTTGGTTTTTGCTTTGTTCTTTTGCAAAAGTTCAATTCCTCTTTCTTTCTTTAGTCCCACATCGGATGGGGCAAAGCCTTCCTATGTACATATATTACTTTCTCCTCTTTGCTCTATTAAGTTGTTGTGTGGGGAACCCCTTGGGCCACACGCGCGCGCCGCCGCCGCCGCCCGGCCCGGCTCGGCTCGGTTCGGTTCGGCGCGCGTAACGGGTGCGGGTACGCGCCCACATCTGCGGGCGCCGAATGCCGATCCGATTTCCTCTTCGGGTTCGGGCTGGGACCCTAAAATACTTTTTGCTCCTCTTCTTCATTTATTTTTCTAAACGTTGGAATCTATTTCTGAACGTTACAAAATGTTTCTAAACCGGTTTTGTGTCCAGGTTCGTTATTTATTCTCTTGTGTAACGTCTGAATTAATAGAGAATTAATTGTGACCGTTACACAACAGCTTTATATATATCGGACTGTTTTCTTTGTAAATCAGATCAGAAATTATTTCTTACGAAACCTCTGTCAACATTCTTCCAGTTCTTCGTCTTCATCTCCAAGCTCTGGGCAGAGCTAAGTCCTGGTCGTTCTCTCCAAGTCGTGTGCGGCAACGAGATACCGGTAGTGCGGGGGTTTTACCACTAGGAGCTTCGGGAACGTCTGCACACAGATCCCGAATAAACTCTTAGGGCAGTGCTTCGTGCACGACTTCCCCAGAGGCCGGTAACATCTAATTTTATTTTTGTATTCTGAAATTTTACAATAAGAAAAGACATAAAAATTCTAACAATCTAAGAGTTTATTTTCTTTGGCTACTATGTCTCTGTTGGTGTAGTAAAGATTCCATCCTTTTTATGGCATGCTTAATTCGAAGAAAGCTGCATTCTTTTGCTACTGTGAAGTATGTAATGTTATAAAATTGATTCCTTTCTAATTGATTTTGTTTTCCAAACCACTTCTATTCACTAGTTAGTACTGAATGTACCTGCTGTATATTAAAATTGATTTCTAGAAACATAGTTCTAAGTAGCTACTGAAAGTTGCATTCTTTTGCTACTGTTGCATTCTTAAGAATTGATTTCTAAAACATACTGTACCAACATACTAATTTATTTGTTTTAATTGATTTCTAGAAATTGTTCACAATTTGTTCTATAGCAATTTCTAAGTAGCTACTGTGACTTAGTTCTAAGTGGCTACTGTAAGTTAAGAGTTGTTAAAATTTCTAACTAGAAGTTGTAAGTTAGACTTGTTACAATTTTAAAGAATTTTCTTTACTTTAATTTAAATTCACTATTGTTACAATATTTGACAGTAGAAAATTGTTACTGTTACAATTTTCTACTGCTTCAATAGTTATTAATTCACTTTGAAAACTGTCTAAAATACAATTGTAACAATTTGATAACTGTCGAATAGCTATTAACAGTAGAAAATTGTAACTGTCGAAAGCTATTAACAGTTATAATTTGTTCTAATTGATAGCGGATAAAATTGACAGTTACAATTTAATAGAATTGATAGCTAATAAAATTGACAGTTACAATTTGATAGAATTGACAGCTAATAAAATTGACAGTTACAATTTGATAGAATTGACAGCTAATAAAATTGACAGTTACAATTTAATAGAATTGATAGCTAATAAAATTGACAGTTACAATTTGATAGAATTGATAGCTAATAAATTTTTTTTTTACTATTGTTCTATTAGTTACTGTTCTCTTAGAATTGACAGTTACAACTTGATATACTAATAGTGACTGTTTGCTTACAATTGTCAATTAGAATTGATTTCTTAGAATTGATTTTCACTATTAGCTTCTCACTATTTGCTTCTAATTGATAGCTAATAAAATTTGCTTCTCACCATTTGTTATAATTGATTTATTCTAAATAATTGATAATTACTGTAGCTTATTAATTTTCTACAAATTCAACAAGTTGATTTCGTAGCAAATACAAGTTGACTTCTAACAATTTTCAGTCACTGTAGCAATTTGTTTCAATTCCTCAATTAATTTATTCGTTTACTTGTCAAATTGCTTAGTATATTGTCATTAAAGAACTTCTATACTGTGAGAGCTTCTCATTAGAAAACTTCTGATTAAAATATTTCGAAAGCTTCTGTTTAATCACCTAGTACTTTTAGAAAGCTTCTGATTAATCACTTAGTATTTCTGAAAGCAATCTAGGACCAAAAGAAAATAGTTTAGTAAAAGGAAATTGCAAATAAAACCTTCAAATCTAAAGTTTCAAAGTAGAGACAAACTCGGGCACAAGCCGAAAGGGTCCTTCTGTCAACCGGGTGTAAATAACCCTAAGCGACACGGTATTTAAGAGTCTTCGGACCACCGCTAGCTGGGAACCGGCCCCTACAGCTAACCTGAGTTGATCAACACTTGAAAAACTAAAGATTTTAAGATTGTTTAGCAAAGACCACCTAAACTATTATCTTGTAGAAGGCCAAGGAAAACCCAAGTCTAAAAAGAATTTCTTCAAGAAGAAGAAAACTTTCAGCCTAACCACCTCAATCATCATCACCAAAACTAAAAACCTAGAACTTCTGTCAGACTCAGTTAGACCAGAAGCAATCATGCTTCACAAAGGTTCTTCGAGTTCCTTCAGGTCTGTAAGCTTTCAACCCCTTATTAACCTCTCTTACCATTCTGATGATTGGTGGTTGGATTCTGGAGCTAATGTTTACGTTTCGTTTGATCGCTCCTGTTTTTCAAACTATCAGGAATCAAGTGGAGGAGGTGTGACCCTAGGAGATGGCTCAACGGCACAAATAATTGGAAGAGGAAAAGTTAACCTGAAAATGACATCAGGAAAAATCTTAACTCTTCATGATGTTCTTTATGTGCCGTCTGTCAGGAGAAACCTAGTTAGTGGATCCCTTCTTGTAGCCTCAGGATACAAATTGTAATGGAGGCTAATAAAGTAGTTTTTTCTAAACATGACTCCTTTATAGGGAAAGGCTTTGTAAAAGACGGTCTTTTCATTTTAAGTACAATGAATAAAATGTCTGATTGTTCTCTCTTTGTCTCTAATATAGAATCATCAAATGTTTGGCATGGCAGACTAGGTTCTATTAAAAGAATGATGACCTTAGATCTTATTCCCAAGACTCCAATAGATGACTAACACAAATGTGAAATCTGTGTTCAAGCCAAACACACTAGATTACCATTCAAGTCTGCAGACTAGTAAAATCCCTCTATGGCCTGAAACAAGCTCCCAAACAATGGCACAACAAATTTGACAAAGTAATTTGTGAATATGGTTTCTTGTCAAATGAGTATGACAAATGTATATACTATAAAGGTACATGTAAAAGTTGTGTCATTTTATGCTTGTATGTAGATAACATCCTTATCCTAGGTTCATCACTGGAATTGATAAATACTACAAAGAACTATTTATCTAGCCAGTTTGATATGAAAGACCTAGGAGAAGCCAACTTAATTTTAGGAATGCAAGTGACCAAAGGCAAAGAGGGTTATACTCTATCTTTAGCACATTCAATTGAAAAAATGCTAAAAAGATTTGAGTTATTTGATAAGAAACCTGTCCTTACTCCTTATGACAGCAGTATTGTACTGAAAAAGAATGAAGGACCACCTTTGGAACAACACAAATACTCACAGATGATAGGCTCCCTTATGTACATAACATACAGGACAAGACCTGACATTGCATTTGCTATTGGGAGACTAAGTAGATATACCAGTAACCCAAATCAGTCACATTGGACTGCCTTGGATAGGGTATTTAGATATCTCAAGGGCACCCTAGATTACAAACTTCATTTTACTAGGCACCCTGATATCATAGAAGGTTATTCAGATGCAAACTGGGTAACCGACTCACATGATATAAAATCCACTACTGGATATATATTTACTCTAGGAGGATCTGCGATCTCCTGGAGCTCTTGTAAGCAAACTATCATAGCTAAGAGTACAATGGACTCTGAAATGATAGCTTTAGATACAACTTGTACAGAAGCTGAATGGCTTAAAAATCTTATTATGCATATACTTGTTTCTCTTAGTCCTGTTCCTGCAATTTCTATAAATTGTGATAATAAATCTGTTATTGAACTACTAAAGCATGATTCTGTGAATGCTAAGATGAACAGGCACCTGCAGCTGCGCTTCAAGTCAATCAAAAGCCTACTAGGCAAATATGTGGTTCTTGACTATATAAAGTCAGAAAAGAACCTTGCAGATCACTTGACGAAGGGTCTGTCTAGGACTTTGATCCTAGAATCATCGAGGGGGATGGGGTTAAGCCCATAAGTTAGTCACCAGCAGTGGCAACCCAACCGAGTCTGACTGGAGATCCCAAGAAGCCGGTTCAATGGGTAGAAACAAGCTGAACTTAGGTGACTTTATGGAACACTGACTCGAGATTAAAGTCTCATTAAAATAAAGCCCAAGCGGCTGTACATGTGTACAATGACTCCCCATCCCTATGGTGACAGTGTTCTTGTGTGATATGGTTAGGATGAGTTTAAACTCTTAATAGGTCCAAGCTGTAATGCTAGGTTGATTCATATCACCAACCATTAAGGACTTACCTATATGAGAGGTCGTGAAGGCCGCGACTATGGGACAGGGCGATCCCAGACAACTCTCATGAATGTGGAAAGTGCGCATGGCCATTTAAAAGCGCCACCCGATAGACCAAGGACCTCTAGCGTACTATGTGTGCTATTTTCTAAATCTGGTTCAAAGAAGTCTGATTCAAGGCATAGTCCATCAAGCACTTCTTCAGATTAAGGCAATAGTCACTACGTGAGATTCAAGGCTGTAGTCCATCTCATCTATGCATAGTATTTTACTGCCCAGATGCTCTCTCTCTTTCTATTTACTTCACTCTTATCTCTGTTTCGGAACTTGACCTTTTGGGGGGGGGGATTATTGGTTTTTGCTTTGTTCTTTTGCAAAAGTTCAATTCCTCTTTCTTTCTTTAGTCCCACATCGGATGGGGCAAAGCCTTCCTATGTACATATATTACTTTCTCCTCTTTGCTCTATTAAGTTGTTGTGTGGGGAACCCCTTGGGCCACACGCGCGCGCCGCCGCCGCCGCCCGGCCCGGCTCGGCTCGGTTCGGTTCGGCGCGCGTAACGGGTGCGGGTACGCGCCCACATCTGCGGGCGCCGAATGCCGATCCGATTTCCTCTTCGGGTTCGGGCTGGGACCCTAAAATACTTTTTGCTCCTCTTCTTCATTTATTTTTCTAAACGTTGGAATCTATTTCTGAACGTTACAAAATGTTTCTAAACCGGTTTTGTGTCCAGGTTCGTTATTTATTCTCTTGTGTAACGTCTGAATTAATAGAGAATTAATTGTGACCGTTACACAACAGCTTTATATATATCGGACTGTTTTCTTTGTAAATCAGATCAGAAATTATTTCTTACGAAACCTCTGTCAACATTCTTCCAGTTCTTCGTCTTCATCTCCAAGCTCTGGGCAGAGCTAAGTCCTGGTCGTTCTCTCCAAGTCGTGTGCGGCAACGAGATACCGGTAGTGCGGGGGTTTTACCACTAGGAGCTTCGGGAACGTCTGCACACAGATCCCGAATAAACTCTTAGGGCAGTGCTTCGTGCACGACTTCCCCAGAGGCCGGTAACATCTAATTTTATTTTTGTATTCTGAAATTTTACAATAAGAAAAGACATAAAAATTCTAACAATCTAAGAGTTTATTTTCTTTGGCTACTATGTCTCTGTTGGTGTAGTAAAGATTCCATCCTTTTTATGGCATGCTTAATTCGAAGAAAGCTGCATTCTTTTGCTACTGTGAAGTATGTAATGTTATAAAATTGATTCCTTTCTAATTGATTTTGTTTTCCAAACCACTTCTATTCACTAGTTAGTACTGAATGTACCTGCTGTATATTAAAATTGATTTCTAGAAACATAGTTCTAAGTAGCTACTGAAAGTTGCATTCTTTTGCTACTGTTGCATTCTTAAGAATTGATTTCTAAAACATACTGTACCAACATACTAATTTATTTGTTTTAATTGATTTCTAGAAATTGTTCACAATTTGTTCTATAGCAATTTCTAAGTAGCTACTGTGACTTAGTTCTAAGTGGCTACTGTAAGTTAAGAGTTGTTAAAATTTCTAACTAGAAGTTGTAAGTTAGACTTGTTACAATTTTAAAGAATTTTCTTTACTTTAATTTAAATTCACTATTGTTACAATATTTGACAGTAGAAAATTGTTACTGTTACAATTTTCTACTGCTTCAATAGTTATTAATTCACTTTGAAAACTGTCTAAAATACAATTGTAACAATTTGATAACTGTCGAATAGCTATTAACAGTAGAAAATTGTAACTGTCGAAAGCTATTAACAGTTATAATTTGTTCTAATTGATAGCGGATAAAATTGACAGTTACAATTTAATAGAATTGATAGCTAATAAAATTGACAGTTACAATTTGATAGAATTGACAGCTAATAAAATTGACAGTTACAATTTGATAGAATTGACAGCTAATAAAATTGACAGTTACAATTTAATAGAATTGATAGCTAATAAAATTGACAGTTACAATTTGATAGAATTGATAGCTAATAAATTTTTTTTTTACTATTGTTCTATTAGTTACTGTTCTCTTAGAATTGACAGTTACAACTTGATTTACTAATAGTGACTGTTTGCTTACAATTGTCAATTAGAATTGATTTCTTAGAATTGATTTTCACTATTAGCTTCTCACTATTTGCTTCTAATTGATAGCTAATAAAATTTGCTTCTCACCATTTGTTATAATTGATTTATTCTAAATAATTGATAATTACTGTAGCTTATTAATTTTCTACAAATTCAACAAGTTGATTTCGTAGCAAATACAAGTTGACTTCTAACAATTTTCAGTCACTGTAGCAATTTGTTTCAATTCCTCAATTAATTTATTCGTTTACTTGTCAAATTGCTTAGTATATTGTCATTAGAGAACTTCTATACTGTGAGAGCTTCTCATTAGAAAACTTCTGATTAAAATATTTCGAAAGCTTCTGTTTAATCACCTAGTACTTTTAGAAAGCTTCTGATTAATCACTTAGTATTTCTGAAAGCAATCTAGGACCAAAAGAAAATAGTTTAGTAAAAGGAAATTGCAAATAAAACCTTCAAATCTAAAGTTTCAAAGTAGAGACAAACTCGGGCACAAGCCGAAAGGGTCCTTCTGTCAACCGGGTGTAAATAATCCTAAGCGACACGGTATTTAAGAGTCTTCGGACCACCGCTAGCTGGGAACCGGCCCCTACAGCTAACCTGAGTTGATCAACACTTGAAAAACTAAAGATTTTAAGATTGTTTAGCAAAGACCACCTAAACTATTATCTTGTAGAAGGCCAAGGAAAACCCAAGTCTAAAAAGAATTTCTTCAAGAAGAAGAAAACTTTCAGCCTAACCACCTCAATCATCATCACCAAAACTAAAAACCTAGAACTTCTGTCAGACTCAGTTAGACCAGAAGCAATCATGCTTCACAAAGGTTCTTCGAGTTCCTTCAGGTCTGTAAGCTTTCAACCCCTTATTAACCTCTCTTACCATTCTGATGATTGGTGGTTGGATTCTGGAGCTAATGTTCACGTTTCGTTTGATCGCTCCTGTTTTTCAAACTATCAGGAATCAAGTGGAGGAGGTGTGACCCTAGGAGATGGCTCAACGGCACAAATAATTGGAAGAGGAAAAGTTAACCTGAAAATGACATCAGGAAAAATCTTAACTCTTCATGATGTTCTTCATGTGCCGTCTGTCAGGAGAAACCTAGTTAGTGGATCCCTTCTTGTAGCCTCAGGATACAAATTGTAATGGAGGCTAATAAAGTAGTTTTTTCTAAACATGACTCCTTTATAGGGAAAGGCTTTGTAAAAGACGGTCTTTTCATTTTAAGTACAATGAATAAAATGTCTGATTGTTCTCTCTTTGTCTCTAATATAGAATCATCAAATGTTTGGCATGGCAGACTAGGTTCTATTAAAAGAATGATGACCTTAGATCTTATTCCCAAGACTCCAATAGATGACTAACACAAATGTGAAATCTGTGTTCAAGCCAAACACACTAGATTACCATTCAAGTCTGCAGACTAGTAAAATCCCTCTATGGCCTGAAACAAGCTCCCAAACAATGGCACAACAAATTTGACAAAGTAATTTGTGAATATGGTTTCTTGTCAAATGAGTATGACAAATGTATATACTATAAAGGTACATGTAAAAGTTGTGTCATTTTATGCTTGTATGTAGATAACATCCTTATCCTAGGTTCATCACTGGAATTGATAAATACTACAAAGAACTATTTATCTAGCCAGTTTGATATGAAAGACCTAGGAGAAGCCAACTTAATTTTAGGAATGCAAGTGACCAAAGGCAAAGAGGGTTATACTCTATCTTTAGCACATTCAATTGAAAAAATGCTAAAAAGATTTGAGTTATTTGATAAGAAACCTGTCCTTACTCCTTATGACAGCAGTATTGTACTGAAAAAGAATGAAGGACCACCTTTGGAACAACACAAATACTCACAGATGATAGGCTCCCTTATGTACATAACATACAGGACAAGACCTGACATTGCATTTGCTATTGGGAGACTAAGTAGATATACCAGTAACCCAAATCAGTCACATTGGACTGCCTTGGATAGGGTATTTAGATATCTCAAGGGCACCCTAGATTACAAACTTCATTTTACTAGGCACCCTGATATCATAGAAGGTTATTCAGATGCAAACTGGGTAACCGACTCACATGATATAAAATCCACTACTGGATATATATTTACTCTAGGAGGATCTGCGATCTCCTGGAGCTCTTGTAAGCAAACTATCATAGCTAAGAGTACAATGGACTCTGAAATGATAGCTTTAGATACAACTTGTACAGAAGCTGAATGGCTTAAAAATCTTATTATGCATATACTTGTTTCTCTTAGTCCTGTTCCTGCAATTTCTATAAATTGTGATAATAAATCTGTTATTGAACTACTAAAGCATGATTCTGTGAATGCTAAGATGAACAGGCACCTGCAGCTGCGCTTCAAGTCAATCAAAAGCCTACTAGGCAAATATGTGGTTCTTGACTATATAAAGTCAGAAAAGAACCTTGCAGATCACTTGACGAAGGGTCTGTCTAGGACTTTGATCCTAGAATCATCGAGGGGGATGGGGTTAAGCCCATAAGTTAGTCACCAGCAGTGGCAACCCAACCGAGTCTGACTGGAGATCCCAAGAAGCCGGTTCAATGGGTAGAAACAAGCTGAACTTAGGTGACTTTATGGAACACTGACTCGAGATTAAAGTCTCATTAAAATAAAGCCCAAGCGGCTGTACATGTGTACAATGACTCCTCATCCCTATGGTGACAGTGTTCTTGTGTGATATGGTTAGGATGAGTTTAAACTCTTAATAGGTCCAAGCTGTAATGCTAGGTTGATTCATATCACCAACCATTAAGGACTTACCTATATGAGAGGTCGTGAAGGCCGCGACTATGGGACAGGGCGATCCCAGACAACTCTCATGAATGTGGAAAGTGCGCATGGCCATTTAAAAGCGCCACCCGATAGACCAAGGACCTCTAGCGTACTATGTGTGCTATTTTCTAAATCTGGTTCAAAGAAGTCTGATTCAAGGCATAGTCCATCAAGCACTTCTTCAGATTAAGGCAATAGTCACTACGTGAGATTCAAGGCTGTAGTCCATCTCATCTATGCATAGTATTTTACTGCCCAGATGCTCTCTCTCTTTCTATTTACTTCACTCTTATCTCTGTTTCGGAACTTGACCTTTTGGGGGGGGGATTGTTGGTTTTTGCTTTGTTCTTTTGCAAAAGTTCAATTCCTCTTTCTTTCTTTAGTCCCACATCGGATGGGGCAAAGCCTTCCTATGTACATATATTACTTTCTCCTCTTTGCTCTATTAAGTTGTTGTGTGGGGAACCCCTTGGGCCACAAGCGCGCGCCGCCGCCGTCGCCCGGCCCGGCTCGGCTCGGTTCGGTTCGGCGCGCGTAACGGGTGCGGGTACGCGCCCACATCTGCGGGCGCCGAATGCCGATCCGATTTCCTCTTCGGGTTCGGGCTGGGACCCTAAAATACTTTTTGCTCCTCTTCTTCATTTATTTTTCTAAACGTTGGAATCTATTTCTGAACGTTACAAAATGTTTCTAAACCGGTTTTGTGTCCAGGTTCGTTATTTATTCTCTTGTGTAACGTCTGAATTAATAGAGAATTAATTGTGACCGTTACACAACAGCTTTATATATATCGGACTGTTTTCTTTGTAAATCAGATCAGAAATTATTTCTTACGAAACCTCTGTCAACATTCTTCCAGTTCTTCGTCTTCATCTCCAAGCTCTGGGCAGAGCTAAGTCCTGGTCGTTCTCTCCAAGTCGTGTGCGGCAACGAGATACCGGTAGTGCGGGGATTTTACCACTAGGAGCTTCGGGAACGTCTGCACACAGATCCCGAATAAACTCTTAGGGCAGTGCTTCGTGCACGACTTCCCCAGAGGCCGGTAACATCTAATTTTATTTTTGTATTCTGAAATTTTACAATAAGAAAAGACATAAAAATTCTAACAATCTAAGAGTTTATTTTCTTTGGCTACTATGTCTCTGTTGGTGTAGTAAAGATTCCATCCTTTTTATGGCATGCTTAATTCGAAGAAAGCTGCATTCTTTTGCTACTGTGAAGTATGTAATGTTATAAAATTGATTCCTTTCTAATTGATTTTGTTTTCCAAACCACTTCTATTCACTAGTTAGTACTGAATGTACCTGCTGTATATTAAAATTGATTTCTAGAAACATAGTTCTAAGTAGCTACTGAAAGTTGCATTCTTTTGCTACTGTTGCATTCTTAAGAATTGATTTCTAAAACATACTGTACCAACATACTCATTTATTTGTTTTAATTGATTTCTAGAAATTGTTCACAATTTGTTCTATAGCAATTTCTAAGTAGCTACTGTGACTTAGTTCTAAGTGGCTACTGTAAGTTAAGAGTTGTTAAAATTTCTAACTAGAAGTTGTAAGTTAGACTTGTTACAATTTTAAAGAATTTTCTTTACTTTAATTTAAATTCACTATTGTTACAATATTTGACAGTAGAAAATTGTTACTGTTACAATTTTCTACTGCTTCAATAGTTATTAATTCACTTTGAAAACTGTCTAAAATACAATTGTAACAATTTGATAACTGTCGAATAGCTATTAACAGTAGAAAATTGTAACTGTCGAAAGCTATTAACAGTTATAATTTGTTCTAATTGATAGCGGATAAAATTGACAGTTACAATTTAATAGAATTGATAGCTAATAAAATTGACAGTTACAATTTGATAGAATTGACAACTAATAAAATTGACAGTTACAATTTGATAGAATTGACAGCTAATAAAATTGACAGTTACAATTTAATAGAATTGATAGCTAATAAAATTGACAGTTACAATTTGATAGAATTGATAGCTAATAAATTTTTTTTTTACTATTGTTCTATTAGTTACTCTTCTCTTAGAATTGACAGTTACAACTTGATTTACTAATAGTGACTGTTTGCTTACAATTGTCAATTAGAATTGATTTCTTAGAATTGATTTTCACTATTAGCTTCTCACTATTTGCTTCTAATTGATAGCTAATAAAATTTGCTTCTCACCATTTGTTATAATTGATTTATTCTAAATAATTGATAATTACTGTAGCTTATTAATTTTCTACAAATTCAACAAGTTGATTTCGTAGCAAATACAAGTTGACTTCTAACAATTTTCAGTCACTGTAGCAATTTGTTTCAATTCCTCAATTAATTTATTCGTTTACTTGTCAAATTGCTTAGTATATTGTCATTAGAGAACTTCTATACTGTGAGAGCTTCTCATTAGAAAACTTCTGATTAAAATATTTCGAAAGCTTCTGTTTAATCACCTAGTACTTTTAGAAAGCTTCTGATTAATCACTTAGTATTTCTGAAAGCAATCTAGGACCAAAAGAAAATAGTTTAGTAAAAGGAAATTGCAAATAAAACCTTCAAATCTAAAGTTTCAAAGTAGAGACAAACTCGGGCACAAGCCGAAAGGGTCCTTCTGTCAACCGGGTGTAAATAACCCTAAGCGACACGGTATTTAAGAGTCTTCGGACCACCGCTAGCTGGGAACCGGCCCCTACAGCTAACCTGAGTTGATCAACACTTGAAAAACTAAAGATTTTAAGATTGTTTAGCAAAGACCACCTAAACTATTATCTTGTAGAAGGCCAAGGAAAATCCAAGTCTAAAAAGAATTTCTTCAAGAAGAAGAAAACTTTCAGCCTAACCACCTCAATCATCATCACCAAAACTAAAAACCTAGAACTTCTGTCAGACTCAGTTAGACCAGAAGCAATCATGCTTCACAAAGGTTCTTCGAGTTCCTTCAGGTCTGTAAGCTTTCAACCCCTTATTAACCTCTCTTACCATTCTGATGATTGGTGGTTGGATTCTGGAGCTAATGTTCACGTTTCGTTTGATCGCTCATGTTTTTCAAACTATCAGGAATCAAGTGGAGGAGGTGTGACCCTAGGAGATGGCTCAACGGCACAAATAATTGGAAGAGGAAAAGTTAACCTGAAAATGACATCAGGAAAAATCTTAACTCTTCATGATGTTCTTCATGTGCCGTCTGTCAGGAGAAACCTAGTTAGTGGATCCCTTCTTGTAGCCTCAGGATACAAATTGTAATGGAGGCTAATAAAGTAGTTTTTTCTAAACATGACTCCTTTATAGGGAAAGGCTTTGTAAAAGACGGTCTTTTCATTTTAAGTACAATGAATAAAATGTCTGATTGTTCTCTCTTTGTCTCTAATATAGAATCATCAAATGTTTGGCATGGCAGACTAGGTTCTATTAAAAGAATGATGACCTTAGATCTTATTCCCAAGACTCCAATAGATGACTAACACAAATGTGAAATCTGTGTTCAAGCCAAACACACTAGATTACCATTCAAGTCTGCAGACTAGTAAAATCCCTCTATGGCCTGAAACAAGCTCCCAAACAATGGCACAACAAATTTGACAAAGTAATTTGTGAATATGGTTTCTTGTCAAATGAGTATGACAAATGTATATACTATAAAGGTACATGTAAAAGTTGTGTCATTTTATGCTTGTATGTAGATAACATCCTTATCCTAGGTTCATCACTGGAATTGATAAATACTACAAAGAACTATTTATCTAGCCAGTTTGATATGAAAGACCTAGGAGAAGCCAACTTAATTTTAGGAATGCAAGTGACCAAAGGCAAAGAGGGTTATACTCTATCTTTAGCACATTCAATTGAAAAAATGCTAAAAAGATTTGAGTTATTTGATAAGAAACCTGTCCTTACTCCTTATGACAGCAGTATTGTACTGAAAAAGAATGAAGGACCACCTTTGGAACAACACAAATACTCACAGATGATAGGCTCCCTTATGTACATAACATACAGGACAAGACCTGACATTGCATTTGCTATTGGGAGACTAAGTAGATATACCAGTAACCCAAATCAGTCACATTGGACTGCCTTGGATAGGGTATTTAGATATATCTCAAGGGCACCCTAGATTACAAACTTTATTTTACTAGGCACCCTGATATCATAGAAGGTTATTCAGATGCAAACTGGGTAACCGACTCACATGATATAAAATCCACTACTGGATATATATTTACTCTAGGAGGATCTGCGATCTCCTGGAGCTCTTGTAAGCAAACTATCATAGCTAAGAGTACAATGGACTCTGAAATGATAGCTTTAGATACAACTTGTACAGAAGCTGAATGGCTTAAAAATCTTATTATGCATATACTTGTTTCTCTTAGTCCTGTTCCTGCAATTTCTATAAATTGTGATAATAAATCTGTTATTGAACTACTAAAGCATGATTCTGTGAATGCTAAGATGAACAGGCACCTGCAGCTGCGCTTCAAGTCAATCAAAAGCCTACTAGGCAAATATGTGGTTCTTGACTATATAAAGTCAGAAAAGAACCTTGCAGATCACTTGACGAAGGGTCTGTCTAGGACTTTGATCCTAGAATCATCGAGGGGGATGGGGTTAAGCCCATAAGTTAGTCACCAGCAGTGGCAACCCAACCGAGTCTGACTGGAGATCCCAAGAAGCCGGTTCAATGGGTAGAAACAAGCTGAACTTAGGTGACTTTATGGAACACTGACTCGAGATTAAAGTCTCATTAAAATAAAGCCCAAGCGGCTGTACATGTGTACAATGACTCCCCATCCCTATGGTGACAGTGTTCTTATGTGATATGGTTAGGATGAGTTTAAACTCTTAATAGGTCCAAGCTGTAATGCTAGGTTGATTCATATCACCAACCATTAAGGACTTACCTATATGAGAGGTCGTGAAGGCCGCGACTATGGGACAGGGCGATCCCAGACAACTCTCATGAATGTGGAAAGTGCGCATGGCCATTTAAAAGCGCCACCCGATAGACCAAGGACCTCTAGCGTACTATGTGTGCTATTTTCTAAATCTGGTTCAAAGAAGTCTGATTCAAGGCATAGTCCATCAAGCACTTCTTCAGATTAAGGCAATAGTCACTACGTGAGATTCAAGGCTGTAGTCCATCTCATCTATGCATAGTATTTTACTGCCCAGATGCTCTCTCTCTTTCTATTTACTTCACTCTTATCTCTGTTTCGGAACTTGACCTTTTGGGGGGGGATTGTTGGTTTTTGCTTTGTTCTTTTGCAAAAGTTCAATTCCTCTTTCTTTCTTTAGTCCCACATCGGATGGGGCAAAGCCTTCCTATGTACATATATTACTTTCTCCTCTTTGCTCTATTAAGTTGTTGTGTGGGGAACCCCTTGGGCCACACGCGCGCGCCGCCGCCGCCGCCCGGCCCGGCTCGGCTCGGTTCGGTTCGGCGCGCGTAACGGGTGCGGGTACGCGCCCACATCTGCGGGCGCCGAATGTCGATCCGATTTCCTCTTCGGGTTCGGGCTGGGACCCTAAAATACTTTTTGCTCCTCTTCTTCATTTATTTTTCTAAACGTTGGAATCTATTTCTGAACGTTACAAAATGTTTCTAAACCGGTTTTGTGTCCAGGTTCGTTATTTATTCTCTTGTGTAACGTCTGAATTAATAGAGAATTAATTGTGACCGTTACACAACAGCTTTATATATATCGGACTGTTTTCTTTGTAAATCAGATCAGAAATTATTTCTTACGAAACCTCTGTCAACATTCTTCCAGTTCTTCGTCTTCATCTCCAAGCTCTGGGCAGAGCTAAGTCCTGGTCGTTCTCTCCAAGTCGTGTGCGGCAACGAGATACCGGTAGTGCGGGGGTTTTACCACTAGGAGCTTCGGGAACGTCTGCACACAGATCCCGAATAAACTCTTAGGGCAGTGCTTCGTGCACGACTTCTCCAGAGGCCGGTAACATCTAATTTTATTTTTGTATTCTGAAATTTTACAATAAGAAAAGACATAAAAATTCTAACAATCTAAGAGTTTATTTTCTTTGGCTACTATGTCTCTGTTGGTGTAGTAAAGATTCCATCCTTTTTATGGCATGCTTAATTCGAAGAAAGCTGCATTCTTTTGCTACTGTGAAGTATGTAATGTTATAAAATTGATTCCTTTCTAATTGATTTTGTTTTCCAAACCACTTCTATTCACTAGTTAGTACTGAATGTACCTGCTGTATATTAAAATTGATTTCTAGAAACATAGTTCTAAGTAGCTACTGAAAGTTGCATTCTTTTGCTACTGTTGCATTCTTAAGAATTGATTTCTAAAACATACTGTACCAACATACTAATTTATTTGTTTTAATTGATTTCTAGAAATTGTTCACAATTTGTTCTATAGCAATTTCTAAGTAGCTACTGTGACTTAGTTCTAAGTGGCTACTGTAAGTTAAGAGTTGTTAAAATTTCTAACTAGAAGTTGTAAGTTAGACTTGTTACAATTTTAAAGAATTTTCTTTACTTTAATTTAAATTCACTATTGTTACAATATTTGACAGTAGAAAATTGTTACTGTTACAATTTTCTACTGCTTCAATAGTTATTAATTCACTTTGAAAACTGTCTAAAATACAATTGTAACAATTTGATAACTGTCGAATAGCTATTAACAGTAGAAAATTGTAACTGTCGAAAGCTATTAACAGTTATAATTTGTTCTAATTGATAGCGGATAAAATTGACAGTTACAATTTAATAGAATTGATAGCTAATAAAATTGACAGTTACAATTTGATAGAATTGACAGCTAATAAAATTGACAGTTACAATTTGATAGAATTGACAGCTAATAAAATTGACAGTTACAATTTAATAGAATTGATAGCTAATAAAATTGACAGTTACAATTTGATAGAATTGATAGCTAATAAATTTTTTTTTTACTATTGTTCTATTAGTTACTGTTCTCTTAGAATTGACAGTTACAACTTGATTTACTAATAGTGACTGTTTGCTTACAATTGTCAATTAGAATTGATTTTCACTATTAGCTTCTCACTATTTGCTTCTAATTGATAGCTAATAAAATTTGCTTCTCACCATTTGTTATAATTGATTTATTCTAAATAATTGATAATTACTGTAGCTTATTAATTTTCTACAAATTCAACAAGTTGATTTCGTAGCAAATACAAGTTGACTTCTAACAATTTTCAGTCACTGTAGCAATTTGTTTCAATTCCTCAATTAATTTATTCGTTTACTTGTCAAATTGCTTAGTATATTGTCATTAGAGAACTTCTATACTGTGAGAGCTTCTCATTAGAAAACTTCTGATTAAAATATTTCGAAAGCTTCTGTTTAATCACCTAGTACTTTTAGAAAGCTTCTGATTAATCACTTAGTATTTCTGAAAGCAATCTAGGACCAAAAGAAAATAGTTTAGTAAAAGGAAATTGCAAATAAAACCTTCAAATCTAAAGTTTCAAAGTAGAGACAAACTCGGGCACAAGCCGAAAGGGTCCTTCTGTCAACCGGGTGTAAATAACCCTAAGCGACACGGTATTTAAGAGTCTTCGGACCATCGCTAGCTGGGAACCGGCCCCTACAGCTAACCTGAGTTGATCAACACTTGAAAAACTAAAGATTTTAAGATTGTTTAGCAAAGACCACCTAAACTATTATCTTGTAGAAGGCCAAGGAAAACCCAAGTCTAAAAAGAATTTCTTCAAGAAGAAGAAAACTTTCAGCCTAACCACCTCAATCATCATCACCAAAACTAAAAACCTAGAACTTCTGTCAGACTCAGTTAGACCAGAAGCAATCATGCTTCACAAAGGTTCTTCGAGTTCCTTCAGGTCTGTAAGCTTTCAACCCCTTATTAACCTCTCTTACCATTCTGATGATTGGTGGTTGGATTCTGGAGCTAATGTTCACGTTTCGTTTGATCGCTCCTGTTTTTCAAACTATCAGGAATCAAGTGGAGGAGGTGTGACCCTAGGAGATGGCTCAACGGCACAAATAATTGGAAGAGGAAAAGTTAACCTGAAAATGACATCAGGAAAAATCTTAACTCTTCATGATGTTCTTCATGTGCCGTCTGTCAGGAGAAACCTAGTTAGTGGATCCCTTCTTGTAGCCTCAGGATACAAATTGTAATGGAGGCTAATAAAGTAGTTTTTTCTAAACATGACTCCTTTATAGGGAAAGGCTTTGTAAAAGACGGTCTTTTCATTTTAAGTACAATGAATAAAATGTCTGATTGTTCTCTCTTTGTCTCTAATATAGAATCATCAAATGTTTGGCATGGCAGACTAGGTTCTATTAAAAGAATGATGACCTTAGATCTTATTCCCAAGACTCCAATAGATGACTAACACAAATGTGAAATCTGTGTTCAAGCCAAACACACTAGATTACCATTCAAGTCTGCAGACTAGTAAAATCCCTCTATGGCCTGAAACAAGCTCCCAAACAATGGCACAACAAATTTGACAAAGTAATTTGTGAATATGGTTTCTTGTCAAATGAGTATGACAAATGTATATACTATAAAGGTACATGTAAAAGTTGTGTCATTTTATGCTTGTATGTAGATAACATCCTTATCCTAGGTTCATCACTGGAATTGATAAATACTACAAAGAACTATTTATCTAGCCAGTTTGATATGAAAGACCTAGGAGAAGCCAACTTAATTTTAGGAATGCAAGTGACCAAAGGCAAAGAGGGTTATACTCTATCTTTAGCACATTCAATTGAAAAAATGCTAAAAAGATTTGAGTTATTTGATAAGAAACCTGTCCTTACTCCTTATGACAGCAGTATTGTACTGAAAAAGAATGAAGGACCACCTTTGGAACAACACAAATACTCACAGATGATAGGCTCCCTTATGTACATAACATACAGGACAAGACCTGACATTGCATTTGCTATTGGGAGACTAAGTAGATATACCAGTAACCCAAATCAGTCACATTGGACTGCCTTGGATAGGGTATTTAGATATCTCAAGGGCACCCTAGATTACAAACTTCATTTTACTAGGCACCCTGATATCATAGAAGGTTATTCAGATG
The DNA here is from genome assembly GCA_036927795.1 of Iris macrosiphon. NCBI lineage: Eukaryota > Viridiplantae > Streptophyta > Magnoliopsida > Asparagales > Iridaceae > Iris > Iris macrosiphon. Next base: position 10,626,668 of record JAYESA010000009.1, read on the forward strand.
CAAACTGGGTAACCGACTCACATGATATAAAATCCACTACTGGATATATATTTACTCTAGGAGGATCTGCGATCTCCTGGAGCTCTTGTAAGCAAACTATCATAGCTAAGAGTACAATGGACTCTGAAATGATAGCTTTAGATACAACTTGTACAGAAGCTGAATGGCTTAAAAATCTTATTATGCATATACTTGTTTCTCTTAGTCCTGTTCCTGCAATTTCTATAAATTGTGATAATAAATCTGTTATTGAACTACTAAAGCATGATTCTGTGAATGCTAAGATGAACAGGCACCTGCAGCTGCGCTTCAAGTCAATCAAAAGCCTACTAGGCAAATATGTGGTTCTTGACTATATAAAGTCAGAAAAGAACCTTGCAGATCACTTGACGAAGGGTCTGTCTAGGACTTTGATCCTAGAATCATCGAGGGGGATGGGGTTAAGCCCATAAGTTAGTCACCAGCAGTGGCAACCCAACCGAGTCTGACTGGAGATCCCAAGAAGCCGGTTCAATGGGTAGAAACAAGCTGAACTTAGGTGACTTTATGGAACACTGACTCGAGATTAAAGTCTCATTAAAATAAAGCCCAAGCGGCTGTACATGTGTACAATGACTCCCCATCCCTATGGTGACAGTGTTCTTGTGTGATATGGTTAGGATGAGTTTAAACTCTTAATAGCTCCAAGCTGTAATGCTAGGTTGATTCATATCACCAACCATTAAGGACTTACCTATATGAGAGGTCGTGAAGGCCGCGACTATGGGACAGGGCGATCCCAGACAACTCTCATGAATGTGGAAAGTGCGCATGGCCATTTAAAAGCGCCACCCGATAGACCAAGGACCTCTAGCGTACTATGTGTGCTATTTTCTAAATCTGGTTCAAAGAAGTCTGATTCAAGGCATAGTCCATCAAGCACTTCTTCAGATTAAGGCAATAGTCACTACGTGAGATTCAAGGCTGTAGTCCATCTCATCTATGCATAGTATTTTACTGCCCAGATGCTCTCTCTCTTTCTATTTACTTCACTCTTATCTCTGTTTCGGAACTTGACCTTTTGGGGGGGGATTGTTGGTTTTTGCTTTGTTCTTTTGCAAAAGTTTAATTCCTCTTTCTTTCTTTAGTCCCACATCGGATGGGGCAAAGCCTTCCTATGTACATATATTACTTTCTCCTCTTTGCTCTATTAAGTTGTTGTGTGGGGAACCCCTTGGGCCACACGCGCGCGCCGCCGCCGCCGCCCGGCCCGGCTCGGCTCGGTTCGGTTCGGTTCGGTTCGGTTCGGCGCGCGTAACGGGTGCGGGTACGCGCCCACATCTGCGGGCGCCGAATGCCGATCCGATTTTCTCTTCGGGTTCGGGCTGGGACCCAAAAATACTTTTTGCTCCTCTTCTTCATTTATTTTTCTAAACGTTGGAATCTATTTCTGAACGTTACAAAATGTATCTAAACCGGTTTTGTGTCCAGGTTCGTTATTTATTCTCTTGTGTAACGTCTGAATTAATAGAGAATTAATTGTGACCGTTACACAACAGCTTTATATATATCGGACTGTTTTCTTTGTAAATCAGATCAGAAATTATTTCTTACGAAACCTCTGTCAACATTCTTCCAGTTCTTCGTCTTCATCTCCAAGCTCTGGGCAGAGCTAAGTCCTGGTCGTTCTCTCCAAGTCGTGTGCGGCAACGAGATACCGGTAGTGCGGGAGTTTTACCACTAGGAGCTTCGGGAACGTCTGCACACAGATCCCGAATAAACTCTTAGGGCAGTGCTTCGTGCACGACTTCCCCAGAGGCCGGTAACATCTAATTTTATTTTTGTATTCTGAAATTTTACAATAAGAAAAGACATAAAAATTCTAACAATAGAGTAGTATTGCGGACATGCAACTTATCAAAGTTTCAAACTAATGAACCAATTCAAGCCTATCATTTAAATTAACGATTCCAGTTTGTGTTCAATAATTATGAACACCCTGCAACGATATCTCTAATATAGACACTCCAGCCACCACTAATTATAATTTGAACTCTCTAGTAGCCATCACCTTACCATTATCACACAGGTCATAGCTAGTCTCATGACGAAGGATGCTGCACTAAATTTCAATAAAGATATAAGATAAAAATTCATCTTCTCACACTAGAACCTCCAGTTTGTAACTGGGTATTTTTCTAAGGTGACAGACAAGATGAAGCAAGGTTTTCCGAAGGAATTGTTCTAGTACGATAACCATGGGTAGGACGGCAGGTCTGAGCGACCCACCTTACAGAGGCTTGGTTTGGTATTGCTTTTGCCTCTCCTTATTAAAGCTAGGTTTTGTAATGGTTGTGCTTTTCAAAAGGCGGAACCAAAAGCAGTTTATGAAAGTAACCTCCCCCTGTTTTTCATAAGTTGTTCCAAAAATGAACGAAGTTACAGAAATAAAAGCAAAATGTGGTGTTACCAAACAGTGACAGATGCTGCTTTTTGAAAAAATAAGCAGAAACATCCCACATAAACCAAAAAGTGACGGATGCCAACCTCACTTGTAGTAATATGTTAAAATGTTGTAAATATAGAGCACTTGAAAAGTCAGAAGAAGAATACACTAGATAGGTGATACTATATGTAGTGTCCCGTTCCCCCTATTCGGGGAGCGCGGCTAAGAAATACAAGACGGTATCGTTCGATCGGGATAGATTGAATTAAGAACTCGTCCTCGTTATGGATTTGTTTCTTCGGAATCGATTCTCATATTCAGTGGACCGTGCCCCCGGGATCGACTTAGCGGCAGAGTCAGGAGGGACCTCTCCGCTGCATTCTTTTGTTGCCTAGTTTTCGCTGTCGCTTGTTGCTTTCGTGCCTTGAGTTGGTTTTCGGATTTGCTTGGGTTTTCTTGAACGGTTTCGATGGATTTCATTGCTTTCGTTCTTAGGACTGCACTTCAATTCCGATAATAGAAAGAGAGGAAGAAGTACTGATCAGCTGTTCGTGTCAATACAGGTGATCCAGCAGTAGGCGTCGCTCGAACGGACTCCTAAAGCACTTCTTTCCTTTTTCTTCCAACTACTAAGTGGGTGGCTACCATCCCGATTAGCTAGCCTACTTGCTAGTCTTCACATCTAAATCTGTGTTCGTGCTTGCCCCGATCAAACGATACCAAGTAATAACTAAAAGACTTCAAGATAATAAGGGAATAGACTTGGGAAATTATGCTTGTCAAATGAAACTTGTGAACGGTTACTTACTTACATGCTTGTTCGCTTGGAATGTTCATCCATATGCATGAATATGAGTTAGTGTATATATATGCTTCTTCTTAATTTGTGCTATGCTATAGAACTCATCTTGAATGCAATAAACCAAACATGAGGACTATGCTAAAGTTAAATCTTGCCCTGTTACTGTCCTGCGCCTGATATTTTCCTGATTTGCCTCAAATGCTAACTTAGTGTACTACGTTGATCACGGACAACTTGTGCACAAGGTCTTCGTTCCTGCGGACGGTTGCTGGGGCACCGGCACCGATCCGATCCGGACGGAACTCATGATAGTCGCCTGCTATAGGACGGAATGCCCTGGGACGCCCCGATCTATGCGTCGCACGACACTCCGTACTGAGACTAGCCCGTCCATAATGGCAATGTGCCAGTGATCCCCTCGTATATTTAAACCTGTTGTAACTAACTTGTGTCTTCTTGACAGGGAAGGCAGGGTAAGTATTATACAGGTGGTTCAGACGGACAGTAAATGTCACCGAACGGTGGCGGGTTATCTCATTTGTTTCCATATACAAATTCTTGCTGTAAAATGAACTAAGGCAAGATAGAAAACCACAATAATTATGCATGCTTCATTACAACAACGTGTTGATTGGTATAGTTGGGTTAGCTTGCCTTCACCAGTACGTTTCGATGTACTGACCCTCGTTGAAACAGGTTCCCCGCGCTAAGGAGAACCAAGCGAGGAGCAGGAGACAAACCCCCAATCCAGTCCAGCTGTAGGCACGCCTCAACCGTGCCACCTTTTTGGAGCATTTTGAAGAAGAAGCAAGTCACCAAGCAAACATGCAGCTTCGTGGCAAGGCCGTCGTTCCGACCCAAGGTCTTATATTTTGAGTTTAGTAAAGGATGTAATGTACAGGACTGCTATCTCATTTTGTGTCAACACTTTTGTAAGCCCATAGAGGCAATCCTTATGACTCAGTTCAGGGAGTTTGTAATAGATGTTCATATTATCAATAAAAGAGAACTTTTCCATGTTTCAATCTGCGTTTCAATTATCTGCGTACTCTGAATATGTGCTCGCTATGCAAAACAAAATACTTAGCCTTGTGCGGAGCGCAACCTAGGCCCGCACGGCGGTCACGCCCGGGGGACGACTAACGATTCCACGGAATCGGGACGTGACATGTTGGTATCAGAGCACAGCTTCAAAGTTCCTTAGACTCTTGAACTGGAAAAGTTCCCTTAACGATGAATCCCTGAGCGAACTCCTAAACTCGTTAGGCCAAAATGAGATAGATTCATGCAATAAGTCCATAATACATTATGATCCTAATGTAATTTACCTTCTTTCCAAGGAATGGCGCAAGCGCAACCATCAGCGCTAGCACCAGGCGAGACACAGGCTCAGGGGAGCAGTTCCGGAACCTCAGGAAGCTCTCGGAGCCAACGGGGCATGTCTCAAACCGATTCGCTTCAACAAGTGATGCAAATGTTAACCGAGCAACGACAGAGAGAGGATGCCCGCCAAGCCAGGTTCGAGAGCAATCTAGAGGCCCGACTCTCAGTCCAGCAAAAGCAGGTAGATACCCTGTAACAACTTGTTCAGACCTTGGCCACCAACCAGTCCACAGCTACAACAGCGACCCCGGTGGAACAACCAATACTTGAAGTAGAGACTCCGCTAGTGCCAAGGACGAGGGAATTGACTGCCTTCTCCTTTGGCAACTTCAAGAAGGTCTGCAACACGCCATTTAAAGGGACTGAGGACCCGATCGTGGCCCTAGATTGGCTCGCCGAGCTTGAAGATCATTTTTCTCTCCTAGATGTGCCGGAAGACAAGCGCGTCACCTGTGCCCAACTACTGCTTCGCCTCAATGCGCACGACTGGTGGAACGTGCATCGACGATCTCTTCAACTTGGCCATGGGGAGGAGGCGATCGCGTGGACAACTTTTCGTGCCGCGTTTGAGGAGGAGTTTATACCTCCGCCTGTACGCCGACAGAGGGAAAACGAGTTCGTGCAGCTAAGGCAGGGCAGCATGACGGTGAAACAATACTCGGCAGAATTCAACAAACTGGCCAAATTTGCTAGAGCCTACCTACCCGATGCAGCGAGTCGTGCCAGACGATTCGAAGGAGGGCTACGTCCTGGCATCCACGGGCACGTATCCGTTCCACAGTATCAGACGATGAGGGAAGTCTTAAACCACGCCTTCTCCCTCGAACCGCAGTATCCTCACGTTGCTGCCGGCGCTGTGCAAACTTCCAATCACAAACGCCAAGGCAACGATAGAGGAAACAACGCTGCAAAGCGTCCAAATAACGGCGGTAAACAGCGTGGAGACACCAACAAGACCTGCAACTTTTGCAGGAAGCCAGGGCATATCGAAAAAGATTGTCGCCGTAAGCTTGGCACGTGCCTCCGTTGTGGCGATCCTAGCCACCAGATCAGTAATTGTCCGGTCCTTCCACCTCAACAAACTCAGGCACCCGCAACCCAGGCCAACAGAGCTGCGCCTCAGCAAGGGCGTAATCAGACTCAAGGCCGGGTCTATACCATGACACGGGAAGAAGCTTTGGCCTCGGACACCGTGGTGTCAGGTACTTTGCTTTTTAATAACATACCTGCTCGTGTACTATTTGATTCTGGTGCAACACATAGCTTTATATCTACAAACTTCGCCGCGGAGAACAACATTGAAATGACTCCGTTGCAATTAGATTTAAGCGTTAGCACCCCATCTGGTACGAAAATACCCGTTCGTTCAGCATGTCTAGGCGGTTATATCTGTATTGGGGAGAGAAAGCTGTCACTTGATGTTTTAGTTCTAGATGTTCGGGACTACGATATCATTTTGAAAATGGATTGGCTCAGCGCGTGCTCGGCAACTATAGAGTGTGCAGAAAAACGAGTTGTTTTCCACCTGCCTGGAGAAGCCGAGTTCTGTTACACGAGTAGTCCAGCCACTGACGCGATTAGGGCCTGCATGGTGATTTCGGCGATATCTGCTCGGCGGATGCTCCACTCAGGCTGCGAGGGATTTCTAGCATCAGTTCGGGACACGCGGCAGGACTACGCAAACGTCGAGCCTAATTCCGTTGAGGCGGAGTTCCCCGACGTGTTTCCGAGCGAACTACCCAGCATGCCGCCCGATCGAGAGATTGAATTCACTGTTGACACATTTCCGAACACGCAGCCGATCTCCAAACCTCCATACAGAATGGCCCCTGCAGAGCTGAAGGAATTAAAGTGCCAACTCCAAGAATTACTTGAGCGTGGGTTTATCCGTCCGAGCGTGTCTCCTTGGGGCGCGCATGTGCTCTTCGTGAAGAAGAAGGACGGAACTCTACGCCTCTGCATTGACTATCGAGAACTGAATAAAGTCACAATCCGAAACAAATATCCTCTGCCACGGATTGATGACTTGTTCGATCAGCTACAGGGAGCGGCAGTGTTTTCGAAAATCGATCTTCGCTCAGGTTACCACCAGCTGAAGATTAAGCCCGAAGACACGCCCAAGACTGCCTTTCGAACCCGATACGGGCATTACGAATTCTCAGTGATGCCGTTCGGACTGATGAATGCGCCTGCGGCATTCATGGACGTTATGAATCGAGTATTTCGGCCTTTCATCGATAAATTTGTGGTGGTTTTTATCGATGACATCTTGGTGTACTCGAAGACTAGGGATGAGCACGCAGGACACCTGCGGATGGTGTTGCAAACCCTTCGAGACAACAAGTTGTATGCCAAATTAAGTAAATGTGAATTCTGGCTAGACAATATATCCTTTTTGGGGCATGTCATCTCTTCGGAAGGCATTTCAGTTGATCCGAAGAAGGTAGAAGCAATCCTGCAGTGGAAACGACCGGAGTCAGCCAGCGATATCCGAAGTTTCCTTGGGCTAGCAGGTTACTACCGCCGGTTTATACAAAACTTTTCTAGAATTGCTTCGCCCTTGACTCAGCTCACACGAAAGGGTGCGAAGTTTACTTGGACGGACGACTGTGAAGCTTCGTTTACAGAGTTAAAGCAGCGCCTCGTCTCTGCCTCGGTCCTTACTTTGCCGAACGGACCGGACGACTTCAAAATATACAGTGATGCCTCAGGAAAGGGTCTGGGATGTGTTCTGATGCAACGTGATAAAGTGATAGCTTATGCGTCTCGACAGCTAAAGCCTCACGAGCAAAACTACCCAACGCATGATCTCGAACTTGCCGCAGTAGTGTTTGCATTAAAGCTGTGGCGTCACTATCTTTATGGCGTGCGGTATAAAATCTACACAGACCATAAGAGCTTGAAATACTTATACACATAAAGGGATTTGAATCTTCGGCAGCGGCGATGGCTTGAACTCCTAAGCGACTTCGATCTCATGATCAGATACACACCTGGAAAGGGAAACGTAGTAGCTGACGCATTGAGTCGAGTGTTTGTAGGGAGTCTGGCTGTTGATGATAGGCTATGCCGAGATCTTGAATCACTGGGCATTACTCTTAAAATCAGATATAAGAAGTGGGCGCAAGTAGCACAATTGCGCCTCGAACCCGACTTGTTATACAAAGTGAAGGCCGCTCAGAAGGACGATCCGTTCCTGCAAAAGATTCATGCCCTTATCTCAGCAGGGAAGGCGTCCGACTTTGCGGTAGGCGCGGACGGGATGCTTCGAGTGAAGGGAAGACTGTGCGTTCCAAGCGATGCGGCCCTCAGAAAAGAGATACTCACGGAAGCCCATTATGCAAGTTATACTTCTCATCCGGGTAGTACTAAGATGTATCGAGATCTCCGCACGACGTTTTGGTGGCACGGCTTGAAACGGGATGTGGCGCAGTTTGTGTCGCATTGCATGGCTTGTCAACGAGTAAAGGCCGAACACCAGAAACCAGGCGGAGAGCTGCAGAACCTTGCTATTCCGGAGTGGAAATGGGAACATATAACGATGGATTTTATTGTTGGCTTGCCAAGGACGCAACGGGGACATGATACTGTTTGGGTTATTGTTGATCGCCTTACCAAGTCTGCTCATTTCTTGCCCATCAAATCAACTTGGAGTGCTGATCGCTTGGCTCAAATCTACCTCGACGAGATCGTTCGACTCCACGGCGTGCCCGTATCCATAGTCTCCGATAGAGATGGTCGATTCATATCACGTTTCTGGGGAAGCCTGCAGTCAGCAATGGGGACGAAGTTGAAGTTCAGCTCCGCCTACCATCCACAGACCGACGGCCAAACAGAACGTGTTAACCAAATCCTCGAAGACATGCTGCGACTCTGCGCCTTGGACTTGAAGACTAGTTGGGACCTTCATCTACCCTTAGCCGAATTTGCTTACAACAATAGTTATCAATCAAGCATTCAAATGGCGTCGTATGAGGCGTTGTACGGGCGGAAGTGTCGGTCTCCGATCTGTTGGGACAAAGTTGGCGAACGGCAGATGCTCGGCCCTGAACTTGTGGAGCAGACTGTACAGAAGGTTCGATTGATTCGGGAAAGATTAAAGGTAGCTCAAAGCCGTCAAAAGAGCTACGCAGATGTACATCGCAGACCGCTCGAGTTCCAAGTAGGCGACCGGGTGTTCCTCAAGGTTTCGCCCATGCGAGGAGTCAGCAGGTTCGGAGCAAAAGGGAAGCTAAGTCCGAGATTTGTCGGTCCGTTCGAAATACTAAAGCGGGTTGCTTCAGTTGCATATCAAATTGCCCTACCACCATCCCTATCCGACGTACATGATATATTCCATGTTTCACAACTTAGGAAATATGTGTACGACCCGAGCCATGTGGTAGACCTGGACCAACTGAACCTTCAAGCCGACTTGACGTATGTAGAACAGCCTGTGCAAATTTTGGATAGAAAAGAAAAGCTGCTTCGGACTCGTTCGGTTCCTCTCGTGCGCATGCTTTGGCGGAATCACTCTGTCGAAGAATCTACTTGGGAGCTTGAATCCGAAATGAGGGAAAGGTTCCCCTCATTATTTCCTAGTGGTAGGTTCTATTCCTTAAGTTTCGGGACGAAACTTCCAATTGGTTGGGTAGAATGTAGTGCCCCGTTCCCCCTATTCGGGGAGCGCGGCTAAGAAATACAAGACGGTATCGTTCGATCGGGATAGATTGAATTAAGAACTCGTCCTCGTTATGGATTTGTTTCTTCGGAATCGATTCCCATATTCAGTGGACCGTGCCCCCGGGATCGACTTAGCGGCAGAGTCAGGAGGGACCTCTCCGCTGCATTCTTTTGTTGCCTAGTTTTCGCTGTCGCTTGTTGCTTTCGTGCCTTGAGTTGGTTTTCGGATTTGCTTGGGTTTTCTTGAACGGTTTCGATGGATTTCATTGCTTTCGTTCTTAGGACTGCAGTTCAATTCCGATAATAGAAAGAGAGGAAGAAGTACTGATCAGCTGTTCGTGTCAATACAGGTGATCCAGCAGTAGGCGTCGCTCGAGCGGACTCCTAAAGCACTTCTTTCCTTTTTCTTCCAACTACTAAGTGAGTGGCTACCATCCCGATTAGCTAGCCTACTTGCTAGTCTTCACATCTAAATCTGTGTTCGTGCTTGCCCCGATCAAACGATACCAAGTAATAACTAAAAGACTTCAAGATAATAAGGGAATAGACTTGGGAAATTATGCTTGTCAAATGAAACTTGTGAACGGTTACTTACTTACATGCTTGTTCGCTTGGAATGTTCATCCATATGCATGAATATGAGTTAGTGTATATATATGCTTCTTCTTAATTTGTGCTATGCTATAGAACTCATCTTGAATGCAATAAACCAAACATGAGGACTATGCTAAAGTTAAATCTTGCCCTGTTACTGTCCTGCGCCTGATATTTTCCTGATTTGCCTCAAATGCTAACTTAGTGTACTACGTTGATCACGGACAACTTGTGCACAAGGTCTTCGTTCCTGCGGACGGTTGCTGGGGCACCAGCACCGATCCGATCCGGACGGAACTCATGATAGTCGCATGCTATAGGACGGAATGCCCTGGGACGCCCCGATCTATGCGTCGCACGACACTCCGTACTGAGACTAGCCCGTCCATAATGGCAATGTGCCAGTGATCCCCTCGTATATTTAAACCTGTTGTAACTAACTTGTGTCTTCTTGACAGGGAAGGCAGGGTAAGTATTATACAGGTGGTTCAGACGGACAGTAAATGTCACCGAACGGTGGCGGGTTATCTCATTTGTTTCCATATACAAATTCTTGCTGTAAAATGAACTAAGGCAAGATAGAAAACCACAATAATTATGCATGCTTCATTACAACAACGTGTTGATTGGTATAGTTGGGTTAGCTTGCCTTCACCAGTACGTTTCGATGTACTGACCCTCGTTGAAACAGGTTCCCCGCGCTAAGGAGAACCAAGCGAGGAGCAGGAGACAAACCCCCAATCCAGTCCAGCTGTAGGCACGCCTCAACCGTGCCACCTCTTTGGAGCATTTTGAAGAAGAAGCAAGCCACCAAGCAAACATGCAGCTTCGTGGCAAGGCCGTCGTTCCGACCCAAGGTCTTATATTTTGAGTTTAGTAAAGGATGTAATGTACAGGACTGCTATCTCATTTTGTGTCAATACTTTTGTAAGCCCATAGAGGCAATCCTTATGACTCAGTTCAGGGAGTTTGTAATAGATGTTCATATTATCAATAAAAGAGAACTTTTCCATGTTTCAATCTGCGTTTCAATTATCTGCGTACTCTGAATATGTGCTCGCTATGCAAAACAAAATACTTAGCCTTGTGCGGAGCGCAACCTAGGCCCGCACGGCGGTCACGCCCGGGGGACGACTAACGATTCCACGGAATCGGGGCGTGACACTGTAGCAGTTACAGAGTATTGAAGGGAAAGAAAGGAAAGAAACAAAGAGCTAGTTTGGTACTGAACGAAAGCAATCGACTTCTTCAAGCTTCATCTTTTGATTTATTGAGCAGATCATAAAGATTGAATTCAGCATGACTAATTCAAACCTTGGCTTGTAGCAGATATTACAGCTTTGGCTTGCTTGATTAAGCTACATTAATGTTCAACAAGCCTAGCTCTGCCAGTTCATCTGGTGTACGATGCAAAATGATCATGATCTCTAGCTAATCTCATTTATTACAATTGCTTAAGAGGAAAACCTAGTGACAATTTAGATCAAAATCATACCATACCCTATTGATTTAAGTACATTACCTACTAATCCTGGTATTGGTAGTTATATAAATTTTCATGCTCAAAATCTGTAGACATGACACAAGAATGATATATAAACTTCAATGTCTTGAATAGAATCAGATTTGACCTACAGAAATAGTCACATGAGCAGTATGATCTGTTCTTATCCATGATGCGCGCCGGTGGTCATCCTCTTACAGATCCGCAGTAGTCCTAGTTAGGACCGTTTATTCATTGTTTGTGTTTCAGACCTATAATATTTGGTCATTTATGATTATTCTTTATTTTTGAGGCATTCAGACATTATTTCTTGTATTCTTTAGGATGAGGCTTTCAGACTCAGTTGTGTGGATATCTGTTGTATTTTTTACGACGAGATTTTGTCCTTACTCGGTTTGTAATATCAATGTTTCGTTTTCTTTAAATTTTATTATATTATTCATATTAAACCGAAGGGGGTCGACGAACCCAGCAAATTCAACGGAGGGTTGCTCCGAGTCTATTTGTACAAATTGTGAATTCGTAAACTGCAGGAAGAATGGTTTGGAAACAATTCAATTTTTATTTTTTTTATTTTTTTCACTGTATGTTTTGCGACGTTTTTAGCGACGACGTTTTGCGACATTTAGCGACGTTTACGCATGTAGCTAATTACATCGCTATATACGTCGCTATCCCCGTTGCTATACACGTCGCTAAATACGTCGTTGGCCGTCGCAAATTGCTGACATGGCAGTATTGTCAGGTCAATATAACGTCGCTAAATGCGTCGCACAACGTCGCTAAAAAAAATTTAGCGACATATAGCGACAAACTAGACGTCGCTAATATAGCGACGCACTTACGTCGCTGGAAAACGTCGGAATAGCGACGTTTTGCGACATTTTTTTCTGTCAGCGACTAGCTTAAAGGCGACTTCAACGTAACGTCGCTAAAGACGTCGCTAAAATTATTTAGCGACATTTTTTGGCCATTTAGCGAAGTTTTGAGCCGTCAGTAATTTGACTTATTCTGATATGTGTGTGTATATATATATATATATATATATATATATATATATATATATGACTTTTACAAGTTTGATTATATTGTATTATTTTCTATTAAAACAAATTATATATGTTACAAAACATATGTAATCACAATTACAGTACAATTTATAAAATTATAATTTTATTATAATTTTTTATTTTTAACCTCTAATTAATATATATATATATATAAAGTCTATTAGTTCTAAGTAACTTGCAGGTGGAGACAATGTATTTGGCTTGATAGTTTATGGAAAATTAAGTGCGGTGGGTGGTGTGGTGCGGTGCGGTGCGGCCGGATGCGAGTGTTGCTTGGATGTGGTACTGGTACGGTGCGATCGTGATGCAAGTGTGGGACCTTCTGACCGAATAGTGGCTTTCGAATTAAATTTATAAACCTTTAGATCGAATTTATAATAAGATCTTCGGATCAGAATAATCTTTACTATATATATATATATATATATATATATATATATATATATATATATATATATATAAATAAACGAGATATGAGTCATATTGTTCATATTACTATATGAATCATGCACATGTTGACCAATAAAAATAGACTCCTGCATTCGATGTGCACTAATACATTCTACTTCTATTCAAACAATCTATTTGGCACGCATGGATGTACCGGTTGTGCACCCGCACGGCCGAGAATATTGCCACCGCCGCCAAACCACCCTCCCCCCTCCCCCTCCCCCTCCGCCGCCACCCGCCTTCGCCATCCACTCCGGCTCCGCCGCCGCCCCCTCCTCAAGGTGTGTATTAGGCCGGTCCGGACTGGTCCGCGGCCCGAATCAACCGGGTTTGACCGGGTCCAATCCGGACCGCACTCAACCCAAGGGGAGAGACGGGCAGGCCCGGTCATAAAAACCCCTGACCCAGTCCGGACCCATGACCCGGTTAGGGGAGGACCGGGCCGAACCAGTCTGGGTCCGGGCCGGTTCACGATTGGGCCTGGCCGGCCCGTTAAATTTTTTATTTTTTATTTATATATAATCTATATGATATAACTTATATATTAATAAATTCAAGTTAAAATTTATAGGTTTTTTTTTTTTACTAAATTATTTTTGTATAATTTAAAATTTATAAGCTATTTGTTAGAAAGTTTTTTTATATAACTTTAAGTATAAATTTATTTGAAATTTATAAGTTATTTGTTAGAAAGAAGTTAAATGTAAACAACTAAGTTAAATGTAAATTTATCACTTGAAATTTAAAGAAGTGATTTATATAGACATAAAGAAGTTAAATGTAAACAACTAACAACATTAAGTAAGAAAAAGCTGAATTTTTTTATTAAAGGACGTGGAGACTGGAGAGGAACAAGAGACTTATGTAACAATAAAAAAATATTAAAATCGATAAAAATTTTTTAATAAAATACAACATTAAAATATATCCATACACATTTTTAGTGTATGCGTAGCTTCCTTGTACCACAGTTATGGTCCGATTTGAGTCATTTTCTATAATACAAACATTCAACAAGAACTCTATTCGAATATCTTCTTTCCGTATCGTGCTAATTATAAACTCCGCTAAAATGATGCCAAATTTTTGACGCAAACTCGAGTTGCAGTGCCGGTTGAGGTTGCGGTGCTGGTTAATGTTGCAGTGCGGGTTGAAGTTGCTGATCTTCCAGTTGCTGTTGTGGTTGCTTATTTTTCATGATAGTATATAGTCTCTTTATACTAGATTGCTTCTAAATTTTGTAAGAGAGAGGAAAAAAAAATTGTAACAGAGAAGAAATTGTGGTGTGTTTATTTTTCATGAATTATGGACTATTTATAGAAAAAATTTGGGACCAAATGACCCCAAATATCCTAAAAAAAGAGTTGTTATAATGGATATTTTTGTCATTTTTAGTACAATAACCAAAATATCCCTAAAACAGACAAAATGCTGCAACTAAAACGGGGGTATATTTTGGTCAAAATACCCCACAACTGTTATTTCCTAAAAAAAAAAAAATCAAACTGGACTTGAACCGGGCCGGTCCGGGCCGTCCGAATTGGACTCGTCCCGACCAGAGGATGGACCGGGCGGGGCCGGTCTTGTGGGTCAGATCCTCCGACCCAGTCCGGACCCGTGGGGGTAGTGGGCCAGAGCGGACCAGTTCGTTGACCGTGTCCGGATCTACCCGGACCAGGTTTGACCAAGCCGGGCCCGTGGCGGATTCCGGACCGACCCGCCCTTTTATACACCTTGACCCCCTCCTCCTACGATGACGACGACGTTTTCCCCCTACTGCTCCGCAGTACTCATAAATAGTAGTGGGAGGACGACGTCGTCGTAGGAGGAGGAGACGGCGGCGGAGCCCGAGGGGGGTGGCGAAGACGGCAGTATTCTCGGTCGCGCGGGTGCACAACAGCCACAACAGTGCACCCGCGCGTGCCAAATAGATTTTTGAATAGAAATAGAATGTACTAGTTGCACATAAGTGCACATAAATGTAAAATTTTATTTCTATTGGTCCACGTGTGCATGATTCATATAGAAATATGAACACTATGGAAACGAAATATGTTTTTAAAAAAAATTTATCAACTTAGAATGTGAAAATCGAACAGTTAAAGTTAACGTGTCAAAAACGTCAAAACTCTACCGAATAATTTAGCCTATTCTTAATTATATTTTTAGTTCCTGCATGCATCGATATCTATAACATTATACTAAAGTAGTTGTCTAATACAATGCATGTTAGCACAGTTTAATATATTGCATGTTAGCAAAGTTTATTTTTTTTACCATATAAATTTCATCCTTCTACATGTAAGATTGAGACTGACAACGAGGAGAATCTCCCCCTTTCAAGAGAATAAATTACTTGGCTAAAAAAGAACTAAATTAGGGTGTCTACAGCCAGAATAAAACTTTTTCGTTGGACAATCCCATATATGAGATTAATAAACACTCTTTTATTTTACTTCCGAATATAACCACTCCAGTCTGCATCTTTTAGGGTCTGTTTGGATTGAGAAAAAAAAAAAAAATTAAGTGAAATTAAGTGAGGGAGAGGAGAGTCAATACATAAAATCTTGCTTGGATTGGAGGAAGAGTTAAGTGGGATGTGTTTAATAACTCTTGTTTGAATTGGAGGTTTTGAGTGTGGAAAAAAGTTAAATGAAATTTATTTATGACTTTTTTAAACAATATTTTTTATTTCCTCCTCGTTAATCTTCCGTTTTGGAAGGCTAAAAAAATGGACAAAAGAGAATTAAACAAACTCCCACTTACTCCTCTATTACTCTTTTTCTTAAACCCCGACCCTCAAACCAAACATGTCTCTCTTTTTTTCACTTAACTTTTTTTTACTTAACTCTTTTAACCGTCAATCCAAGGGCAGATCTTAACAAGGGCGGAGCCAGCAAAATATTTTAGCGGGGGCTAAGAGCAGATATTAAAAAAAAAATCATATGACAAACTCAAAAAATAAACAAAAAAAATGAAAAAACATCCACACTACCAAAAAGATATTCGAACCATGGATCTACCATACTATGCACAATCACACTACCAACTAAGCTGTGATAATATAGCATCAACTACTAGTAAAACTTATTTTTATTTTTTTAAGTTCAATCTTCAATAGGTAGCTAATTCACGAATAGAACACAAGATTGATTGAAAGTATTAGAAAATAGAAAAAAATAAATTTTGATGAATTAATCCCTAGTTATATATAAAATAAAATAAAATTGGGTGCCAAATAACTAAAAATACCCTTGACATATAATGTTATAGAAATATTTTTGTCATTTTCAGCAAATTGACTAAAATACTTTTGATTAATGTTCATAAATAGTTAACTAATAGGAGTATTTTGATAAATATATCCTCCAAAAAGACCAAAATCTCCTAATCTACAGGCTATTGGGGAGAGTGGTGTATTTGACCGAAATATCCCAAACGGTCATAATAACAAATAGTTTGGGCCTACTACCCAGTGGGCGGGCACAGTAGTTACATGGACCCCTTCCTTTATGTTGTTGCCATCGCTTTTCCGGACCGAGACAAGAGGAAAGGAGGGAGGGGTGAAAAATGGTAAAAAAAAAAAAATGAACATTCAATTATGATGGGGCCCGGGAGGTGGACCAGGCTTCAGACTAGGCATTCGAGTGGGCCGGACTAGTCCAACCGAATTTTGGAACAAATCATGTCCCTACCATTTTGGTCGGTCGGATTGCGCTCGAGGCTATGTGGGTAAATCCAGCCCAACCCAAAAATTTTATGGGCCAAACCAATCCAAGAGGTTGACCTAACCTAGGCCGGTCAGTTCAAGTATGACCTGATCAGTTCCAAGGCGGACTTCAGGCCCAAAACCTCTATTGAACTTCTGTATGTAGCCTTATATATATCCACTTCAAAGAGACTGCTATTGCACTAAACAGAAGCAAGCACGAGATACTTTTGCGGTACTTGGGAGAATGGCCACTCACACTCGTTTCGTCCTCTCTCTAATTACCGTGGCATTGTTTTGCATCGATGCAAGCCTCTCAGCACGCCAT
This sequence comes from Iris macrosiphon, assembly GCA_036927795.1. NCBI lineage: Eukaryota > Viridiplantae > Streptophyta > Magnoliopsida > Asparagales > Iridaceae > Iris > Iris macrosiphon. Next base: position 10,643,595 of record JAYESA010000009.1, read on the forward strand.
CTTCTAGACACTCCAGTGCCGCAGGCTGCACCACAGGCACCAAGTCTACCTACACTACCGACGCTGCCCACTCTTCCACCACTGCCTACCACGCTCCCGACACTTCCAACACTCCCAATGCCATCATTGCCACCGGTCCCGGCAACTACTTTGCCAAAGCTGGCATTGCCACCACTGCCCAGTATTCCAACGAATATTCCTTCCATTCCCTCAATTCCTACAACCATTCCTCCATTGCCTTCCATTCCTACAACCATTCCCTCAATTCCTAAAAGCATTCCTCCATTGCCCACCATCCCTACGACCATTCCTTCGATCCCTACAAGCATTCCACCATTGCCTTCCATTCCTACCATCCCAGGCCTCCAAATCCCCTCAATTCCTTTCCTATCCCCACCTCCAGCAGCCACAACTAGCCCATGAAGGTCATCTGAGTTCACCAGACATATACATGGTGGATGATATAGCAATATTAGCGCAGTGATGGCCTTGTTTCTGTATGTTATGTATTTCTAACGATACTTGTGTTGGGTGTTTTTTTTTTCTTCAGTTGCGTGAATTTATATGGAGAGGTCTAGCTTGATACTTCTGTTTAATTTGTATGTCAGAACATTTGGTGTATTTCTGTGATTTTTTACATGTAGATCAGTAAATCTTTTTATATAAGACGAGCCAAGATTATGATTTTCTTTGCTAAAGAAACATTGGGACAATCGTCGCATATTTGAATAAGATGTCGAGCAACATCATATCGAAGTTTTTGTGGGTTAAAGAGTGATAATATATAGCCGAGATATTAGCAAAGTTCTACCAGAAACACATAAAGGAAGATACTTATATAAACACAAAAATTAAGTCTTTGAAAATAAGATCCCTCAAGTCCTCAACTACTTTCTAGAGGATGCTCAAGAACTAAGCAAGGCCCATAAACTCCCAGCATTTGTTTGTTGAATATCGCAAAAATGAAAAACCATGAGAGAGAGTTTTGATGTCCAATGCTATTTCACTTGCTAGTGAGAATGACTCCACGAATGAAATATATTGAATTTAATACTACTATTTGATCGAAACATAAACTATATCACAGTATGATGGTTGCAAGAACAAAAATACCTTTTCGCTGAAGTTCTTCTAGCTAGCAAAGATCATAAACTTGATTGTAGGCGATGCTCTTAGACTAGACAGATGCCTCGTTCATTTGATTTCATCTGATCGATCAAACACTAATAAGATCAGATACAATTAAACAAGATATTTTACCGATCCTATGTTGTCGTTTTGTCTCTTCGCTAGATCAGTGCTATGTTATCATGTAGGGGTGAGCATTATTAGGTTTTGAACCGAATAACGAATCGAACCGAATCGAACCGAACCGAATAAGCAAACAAGTTCGGTTTGAAATTTTTTGGGTCGGGTTCGGTTATCCTGACCCGGTTATTCGGTTAAACGGTTCGGTTTCGGGTTTCGAATTCAGTTTTCGGTTTAAAATCCAAACCGAATAGCAATAGTCATTTACCAAAACACCATCATACCTAACCCTATCTATATAATCAAATGTTACACTCTCTCTCCTCAAACCATTCTCATTTCCCAGCCGCTGGCCAACTCTAACCTAACTCCTCTTCTCATTCCTCTCGATCAGGAGGGAAAAAAATCCTAACCCCCACGGTCGGCGGTCCCACCTACCTCCGCCTGAGCGCCTCTCATACCCTCTCTTCTTCCTCTCTCACTGTCTCTTCTGATCTTCATCTCCTCCATCTCACTCTCGCACGGTCTCACCGTCTCTTTCTCACAGTAACAGATCTTCATCTCCGCCGGTCTCCGCTCTCTACCTAGCTCATATAGAGTCGATGACTCGAAGAGATCTCCACCTTGTAAGTTGAAAAAAAATTGTTCCTTTTTTTTAAAAATTTCTGTTGTAATTTTTTTAATTATTATGTTTAAATCACAGATCTCCTCTAGGCTCCAAGCCTCCAACTACATCTCGGTCTCTTCACAGATCTCCTCCACCTTATAAGTATGATTAATATTTTTTTAATTTATGTTGTATTATTATTCATAAATTATTTGTGGTTAGGGTTAGGGTTATTTTAATTCATGCTGTATTATTTTTTTTACATGTGAATAATTTTTAACATGTCAATATTTACTAGATCTCGATTTGTAAATAATTTACTGAATTTTTTTAAAACTTATTTGTTAGTAATTTTTAGATCTGAATAATTTTTTAGATCTCGATTTGTAAATAATGTTGCATGACATGAATTACTAGATCTGAATTTTTTAAAACTTAATTGTTAATTATGTACTATTTTTTAATTTATGTTGTAATTTTTTTATTTATTATGTTTAAATTACAGATCTCCTCCAGGCTACAAGCCTCCAACTACATCTCGGTCTCTTCATAGATCTCCTCCACCTTATAAGTATTATTAATATTTTAATTTTAATTTTTTTGGCTTATTTTAATTTATGTTGTATTATTTTAGATCTGTTGTATTATTATTCTTAAATTATTTGTGGTTAGAGTTAGGGTTATTTTAATTCCTGTTGTATTATTTTTTACATGTGAATAATTTTTAACATGTCAATATTTAATAGATCTCGATTTGTAAATAATGTACTGATTTTTTTAAAACTTATTTGTTAGTAATTTTTAGATCTTGATAAGTTTTTAGATCTCGTTTTGTAAATAATGTTGGATGGCATGAATTACTAGATCTAAATTTTGTAAAACTTATTTGTTAATTATGTACTGAATTTTTTAACACGATCTGAATTTTTTAACATGATCTGAATTATGTATTGAAATCTGAATTACTATATCTGAATTTTTTTACATGTTAATAATGTACTGAATCAATAATTCAGTGAGTCATACTCATAGTAATACTTATTTGTTAATTATGCAGATATTGTTGGTTGGACTCGGACTTGGATCATTGGCTTGGTTTTTACTTGAATCGCTGTAAGAATCTCTCTCTCTCTCTCTCTCTCTCTCTCTCTCGTGTCTGTGTCTGGGAATTGAAATATACTTGTGGGTGGAAATTGAATTTGTTTGCAGGGCTAGTCAACTATGCTTATAGTGCCAGTTTGCACAAATGTCGCATTGCGCAATGACCACTTTGCCAAAATGCATATAATCTGAATTTTTTGATTGTTTGAATTTTTGTGAATTGATTGATTTTTTGTTTACAATATGAAATAGATATATGCCAGATTTTTTACTTTACAAGTCTTGATTTTTTGATTGATTGGTTTGTTTATTAATTAAAAACTGATAAAAACTGTTACAACAGATACTAATAGTAATAAAATTGATTTCTTGTTTACAAAAACTATTATCTTATATGATATTTACTAATTAATAGGTAGCACTGTTTGATGTAGGATTAAAATCTAAAAATTTTGGCACATTTTGGCACATTTTGTTTAATCTGGAATGATATATGCCACATTTTGTAAACATAAAATTGATAAATGTATATACTAAGTTACAAACTAGTATAAAAATGATATATTATTTACTAAAATTACTTTCTTATACTGTAATTACTATCTAAAATTATAGGTCATTTATTGCGTCAAATAAGTCAAGTTCATGGCATCAACATTATACTCATGCAATGTGCGTTTTCTTATCTTCAGTTTCATTTTGTGAATTTGCTTTTGAATTGAAATATATTTCTGTTTTCATGTTTATTTTAGATGTCAAGCGAAGCTCAAGCTATTGAGGTTCCGGTTGTGAGGGAAACAAGTTCCCAAGGCACAAATGACCCTAACACAACTAATTGTAAACAAGCAAAAAAAAAACGCATTGGGAAAAAATGGCTGTTTATTGGGATGAATTTAGACACTTTTAAGAGAATGGAAACCCAAAAGCAGAGTGTAACTACTGCAAAAAAAATAGTATTATTGTCACCCCGTAATTAATGGAACCTCCTCAGTTAGAAATTATTGGCTTATATGTCCCCTTAATCCAAAGCACAAAGGTCCTTCTCAATCAATAATGAGTATGCAATGTGTTGAGAAAGGCAAGTCAACTCTCACTAGTTGACAATTTAATCAAGAGTCCATAAGGAAGGCCTTGTCTTATATGCTAATTGTCGATGAGCTTCCATTTCGGTTTGTCGAGGGTGAGGGCTTCAAACGTTTCGTTTCTATTGCATGTCCAATGTTTGGTGTACCGTCGAGATGGACCGTTGCACGAGATTGCTATAATATTTATACTAGTGAGAGGACTAAGTGAAAGACTTATTTTAGGAAGTCCAATCAAAGGGTTTGTCTTACGACGGACACATGGACATCTATTCAAAAGATAAACTATATGTGTCTTACGGCACATTACATTAATGAAGATTGGAAATTACAGAAAAAAATTATCAACTTTTGTCCAATTTCAAGTCATAAAAGCGAGGCTATTGGGAGAAAAGTTGAGTCATGTTTGATTGAGTGGGGCATTGAAAAAATTTTTACCATCATCGTTGATAATGCTAGCTCTAATGACGTTGCTATTGCTTATCTAAGCAAAAAGTGTAGTGCCCCGCTCCGCATAGGCACTATGTACAAGTGATATCGCCTTGCTTGCTCGAACGAAAGTCTTCTCGGAGAGTTCTCGACCGATTGATCAATGTGAGTGGGCAAAACTGCATTCTCTGATTCCTGCTCGACTTAATAATGAATCTGAGTTTTTGAATGCTTGTTTGCTTATGAAGATAGTTTTATAAGAAGAATGATAGAACCGACTCAGCATGCTTAATAAGAGAACTTGTGTAGCTTGTCATCAAAACGAATCTGCTTGCTTGCCTAACTAGAGAAATGGGAATGCTTATCTGAAATGAGATAGAACCATTGCTTTGCATAAAAAGGTATAAGAAATGTTGCATGCTTAGTTAGACCGACACAGCTATCAAACGAACCCTTGCCATGCTAAGAAGATAAGTAAATGAATTGCTTGAGTAAGTCCCTTTGTATTATGCTAAGAAAGAGATAGACATTGCATGCTATATATGAAATCGAAATCGTGCTTGCCATTATATGTTTTGCTTGTCTGTTTTGCTATATCGAACTGCTATAAGTCTTTGATTCGTATATGCATAGACTAATAGTGCGCCCTGATGTTCCGTTCCTTCGGGTTCCAGGGGGGTGTGCTATTAGATATGTGAAAAGGTGTGTGTGCTTGAATGAATGAAAGAGAATAGTCTAATAAGTCCGCCATAATGTTCCGTTCCTTCGGGTTCTAGGGGGGGTGTGGCTATTAGATTGTTAAATGCTTGTGAATGTGAATGTAAATGCATAATTGTTTGAATGTTGCTTGTCATGCATTGGTCTCGGACAACTTGTGCACAAGGTAATAGTCTCTCGATCGATTCATGGGGCACTGGGAATCGGTCGGTCCGGAAGGGATTGTGAGAGCACCCTGATGTTCCGTTCCGAAAGGATCTAGGGGGTGTTGTTGTCCATCAATGGGGCAACTCATGGACCGTCATATAGATAGGGCGCATGCTAGGTTTACCTTCTTGCATACCTATCAATTGATGACACCAAAAGATTGATTCATAAGTTTATCCATATATGCATATTGTGGCTAACTTGTGTGTCTGCTGCAGGGATAACCGTTCGGCTATGGGGTAAGAAATACATGTGTATACATAAAGCTTGCTCGTTCATTATGTCTGCATCGTAGAGTTTTCTGATAGTGCTCCATGCATTCGCATCGGTCGGACAATGACTATTAGTGCAGAGCTGAACCTTGGTCACAGCTGCTAATAGTATCAGAATGTGAGTCATTGGTTAGCTGGATTACCGCTACCGATCCTGAGTTTCGCGGGGACCAAAATCATATAGATAATTCTGCTTGTGTGCTTGAAGTATGATAGTCCACTAAATGTTTGCTTTGATTGGAAATAATTCAGTCCACTATAGAACTTTGCCCCAAAGAGTTAGATTTTGATGCACAATATATGTTGCGTTGTGCACTGCACGATAGAACACTACCCCGATCGTATGCTTATTGTTTGAATATGTCAACTGTTTCCAACTATGTTTTCAAAAAGATGAAATCTGACTATAGTCCTGAGCTGCATGAAATAAACTAGCTAGCAAGATCAGTAGTAATGTAATATTTTGCCACATGCTTACTTAGTGTGTGTTTCAGGGGGTATAGCTTCTGTTCAGTTGTTTTGTACTCACCGGTACTTATAAAAGTGCTGACCCACCAACAGTTTGCTTGTTCTCAGGTGCTTGATCGTCCGAAGAAGCGATAGCCATGACTCATCCCAAGGAACCGAAAATCTGGAGTCGATGCCTTGAGTCGTATCGAGTTTGTGCTGCTTTTATATAGAGGGACATAATGTATGGAACGGTGTCATTGTAATCGAGAGAGGAGTGCTTGAGCGATATGTAACCTCGGCCTTGCGCCGCTTGTAACACTTTCGATTATCAATAAAAGAGCTTATTTTTTATGTGTCATTGTGTTCTTTACTTTTCTGCAATATATGTGTGCCGCTGCTTTAGTATTGAATAGCTTACTTGCCCTTGTTCAAAGCTTTGGCCTTGTGCAAGCGCACTTTAGGCTTGCACGGTATCACGCCCGTGCGAGAACGATCGATTCTGTAGTGACCAAAGCGAGGACGAACGGTCCTGCGGGACCGGGGTGTGACAAAAAGTTTGCACAACGGGAAAATATTATTCTTCAATGCAAGTATTTACACATGCGTTGTATTGCACATATTATCAATCTTGTTGTAGTAGATGGGTTAAAAATGATGTCTTCTTCAGTTGCTCGTGTCCGGAGAGCTATTAGCTATGTGAGACAATCTCCTTCACGTTTTCAAAAGTTTAAAGATTGTTCTCAAATTGAAAAAATTGAAAGCAAGAAATTATTGTGTCTAGATGTGAGCACCCGTTGGAATTCAACATATTTGATGTTGGATACGTGTCACGCCCCAGTCCCAAAATATGCGGGACCAGGCCACGTAGCATTGGCCAGCTGACACGTCACTAAGGGATTACCCAATTTAATGGACCCAAAAAGACGTGCTACGCTGTCCTAAAATACTAACAAGTTTAATACTAGAAGATAACAGGTAAAGTCTAATCTCATCCACAAAATATCAAGGAGTACTGAAATAAGTGCTGGAATATATAAGTGCTGAGTCTGAAATGTCATAGTACAAATCAGATATGTCTGGTAGGAACAAACCCACTACAAAAGATAAAGATAAAAGTGCTGAAATATAATAAAACTAGAGCATCGTCTATCTAGGTAAGAGCTCCAGCTCCAAATGATGATACTACTAAAGATCAGGGAGACTCTGATGGCAGCACATCTAGCTCCTCCTCAGATGCGTACCTCATCTCCTGTCCGGGTCCGTACACCGTGGGATAGTACGCCTCGTCTAGATCTGGAAGGGAACCAGGTCCTCAGTGGGACGTAACAAGATACATAAAAATATGCCATATATGTAAATACTGAATAAAGTAAATAAAGGTGTGCTAACCATCTAAATGAATGCAATGTGAGGACAACTTAGTACGTATGGGAAAGTGTAGGCTAGACATATGCTGACGTAATTCACCAATCGTCGTGACTGGCTAGTATATGCCATATATGCCCCCATTCGAGGGCACTCTGCAATCGTCCATCTCCGAGGAGCATGGTATCTGAAATAGTATAACGTCCAACGTTCTATAGAGTGTGGTATCTGCAAAATAACAAGTGACGCCCAATACCCTAAAGAACGTGGTATCTGCAATATATATATATATATATATATATATATACGTCCGTATCACTCCGTCGAGTGCGGTATCTGTATAAAGGAGGTGGGTGTCCCATACGCCTACTAGTCATTCTCCCCGCCCAATGCGGATACACAAGTCGAATACACGACGTATATATCACGTGCTATATGCCAAGTCATAACTTTCCTGAATAATCCTGATTTCGTGCAAAGCTGTGATGCTCGTCACACGCACCGGTAGCTAATCGAGTACGCAAACTCGCATCCCAATATGAACTGCAATCATATTGCGTGTACAAGTGTCAGGGTTTAGGAGGATATTAGAATACCCTCGCAACTGTATGTGAGTCTGCTAGAGTCTAAGTCAGTTACACTACATGTCGACGTATTCGTCGACGGCACCAGAGTCCATCTCGACGCACACAGTCATATGTAATTGAAGCATGATAACATACAACAGTTTATAGTTTAAACAGTAAAAATTGGCAAGGTATACTTGCCTACGTCCTCCAAGCTGGGCGTGCCAAAAATCTGTTCCCACAATTGTGTCTGAATGGTCCTGTGACCTGGGATCACTAACTGCGTCGTAGGAGCACTCTGTTCAAGTTGTACATGAGTTCGTGAATTTAATATTTTAATAATTTCGTACTTATATATTTGTACATATATATAATAATAATATAAATATAATACTATAATATTAATATATATATACTTAATATGTATACATAATACATATATATATATATGATAATATTTAATATATATACATACATATATATATATATATATATATATAATAATATTATTACATATATATATATATATATATATATATATATATATATATATATATATATATATATATATATATATATATATATATATAATAGTATATATAATCATAATATAGGATACTTATATATAATATAATATATATTATATTATATATATATATATACTTTATATAATTACATGCTATATATACATATATATATAATAGTATAAATAATAATAATAATATATACATATATATATATATATATATATATATATATATATATATATATATATATATATATATATATATATATATATATATATATATATTTAATAGTATAATAACAGTAATAAAGGATAATATAATATACATATTATATATATATTTCGTATACAATAGTATATATATAAATAATAAATAATATATATATATTATATATTACATAATATATATACATATATTATAAATATACTATATATACATATATATAATATATATATATATATATATATATATATATAAATAAAAATAAAATATAAAATGCTTATATATATACATATAATAGTATATACATAATATAATATAATATATATATACTTTATATATATTTATTATATAAATACATAATATATATTTATTTATTTATTTATTTATTTATTTATTTATTTATTTATTTATACATAATATATATATATATATATATATATATATATATATATATATATATAATATAGGTAATATAAATACATATAATAATAAATTATATACGTACATATATACATATATATAATAGTATTAGTATATAAATATAATAGTATAATATAATATATTATATATACTGTATATATACTATAAATACATAATATATACATATATATATATATATAATTATACATAATATATATATATATATATATATATATATATATATATATACGTATAAGTAGGGGGGGGTACCTGACGTGTTAGGGGGGGGGCGTGTTTGGGTCGTCGTCGCCGGCAGAGGGACGAAGCTCCGGCGGAGGTCAGCCGCAGCAGCTGCAGCGGCGGCTGTGGTGGCGGTGGCGGCGGTGCAGGGTGGTTGGGAGGTGGCGGTGGTGATGGCGGTGGGGGTAGTAGTGGTGGTGGTGGTGGCGGTGGTGAGGGTTGGGGAGAGTCGGGGGGGGGGTCTGTGCTGTGGTTGGGGAGTGGTGGCGCGGGTACTGTGGGGGGTGGTGGCGGTAGTTGCGGCGGCCAAGGGGGGAGGCGACGGTGGTGGTTCGGTGGCGGAGGTGATGGCGAAGGTGGTAGTGGCGGTGGTGGTGGCCTGTGGTGGCGGTGGGGAGAGTGAGGGGGAGTCGGGGGTGCGGGGGGGTGATGGTGAAGATGATGGTGATGGTGGTGTGGGTGCTGTCGCGGTGGGTGGCGACGGCTATGGCGGTGGTGCGGTGGCCAGGGGGAGGCCGAGGGGTGGTCGAGCAGGGGGAAAGTGGTGGCGGTGGAGGTTGGCTGAGGGATGAGTGAGTGAGGATCGGGTGAGAGGGGGGAGGTTTATAGGATTTTAGCAAAGGGTTAGGGTTAGGGGTATTTTAGTAAATACATGTGTGAATACACATTAGATAAGGTAGGCTACATATATGCATGTAAATGCATTGAACTTGGACCTATTTTGGAATGGAGGGTGGAGAATCACCCTCCAATGGGAGGTGGACACCTCACACATGTAATTTTGCAGATAAAACCCTGCAGTTTTACAATTTGCACAAGAGCCCTAATAAATTGAGAATTTGTGCAATTATAAATTTGTTTGAGAAAAACACCTCATTCCTGAGGGCGACGTAATGAACAGAAATGAGGGGGGGTGTTCAGTAAGGGTCTTGAGGGTGTGGGGGTGAGTCTGGGTAGGGGCTAGGCCTAGTTTTGGGCGATGCTGGTCACCGTATTAATTAAATTAGAAATTAATGCGCACAATGTTTTCTAATTATTTAAAAATATGCAGGGCCAGAATTTAGTGAAGTGCAAGTATACTAGACGTAGTATACTCAAAATAGAATAATAACGTAATTTAGTTTGGACAAAACAGGTTCCTGTTGAGCCTCTAATTTCGTTTGGAACGGACAAGGGTACAGGTTTGGAAATTAATTGAAAATTAATACGGACGTTTGTAACGATATTTGTGCAACTAAAACGAGGCTCAAGACAGGATATTTTTGAGTTGCACAAAGCATAGAATAGTATACTGGCATGTCTGAGGTATGTGAACTTTGTTTGGGGGTAACAGTCAGTGTAATGCTCTAATTATTGATGTGATAGTAACATGCACTAAGCAATATAAAATATTACTAAATAAATTTAAAATGTTGTAATTAATCCTAATTTGTAAAAAAATAATCCTAATTTCACTATCTAAGCTGAAATCTGGTCGAGGGAGTTTACAATACGGCCCAAAGGTTTCAAAGTGCCTTTGAAAGATTCCAAGACGAAGATCTTTCATTCAAGAGAGAACTTGAGGGTGAGAATTTGTTTCCAACTGAAGATAATTGGATGAATGTGGGAAGGTTGTGTACGTTTTTAGAACATTTCTATGAATTCACCTTACGTGTGTCGGGCTCTTTATATGTCACTTCAAACAAATTTTTTAAAGAGATTGCATCTATTGATTTTCTCTTAAAGAATGCTAAGAGTAATGACGACTTCGAGTTGTCTACTATGTCGGATAAAATGAGAGAGAAATACGTCGAGAAGGATGAATATGGTTGTCTTCATTGCGCCACTCTTTGATCCAAGGCAAAAGTTTGCATATTTGGAATGGTGGCTATATCAACTCTATGGCCAATCAAAGGGTGACACCATGCTAGAGAAGGTTAAAATGGTTGTTTATTCCATGTTTAAAGAATACGGAAAGTTGTATGCACCTATAGTTTCTTCTACAACTAGTGAAATGACTGAATCTCCTACCATCGAAGATCGTCCAGTCTTTAACTTGAAAAGTATGATGAAGGCTCAATATAAAAATCATAAAATGAAAACTGTTGGTTGTGATAATAAATCTGAGTTGGATCGTTATCTTGTTGAGCCCACCGAAGCCGATGAAGATGAGAATCCAAATTTTGATCTCTTGGCTTGGTGAAAAATCAACTCTCCTCGTTTTCTTGTTCTTTCAAGAATGGTTCATGATGTCTTGGCTGTTCCAATATTTACGGTAGCTTCGGAGAGTGCATTTAGTACCGGTGGTCGGGTCCTTAATGCATTTAGGAGTTCTTTGACACCTAAGATTGTTCATGGTCTTATTTGTTCTCAAGATTGGTTTAGGACTGGTTCAGATCAATCTATTGTTATTAGTCTTGAAGAGAATTTGGAATCCCTGGATAAACTTGAAAGAGGTATCATTTTAGTTAACAATTTATATCACATAATGTTGTTGTTGTTTTTTTTACTTGTATTGATTGTTTGTTCCTGTAATTTTTTTATACTTATGTAGGTTTAAGCCAATTGACTACGATGGGTTCAACCTCAAGCGATGTTTGAAGAGTTATTTTTTGGAATCTAGATTGTCTGGTTTGGATTATGTAATATTAAATACTGTCACTGAAATGTGCTGCCGATGTGCGCACAATACACTAAACAATGCACTACCTCATTTTGGATGTGCGCACTATAGTTTGCCGATGTTATTTCTGCACTTTATATGTAAATTGGTATATCATTGCACTTTATATATAGCAATTAGCCAATGTTATTTCTAAAATGTACTCTTAATAGTTTTTGTATATTACAATTACTCTTTTTATTCCATTATAAGTTGCTAACAAGTATGTGAAGAAAATTGCAATAATGATATGGCATTAGTAAGTGGACAGATACTACAATGCGCCATTTTTTTGATGCACAATTGCCTATCTGAGCTTCAAAGACTTCAAACCATACTTTCTCTTGCTCCATCATGCAGATTTTGGATTTGACTATCTGGGTTCTGTTTAGGCTTGACAAAAATTGAGTGTTTCGATTGTTAAATATAATCCACTATTCGATTGTCGGTTTCAAATTCGGTTATGGGTTGCAACTTGCAACTTGAATTCATGTGATAATCCAGGTATCTTTCTTTTGCTTTATAGCAATATAGTTTACTTGTTTTATTCAATTAGAACTTGCTAACAAATATGAAGAAAGTGGGCAATGATGAGATGGCATGAAAAAATGGGCAGATACTACAATGCATCTATTGATGCACAAAATGTCTATCTGAGCCTTCAAAGACTTCAAACCATACTTTTTCTTGCTCCATCATGCAGATGAAACAAAGTGTACATCTTCTAGCTAGCAATTCTTTAGCTATTCCAGAAAATCAACCATGAAAACAATCCATGTTTAGAGAAGTCATCAAATCCAAAACAATGACCATCTTCTACAGAGATTTAATTGGCCTTATGCATCGAATTTGCATACCAAACAAGAGTGTAAAGTACTTCCCAAGTGCTCAAAAGTTTCTTGTTTTAGTCTATGCTAAAATAATTTATTTAGGTACAGCACAACTAAAGAAAGCCAAGTTGGATGTACTTTGAAATCATGCATTATTGTTTCAAATTCTATTTCCTTTCTAGAATTTTTTTGCTTATGTTGTTGTTGTTCATTGTGATAAGATGCTGGAGAATGATTGGTTAATTTGGCTGGCAAATAATGGTGCCCGTTCCCTAGAGCTAATTCCATGGAGCTATAGAAAAATGAATATAAAATAATTTGGTCCATGTGTGTTCTACATACAGTTAGTGTAGCTGCTATTCAGGTAACTTCTGTATTAGTATATTTTTTGTTTTACAAAATAAATTACTAACAAATCTAAAGAGAAGGGCAATGATGAGATGGCATTATTGAGTAGTGGACAGATACTACAATGTATCCATTGATGCAAAAATTGTCAATCTGAGCCTTCAAAGATTCTATGCAGATTCTATACTTCAAAAGCAATGTGATACTTCCTCAATTTTCTGTGGGGGTCTTGCGGCAAGACTCTTGCTTGGGTATGGCTGAACACATGAAATATTTCACATTTATTTACTTGCCCAATTTTGTATTTTTACTGCCAAATTTTTCAATTGTACTCCGTCAACTTTGTAATTTTGTAATTCTACTATTATAGAATTTTGTATGTACAGTTTATTGCCCAATTTTGTAATTTTGTATGTACAGTTTACTGTCCAATTTTCCAGAAGTTTACTTGCCCAATTTTTGTTGAACATATGGAAGTTTTTGTATGTATAGTTTACTGTCCAAATTGTATGGCTGAACACATGAAAGTTTTTATATGTACATTTTACCGTCTACCATGGTTCTTTTCAAATTTTGCATTTTTGTAATTCCACTAGTTTAGTTGTTATCATTGAAATATTTGTTATTTTTTCTGGATATTCTATTGCTGTATTTTTATAAGTAATCCAACCAGCAGACAGCAGTTTTTGTATATGATCTACTTACTAAAAATGTCCATTAAAAAAAGCGGCCCACTAAATAACTAATCCATTAAAAAATTGGCCCAATAAAAAAATAGGCCCATTAACAAATAACCGTCCCAACCGATATAAACCGAATAAACCGAAAAACCGAGAAAAGTAATTCGGTTCAGTTTAATTCGGTTGTGTATTTTCGGTTCAATTCGGTTTCGATTGGACTAATACTTAATTCGGTTTCCTCGGTTTTACTAAATTCGGTTCAGTTATAACCGAAATAACCGAATACTCACCACTATTATCATGCCACAACTAGTACGGTCTGACATGTAATTTATCAAAGTTTCAAAATCATGAACCAATCCAACAATCATCATTTGTTTTGTTCTCGATATGTTCCCATTTTAGTATTCAATAATTATGATGTCCCTGAAAGGATATCATTAATATATTTGAACTCTCCTCTCATAGCCCTACCATAATCAAACAGGTAATAACCAAGCTTATGCAGCTTCAAATATTCAATAGGGCATAATACAAGATACACAGAGGGGAAAAAAAACTTCTCACAGAAAAACTTCAGCCTGGGATTTATCCAACGTGTCGTAGAAAAGTTAAAGCAAGATTTTCAGAAGGAATTAATCCAATATCATAATGACAGGGCAAGGGTGAATGACCTCATGAAGAGAATGCAAGTTTGGCAAAGGCAGTTAAATACCAATGTTACTTTGCACAGTAGTCTTTTAAAAACTTGCAAACAGAGGAAACTAGGAAACTCAAGAAAAGTATTCTACTGAAGGTGATAACATAGCAGACGCAGAGTATTGAAGAACCTAAAGAAAGAAATGAAACATTAGGGCAACCTAAGGAATCAGATTTCTTCCATTCATTAATCCTACTTTGCTTGAACTCGAAACCAGCATTGTAATGTCCAACCTTGGTTTGTTAGTTTGTGCAGCTTGAGCTTGCTTGATTAAGATACATAATGTTTGACAACCTACCTCTGCTTCATCAGTTTGTTCAAGCTCTCTGTCTTCAACATATCTCATTTATTTCGGCAATATCCTGCTATATATATATAGTTTGTGCACTTTATCTTAAATGTGACCTGCAGAAATAGTGGGTAAAAAAAACTGAAAGCATACTAGAAAATTTTACACAGCTTTAACGAGGTTTAATCAAGCATAAAAAATTGAGGCAGGTAAAGCCATGAAGTGACACTTCAGTAAGGAAACCTAAACCAAAGGCTGACGTTAACATGAACAACAATGAATCTGTTCAAGACTAGATAGCTCAAAATTCAACAAACTAAATAAGACATGCAAACCAAATATTTAAAATGTCATTGTCATCCCATATGATTAATGAGATGCATACAGTCAACAAATTTTTGTTTCCTAACTACAACACCAATAAAGCACCTGATTTCCTAAATAAAGAAATTTTCATGCCACATACAACAAACAGTTGAAGGTGAACAAACTACAGGACCTCAGATTGTCTTTGATCACCAACCTTGACATCGTTTCCTCAGTCCCGACCCCTTTTCAACATTTTTAGCCTTATATATGTCGATTTCATAGTCTGCAATAGCACAAAACAATCCCAGAGGATTGAACTATTTGCAAAACAGTAGTAGCAGCAGCAGCAGCTCTTACAAATTGTGATACTCCTGACTATGGCCTCTTACACTCGTGTCCTCTTGGTTGTTTTCTTGGCCTTGTTTTGCATCGATGCAAGCCTCGCAGCTCGCCATCTATTAGACACACCATCACCACAGGCTGCACCCGTAGTTCCAAGTCTACCTACAATACCAACACCGACGACGCTTCCACCGCTGCCTACCACACAATTGCCTCCTCTCCCAACAGTTCCAACGCTCCCAAAGCCATCGTTGCCACCTGTTCCAACCACTACTCTGCCAAAGCTTGCATTGCCACCATTGCCTACCATCCCAGCCATTCCATCAATTCCTACAAGCATTCCTCCATTGCCTAATGTCCCTACAACCATTCCCTCTATTCCTCCATTACCTTCCATTCCTACCATTCCCTCTATTCCTCCATTACCTTCCATTCCTACCATTCCCTCTATTCCTCCATTACCTTCCATTCCTACCATTCCCTCGATTCCTACAAGCATTCCCCCACTGCCTTCCATCCCAACGACCATTCCTACCATCCCCGGACTCCAAATTCCCTCAATTCCTTTCCTATCCCCACCTCCAGCAACCACTAGCCCATGAAGATCATCCGAGTTTCATCATACACATGTGGGTGATAGCATTATTACTTTATTAGCACAGTGATGGCTTTGTTTCTGTTATGTATGTCAGTTGAGACTTGTTTTGGGTTTGTTTCAGTTGAATGAGTTTTTATGGGGAGGTCTAGCTACTATTATTTATTTGCATCTAATTTATCTACCGTGTTTATTCATTTCGCGCCTTTGTAATCATTATTTACATTGGATTAGTCAAAAAATTCTATCTAAGAGATGGAGGCAAGACTATGGTTTGTTTGGCTGAAGAAACATCATCACAATCATCAAATATTTGCATAAGGTTTTGAGCAACAACATATCAAAGATTCTGTAAGTTAAATAAGTGATATAGCAGAATAGTAGCAAATTTCTACAAGAGAGAGAAAAGAAGATACTTACATCAACGCCCAAATTATCACTCTTTAAAATGAGATGCCTCAACTACATTTTAGAGGGTGGTATAAGGCACAAGACAACCCAATAACCTCCCAGCATTTTTTTGTTGGTCAGTAAGAATAATCACTGTAGTTAATCATCAAAAATAGTTTTTTTTGTTGAATGCGGTTTCACTAGCAAGAATAACGCCACAAATGGAATATATTTAATTTTCTCCTACTATCTGATCGAAAGTTGAACTGTATAACAATATGATGGTTATATGATGGTTATCGACTCTGACGTGTTCATAGAATAAGCATCGTCCTTGTGCAAGAGCAAAACACCATCGTGCTGAAATACTCAATCTTCCAGTTACCAAAGATCATACACTTGTTCATAGAAAAAGCTCAATTGTAGATGCCTGGTTCATTTTGTTTCATCTGATGGTTCATACACCAATAATATCAGATAATAATTAAATAAATATCGACTCTATAATGGTGTTGTACTGCTGCTACGTAGTAGCTTTGTCTCTTCTCAAGATCATAACCACGCAATCATACCATAATTAGTATATGATGACATGTAACTTATCCAAGATTCAAAACTCATGAACCAATTTGACAATATGTCCTTTAAGTTCTCCATATATTCCAGTTTATGCATTTAATAATTAATCACCCTGAGACATATCATTAATATATTGACACTCCATCCACTATAATCAAATTTGAACTCTCCTATTGTAGCAATCACCTTACAGTTGTTAATATATGATGCAGTATGCTGCTTCTAATTTTCAATAGGACACAATGTAAGATATTTCACATAAAACACGCTTTCTCACATAAAAAACTTCACTTTGTAACTCGGGATTTATCAAACTTGTAATAGACAAGTAGAAGCAAGGTTTTCAGAAGGAATTAATCCAGTATTACAATCATAGGGCGACGGTAGAAACTCGAGAAAAGTATTATACAAAAAGTGATAACATAGAAGATGCAAAGCATCGAACCAAAAGAAAAGAAACAAAGAGCTAGTCAGGTATGGAGCCAATAAAATGGACTTGCTCAAGATTTGCCTATAATTTATCCTAATTTCCTTGAACCCTAATTCGACGTGGCAAAGTCCAACCTTCTCTTGTTAGAAAATAGTGCAGCTTGAGATTGCTTGATTAAGCTAATATTGATGTTAGGCAAACCTACCTCTGCTTAATCAGTTTGTTCAAGTTATGTCATTGTGAAATGATCTCAATCTTCAGCATATCTCACTATTTGAGTTATTCAGTTATTTTGGAGTGTGTTAGTGTTGGACTGATTCTAATTCAATTCACTTTTGGTTGTTCCTCAAACCAAGAAGTTGCAAACAGTTTGTTTGTTCCCATCTCAAGGATAAGGTTGTTTTGGTTGAGAGATTTTTTGGTATATTTTGATTGTTTTCCAAATCACACTATAAATAGAGGAACAGGCAAGAGGCTCAAAGATCATCAACAATATCTTCAAAGTGCGAGTTTTAGTGTTTGAGGTCTTGAAGGTGATTCAGTATTCTCAAAGGTCATGAACGAAGTTACAGAAATAAAAACAAAATGTGGCGTTACCAAACAGTGACGGATGCTGCTTTTTGAAAAAATAAGCAGAAACATCCCACATAAACCAAAAAGTGACAGATGCCAACCTAACTTGTAGTAATATGTTAAAATGTTGTAAATATAGAGCACTTGAAAAGTCAGAAGAAGAATACACTAGATAGGTGATACTGTAGCAGCTACAGAGTATTGAAGGGAAAGAAAGGAAAGAAACAAAGAGCTAGTTTGGTACTGAACGAAAGCAATCGACTTCTTCAAGCTTCATCTTTTGATTTATTGAGCAGATCATAAAGATTGAATTCAGCATGACTAATTCAAACCTTGGCTTGTAGCAGATATTACAGCTTTGGCTTGCTTGATTAAGCTACATTAATGTTCAACAAGCCTAGCTCTGCCAGTTCATCTGGTTTACGATGCAAAATGATCCTGATCTCTAGCTAATCTCATTTATTACAATTGCTTAAGAGGAAAACCTAGTGACAATTTAGATCAAACCCTATTGATTTAAGTACATTACCTACTAATCCTGGTATTGGTAGTTATATAAATTTTCATGCTCAAAATCTGTAGACATGACACAAGAATGATATATAAACTTCAATGTCTTGAATAGAATCAGATTTGACCTGTAGAAATAGTCACGGGAGCAGTATGATCTGTTCTTATCCATGATGTGCGCCGGTGGTCATCCTCTTGCAGATCCGCAGTATTCCTAGTTAGGACCGTTTATTCATTGTTTGTGTTTCATACCTATGATATTTGGTCATTTATGAATATTCTTTATTTTTGAGACATTCAGACATTATCCCTGGGGAGCACCAGTGTTATTTGTACCTAAGAAGGATGGAACAATACGCATGTACATTGATTACAGAGCCCTTAATGCTTTGACTATCAAGAACAATTACCCCTGCCGCGGATTGACGATTTATTCGACCAGTTGAGAGGAGCAGTAGTGTTCACCAAGATCGACTTGAGATCGGGTTATCATCAAGTAAAGGTGCGAAGAGAAGACATTCAAAAGACAGCATTCAGGACTCGTTATGCTTACTACGAGTTCTTAGTGATGCCTTTTGGATTGACAAATGCGCCGGCTGTATTTATGAACTTGATGAACAGGGTCTTCCACTAATACTTAGACCAGTTCGTGGTAGTCTTCATCGATGACATCTTGGTTTATTCAAAGAGCCACGAGGAGCACGAAGAACACTTAAGACTAGTGTTAGAAACCCTGAGGAGAGAGAGGCTTTATGCCAAACTGAGCAAGTGTGAGTTTCTTCTAGATCGTGTCGCTTTCCTTGGACACTTCATCTCAGGAGAAGGTATTTCAGTAGATCCGGCGAAGATTTCATCGGTAGAGACATGGCCGACCCCTACCAATGTCTCAGAGGTGAGATGTTTCCTAAGACTTGTCGGATATTACCGGAGGTTCGTAGAGAACTTCGCGAAGATTACAGAGCCGATGACCCGCTTGACCCGTAAGGAGCAAGAGTTCAATTGGACTAAGGAGTGCCAGAAAGCATTCGAAGAGCTGAAGAAGCGTTTGACTACGGCACCTATCTTGATCATACCTTCTGGACCCGGAGGAGCAGAAGCAGGAACAGGAGCAGGCACTAGAGCAGTACCAGATTCAGTAGACGAGTGATCACCTCGGTTTGTAATATCAATGTTTCGTTTTCTTTAAATTTTATTATATTATTCATATTAAACCGAAGGGGATCGACGAACCCAGCAAATTCAACGGAGGGTTGCTCCGAGTCTATTTCTACAAATTGTGAATTCATAAACTGCAGGAAGAATGGTTTGGAAACAATTCAATTTTTATTATTTTTATTTTTTTCACTGTATCTTTAGCGACGTTTTTAGCGACGTTTTGTGACATTTAGCGACTTTTACGCACGTCGCTAATTACGTCGCTGAATACGTCGCTATCCCCGTTGCTATACACGTCGCTAAATACGTCGCTGGCCGTCACAAATTGCTGACATGGCAGTGTTGCTAGGTCAATATAACGTTGCTAAATGCGTCGCACAACGTCGCTAAAAAAAATTTAGCGACATATAGCGACAAACTAGACATCGCTAATTTAGCAACGTTGCGTCGCTACACGTCGCTAATATAGCGACGCACTTACGTCGCTGGAAAACGTCAGAATTGCGACGTTTTTTCTGTCAGCGACTAGCTTAAAGGCGACTTCAACGTAACGTCGCTAAAATTATTTAACGACATTTTTTGGCCATTTAGCGAAGTTTTGACCTCTCACTAATTTGACTTATTCTGGTAGTGATATATATATATATATATATATATATATATATATATATATATATATATATATATGTGACTTTTACAAGTTTGATTATATTGTATTATTTTCTATTAAAACAAATTATATATGTTACAAAACATATGTAATCACAATTACATTACAATTTATAAAATTATAATTTTTTATTTTTTAACCTCTTATATATATATATATATATATATATATATATATATATATATATATTCAAAGTCTATTAGTTCTAAGTAACTTGCAGGTGGAGACAATGTATTTGGCTTGATAGTTTATGGAAAATTAAGTGCGGTGGGTGGTGTGGTGCGGTGCGGCCGGATGCGAGTGTTGCGTGGATGCGGTACTGGTGCGGTGCGATCGTGATGCAAGTGTGGGACCTTCGGACCGAACAATGGCTTTCGAACTGAATTTATAGACCTCTAGATCGGATTTATAATAAGATCTTCGGACCAGAATAATCTTTACTTTCTTCGAGATATATATATATATATATATATATATATATATATATATAAACGAGATATGAGTCATAGTACTCATATTACTATATGAGTCATGCACATGTTGACCAATAAAAATAGACTCCTACATTCGATGTGCACCCATGTGCACTAATACATTCTACTTCTATTCAAACAATCTATTTGGCACGCGTGGATGCATTGGTTGTGCACCCGCGCGGCCGAGAATACCGCCGCCAACCCCCCCCTCCCGCCCCCCCTCCGCCGCCACCGCCTTCGCCATCCACTCCGACTCCGCCGCCGCCCCCCTCCTCAAGGTGTGTATTAGGTCGGTCCGGACTGATCCGCGGCCCGAAACAACCGGGTTTGACCGGGTCCAGTCCGGACCGCACTCAACCCAAGGGGAGAGACGGGCCGGCCCGGTCATAAAAACTCCCGACCCAGTCCGAACCCATGACCTGGTTAGGGGAGGACCGGGCCGAATCGGTCTGGGTCCGGACCGGTTCACGGTCGGGCCTGGCCGGCCCGTTAAATTTTTTATTTTTTATTTATATATAATCTATATGATATAACTTATATATTAATAAATTCAAGTTAAAATTTATAGGTTTTTTTTTACTAAATTATTTTTGTATAATTTAAAATTTATAAGTTATAATCTATATGATATAACTTTAAGTATAAATTTATTTGAAATTTATAAGTTATTTGTTAGAAAGAAGTTAAATGTAAACAACTGAGTTAAATGTAAATTTATCACTTGAAATTTAAAGAAGTGATTTATATAGACATAAAGAAGTTAAATGTAAACAACTAACATCATTAAGTAAGAAAATGCTGAATTTTTTATTAAAGGACGTGGAGACTGGAGAGGAACAAGAGACTTATGTAACAAAAAAAAAATATTAAAATCAATAATTTTTTTTTTAATGAAATACAACATTACTATATATCAATACACATTTTTAATGTATACGTAGCTTCCTTGTACCACAGTTATGGTCCCATTTGAGTCATTTTTTACAATACAAACATTCAACAAGAACTCTATTCGAATATCTTCTTTCCGTATCGTGCTAATTATAAACTCCGCTAAAATGATGCCAAATTTTTGACACAAACTCGAGTTGCAGTGCCGGTTGAGGTTGCGGTGCTGGTTAAAGTTGCAGTGCGGGTTGAAGTTGCTGATCTTCCAGTTGCTATTGTGGTTGCTTATTTTTCATGATAGTATATAGTCTCTTTATACTAGATTGCTTCTAAATTTTGTAAGAGAGGAAAAAAAATTGTAAGAGAGAAGAAATTGTGTTGTGTTTATTTTTCATGAATTATGGACTATTTATAGAAAAAATTTGGGACCAAATGACCCCAAATATCCTAAAAAAAGAGTTATTATAATAGATATTTTTGTCATTTTTAGTACAGACCAAAATACCCCTAAAACAGACAAAATACTGCAACTAAAACGGAGGTATATTTTGGTCAAAATACCCCCCAACTGTTATTTCCTAAAAAAAAAATCAAACCGGACTTGAACCGGTCCGGGCCGGTCCGGGCCGGTCCGGGCCGTCCGAATTTGACTCAGCCTGACCAGAGGATGGACCGGGCCGGGCCGGTCTTGTGGGTCAGATCCTCCGACCCAGTTCGGACCCGTGGGGGGAGTGGGCCAGAGCGGACCAGTTCGTTGACCGTGTCCGAATCTACCCGGACCAGGTTTGACCGAGCCGAGCCCGTGGCGGGTTCCGGACCGGCCCGTCCTTTTACACACCTTGACCCCCTCCTCCTACGATGACGAGGACGTTTTCCCCCTACTGCTCCATAGTACTCATAAATAGTAGGTGGAGGACGTCGTCGTCGTCGTAGGAGGAGGAGACGACGGCGGAGCTGGAGGGGAGTGGCGAAGACGGCAGTATTCACGGCCGCGCGGGTGCACAACAGCCACAACAATGCACCCGCGCGTGCCAAATAGATTTGTGAATAGAAATAGAATGTACTAGTTGCACATGAGTGCACATAAATGTAGAAATTTATTTTTATTGGTCCACATGTGCATGACTCATATAGAAATATGAACACTATGGAGACGAAATATGTTTTAAATTTATTTTTTATCAACTTAGAATGTGAAAATCGAACAGTTGAAGTTAACGTGTAAAAAAAGTCAAAACTCTACCGAATAATTTAGCCTATTCTTAATTATATTTTTAGTTCCTGCATGCATCGATATCTATAACATTATATTAAAGTAGTTGTCTAATACAATGCATGTTAGCACAGTTTAATATATTGCATTTTAGCAAAGTTTTTTTTTTACCATATAAATTTCATCCTTCTACATGTAAGATTGAGACTGACAACAAGGAGAATCTCCTCTCCCCTTTCAAGAGAATAAATTACTTGGCTAAAAAGAACTAAATTAGGGTGTCTACAGCCAGAATAAAACTTTTTCGTTGGACAATCCCATATATGAGATTAATAAACACTCTTTTATTTTACTTCCGAATATAACCACTCCAGCCTGCATCTCTTAGGGTCTGCTTGTATTGAGAGGAAAAAAAAAACAGAATTAAGTGAAATTAAGTAAGATAAAATTAAGTGAGGGAGAAGAGAGAGTCAATACATATAATCTTGCTTGGATTGGAGGAAGAGTTAAGTGGGATGTGTTTAATAACTCTTGTTTGGATTGGAGGTTTTGAGTATAGGAAAAAGTTGAGGAGAATTTATTTATGACTTTTTTAAACAAAATTTTTTATTTCCTCCTCGTTAACCTTCCGTTTTGGGAGGCTAGAAAAATGGACAAAAGAGAATTAAACAAACTCCCACTTACTCCTCTATTACACTTTTACTTAAACCCCGACCCTCAAATCAAACATGTCTCTTTTTTTCACTTAACTTTTTTTTTACTTAACTCTTTTAACCGTCAGTCCAAGGGCAGATCCTAACAAGGGCGGAGCCAGCAAAATATTTTAGCGGGGGCTAAGAGCAGATATTAAAAAAAATCATATGACAAACTCAAAAAATAAACAAAAAATGAAAAAACATCCACACTACCAAAAAGATATTCGAACCATGGATCTACCATACTATGCACAGTCACACTACCAACTAAGCTGTGATAATACAGCGTCAACTACTAGTGTAAACCTCCAGAATTTTTCAGATTTTAAAAACAAATTTTCGAAATTTTTCTGAAATATTTAATTAATTAAAATCAAGGTATACTGATATTAAATAATTTTTAATATTTTTATTAAATATTAAAATATTATGAAAATAATATTTTTTTGGTGTAAAATAAAATATTAGACATAGGATAATTTTTCTGGAATTTATTGGACCCCAAAACTATTTTTAAAGGCCTAAAAACTAAGTTATTTATTAAACCCAATTAAACCGGGTTGAACCAACCGGTTTAATCCTGAACCGAACCCATGCTGAACCGACCCTGATTAAACCCTTACCTTATTGGATCGAATTCGGATCTAAACCCGAACCCGACCCTCATCAACCCGACCCGAATCTTCATTCCTTCAGTAACCGAAAGTCCCCCCCCCCCCCGAAACCCACCGACTCCCTCTCGGTCGTTCGCCTGCCGCAGCCGCGTCTCCCCCGCTCCCGCAACCGCCGCCGACCCCGACTCTCCGCCTCCCCGACCGACCACCTCCCCCGCCAGTAACGGCCGGCCCTTCTCCTCGCTCTCCTCCGGCCCCCCCTTCACCTTACCACCACTCACAGCCACCACTCCACCGTGCTCCGGCAACCGCTCCACCGTGCTTCGGCGACCTCCCGGACAACTCCCCGACGACCTCCGGCGACCCGCAGGCCGGCCAAGCCGCCGCCAGCAAGCCCGTCGGCCGAGCTCCGTCGCGGCTCCCTCGCGTACTCCCAATTTCAGTCGATACCGACGCCATGTTCCGGTGAGTTTTTCTCTCTCCTCGCTGTCTCGTTTTTCGATCTGTCTTTTCCTACGCGTAGACCACGTGACCCTCTTGAACCCCGTGCAATTCGCTCGGGGTATCGAGTCCTGTGTCGATCGCAAACTGCGACGCAAAATCAGAAAAATAATCACCCTGTTTCTGAAAAATCAGAAATCGTCCCAAACTCCCCAGTTCGCGATTGTTTTGCGACCAACCTATTAATTATTTCTAAAATTGGTTTGAACAATAATTTAGACCACCTAACCTAGTTTTTAATCATATTTTTAGTGTAATTTATCGTGCTATAATTTGTATTTAATTTGAGGGTGAAAATGACCGAAATATTGGTTATTTAATTACCCTAATTTTTCCGAAACTGGGTGCACCCCGCTAAACGGGACAACTTGGTCGTGTGCGAACTTCACCGAAAGGTGCGCGCCGTTAATACGGACGTGTGGGATTTCACAGAAGTTGATTTGGATGTGTGTGCACACCGGAATCAACGTGTATCCGTCGACAACTCTCCGTATCGGCCCTGTTCTAGAACTCGTAACTTCGTGTACGCACGTCGTATCGAAACGAAACTTATGCCATCAGACTCGTACCAATACGCTGGTCCTGTGACCCAAGTTTGGTTCCATTCTGAGAACGTTGACAAAATCACGTATCGTTGGCCCCATGGCTCCACTTGACTGGCGATTTTGTGATCGGCTCATCGGAATCCAGTTCTGGATATTCCATTGGATTCGTATTGTCGTTCTGGACTTGTGGACACTAAGTTTGACGAATTTGGAGAACATTGTCTCTGACACGTTTTTCAGTGCGAAGCAGGCCACATGTGGACCCCGCTTTGACCAGAAACTGTCATTTTTGCCCGTGTCCAAATTGGACTCATGGACAGGCAATTCTAGCTATTTTGATATCTTCTGAACCTGATGGTAACGTTTATTTCAGCAAGCGGAGGAGTACCTGCAGATCCCGCTGATACCAGAGCAGCAGTTGGAGCCAGAACCCCAGGCAAGTATATCTTGCCAATCTTGCAGTAATTGCTACATGTTATTCCTTGATTATTTATATGTTGTATCTGTTCAACCAAGGACCGTGTGACATTACTTATCGTCCGAATAATATTCTGGTGTCAACACTGTACGCGTCGTTGTGTAACGTCACCTAGTCATGGATATCGAGACCCTATACATTCTCGTGCTTGCATTATCAAGTACGTCATACCATAGGACACCTGACACTATTCATGCGACAAAATCTTGCTGAGATATTCATGGTGATTCTGTGTAGGTTACATGATTCGTGACATAGATATTGCATGTGCTTAGCTATCATTATGACTTGCTGCATTAGATATGATCTTGCGTGACATGGACATGAGACATCGTGGACATGAGACGTGTGATTACATTGGGTGGGGAGAGACACACAGGCTACATGATGATTTTATATATAAATTTATTTTGGTGCCACTACATAGTAAATTACATAGTATATCTGCTACAGGCTTCCCGACACAGAGCTTGTAGTAGTCTCAGCCTAAGTCTAGTGATGCTCTCATTTTGCATATCACTTAGCTGGTTATATAGTTTACCCTATTGATTCATTTATTATTGCACTGCATTTATTTTTGGGCATGAGTTATTCTTGTACCTTGTTATGTCCCCTGAGGACCTCGATCCGGATTATGTCCCCAGGAATAGCAGAGAAGATCTATCCCGAGGTATACGAAATAGGAGAATTAGAAGGAGCAGTCATTAGAGCAGTACCAGAACTCGAGGACGAGGTGATCGCCGAGAATTTCTCCTGAGTATCTGGGTTATTTCTTTTGTTAGACTCTTATTTCCTGTCTAATGAATTGATGTATCAGACATATTATCGGGTTGTTCCCCGAGATATATTTTATTGAGACTTGATGTTGATTTATATTTCATATTGTTGTATTTATTTTCTGTGGGTGAGATTAGTATATTAGACCCTTATTGTTGTTTTACAGCTTAAGTACATCCTGATGAGTCCATTAAATTGGGTTTGCCCATCGGTGTGTGCTGCTGGCCATTGCCACGTGTCTAGTCTCTCGATATTTTGGGACTGGGACGTGACAACTAGTAAAACTTATTTTTATTTTTTTAAGTTCAATCTTCAATAGGTAGCTAATTCACGAATAGAACACAAGATTGATTGAAAGTATTAGAAAATAGGAAAAAATATTGTTGTCATAAATTTTGATGAATTAATCCCTAGTTATATATAAAATAAAAAAAATTGGGTGCCAAATAACTAAAAATACCCGTGACATATAATGTTATAGAAATATTTTTGTCATTTTCAGCAAATTGACTAAAATACTTTTGATTAATGTTCATAAATAGTTAACTAATAGGAGTATTTTGATAAATATATCCTCCAAAAAGACCAAAATGTCCTAATCTACATGCTATTGGGGAGAGGGGTGTATTTGACCTAAATACCCCAAACGGTCATAATAACAAATAGTTTGGGCCTGCTACCCAGTGGGCGGGCACAGTAGTTACATGGACCCCTTCCTTTATGTTGTTGCCATCGCTTTTCCGGACCGAGACAAGAGGAAGGGTGGGAGAGGTGAAAAATGGTAATAAAAGAAAAAATGAACATTCAATTATGATGGGGCCAGGGAGGTGGACCAGGCTTCAGACTAGGCCTTCGAGTGGGCCGGACTAGTCCAGCCGAATTTTGGAACAAATCCTGGCCCTACCATTTTGGTCAGTTGGATTGCGCTCGAGACTATGTGGGTAAATCCAGCCCAATCCAAAAAATTTATGGGCCAAACCAATCCAAGAGGTTGACCTAACCTAGGCCGGTCAGTTCAAGTATGACCTGATCAGTTCCAAGGCGGACTTCATGCCGCATGTCTCAAAGGACCGATCCAGAAATTTAAAGTGGGATGGGTGGGTGGGTGGGTGGGCTGGGCTGCCCGTCTCACTTTACACCTTGAGTCAAAGTTGAACCGACTAAATAAACACATGTAAACTAAGTATCATTTAGGATTTTATGGTCGTCCCATTTGTCTCGTGAGGTGAAAACATTAACAAATTTTGGTTTCCTAACTTCATCACCAATAAGGCAACCATGAATTCCTAAACAGACTACCATGACACGTAAGCAAGATATAGGAGGAGAAGTTGAACAAACCGCAGGCTCATAGACAGACATTGATCACCAACCTTGACATCATTTCTTCAAGCCCAAAACCTCTATTGAACTTCTGTATGTAGCCTTATATATATCCACTTCAAAGAGACTGCTATTGCACTAAACAGAAGCAAGCACGAGATACTTTTGCGGTACTTGGGAGAATGGCCACTCACACTCGTATCCTCCTCTCTCTAATTACCGTGGCATTGTTTTGCATCGATGCAAGCCTCTCAGCTCGCCATCTTCTAGACACTCCAGTGCCGCAGGCTGCACCACAGGCACCAAGTCTACCTACACTACCGATGCTGCCGACTCTTCCACCACTGCCTACCACGCTCCCGACACTTCCAACACTCCCAATGCCATCATTGCCACCGGTCCCGGTTCCGGTTCCGGTCCCGGCAACTACTTTGCCAAAGCTGGCATTGCCACCACTGCCCAGTATTCCAACGAATATTCCTTCCATTCCCTCAATTCCTACAACCATTCCTCCATTGCCTTCCATTCCTACAACCATTCCCTCAATTCCTACAAGCATTCCTCCATTGCCCACCATCCCTACGACCATTCCTTCGATCCCTACAAGCATTCCACCGTTGCCTTCCATTCCTACCATCCCAGGCCTCCAAATCCCCTCAATTCCTTTCCTATCCCCACCTCCAGCAGCCACAACTAGCCCATGAAGGTCATCTGAGTTCACCATACATATACATGGTGGATGATATAGCAATATTAGCGCAGTGATGGCCTTGTTTCTGTATGTTATGTATTTCTGACGATACTTGTGTTGGGTGTTTTTTTTCTTCAGTTGCGTGAATTTATATGGAGAGGTCTAGCTTGATACTTCTGTTTAATTTGTATGTCAGAACATTTGGTGTATTCTGTGATTTTTTACATGTAGATCAGTAAATCCTTTTATATAAGACGAGCCAAGATTATGATTTTCTTTGCTAAAGAAACATTGGGACAATCGTCGCATATTTGAACAAGGGGTCGAGCAACATCATATCAAAGTTTTTGTGGGTTAAAGAGTGATAATATATAGCCGAGATATTAGCAAAGTTCTACCAGAAACACATAAAGGAAGATACTTATATAAACACAAAAATTAAGTCATTGAAAATGAGATCCCTCAAGTCTTCAACTACTTTCTAGAGGATGCTCAAGGACTAAGCAAGGCCCATAAACTCCCAGCATTTGTTTGTTGAATATCGCAAAAACCATCAGAGAGAGTTTTGATGTCCAATGCTATTTCACTTGCTAGTGAGAATGACTCCACGAATGAAATATATTGAATTTAATACTACTATTTGATCGAAACATAAACTATATCACAGTATGATGGTTGCAAGAACAAAAATACCTTTTCGCTGAAGTTCTTCTAGCTAGTAAAGATCATAAACTTGATTGTAGGCGATGATGCTCTTAGACTAGACAGATGCCTCGTTCATTTGATTTCATCTGATCAATCAAACACTAATAAGATCAGATACAATTAAAGAAGATATTTTACCGATCCTATGTTGTAGTTTTGTCTCTTCACAAGATCTGTGCTATTTAATCATGCCACAACTAGTACGGACTGACATGTTATTTATCAAAGTTTCAAAATCATGAACCAATCCAACAATCATCATTTGTTCTCGATATGTTCCCATTTTAGTATTCAATAATTATGATGTCCCTGAAAGGATATCATTAATATATTTGAACTCTCCTCTCATAGCCCTACCATAGTCAAACAGGTAATAACCAATCTTATGCAGCTTCAAATATTCAATAGGGCATAATACAAGATACACAGAGGGGGAAAAAAACTTCTCACAGAAAAACTTCAGCCTGGTATTTATCCAACGTGTCGTAGAAAAGTTAAAGCAAGGTTTTCAGAAGGAATTAATCCAATATCATAATGACAGGGCGAGGGTGAATGACCTCATGAAGAGAATGCAAGTTTGGCAAAGGCAGTTAAATACCAATGTTACTTTGCACAGTAGTCTTTCAAAAACTTGCAAACAGAGGAAACTAGGAAACTCGAGAAAAGTATTCTACTGAAGGTGATAACATAGCAGATGCAGAGTATTGAAGAACCTAAAGAAAGAAACGAAACATTAGGGCAACCTAAGGAATTGACTTGTTCAGATTTCTTCCATTCATTTATCCTACTACTTTGCTTGAACTCGAAACCAGCATTGTAATGTCCAATCTTGGTTTGTTAGTTTGTGAGCTTGCTTGATTAAGATACATAATGTTTGACAAGCTACCTCTGCTTCATCAGTTTGTTCAAGCTCTCTGTCTTCAACATGTCTCATTTATTTCAGCAATATCCTGCTCTCTCTCTCTCTCTCTCTCTCTCTCTCTCTCTCTCTCTCTCTCTCTCTCTATATATATATATATATATAGTTTGTGCACTTTATCTTAAATGTGACCTGCAGAAATAGTGGGTAAAAAAAACTGAAAGCATACTAGAAAATTTTACACAGCTTTAACGAGGTTTAATCAAGCATAAAAAATTGAGGAAGGTAAAGCCATGAAGTGACACTTCAGTAAGGAAACCTAAACCAAAGGCTGACGTTAACATGAACAACAGTGAATCTGTTCAAGACTAGATAGCTCAAAATTCAACAAACAAAATAAGACATGCAAACCAAATATTTAAAATGTCATTGTCATCCCATTTGACTAATGAGATGCATACAGTCAACAAATTTTTGTTTCCTAACTACACCACCAATAAAGCACCTGATTTCCTAAATAAAGAAATTTTCATGCCACATACAACAAACAGTTGAAGAAGATGAACAAACTACAGAACCTCAGATTGTCTTTGATCACCAACCTTGACATCGTTTCCTCGAGCCCCGACCCCTTTTCAACATTTTTAGCCTTATATATGTCGATTTCATAGTCTGCAATAGCACAAAACAATCCCAGAGGATTGAACTATTTGCAAAACAGTAGTAGCAGCAGTAGCTCTTGCAAATTGTGATACTCCTGACTATGGCCTCTTACACTCGTATCCTCTTGGTTGTTTTCTTGGCCTTGTTTTGCATGGATGCAAGCCTCGCAGCTCGCCATCTATTAGACACGCCATCACCACAGGCTGCACCCGTAGTTCCAAGTCTACCTACAATACCAACACCGACGACGCTTCCACCGCTGCCTACCACACAATTGCCTCCTCTCCCAACAGTTCCAACGCTCCCAAAGCCATCGTTGCCACCTGTTCCAACCACTACGCTGCCAAAGCTTGCACTGCCACCATTGCCTACCATCCCAGCCATTCCATCAATTCCTACAAGCATTCCTCCATTGCCTAATGTCCCTACAACCATTCCCTCTATTCCTCCATTACCTTCCATTCCTACCATTCCCTCGATTCCTACAAGCATTCCCCCACTGCCTTCCATCCCAACGACCATTCCTACCATCCCCGGACTCCAAATTCCCTCAATTCCTTTCCTATCCCCACCTCCAGCAGCCACTAGCCCATGAAGATCATCCGAGTTTCATCATATACATGTGGGTGATAGCGTTATTACTTTATTAGCACAGTGATGGCTTTGTTTCTGTTATGTATGTCAGTTGAGACTTGTTTTGGGTTTGTTTCAGTTGTATGAGTTTTTATGGGGAGGTCTTGCTACTATTATTTATTTGCATCTAATTTATCTACCATGTTTATTCATTTCGTGCCTTTGTAATCATTATTTACATTGGATTAGTCAAAAAAATTATCTAAGAGATGGAGGCAAGACTGTTGTTTGTTTTGCTGAAGAAACATCACCACAATCATCAAATATTTGCATAAGATTTTGAGCAACAACATATCAAAGATTCTGTAAGTTAAATAAGTGATATAGCAGAGATAGTAGCAAATTTCTACAAGAGACAGATAAAAGAAGATACTTACATCAACGCACAAATTATCACTCTTTAAAATGAGATGCCTCAACTACATTTTAGAGGGTGGTACAAGGCACAAGACAACCCAATAACCTCCCAGCATTTTTTTGTTGGTCAGTAAGAATAATCACTGTAGTTAATCATCAAAAATAGTTTTTTGTTGAATGCGGTTTCACTAGCAAGAATAACGCCACAAATCGAATATATTTAATTTTCTACTACTATCTGATCGAAAGTTGAACCGTATAACAATATGATGGTTATCGACTCTGACGTGTTCATAGAATAAGCATTGTCCTTGTGCAAGAGCAAAACACCGTCGCGCTGAAATACTCAATCTTGCAGTTACCAAAGATCATACACTTGTTCATAGGAAATTTTCAATTGTAGATGCCTGGTTCATTTTGTTTCATCTGATGGTTCATACACCAATAATATCAGATAATAATTAAATAAATATCGACTCTATAATGGTGTTGTACTGCTGCTACGTAGTAGCTTTGTCTCTTCTCAAGATCATAACCACGCAATCATACCATAATTAGTATATGATGACATGTAACTTATCCAAGATTCAAAACTCATGAACCAATTTGACAATATGTCATTTAAGTTCTCCATATGTTCCAGTTTATGCATTTAATAATTAATCACCCTGAGACATATCATTAATATATTGACACTCCATCCACTATAATCAAATTTGAACTCTCACCTATTGTAGCAATCACCTTACAGTTTTAATATATGATGCAGTATGCTGCTTCTAATTTTCAATAGGACACAATGTAAGATATTTCACATAAAACACGCTTTCTCACAAAAAACTTCACTTTGTAACTCGGGATTTATCAAACGTGTAATAGACAAGTAGAAGCAAGGTTTTCAGAAGGAATTAATCCAGTATTACAATCATAGGGCGACGGTAGAAACTCGAGAAAAGTATTATACAAAAAGTGATAACATAGAAGATGCAAAGCATCGAACCGAAAGAAAAGAAACAAAGAGCTAGTCAGGTATGGAGCCAATAAAATGGACTTGCTCAAGATTTGCCTATAATTTATCCTAATTTCCTTGAACCCTAATTCGACGTGGCAAAGTCCAACCTTAGCTTGTTAGACAATAGTGCATCTTGAGATTGCTTGATTAAGCTAATATTGATGTTCGGCAAACCTACCTCTGCTTAATCAGTTTGTTCAAGTTATGTCATTGTGAAATGATCTCAATCTTCAGCATATCTCACTATTTGAGTTATTCAGTTATTTTGGAGAGTGTTAGTGTTGGATTGATTCCAATTCAATTCACTTTCGGCTGTTCCTCAAACCAAGAAGTTGCAAACAGTTTGTTTGTTTGTTCCCATCTCAAGGATAAGGTTGTTTTGGTTGAGAGATTTTTTGGTATGTTTTGATTGTTTTCCAAATCACACTATAAATAGAGGAACAGGCAAGAGGCTCATAGATATTCTTCTTGGATTTTGAGGTTCTATAATTAAGAGAACCTTGATGATATACCTTGATGATATTTTTCCAACTTGTACCTCTTGATTATTATTATTATTATTATTAATATAGTTCTCTCTCTCATGTGGTTTTTCCACGTCTTAGAATTTGCCACGTAAACCTCAGGTGTTATACTTGTGATTGATTATGGTGGTTTTTGTTTCTTTTTTCCGTTACGATCTAATTGATTATTCGTGTTTAAGAAGCTTTTCCTAACAAATATCTACATTACTACATAATGGGGAAAATTAGCTTCACCGTAAAACCTTTTTTTTCCAAATATACTCTTGCATATGTTTATCAATTAATATTGTTCATTAATTTAATAGGGGTAGTTAGGTAATTATAGGAGCTATCTTTTAGTCTTCCTAAGTAGTTCTATTAAAACTTAGAATAATTACAACAAATGTCATTTAATCTTCCTAATAATAATCTATGAGATGCGTTCAACGCACGTAGATATATGCTAGGGGTATATCGAGCTAAAGGAAAGTATTTTTTGGAGGAACATGAAATCCTGACTCAAAGCAGACTCCAAAAGGCATTTTTGGAGAAGGACAAGAAAATATTGAGATTAACATCACAGTTACCTAATAATCTGATTTAGTACAACATTAGATATTAATCCTGCTATTCCAAGATAATTATAAAATGTGACCTACACTTGAATGACTTAAAATCAGATGTGACATACAGAGAGTGAAAACTAAAAACAAAAACAAAAAATTGAAAGCATGCTACTTAGCAAATTAATGTACTTTACAAATAGCATTAACCATGTTTAATCAAGCATAACGACCTGAGGCATGTATAGACATGAGCTGAAATGTCTGTAAAGAACCTAAACCAAACGTCGATTCAAACATGAACAATTAATCTATTCTAGACTAGCTAGCTCAAAGTTCAACAGACCAAGACAAAACCAAATATTATTTAGGATGTCATGGTCATCCCATTTGACTAATGAGATGCAAACTGTCGACAAATTTTAGTTTCCTAACTTCATCACCAATAAACCACAAGATCTGCTAAACAAAAAGATTGTCACGACACATACCAAAAAAAGGTGAAGAAGGTGAACAAACAACAGGATTTTAGACCGTCTTTGATCACCAACCTTGACATCATTCCTCCTCTCTTGAACTTTTGTAGCCTTATATATTTTTGCTTCAGATAATGCTATTTCACAAAACAGAAGCACAAAACTAAAGTAATTGCCTAGTAGTAGTAGTAGACAGCTCTTGCAATACTCCTGACTATGGCCTCTTACACATGTATCCTCTTTGCTCTTTTCACGGCAATGTTTTGCATCGATGCAAGCCTCGCAGCTCGCCATCTTTTAGACACTCCAGCACCGCAGGCTGCACCTGTGGTACCAAGTCTACCTATAATTCCGACTACACTGATGTCACCAATATGGGGATGTCTTGTTACTTTTACTTACATGAACATCGTTTAACATTTTATCTATTGTGCTTAGTTATTTGGTGTGTTTTTAACGGGCATTTACTACCACTTGATTGAAAATATAAATCATATTACTACTACAATGATGGATAGCAACTCTATCTGTGGCGCTCAAAGAAAGAAAAGGCAATGCCCTAGTGTGATGTCAAAGAGTATACGAGGTGAAACGACGAAGTGATGGATCAGTCGAACGGATGTGATTGATTGCTCGTGGTTTCTCACAACAGTACGAGATTAACTACAACGGGACGTCTAGTCCCGTGGCAAAGATACACTATGCCCCAAGTTCTTCAGCTTCTATATATGACAGGGTAATAGGAGAGGTGTCGAAAGCTGCTGCTAGAATATAGACACAAAATCTAATGTAGTTTATCAAATTTGGTCACTCATATCCCCCCCCCCCCCAACTAATATCAGGGCCAAAACTGATATACAGACGTAACAGTAGCTTCATACCGCACCATGTCAGAGATTTGAAACATCTGAACTTATGGTGGGTCCCAAGAACACACCAATTATGAACGTCTCTCTGAAATACCTGGGTTCGAAGTTGTCTTCGACTGAAACAGCAATTATGAAATTCCATGTGTAACTAGTCTTATATTACTCAAAAGGACTCATGAACATTAATCTTCCAGGATAAATTAAAACCTACTAATTTGGAGAGTTAAATTTTCTCCCAACATCAAAGCCTCACAATCAAGTCCCTAAATTCATGTATCTGCCAAAACAACTTCAAAATAGCCAAATAACTTAAGACTGCACGAGATCTGGTTGGGTTTAAAGATTTCATGACAAGTTTCGTGTTGCCAACAGGTCTTCAATAATAGATAATTCTGATGAGACACAAAGAAAACTCCTCGGGGCTATGGGGACTTAAAGAAATTCCATAGACGACAAGCTGAATCAATGTTTTCATAAGGAATTTTCAAATGATAATCATTGCATGGGCAGGATGGTGAGGCAGAGTAGAGTTATTTTGGCAAAAACAATTTTCTTATTTGGCACAGTATTAAAAAATCACTGTTAAAGAAAGAAATACTCTACAAGGTGATATCAGCAAAGTAAATTAGTGATGGACCGAAAGGAAAGAGGAACAAATGAATGAAAGAAAGAAAAGAGCTATAGGAACCTAAGGAATTAACTTCTGGCAATTATGGATGCTTTAGCAGAGAATGGGCTTGAATTAAGCTCCGCAAAGTCCAACCTAGGCTCGCTAGACAAAACGGCAGCTTGAACTCCATTTAGTAATCTACATTAATGTTCTATATGGCTAGTCCTACTTAATTCAGATTGCTCAAGCTACTACCTGCAAAATAATCTCTCTTCAGCCAATCTTATTTATTTAAGTTGCATTAGTGTTCAACATGGCTAGTCTCATTTCAGCTAATCCCAAAACCTGGACCCATAGGACTAACATGTCATGGTTCAGACTAGCACTACGTACCCAGGCCAGAACTGATTACAACCCTAATCAGAAGTGACGTGCAAAATAGTGAAAACTAAAAAAAGAAAAGAAAAACAGGCATGCTACTCGGCAAATTCATTAACTGGTAAAAATAACATAAAACTGTAACCAAGCTCAAGCTAACACAAACAAAGATGAGGTAGAGACAAATAAGGCATGTAAAAAAAATGTTAATTACTTTATTCGTTCAGGAAAATCAAATGCTATTTTGGATGGTCATTCCCATTTGACTAATGATAATCATAGTATCATACAACAGCCCGAGTTCCGTTTTCTAGCTTCCTACCAAAGTGCAAGGACTGTCATGACAAATACAACAAATAGGAGGAGAAGATGAACAAACCACAGGCTCTTGGACTGTCTTTGATCACCAACCTTAACATCATTTCCATAAGCCCGGACAAGCCTTATATATCCGCTTCAGAAACTGCCATTTCACAAAACAGAAGCAAAATAGTGAAATACTTCCAAATCAGTAGTATGCTAGTAGCAGCTCTTTGAATACTCCCAACTATGGCCTCTTTCGTATCCTCTTGTCCCTTTTCATGGCCTTGCTTTGCATTGATGCAAACCTCGCAGGTCACCACCTCATACACAACAGATATCAGTGAGATAATTAAGATATTAGCTTGATGGTATAACCGTAGTACTGTTCCTATGTGGTGTTATCTTCTCAACATCACAGCCATGCAATATTGTGACTAGTAGTATTGCGGACATCAGTGTAGTCAAAGGCGTGCCTCAGGCGCGCCTTGCTCCTAGGCGCAGGGGCAGCGCCTCAGGGCACTCCAGGCGGGGCGCAATTCTTATGGCGCATCTAAGACGCGCCTAGGCGCGCCTTTTTCGAGAGCCTTGGAATAGCTAAGGAGCGCCTTGAAAATCTTGTGAAAAAAATAACATGTTTAGACTGTTTTATGAACTGTTGTACTGTTTGTTGAACTGATGTACTTTTTTTTTACTGTTTTCTCTCTCACTCAATTCAAAGTTATTGCAACCTAGACATGGGGGAATTTGAAACACACATGTTTATCAATGTAGAAATCCGATATATATATATAATTTTTGTGCCTCGCGTCGCTCGGGCGCGCGCCTTAAGTGCGCCTTGCGCCTCGGACGATTTGGACCTTTTGCGCCTCGAGTGCGCCTTGCGCCTTTGACTACCTTGGCGGACATGCAACTTATCAAAGTTTCAAACTAATGAACCAATTCAAGCCTATCATTTAAATTAACGATTCCAGTTTGTGTTCAATAATTATGAACACCCTGCGACGATATCTCTAATATAGACACTCCATCAACCACTAATTATAATTTGAACTCTCTAGTAGCCATCACCTTACCATTGTCACACAGGTCATAGCTAGTCTCATGACAAAGGATGCTGCACTAAATTTCAATAAAGATACAAGAAAAAAAATTCATCTTCTCACACTAGAACCTCCAGTTTGTAACTGGGTATTTTTCTAAGGTGACAGACAAGATGAAGCAAGGTTTTCCGAAGGAATTGTTCTAGTACGATAACCATGGGTAGGACGGCAGATCTGAGCGACCCACCTTACAGAGGCTTGGTTTGGTATTGCTTTTGCTTCTCCTTATTAAAGCTAGGTTTTGTAATGCTTGTGCTTTTCAAAAGGCGGAACCAAAAGCAGTTTATGAAAGTAACCTCCCCCTGTTTTTCATAAGTTGTTCCAAAAATGAACGAAGTTATAGAAATAAAAGCAAAATGTGGTGTTACCAAACAGTGACGGATGCTGCTTTTTGAAAAAATAAGCAGAAACATCCCACATAAACCAAAAAGTGACAGATGCCAACCGAACTTGTAGTAATATGTTAAAATGTTGTAAATATAGAGCACTTGAAAAGTCAGAAGAAGAATACACTAGATAGGTGATACTGTAGCAGTTACAGAGTATTGAAGGGAAAGAAAGGAAAGAAACAAAGAGCTAGTTTGGTACTGAACGAAAGCAATCGACTTCTTCAAGCTTCATCTTTTGATTTATTGAGCAGATCATAAAGATTGAATTCAGCATGACTAATTCAAACCTTGGCTTGTAGCAGATATTACAGCTTTGGCTTGCTTGATTAAGCTACATTAATGTTCAACAAGCCTAGCTCTGCCAGTTCATCTGGTTTACGATGCAAAATGATCCTGATCTCTAGCTAATCTCATTTATTACAATTGCTTAAGAGGAAAACCTAGTGACAATTTAGATCAAACCCTATTGATTTAAGTACATTACCTACTAATCCTGGTATTGGTAGTTATATAAATTTTCATGCTCAAAATCTGTAGACCTCAGACACAAGAATGATATATAAACTTCAATGTCTTGAATAGAATCAGATTTGACCTGCAGAAATAGTGAAAATTAAAAAGAATAAGAAAAAGTTCAAAGCATGGTATTTAACAAACTAACAACTAGTAAACGAGTTGAGACAGGTATAGCCATTAGGTACAACCAAAATCTCTCTCTTATTATCACATCCCTGAAATACCGGGATCAAAGTTGCTTCTACTGAAACAACTATTGTGAAATTTTATGTGACTAGTCTCACATTACAAAAAAGGATCGATGAATGATTACCATCGAAGATAAATTGAACCTACTACTTGTGTTTTGGGGAGCAAATGAGCTTCTGATATCAGGCCCTCACAATTCAGCTTCCCAAAGTCATCTATTTGCCAAAACAAGATCAATATTCTTAGTTTCACTAGAAAAAAGAGAGGATAAAATGGACTTATTGAGGAGATTTGGTTATAGTTTGCCTACATCTTCATGTGCCAGATAGTGAATGCCCATGGGACAGAAAACTATGAATGAACTATCCTAACATATGCAATTTCTCACAACACCACCATATAAAAGGGAGCCTGGAGAAGTAATACATATCAAGCTACTCAAGTCGATATCTCATGTCCCCTACTCGACGAGCCAACTACAAAATTCTGCCTCTCTTCTCAGAACATCACAATATAAAAGCATCACAATATAAAAGGGAGCCAGGAGAAGTAAACATATCAAGCTACTCAAGTCGATATCTCAACGAGCCAACTACAAAACTGTCTGTCTCTTCTCAGAACACAATATAAAAGGGAGCCTGGAGAAGTAAACGTATCAAGCTAGTCAAGTCGATATTTCACATCCCCTACTCGACGAACCAACAACTTCAAAATTCTGTCATCTCTTCTCAACAAGATATCCTTGCTATCCTCAGTAATATGAGCTACATATATGCAACACAACAATAACATGCAACTACTCGGAGCTTCAAACTAGTGAACCGATTCACCAATTTAGCATTGAAGTTCAATGAACCAACTTATGTATTTAACAAATATGATTTCTGAAGGGATATCATTAGATATCATTATTATATCGACATTCAGATAGCAGCTATAATCATAATTTGAAACATCCATAGCCGTCACCTTGCCACTGTCACACAGGTGATAGCCAAGTCTTCTGATGAAAGACGCTACTGCTAATTTCAATATGATGTAATGTAAGCAAATTCACGCAAAACCTTCAATAAAGAAGATTTCTCATGAGACACTGAATGAAATTGCCAGACTATATGGGGATTTATCTAACACATGACAGAGACAAGTTGAAGCAAGGTTTTCACAAGGAAATATGAAGGTGAACAAACATTGTACCACTTGCATGTAGACACAATTCACCAATCTAAACATTATTTCTTCTAATATGAAAAGACCAGCCAGCATTTCTAGCATATATATAAGCAATTCTCTTGATATTAATCCCTACACAAAACATAAGGCAAGATCAGAACAAGTCCTAGTACCTCATCTTCTCTTCACACCAATGGCTTCTTACAGTGGTTTCCTCCTATCCCTTCTCATACCCTCGCTTGGCATTCAAGAAAACTTTGCAGCTCGCCACCTATGAGACACTGCAGCACCAGGGGTTGTACTAGCATGTGTCCCAACTCAACCTACAATACCTACACCACCGAAGCCCACTCTGCCACCACTACCAACAACTCAATTACCTCCTCTCCCAGCAATTCCAACCATTTCAAAGTCATCATTGCCACCACTGCCAACCATGCCTAAGTTTGCATTGCCACCACTGCCTGCCATGCCTGTGATCCACCGTATCCCCATGACATTACCTCCTTTGCCTTCTTCCAAGTTGCCCACTTTACCCACCACCACCAGCCACTAGACCCTTAAGATCTCAGCCCAAAAGTAGCACATTTCCATATTCATGTTTGATTCCGTTATGTATGTTGGGTATATATCCAGGGATTTGTCTTTGCCGTATGAGGATGCATGCATCTGTGTTTCATGTGTAGTATACTAGTCTGCTGAGAATGATAACTATCTCACTTGGTTTCTTTGTAATTACTTATTTTAAATTAATAACTATATGATAAGTGAACTTTATGACAGTATGATAATAGTCATATTGCATATATCCAAGGTCATAACTTTTTAGTTATTACTTATATTTCTATATAACAATGACAGTGAAGAGAACTTATATATGACGACTAGTAAGGTTTGGCTCTCGCACCCTGGAGGATGCATGTTCAAAGGGAAAAGGTTTCTATGTAAATGGGGTAAGAAAGCAATCGTCCTAAACCTGCATTAGCTTTTGGCAATGGGACGGCACTCTTAGTTTCTGGTAAGACACACACAAAGGTCAAAAGGACAGCAATATATAAAAGGCCTCACACTTATCAAATTCATGATTAGTCCCAACGAAATGCTTGACTACCATCAGAAATACGATTGAAATGACCTGAAAATCAAGGCATCAAAAATTTAAAAAAATAGCAATTTTGCATGTGAATTCTTGTTACTAAACAAGTTAAATCCTCTACAAATTTTACTGAATCCACAACAGGACGTAAGTACACAGTATGTCAGCAGGTTAGTTCCAAGTAAAAGAATCTATTTGGGGAGGAAAGAAGGCACCATTGATCATTAAACGGCCAATTTCATTACAGGATATTGAGAACATGCACTTAATAGGGTATTAGCCTTTTACATTCAACAATCTTCAACTTTGCAGGACAAAAATACAAATGTAATTCAACAATTTAGACAAATCTGGAACTTGCCACATTCATTTACCTAAATATATACATATCGGTTGAAAATATTAAAACAAAAGAATATATTTACCTGCTTAAACTATGAAACAATCTGATAAAGAACAGGATATAAATATTACTGGGACTTTATTGTACCGTTTATCATTTTAGCAAAAAGTATTGAAGAGAGCATTCAATAGCTGTCGTCCTAGCGTTTGAAGAAGTCTAATTTTCTGCTGCAAGCGGAGTTGACTGCGTCCTCTAGGTTATCAATTCGATCATAATCTATTTTGAAGGTGACCATGGTGAAACCATCTTCACCGGTATCATAGTCCTGCTTGATATCGTCTGCTTGAAAATGTTGGAGCTATTACAGAACAAGGAACTCAGGTAAGTGGCAGTACACAACTTTGATATAATTTAACATGAAATTTATAACATTGTGGTCATGCTAGGAATCAATAAACTATAATGTAGCATGGCGAGAATCACAAGGGTAGTAGAACTGTAGAAGTATAAGAAACAGACTGAAATTCTCATCATATTAAGTCAACTAATACCATAATAAAATAGAATATAAATCACTTCAATGTAGCCAGACAATGCTCCTCAATAAAAAAAGCAATTAGACAATACATAGAATTATGTTACAACGCACAAAAATAGTGAACGAGCATGAGCAGAGGACAACTCATAATCAAAGAGTTTCATTTCATTCAACTGAGATCACCTATTGGAGCACAATTAAATCAACAATGCTCCCAAACAAAGATAAACACAGCCCGACCAGATTGCCAGATTAGTTAACAATCTGAGAATTGGTGCTCATGAATCAAACAATGCAACTGAAAAAGGATTTAACAAAGTACCTAGATGGCTAGCTGGTAGCTAGGAACGTACCTCACTGGCCACTGACATGCAAAAGCTTTTGACAAAATAGAATGGCATGGGTACTGCTTCAAAAAGCCCGTGAGGCTCGCGACTAGCGCACGTCATGCTCGAGGGTAAAAGAAAATGATGGTGAAACTAGACATTGACAGTGAAACTATATCTTCTTCCCTTTAATATATTAAGAAGGGAGGGAAAAGAAAATAATAGTGAAACTTGACATTGCTAAAGCTTTGGTATGGGTACTGTTTTAAAAAGCTCGTGAGGCTCGCGCCTAGCGTGTCTCATGCTCGAGGGTCACCCTTGCATCTCATTTTCTATGAGACGAGGCTCATTCATTGCTCGCGCCTCACACCTACTTTTGAGTCACGCGTCTCATTCGCCTTACCCATACCTACTTTTAAGGTGTGGCTGAAGCATACGAGGTTCATTAACCTAGTGCTTTTTGTATTCTTTTCATTTTGGTTTTTTTTCTTTTGTAATACATTGTCTTAGTATTTTTATGTATATAATATTTCAAATGGTCTTTTTCGTTGTAATTAATAGGTTTCTACCATGACTTTTGATGTTGTCAAGACAGTCAAGACAGACAAGATCATGGTCAAAATATTGACCCCAACTAGATGTGAATGATACAAACACTTATCATTCTAGTGTGTGTGTGTGTGTGTGTGTGGGTGGTGGTGGTGTGGGGGGGGGGGGGGGGGGGGGGTGTTCATGATGATGATGACGACGATGAAGGATACAACCGTTGGTAGTCTTTGTGATTATATTGATAAGATGAATATGATGATCTTTAGGGTTCTGTCAAATCTACTATTATGAAATTACGATAGTTTCTTTTGAGTTTTGACCATTGTTAAATATTAGTTGTTCAATGGTGATATGAATTGACTAGATTCTATTTTTTTAATATTTTGATGGTGTTATGAATTGATTAGATATAATAATATGAGTTTGTTTATTTCAAATTATGTTATTTAAAAAGAGCCTAAAAATGTGTGCCTTGTTTTGTTGAAGCACATGCCTCGCCGTACGTCTTGCACCTTGACTTCATAGGACCATAGCACCTCACGCCTTCTAAAACATTTATTGGAAAGATTGCAAGAGTTTGGAATCCCACCAACATGGATTAAGTGGGTAAAAGGTTGTACATAAAAATTGACGTCCGGAAACCCAATAAAGTAAGGGCATACGGGATTCACTTGTTGGAATTAGATTTCCACATTCCTAGGCGTTCCTGGATCGTTGAATGTGTGTTCCTGGATCGTGGAATGTGTGTTCACGGATCAACGTTCCGGACCCCATAACGGCACCTAAATGGTGAATTATGGCTTGAACAAGACTCAAGAGGTTTTTGACTCAACCTAGTAACCTAGTTATGTTTGTCTTCCTTACTTGCTTGTACACGTGCCATACTTGGGGATCTCCTAATATAAATCTTATAGATCACTTCCATTTCCTGGTGATAATGTAAAAGACAAAAAAGTTCCATGTTTTGTAAGGTAGTCATGACTTAGTCATTTCATCTCCATGTATTTCGCGAATCTTGTCATACTATTAATATACTTTGATCCTGAAATATGTCACAATTTCAAGCAAGGTTCCAAATGGAGGTAGGCGGGTGCACGGCGGAGAGGGTCCGCCTACCGCCTAGGCGTCGCCTAGACGGTTAATACATTTTGGACATTTTTACTATTTTACCATTATTTTTTGCATAATACGGATATTTTAAGGGTATTTTATGCATAACTAAGCTGTAGAAAAAAGATTTACTAAGTTTCAATCTTGTAAAAGTGAAGCATAGATTCATAATGCTTGCAAAACTGTTTTACCAAAACATCTAGTCAGATATCGTTCCGCC
Organism: Iris macrosiphon; assembly: GCA_036927795.1. Lineage (NCBI taxonomy): Eukaryota > Viridiplantae > Streptophyta > Magnoliopsida > Asparagales > Iridaceae > Iris > Iris macrosiphon. Next base: position 10,687,770 of record JAYESA010000009.1, read on the forward strand.
TAGACGTCTGTCTACGCCGCCGAACCACCGTCAGACGCCTACTCCACCGCCTACGGTAAAAGCGATGCGGGGAGCGGCTACCTAGCGCCTAGGCGCCGCCTAAGCAGCCGTCTCGGCCGCCATTTAGAACACCGATTTCAAGACAACAATTGTGGGGTTCTATCAACAAAGGCGGCTGCTTAAGTACCTAGTTTTCTTCATATCTTATATACTAAGGGCTAGACACAAAACGAAAAGATAGAAGGTATACAATATGTCCTTTGCTTTCAGAGTTTTACGAGGGGACATTGTCCAGATGGTGAGAAAAGTTGGATCCAGCTATGAGTCTATGACTATGATATCCTAAGGGGAAGACCACAGATGGAAAAAGCTGGGACTATGAAAGGTAGCTCATAAATGCTATCTTGTGAAATACATTGAAAAATACAATCGTGGAATCTAAAGCTCGATTGCCAAGAAAACAAGTAATTGTCGGATGGCCAAAAACCTACATCAGGAACCCATAACAACTTTCTTGCTAGTGTCAAAATATGTCGCTTTTGTTGGGTGAATGACCTAAAAATTCAGTCCCCAGGGGAACTAGGGTTGCATGGGCATCTTTGTATACTCCTACTATTTTGGATGAGAAATTTACTGTGAGAAACTCCAGAGAAGGACGGGGTAAGACAGAAACTAGATTAACTACGTCTTCCTGAGGTAGTAGTATTTCTCTAGTATTCCCCAGAAATTACAAATCGCACCCGTTGCAACCAAGAAACTATATAATGGCTCACTCGAAAACGAAAGATCATAGTAAAATATTCCTATTAGAATCTCTTCAATAGTGGGGAAACAAAACCAATGATTAACTTATGTTTTCAATTTCAGCAAGTGTTAAAAAAACCCTAGAGCTATAGATTTTGTTTCACCAGTTCTATAGTATTTGCTGCACCATGAATATCAGATGCTTTTTACAAGAACCTCAGTCATCACTTACCAGCTACACTTCATCTCTAACGTTTTGCAGATCCTGCCCAAGTATATAAAAATGAAACTACAGATAAAAGTAATATAAACGATGGCTGAGAAATTGGAAAGGGATAACATAATATCTTAAGCACTTGTAGCTGGTCATATATGGTCGACGGAATTCAGCACCCAAGGAGGAGGATACAACAAGAACAACAAAGCCTTTATCCCATACTTTTGGTCAGCTGTTTGAATCCTTTTCTTACACTCAGCTCGGTTGAGGGCCAAAATAACATATGTGCTCTGGTGTGTAAGACTTTAAAGGATATTTAAGGAGGGAAAGAACCACTGTTTAGGCAACAAAATCCTACAAGAACCAGAATAATCTGTTACTTAGTTTTGGACTTATTTTACAAGACAGGAAAGTACTCTACGGTAAAGGTTTACATATCTTAAGTATCATGTTCTTGCAGCTTTGCAGGATGTGTTACGAAGGTAGGCAACAAAACAAATTGTCTTTCAGCCATGTTGGAGAGTTTCCTATAGACCCCTGACAGTTTGCAGCTTCAAATAATAATTGTGGCAGGGTGGCAGACATGAAAGAGGTGAGCAACCAACAGTGTTTTTTTTATACAGTGCAACTGCAATGGTTGGAAAACACATATTCAAAAGGGCTACAACAGAATCCCTTCAAGTTTCACATGCATTAAAAATCCATAGTGTTTGGTATTCACTGTTTATATAATCCTATAACTAAATTCTGTCAGTGAGACTAAGGCACTATATTAAAAAACTTGAAATGGCTTAAAATACATTTAAGCCGATAAATCGAAAAACTTCTTAATAGCAGTTAAAGAGGTGTAGTGTATCTTTAAAAACTCAGTTACAAACAAGACTTTGATAATCAAGTTAACCAAGTAGACACCTGATGATACATATCCATATGGAAATTAATAATACATATTCATATGGAAATTAATAATACATATTCATATGGAACAATTGTGTGCCAGGACTCAAGAATCATCAAAGCAGCCATTATGTTTTAAGTTACAATACACACCTGATGATAGACACTCCCCAACAACTCAAACGGTACCGCTATTCCAACCGGTGCCTGTGATCCAATTATGCCACTTATTATAAGCAGATATCGAGATAAAAGAGAGAGCATACTACCTCAAAACAATAATAAGCAAGCATTTTTGAAGGATGACATATTACTTTGGGTTTTACAAAATAAGTCGTGCCACCTTTTAGGCATTCTAAAGCAACCCCACCATAAGCCCTAACCAGTCCACCAGTTCCCAGCTTTATACCTCCAAAATGCCTGTACAAAATGTGACAAATAACTTCTTAGAATTTAGAAGAGGTATGAGATGCTGAAGGGCATAACGGAATAGACAATAAACAGTTGAAAGTGGAAATTTCTAAACTTTTGTAGTAGTGAAAAGGATTCAAAAGTGAAGAATAGTAACCTGATCACAACCACCATCACCATATCAATGCCTGAGGAAACAATAGCAGAATATATTGGTTTTCCAGCTGTACCTGAAGGTTCCCCATCATCATTGCTACGGTATTGATCTCCAAGCTAAATGCATTCAGTAATACAAATATTAGGGGGGTGGGGGGTGGGGGGGAATTGCTGCACTAAATTTTGTGTAATTTTCAAAAGGAGGGGCTACCTTGTATGCCCAGCAATTATGCGTAGCACGAGGATCTCGAACCTAAGTTCATCAAATACAAAATACCAATCAGCATATAAAAAAATGTATTCGCTATTGAATTTGAATGATAATGATAGTCCAATGTCAATATTGTGAGATCCATACATAAGTAAACATGTGGTTCATAAGCTCCTAGATATAAGCGGTCTGCAAGTTTTATACCACAATCCCAATCTCCTCTTAAATTTGCCATATAAAGAAGCGAAATAATTGATTCTCCATCATGGAAGAAAAGAATAGTTATCTTCTTATTATCAGGGTACCATTAGTGACTTTTAATCAGGTTTACACCCTTAAGAACTAATTGTTTTCTACAACTTTTGGCGAGTTCCTTATTGATGGAAATCTCAGTTGGAGATGTAGCACTCTCACCAAATAGTTTAACATTTGAAACCCAATTTGAATTGGGGATAGGGTAGGATACTAGCAAGTACGGACACTCCAAAAATTCAGTGTAGTATTGGGCACATAACTGGCACAGCATAGGCACTTCATAGTATGTCAAAATCAGTGTATTGTACGTATGTCCGTATAAAATAGGTAGGATGATGACAACTATAAACCAGGCCCCAGCAAATACGTAGAAGGATCATCACTTTCCTAGCGACACCAACTCTATAAAAGTAACTACGTAGAGGTACTTCAACAAAATCGATACTCTACAATAATCACCAACCACCACCACAACATAACAAACTTATTTCTAGAACTCTACCGTTCTCTTACATTTTCATCGAAAATCTTAGCGAGAAGTTAAGTATCGATATACATTACATACTTTTCAGACCATGAAATGATAAATGCGATCATCAACTCCACAATTGACACAATCATCCACCACCTTTCGAATCAGTTTATCGAACTATCAGAATTGCATCCCTCAATCAAAGACCTGCCCTAGCTATATAAATTTATACTAACAAGGGAAATAAATAACCTGCAAAGAGCCTAGGTAGCACGGACGGACAACCCGATGCTCGTGTCCGTGTCGTGACGTTCGTATCGGACAAGGGGCGGACACCGCCCAGCTGTCGAGTCCGTGTCGCCGTGACCTAATCCGTGATCGATGTCAGGAACCTATTTAGGGTTTGGGTGGGGGGTGAAGGAAAACCTCTTCGAGGAAGGAGTGGGCGGAGCGCTCGTCGGAGATGGGGGCGGCGATGGCGATGAACTTGCTCTTCTTGATATCGCGCTCGCACGTGGCGCGGTCCTTGAGGGTCGTGTACGACGGAGGAGGCGGTGACGACATCGCTCCGCTCATTCCTCCGGCGGAGGCAGCGGCGACGCTGAGGCTCGAGGCGGAGGCGCTGCACTCCGCTCTCACTACAGTCAGGAGGAATGCTGAAGCGGCAGGAGGGAAGAGACGAGGCGGTATCCTTACTGCCATCATGACGGGCCATAAGTATTCGGGGAAATTTGTAATGATCACTTTGGGACAGGGTTTGTTTGGGTTGGGCTGGTCTGGTAACTCTGGCCCAATTATAGTAACACATCTGCATTAATTGTTTTGAACCATCTAATATATTTTATTAATTATTTTTTAAAATATTAATTATTTAACTATCTAATATGACTTATTTGTAACTAAATAATTTTAATTCAAGTGATTAAGGTGGAAGATATTTTTTTAGTTATTTGAGTTTAATTTCTAGGACAGTATTTATAATAAATTTATATTTTAAAAAAAAAATTAATATTTTTTTTACGTACGTGCAATACACGCGTACGTTACTACTATGGATTAAAATCTTAGAGTTTGACCGAACTTATCTGTATCTTGTGGTCAGTGAGAAGAGGTATAACATTTCTGGTTAGACGGACGGTCTCGAAATCAAACCGAGGGAGAGGTGTGGGACAGTGGGTCCAAATGATATGTAATACAACGTACAAAAGAAGTTCAGTGCGTATCGTCGGACATCTCAAAAAAATAAAAAAATTCTTAGAGTTTGAGACATTTTATTAGAGATATTACAAGTTACAAATAGATAATAATAATAATAAACAATAGTAATATATTTGTCATATAAAAACTACAGATCTATAATACTTAACTAATGTCCAATATGCTGCAAGTGAGCCACGCCATATGACCAATAGTATTGGAAGAGCCAATGTACTATTGCTATTTCTGCAGTCCATTACGTAGTTTAATAAATAAAAAATTTGACAAACTCTGATGTACTTGGGATTGTTAAAAATTTTGCATTGTCAATAGGACTGGTAAATTTTTGTAGTTGAAAATCACATAAATTATAATATTTTTTATTAAATTTGGTAGTATCTTTAACATTGTGCATAATTTGTAACTTACCAAATTCTTGGCTGTTATATTTCTCTATGTTCTCTAATCCCTTTCGGATACGGACCAATTACATTCTTGTTCTCGAGCAGTTGTATCTTTGTCCATGTAATCGTAGCTGAACCATACCCTTTTCCAAGTGAGCTTTGGTTCGCAAAAGAAAAAAAATTAAAAATATATTAAAAATAAAATTGGTGTTTAAAAATTTGGAAAAAAGAAAAATGGAATCAGTGGCCTCAAGGCACACATTTGAAATTACAGCCAACAAATGTAGTCATGCCACAGTTTTTTATTTAGTTATTTGTATTTAACCAAGATCCAAATCAGACCCAAAATAATTTTGGATTTTATATGTTGTGACTGAATTGGATCCAAAATTAGTTATGATTTTATTGTTTACATCAATATCCGAATTTGTAACTAAACTTCAAATTGGATAAAACGGGTTATTGGTTGCCATTGACCAGCCTAAATACATTACATAATGGTCAAGAACAAAGAAGTAGAGATGAGTATTATTCAGTTTTTGACCGAAAATTGAGTCGAACTGAATAAAAATTCATTTCGATTTGAAATTTTGTTTGTTCGATTTCGATTTTAAAAATACTAAGTTTTTTTATTTTGTTTCGATTTTGAGTTTCGTTTTCGGTTCAAAATCAAAAACCAAATAATATTTATACAATTACGCAAATACCATCAATTTTATAAATTTTTATGGATAAAATTTTGTATATTTTGAAAACAACAATTTTATGTATGTCTTTTGATATCCAACTTTGATAATTTAAAAGTAGTTCAACTTTGAACGCAACTTTGAAATACAACAAAAAGTGTATATAAAAATTATAATTTTTAATATAATTTAATTATGATATCAACTTTAGACCATATCCATTAAATAATAGAAATAGTCCAACCGAATAAACCGAATCAATTATTTGGTTCGATTCGACGGTTTTGGCTAATTTCAATTCGATTGCAGTTTTAAATTTTTTTAATTTTGGTTTATTAAATTTTGACTATTTATATTCGTTTGAAACTGAATAAACAGAAGAAAAAAAACTCAGCTCCTATCATAAAGAACTCTTTCAAAATATGAGCTTGAAAATATTAGTGCTAACAGCAGTTGCTATTTTATTTTATTTTTTGACTTTCCGACATAACATTAAGAAAATTTTTGTACACTGCATTGCATGTCTTTTGGTCCACTGTTTTCAAATTTTTATCATTTATAAATGGAAGAAATAATACGTTTTCGTGATTCGATTTACTGATATTCTGTCATATGATAGAAATCTTATATCACTCCTCGGTAACAATAAGAGTCAATCGAGTTCGGTATCAGTAGTTGTTGTTAATTGAGTATTGATGAAGTCACGCACACGTAATATTTATTGGAAGAAAAGGGCACTCAAAAATGCTTTGGAATCGACCTTCCACGCTTTCACCCTTTTCCCAAAAAAAATTAGAACGAGGAATGTATGGCACTTTGTATTTGCTTATCTTTCAATTGTTTACGACAAAAATTGGTATGTATGTTCATCATTTTATTTAAAAATTGGTACATATAAATTTAGTTATCAAAATTTATAGAAACAGATGCAGAAATTAAAAAGAAAAAATAATTTCAAATATAATTTTTTTTTAAATTTGTTAAATAAAGTTAGTTGCATCAAAATTTTATTAAAGAATTAGATATTTTGTCATGTGATTGCATAAGCTTACTTAATATTATTAAATTAAAATTTAATACATAATAGTTTTAACTAATTTTTTTTTATATCTATCCAAGCTCATCTTAAGTTTAACAAAAACTTAGGAGCGAAAAAAATTAAAATTATAAAAAAAAAATGTAAAATATTATTTAAATATGTGTATAGAAATTAAAAATTACAAATTTCAGTGAGAACAAAACATATAATTGGTTAAGAAAATTTAAACACTCGTCCACATATAAGTTTGCTTCTGAAAACTTATATGGTTGTTCAACATTCCATTCAAGATGAAAATTATAATAATTTTAGTTTCACACTTGGAAAGTTTTGAACAAAATGGTGAACGTTTACACAAGTTTTGGTGGATGAGCAAAGATAAACTATTTTTGCTTAAACAGAATTCAGAAAATTTACTGTACCGATAATAAATTTATATTAATTAAATTTAGCGATAGAAGTTTGGTAAATTTTAAAATTACGATAGAAATCGCTAGTTGGGTTGGCGAAAATTCGGATAACTTGGTTTTCGTCAACCCAGCTGGCGAAAATCCGACCAAAAATTCGACGTGGCAAAAAAAAAAAGCAAAAAATTGGGCGAAAATTGGGTCCTTGGTTTTTTTTGGTTTTTTTATTTGGTTTTTTGTTTAGGGGTTTGTTTGGTTAGTTAGTTTTTTTTTTGTGTTATTTTTTCTTTGTGGTTTTTTTTGTTTTTGTAGGTTTATTTTATAGGTATGTTAATAGTAAATTTGTATGTTAATAGTAACTGATATAACAATTTTATCGACCTCTCTTGGCCAATTCTCGATAGTTCGGACGATCAATCTCTCTCAGATTGAGTCGGTCCCTCTTTTCTTGTGTATTCTCTGGGACCGCATCATCACCACCTCCTTGACTGTCGTCCACTTGAGATGGCATCGGTGATGGTGGAGTTGTCAAGATATGCGAATAGGTGGTAACGTCGGGGGCGAATAGGCTATCCCACTGAGAATCTCCCTCAGGGGCCCACTGAGAATCTTCCTCGAGGCCCCACTGAGAAGTGCTCGCACTATCCCACTGAGTAGTGCTCGCACCGACCGTCGCCTGAGGAGTGCCCCAGTCAGGCCAATGAGTAGTGTCCGCACCAGCCCACTGAGAAGTGTCCGCACCATCCCACTGAGAAGTGCTCGCACCGGCCGTCGCCTGAGAAGGGACATCGTCATCTTGCAGTGACAGACTATCATCTTGATATCAAACTGAGGTATACTTCATAGGAGGCGTGCTTGTCGTTGTGCAACAAGACCCTGAGTATAATCTCCTGGAATAAGTAAGGGAGGGTTCGGAGGAGTCGATACTCGTTGCAAAGCAGCCAAAAATTTGCCAACCTTTGTGCGCAACGGGTCGCCCACTGGTTGATTTTGGTATGCGGTATTTAAATCTGGAAGCTGAAATATAATAATTTATGAGAAGGAAATTTTGGTTTATGACACAATAGAAGGAGATGTACAAACCAACCAAGAGAATAAATGCATTGTCGTAGATTTTTAAATAGTTTTATTTTATGAGAACAATATGTAATTTCATTGAAATAGAATGTCACGCCCCAGTCCCGAAATACGTAGGACTAGGTCACGTAACCATGCCAGCTGGCCCGTATATATGGAAACCACATATACGTGCGTACGCTGTATATGAACAATAAATTCACAAGTGGTAAAACTAATCACAAGTCACAGGGTAATATCTAAATCTCATCCACAGAGTCAAATATACATGAATAACTAATAACCAAGTACTAGATCTCAATATAAAGTAACTAGAGAAAGACAGTCGGATGGAAACAAATCCACTGCCGAAATAGAATAATAAAAGGAACCAGATACACACCATGTAAGAACAACATCTGACAATCACGAGGCTCGAAGAGAAGATCTCCTCGGAATATGAGAAGCCTGTCCGAAATCTGCGCTCCCACGAATACTCGGGAACATCTACATCTGGAAATGGACCAGGTCCTCAGAGGGACATAACAAGATACATATGTAAAACCCCCTTCCCAGAAAATCGTATATGCCCTTTATTTATTAATTATTAATTAAATTATAGTAATTAGGTCCAAATAGGAGAAATAGATTTTTAATAATTTTTATGTTAGGTGTTCGGGCACCTATAGGACTTGTGGGACCATCAGGAATTTTTCGAAATTTATTCCATGTAGGAGACCCCTTGAGCAGTTGCTAGCCTAACGATGTACAATACCCCATTATATAAAATTTCTTATGTGTGAAAATATATATATATATATATAAACAAATATATATGTATATATATTTTAATAAAAGAAAAGAAAGAATTAGATAGGTTAATAGAATAATATAATAATAATAATAATAACTTATAGTAATATACTAATAGTAATATAGTAGTAATGATTCCATGGGAAACTTGCTAACTTCCCAGCAAGTTGCTGGGAAGCCTTCACGTTAGCAAATCCAATACCCTTGCTCCAGCGACCAATTCACCCTTCAAACCCGCGGATAGAAGATCCGCTCCTTCCTCTCTCATCCTATATTAATTAGATATAATATATATATATATATATAATAGCTCTCCAAAACCCTAACCTAAAACTCCAGACTTCCCCTTCCCATCTAGAGCCGTCACCACAGTCAGAGAAGCCTCCCCAAGCCATCCAACCATCCCGTCGACGCCGACATCGCGAACTGCAGTCTCCCACTCGAGGCACCTTCGCTCCGGCGTAATTTCCCGTTGACTCGCTCGACCAAACGCAGATCCGTTTTCATAGGTATGATCTTCCCTTAACCCTCTCAAATATTTGTTTTATAGTCAACCTCGGAAAACGTGTGCCCCTAGGTGAAAAACAGCGCCCAAGTCAGCGCGAGCAGACAGAATTCTGCAATCGCAGAAACTTGCGATGACCACTCATATTGTCAAGTTCGTATCTCCCACCACAGAGATCCGAATTCGACGATTCTTTTTGATACCTGTAGATTACATGACCTAGTTTATTTTCTGTATTATAACTTTGTGCTATTAGTTGCTGTGGACCAAATTGTAGTCGTCACAAAACTGCGCGCACCCACTTTTTCCGGTTTTCTAAAAGTGGGAGATCGGAGCGCGCCCCGCCAAACGGGACCGCCCCGCCTTGTGCCAAGTGTACCGAATGGTGCACGCAGCATAATCGGACACGTGAAAATTCGTGGGGACTGATTTGGACGCGTGTGCGCGCCGGAATCAGGCCGTATCCGCGAACACATTCCGTGTCGCCACTTTTGTGGAACTCGCGAGTATTTTGTGCACGCTTGTCAGATTGCGACGAAACTTGCGCCACTGGACTCGTGGTAACACGCTGGTCCTGTGACCCAATTTTCACGCATTTCTGAGACGGTTGACCAGATCGCCAATTGGCGGGCCCCACAGTTGACTTTTTGGACCAAATTATGTTCGGCTCATCGGAATCCAAATTTGGACATACCGTTGGGATCGGATTGACATTTAGAGTTGTTTGACCCATAGTTTGTCCCATTTAGAGACTGTTACCCTCGGCACGCTTTTCGGTGCAAAGTGGGCCAACCTATGGAACCCGCTTTGGCCCGAAAATGACCTTTTTGCCCCTGTGTCCAAATTGGACGTAAGGACAGGCATTTCCAGCTATTTGACACCTTCTGAGACTGTTGGTGATATTTATTACAGCTTTCGGAGTAGTACCCACCGGATCCACCGATACCAGGACGACAGTTGATATTCAAACATCAGGCAAGTGTACCTTGCCAACTCTGCAGTTTGTTATCTATTTTCTTATCTCATTATATTACTGTGCATGCTCAACCTAGGGCCGTTTGACATACTTAGCGTCCGATTATCAGTCGGGTGCCAACATCGTACGCGGTGTTGGGTAATGTCATCTAGATATGGACATACGTGACACTTTATCTTCTCGTACTTGTCATACCAAGTACACTTGACCCAGGACACTGGACACTGATCATGAGACAGGATCTTCCCGAGATATTTGTGGTGATCCTGTATAGGATGCAGGACATATAGAGATACTATAATCTAGATACATTATGACTTGTGCATTAGTTATGACCCCGCTGACATGGACGTGAGACGTTATGTTCATGATTTGTGTGGTTACATTGGGTGGGGAGAGACACACAGACTACAGGCTGATCATATATATACACCCCTATTATTGTGAGGCACAAGACTCTATAGCCGAGCTTGGCCCATTACTCATTACTACTGCTACTACCGGCTCCCCTACACAGAGCTTGTAGTATGCTTCAGCCTGAGATCTAGTGCTGCTCTCATCTTGCATATCACTTAGCTGGTTATTTTAGTATTCCCTTATTGTTCCATCTATGGCTGGAGATACCCACAGGCTACAGGTTGATTATGGTATGCCGGCTACTCAGTCTCCCGCTGAGCTAGACCACCTCTTGACACCCCTGCTACCGGCTCCCCTTCACAGAGCTTGTAGTAGTTCCAACCTGAGTACTGTTGATATTCTCTCTTACATTTTATACAGATGTTACATACTTACCCTGCTTACTTCATCATTTGCTGCACTGTATTTATTTTGGCATGAGCTTTCTTGTACCTTGCTATGTCCCCTGAGGACCTGGATCCGGATTTTGTCCCCAGATTTTGCAGACGTGGTTTATCCCGAGGTTTACGGGACCGGAGCAGGAGCTGATCCAGGAGCTGTACCACCATCCGAGGACGAGGTCTTAGCTGAAGACTTCTCTTGAGCATCCATGTTTATGCTCAGCTTTTAGTATTTCTTTCAGTCTTTTATATTCTGGTCATTTGAACCATTGTACTAGATATTTATCGGGTTGTTCCCCGAAGTACTTTGTGAGACTAGATGATGATTTACATTCCTTATTATTCTGTGGATCATATTTTGTATCTTGTGTGGATGAGATTAGTTGTGCCTTGATTGCCGTAGACTTGTTTTACAGCTTAAGTATGCCCTGATGGATCCATTATATTGAGTTGGTCCATCGGTGCGTACTGCTGGCCATTGCCACGTGTCTGGTCCCACGGTATTTTGGGACTGGGGCGTGACATGGTTTTTGTGGTGGCCCATGCAGGTCTACGACTAAATAGTTCGGTTTCAACTTAGGGACCGGACCAGCCTGCGCTTAGGACTAGAGTATAGGATCTCATCCACAATTGACTATGATTCATCTTCCTCCCATCTGTTCTATTTGAACAATTGCATCCCGCTTGATTCCTGTACTTCCTTAATAGTTCTTTGAGTATAGACTTCTGCTAGAATATAGGAACCCCTGTTATTAGGATGATAATTAGGGTAGCACACCTATTAAGAATACAACGAGATTATAGATACACCACTAAGTTTAGAATATCTAGTGAACCCTAGAATCCCTTATCCCTATAATTGGTTTACCATTACCCGGATGTATTAAGAAGACTTGAGTAGTATAGACACTACTAGAAATAGTTAGAAGTTTTACCATAATGTTTGCCCCTAGCATGGGGGAACCCAAAAAAAAAAAAAAAAAACTTAATGTTTGGACTGAACCTAACCTTCATAGTTAGATGATATTGGAACTATAAACTTATATCATTGTCTTGTTATTAGTAGACAGCACCCTAGGAAGCCTAGAGGAATGTAATCAACACTTCTCCCTCGATCATACCCCGAACATAGCAACCAACACCCCACTCCCCTTCGAGAACCATGATGCTATCTAGAGCCCTCTATCTTTATTTATATTGTTTCCCTGCGACCATAGCGCTCGCTATTTTGCGACGGCTAATTACGTTCTTCTCTTCATCTTTCAACTCGTGCCATCTGACACTTCGGATAGTAGGCCAAGTAAATTCATTCTTTGTTAAGGGCTCATAGTTTGCTAGGCTTATAGTTATAGCCTTGAGTGTGAAATCTTTATGCTTGGTAGTTAGAACTTGATAAGTTTAAGTTGTTTTGTAGATTGTGACCAATGATTAACCCTTAAATTTTTTTAAATCATGTAATTTGTACCCTCACCCCGATACAAGTTAGACCCTTCCTCCTTAACGGCTAGTAACTCTTCTATCCCTACTATTGACACTTGCTTATAAGTGCTATGACTAAGACTTAGGATGACCATTACCTACACAAAAAGGATACCCTAATCAATACCAAGATTTTTCCTCATATACCCTAATAAAGATTTTCTATTTTATTTACATGTGCAAGGTTATTTGTAGGATCCTCTTAAGACTGTCACCGTATTAGTTTAAATTCTTATAAGTTGGGTAGTATACCTCACCACCTAGTATCATATAGCCCTTGTGATCCATTGATGAAGTGTAACTGAATGGCATTAATTGTATGCTAACATAAGATGATAGGGTTTATTCAGACTATAGAACTTAGAGGCTCACACCCCTACTTTGTCAACTATCGACTTAGACAAGGAATTAATATGATAACTGTAGAGGTTGTAGAGTCTTTTGTTATTGTTGCTTATGTTGTTTTGTTTTTGCAACTTGAATTATTTATGACTTCTCTCATCATAATCCAGCGTTATATTTTCTGTGCTACCTTGATTTATGCTGCTATTATAGCCTAGTTTTTGCAAGCTTATTCTTTATCAAGCTTGTCACTACATATGTATTAGTGGGCGCCCACAATAATACATTTCAGAATCAGTGTATTACGGTCTGATCAACCTTAGTGCACTTGGTTCGCCCTTCGCATAACTACTTTACGTGGATTGAGATATATAGTAATTAGTAGACGAATATACTTGCCCTAGACATGTTTTTGTGTCTGACATATCGTATCAGTTACATAACTGTACTAATACGAGCAGGCAAACAAAGGATTACCAAAATAGGATTTCAATCCACAACTGCCTTGACAATTCCCAATTGAATTCTTTAAACGCCTTGATCCCAATACTTCTATTCTATTACGCTGCCCTTGAACTCTTTATTATTGGTCTCCGTCTTCCCTTATTTCGGAAAGACGAAACCCCGTGCTTGGTATAAATTGATACACAGAGAATACTAGATATACCCCATAGGCCGATCACATACTTGAGGATTATTCTTTCGTAATTAAGGACATATCATATGTGATATGATCGGCGTTGAAGTTTTGAGGAGTGAATGACATGAGTAAATAAAGTAAGGGATATTTTCTTAAGGTATATAGCCTTAGGTGATATATGGATAAATTCTAAGTTGGGTAGTAGTGCATTGTCAACTCGGGAGGAATTTCTTTCCGAGTAAGATTAGATTGGGAGAGGTTCAAGCCATTGTAATTTTGAGAAAGTTAGAAGGATGACTAAGATGATGAGGATCAATGAATTGATACTGAGGACCCAATATTTATACCTTAAGTGCAAGAGTTAAATTTTTGAACAATGAAGGTAGAATCACCAATTCGAATTTAGAGGATAAATATAGAATTTCAGACTTGAATATTGGTGGACTGCATTTAAATTATTTTTCAATTTGGTGAATTGAATTAAGAATTAAAATTTTGATTGGAGCAGTGGACATCTTAACCTAGAAGTGATTGCAATGGATATGATTAGGATTTTAGTTATCGCAAGAAGATTGCGACTGACTTGCCTTATTGTACATAAAGGATTAACCGATTCTGCCTTATTTCAATTTTGAGGACGACATTGTTTTAAGTTCGGCAGATTGTGAAACCCCCCTCACCAAAGAATTTGACCTACTCGGCTTAGATAGTGAGACTGAGGCTAGCACGAATCCACTTAGAAATAGAACACGGTATTTTTATTTAGTTTTACAATAGTTATATCACTTAGCGCCCTTACCGTGCTCCAATAATTGGAGCAATTCATTAGTCACTGCCTTCCTACAAATTCCACATCCTTGTCCCAGACGTAACCATCATCCAATTTCCATCCTTGTACAAATTTTTTTAATTGTTGGGCGCTTTTATGCAAAAGAGCATATAGGTATCCACACTATTGGACATGACACACGAAGAAACCTATTTTTCACTCATGTGGATTTCTCCCATGATTTTCGGAATGTACAACGTGCAACATCATCCACTCTGTTAAACCTAGCCTTGCAGTTTAACCAATGCAAATCTTAGACCATCCTTGCATTCTATCGTGGCTTAATTTTAATTTCGAGGACGAAATTTTTATAAGTTGGGTAGAATGTAAAACCCCCTTCCCAGAAAATCGTATATGCCCTTTATTTATTAATTATTAATTAAATTATAGTAATTAGGTCCAAATAGGAGAAATAGATTTTTAATAATTTTTATGTTAGGTGTTCGGGCACCTATAGGACTTGTGGGACCATCAGGAATTTTTCGGAATTTATTCCATGTAGGAGACCCCTTGAGCAGTTGCTAGCCTAACGATGTACAATACCCCATTATATAAAATTTCTTATGTGTGAAAATATATATATATATATATAAACAAATATATATGTATATATTTTTTAATAAAAGAAAAGAAAGAATTAGATAGGTTAATAGAATAATATAATAATAATAATAATAATAACTTATAGTAATATACTAATAGTAATATAGTAGTAATGATTCCATGGGAAACTTGCTAACTTCCCAGCAAGTTGCTGGGAAGCCTTCACGTTAGCAAATCCAATACCCTTGCTCCAGCGACCAATTCACCCTTCAAACCCGCGGATAGAAGATCCGCTCCTTCCTCTCTCATCCTATATTAATTAGATATAATATATATATATATATAATAGCTCTCCAAAACCCTAACCTAAAACTCCAGACTTCCCCTTCCCATCTAGAGCCGTCACCACAGCCAGAGAAGCCTCCCCAAGCCATCCAACCATCCCGTCGACGCCGACATCGCGAACTGCAGTCTCCCACTCGAGGCACCTTCGCTCCGGCGTAATTTCCCGTTGACTCGCTCGACCAAACGCAGATCCGTTTTCATAGGTATGATCTTCCCTTAACCCTCTCAAATATTTGTTTTATAGTCAACCTCGGAAAACGTGTGCCCCTAGGTGAAAAATAGCGCCCAAGTCAGCGCGAGCAGACAGAATTCTGCAATCGCAGAAACTTACGATGACCACCCATATTGTCGAGTTCGTATCTCCCACCACAGAGATCCGAATTCGACGATTCTTTTTGATACCTGTAGATTACATGACCTAGTTTATTTTCTATATTATAACTTTGTGCTATTATTTGCTGTGGACCAAATTGTAGTCGTCACAAAACTGCGCGCACCCACTTTTTCCGGTTTTCTAAAAGTGGGAGATCGGAGCGCGCCCCGCCAAACGGGACCGCCCCGCCTTGTGCCAAGTGTACCGAATGGTGCACGCAGCATAATCGGACACGTGAAAATTCGTGGGGACTGATTTGGACGCGTGTGCGCGCCGGAATCAGGCCGTATCCGCGAACACATTCCGTGTCGCCACTTTTGTGGAACTCGCGAGTATTTTGTGCACGCTTGTCAGATTGCGACGAAACTTACGCCACTGGACTCGTGGTAACACGCTGGTCCTGTGACCCAATTTTCACGCATTTCTGAGACGGTTGACCAGATCGCCAATTGGCGGGCCCCACAGTTGACTTTTTGGACCAAATTATGTTCGGCTCATCGGAATCCAAATTTGGACATACCGTTGGGATCGGATTGACATTTAGAGTTGTTTGACCCATAGTTTGTCCCATTTAGAGACTGTTACCCTCGGCACGCTTTTCGGTGCAAAGTGGGCCAACCTATGGAACCCGCTTTGGCCCGAAAATGACCTTTTTGCCCCTGTGTCCAAATTGGACGTAAGGACAGGCATTTCCAGCTATTTGACACCTTCTGAGACTGTTGGTGATATTTATTACAGCTTTCGGAGTAGTACCCACCGGATCCACCGATACCAGGACGACAGTTGATATTCAAACATCAGGCAAGTGTACCTTGCCAACTCTGCAGTTTGTTATCTATTTTCTTATCTCATTATATTACTGTGCATGCTCAACCTAGGGCCGTTTGACATACTTAGCGTCCGATTATCAGTCGGGTGCCAACATCGTACGCGGTGTTGGGTAATGTCATCTAGATATGGACATACGTGACACTTTATCTTCTCGTACTTGTCATACCAAGTACACTTGACCCAGGACACTGGACACTGATCATGAGACAGGATCTTCCCGAGATATTTGTGGTGATCCTGTATAGGATGCAGGACATATAGAGATACTATAATCTAGATACATTATGACTTGTGCATTAGTTATGACCCCGCTGACATGGACGTGAGACGTTATGTTCATGATTTGTGTGGTTACATTGGGTGGGGAGAGACACACAGACTACAGGCTGATCATATATATACACCCCTATTATTGTGAGGCACAAGACTCTATAGCCGAGCTTGGCCCATTACTCATTACTACTGCTACTACCGGCTCCCCTACACAGAGCTTGTAGTATGCTTCAGCCTGAGATCTAGTGCTGCTCTCATCTTGCATATCACTTAGCTGGTTATTTTAGTATTCCCTTATTGTTCCATCTATGGCTGGAGATACCCACAGGCTACAGGTTGATTATGGTATGCCGGCTACTCAGTCTCCCGCTGAGCTAGACCACCTCTTGACACCCCTGCTACCGGCTCCCCTTCACAGAGCTTGTAGTAGTTCCAACCTGAGTACTGTTGATATTCTCTCTTACATTTTATACAGATGTTACATACTTACCCTGCTTACTTCATCATTTGCTGCACTGTATTTATTTTGGCATGAGCTTTCTTGTACCTTGCTATGTCCCCTGAGGACCTGGATCCGGATTTTGTCCCCAGATTTTGCAGACGTGGTTTATCCCGAGGTTTACGGGACCGGAGCAGGAGCTGATCCAGGAGCTGTACCACCATCCGAGGACGAGGTCTTAGCTGAAGACTTCTCTTGAGCATCCATGTTTATGCTCAGCTTTTAGTATTTCTTTCAGTCTTTTATATTCTGGTCATTTGAACCATTGTACTAGATATTTATCGGGTTGTTCCCCGAAGTACTTTGTGAGACTAGATGATGATTTACATTCCTTATTATTCTGTGGATCATATTTTGTATCTTGTGTGGATGAGATTAGTTGTGCCTTGATTGCCGTAGACTTGTTTTACAGCTTAAGTATGCCCTGATGGATCCATTATATTGAGTTGGTCCATCGGTGCGTACTGCTGGCCATTGCCACGTGTCTGGTCCCACGGTATTTTGGGACTGGGGCGTGACATGGTTTTTGTGGTGGCCCATGCAGGTCTACGACTAAATAGTTCGGTTTCAACTTAGGGACCGGACCAGCCTGCGCTTAGGACTAGAGTATAGGATCTCATCCACAATTGACTATGATTCATCTTCCTCCCATCTGTTCTATTTGAACAATTGCATCCCGCTTGATTCCTGTACTTCCTTAATAGTTCTTTGAGTATAGACTTCTGCTAGAATATAGGAACCCCTGTTATTAGGATGATAATTAGGGTAGCACACCTATTAAGAATACAACGAGATTATAGATACACCACTAAGTTTAGAATATCTAGTGAACCCTAGAATCCCTTATCCCTATAATTGGTTTACCATTACCCGGATGTATTAAGAAGACTTGAGTAGTATAGACACTACTAGAAATAGTTAGAAGTTTTACCATAATGTTTGCCCCTAGCATGGGGGAACCCAAAAAAAAAAAAAAAAAAACTTAATGTTTGGACTGAACCTAACCTTCATAGTTAGATGATATTGGAACTATAAACTTATATCATTGTCTTGTTATTAGTAGACAGCACCCTAGGAAGCCTAGAGGAATGTAATCAACACTTCTCCCTCGATCATACCCCGAACATAGCAACCAACACCCCACTCCCCTTCGAGAACCATGATGCTATCTAGAGCCCTCTATCTTTATTTATATTGTTTCCCTGCGACCATAGCGCTCGCTATTTTGCGACGGCTAATTACGTTCTTCTCTTCATCTTTCAACTCGTGCCATCTGACACTTCGGATAGTAGGCCAAGTAAATTCATTCTTTGTTAAGGGCTCATAGTTTGCTAGGCTTATAGTTATAGCCTTGAGTGTGAAATCTTTATGCTTGGTAGTTAGAACTTGATAAGTTTAAGTTGTTTTGTAGATTGTGACCAATGATTAACCCTTAAATTTTTTTAAATCATGTAATTTGTACCCTCACCCCGATACAAGTTAGACCCTTCCTCCTTAACGGCTAGTAACTCTTCTATCCCTACTATTGACACTTGCTTATAAGTGCTATGACTAAGACTTAGGATGACCATTACCTACACAAAAAGGATACCCTAATCAATACCAAGATTTTTCCTCATATACCCTAATAAAGATTTTCTATTTTATTTACATGTGCAAGGTTATTTGTAGGATCCTCTTAAGACTGTCACCGTATTAGTTTAAATTCTTATAAGTTGGGTAGTATACCTCACCACCTAGTATCATATAGCCCTTGTGATCCATTGATGAAGTGTAACTGAATGGCATTAATTGTATGCTAACATAAGATGATAGGGTTTATTCAGACTATAGAACTTAGAGGCTCACACCCCTACTTTGTCAACTATCGACTTAGACAAGGAATTAATATGATAACTGTAGAGGTTGTAGAGTCTTTTGTTATTGTTGCTTATGTTGTTTTGTTTTTGCAACTTGAATTATTTGTGACTTCTCTCATCATAATCCAGCGTTATATTTTCTGTGCTAACTTGAATTATTTGCACTGTCGGAGTCGAGGGTGGTGCTTCCTTCGTCGGACGTGGGTGTCCTGGTCGGTGGTGAAGGAGCTGGACAGGGAGGTTGGCCGGTCAGGGAAGTCGCACGGCGGGGCGGGCTGTGGGTTGGCTGGAGGGGGAGCTGCCGCACCGTGGAGGAGACGGAGGTCGGGGTCGTTGCCGGCGGTGGAGACGTGGGGGGGGGGAAGGAAGGGCGGAGGAGGAGAGGGCTGAGGAGGAGGAGTCGAGGCCGGTTTGGGGGGGGGAAGTGGAGGAGAGAGAGAAGGAGCTCGCCGGGGGGGGTGTGCTGGTGGTGGAGGATGGTGGTGGCGGCGGGCTGGGCGAGGCCGGCGGAGGTGAGGTGGAGGAGAATAGGAGGAAGAGGAGCGGCGGCTGGGAGGGGTCGGCTCGGGGGGGAGTTCAGCGGCGGCGGGGGCGGAGCTCGGGGAGGAGGGGGAGGTCGAGGCCGAGAGAGAGGGAGGAGGATGAGGCGGTGGTGATGGCGAGTGGCGGTGGCGATGGAGGGAGGAGATCGGGAGGAGGAAGAGGGGAGGAGGAGATGGCTGAGGAGAAGGAGGAGGTAGAGGAGGAGGGGCTCGGGGCCAGCGGAAGGGGGAGAGGGGAGAGAGCGGCCGGGGAGTCGGGTCCGGCGAGGGGTCACCGCCGGCGGGGGGGGGCTGCGGCCTGGGGTAGAGTTAGGGTTTTGTTTTGTTTTTATTTTTATTTTCTTTTTCATTTATTTTATAGAAATAATTAGGGGTAAAAATGTAATTTACATTTAAGATATTTACTTAATGTAAATACATCGAATCTGGACTCCTTTTGGAATGGACGGTGCACGTTCACCGGCCAATCAGGGGGTGACACCTCGCAGGGTAATTTACAGAAAGGTCCCTGTAATTTCGTAAATTGTGCAGAGGTCCTATTTTGGGAAATTGCGCAATTACGAAATTGTCTGGAAAAAACACCTGATTTCTGAAATTACTAAAATTCACATAATTGAGAAAAATTGCTGTGCGAGGGTCCCGAGGGGGTGGGGGTGAGTCTGGGCAGGGACTGGGCCTGGTTTTGGGGTGATACGGGCCATCGTATTTATTTAATTAATAAATACTGCGCACGGTGTTCTCTAATTATTTAGAGGCAGGTAGGGCCATAATTTTTCTACGGTGCCAATACACTAAATGTAGTATACTCAGTGTAGAAAAATAACGTATTTTTGTCTGGGCAAAACGGGTGCATGTTGGGCCTCAAATCTCTATGGGAACAGGGATGGATACAGATCTGGGAATTAAAATAGGAATTAAATACGGGCGTTTGCAACGAGATTTGTGCGTCTCATACGAGGCTCAAAACTAAGTATCTGGGAGTTGCACAAAGTGCAGGATAGTAGACTGGCATGTCTAGGAGAGGTATGCGAACTTTGTTCGGGGATAATAGTCAAGATAAAGCTCCAAATAATTAGGTGATGGACAGGTGCACAAGTCAATAGGATATGTAAGCAAAATAAATTAAAATATTGCAACAAATCCTAAATTGTGAAAAATATTCCTAAAATACTGGAATCTGGTCGAGGGGGTTTACATAGAACAAAGTTACATTCCAATAAAGTTTGTATTGATATAACAATTTCATTGACCTCACTTGGCTAATTTTCGATAGTTCAGACGATCAATGTCTCTTAGATTGAGTCGGTTCCTCTTTTCTCGTATATTCTCTGGGGCTTCATCATCACCACCTCCTTGACTGTCCTGCACTTGAGATGACATCGGTGCTGATGAGTTATCAAGATATGCGAATATGTGGTAACGCCGGGGGCTCCCAAATTTTTTTCAACTCAGTTGACGAAAATCTGTCTATTTTCGCCCAAAAGTCAAATTTTTGCCAACCCACAAGTTCTCCAAAATTTTGATATGTATCAGAATTTAAAAAATTTCTAAATTTCTTTCGTTATATTTAATTAATATAAATTTATTATCGGTATAGTAAATTTTCTGTAAAAAAATGAAAAAAATTTACCGAAAGTAAAATTTGGAGGTCGAAATATCATTTTTTTTGTAATTCTAAAATTTTTGGAAGTCCGTCAAACGATGAAAGTGTTTATCCCGAAGTATTTTTTCATACGGTCATTTTGGCACAAATTGGACCTTGTTTCGATCTCCCAGTCAAAAGTTATGATACTTTAAAGTTTTATATTTTATATATTTTTCGTGTAACATGTACGTCTTACTTCAGATGAAAATTCTCTCTACACGAATTGTGTTACTCTTGTCGAAAACATACAAATCGACCTATTGTTTGACGAAAAACTATTTCAAAACAAATAGTTATGGCCGTTCGAAGTCTGCTCGACGGCAAACGTAATATTCTTACGGTAGATTTTTTTTCGGATTTTTTCGTTTAAAGTAATAATTTATAATATAATTATAAAAAACGGAAAAAGTTGGGAGAATTTGCATATGGGGGAACCACTCGCCAAGTGACTTGGCGGGGTGCTGAGTTGGACAGCATCTCGCCAACTGAGTTGGCGGGGCGCTCTCCTCGAGAGGCAGCTCGCCAACTCAGTTGGCGGGGCACTGACCGTTACTTTCTATCCGTTGTCCAACGGATACATTTCACCCCTATAAACACCCCCCCAAACACTCCTCACACAACACACCCCCAAACACAATTCTCTTTCTCCTCCTGATATTTACTGGCGATGGCTACCCGCAATGACGGTCGTATTCCTGGCGGACCGACTACCGCGCTTATTATTAAGCAACGTGAAGACCACATTTCTAGTCAAATATTTACTGGCGAGGTAATTTTAGAAATTACAAGTTGCCAACTTTATTAATGCACATATTTTTTATAATGCATATGTTTACTTTATTAATGCATATAAATTTACAGACAAAATATAATGCATATATTTTTTATAGTTATACGACCATGATCATGCTTTACGAACCCGGATCCATGTACATTGGCGGGCCGAAAGGAATTATCGTACGTGGGAGCTAAATTCGGTCCAAAAGGCTTTGGTGGAATCCTTTGGATTCCACTATATAGATCGTGTTAGATATTTAATCCACGATCTTCATTTAGTTGTAAGCCTTGCGGAGCGTTGGTGGCCCGAACGCAACATTTTCCAACTGCCATTCGGCGAGATGACGATCATCCTTTTTGATGTGGCGAATATACTAGGGTTACCTATTAAAGGTAACGCTATATATTTTGATCCACACTTAAAGGGATCTGATCTGATCAGGAGGTATCTCGGTGTTAGCCCTCCATCAGGTCTAAAAGACGGCAATTATGTGAGATTTACATGGCTCCGTGGCAACTTTATGGACCTACATCAAACTATTGATGGGGTAGTTGTTGTAGATGAAATGCGGGTATGTATTTTTATTAGTAAATTTGTTTATGACTTAATTTAGTGGTGCAATTCTATATAACACTTAATATATCCAGGTCATTCGTTGCACTAGAGCGTATCTGCTCTGTTTATGTGGTGCAATTCTATTTTCCGATGCATCGAGAAATTTGGTAAATGTGCAGCTTCTACCATTCTTGGATGATCTGACAAAACCTACTGAGCATGCGTGGGGAGCTGCTACTCTTGCCTTTTTATACGCCAATCTGACAGAATTTGTCAGATCCAATCGCAAGAGTATTTGTGGATGTATTTCACTGATATAGGTATGAATGAAAGACCTTAAAAAGTTAAAGTAATTTTATACGCAAATTTTGTTTGTACTAATGTCATATTTTTGTTTTATAGTTCTGGTCCTACGAGCACTTCTATATTGGTAGGCCTGTTACCAGCATTCTCAGTGATGTTGGAGTATTTCCAGTTGCTATGCGCTTGTCACGACCCGTACCTAGATAAATCAGGCACCGGTTCGCGAGTACGTCCAGCCTACGCCGCAGTATCGGCGGTAGTACGCTGTCTAGATCATATTCACAGGTAATCTAAAATCTAGCTCATTCACACTAAATAAATAGGTAAGGATAATAACAGAAAATATGAATGTTAAGATTTCATAAGACAAATTGTGACAAACAAATCCACAGTTTATTACAGAACCAGAAGATAAATCGGGGACAAACCCGAGTACTATGCTGAAAGAAAATACTAACTAACTGGCTAACTACTCCTCAAAAGTAGTCTCCTGAGTAGGAACCGGATCCTCAATAGTATCATCTGCTACATCATATGGGCCATAAAAGGTGGGGGCATAGTCCTCATCATCGCCTAATATCAACGGATCCAGTCAGGAAAGGAGCAAAGTACCAATACACAACAAAGCTTAAACTAAATAATTATGACAAGTAGTGAAAACTGACTAAGCATCATGATAAGAGTATGCATAATAAGTAGTAAAATTAACTAAGGTTAAGCACTAAAAATCAGGAATATAAATAAAACAGGATTATAATGAGACAAGAAAATGGAACTGCAACAAGACAACAGGAACTATGTGTGTGTGAAATTGTGTATTTAGAATACATAGTTGGCATGTAGGGGGTTATAAGGCTAATCAGGCACGTCATAGACGGCTAGCAGTCAGGAATAATCGAGTATCAGGCTGATGGTACAGTCGCGTACCAACAGCTAGCAGTCAGGACAGGGGGAAGGGTAAACTACATGCCTCCTAGTATTCTCCCTCCCGACACGAAAAGCGAGACATGAAATCCAAATCCTAACACTAAGTGTAATCATCCAATGGTGCTAGTAGAGCAAGGAACTAATTATCATAATATAAAGAATAAACTTGAAGTGCAGGTACTTGCTTGATGTTTGGATTCCAACTACGATTCTGTTCTTGGGAAATTTCCAGAAATGTCTCCGGGTGCTGAAAATAAATATTACCATCATGCTCAGAAGATATCAAATAGCTAGAAACGCCTGTCTTTGAGTCCAATTTGGAGACAAGGCAAAAACGACAATTTCGGGTCAAAACGGGGTCCACATGTGGGCCCGCTTTGCACCGAAAAATGTGCCAGGGTCAAGGGTCTCCAAATTCACCAAACTTAGTGTCAACAGGTCAGGAACGATGATACGAACCCAACGGAACTTCCAGAATTGGATTCCGATGAGCCGATCACAAAATCGCCCGTCGAGCGGGGCCTGTGGGACCCACGACACGCAATTTCGTCAACGTTCTCGGAATCGAACCAAACTTGGGTCACAGGACCAGCGTATTACTACGAGTCCGATGGCGCAAGTTTCGTTTCGATTCGACGTGTGTACACAAAGTTAGGACGCGTTCCAGAAAGGGCGGATACGGGACGGTGTCCGCAGATACGCGTTGATTCCGGTGTGCACGCACATCCGAATCAACTTCTGCGAAATCTCGCACGTCCGTATCGACGGCGCTCACGTATCGGTGAAGACCGCACGCGACCAAGTCATCCCGTTTGGCGGGCGTACTCAGTTCCGGGGTGAAATAGGGCGTTGTTTTTCCTATTTTTGGATCGCGGTTCGCGATCGCCACAGGACGCAATGTCCCGAGCGGGTTGCACGGCACCGAGGGGGTCATGCAGGCTACGTAACGCAACTGACGGAATCGAAAATGGGTAAACGACCAGGGAGATACACGTACCTGAACAGGGTCCGAAAAACCCGGAATTCCGTGTCCGACACGTGTCCGACACAAGAGAACTAGGGTTAGGGTTTTGGGGTTCTGCCGGAGCTCCGGCGGCGCTGCGGCGGGGGAGGCCGGCCGGAGGAGGCTGGGGCGGCGCCGGCGGCGCGGGCACGGCGGCCGGAGGCGGGCGTCAGGAAGCTGCTGCTGCCGGTGAGGAGGGAGGTGGAGGCTGGCGGCTCGAGGCGGGGACGGCGGGGTCTGGGCGGCGCTGGAGGGGAGGCCGGAGTCTGGCGGCGGCGCGGCGGAGCTAGGGCGAGGGTGGCGGTGAGGGAGTGACCGGAGGGGGAAAGAAATGGGGGATTTTATAGGGGAGCTAGATGGGGGGTCGGCCGGGAGAGGCGGAGGAGTGGGCCGACGGGTGCGGGGACGTGGCGGGGTCGTGGGGCGTGGGCCGGGCGAGGCGGCGGATCCGGGGGGAGACGCGGGGGCTGAGGGAACGTGGGGAGAGGGTCAGACGGGTCTGCGGGTTCGGGCGGGTTCGGTCGGGCGGACCCGACCCGACCCGATAGCTAAGGAGCCTTGGGCTGGGCCGGTTGGGCTGGCCGGTTGGGCTGGGCCGATGGGCTGGGCTCTGGGTTTGGTTTTAATTAATAAATAAATTAATAATAATAAAACTATTGTTTTTAGGTGATGTAAAATAGGTCCGAGGCCCAATAAATTCCAGAAAAATTACCCTAAGTCCAGTTTTTCATTTTACACTCAAAAATATTATTTTCATAATATTTTAATATATTTTAAAAATATTTAATTTTATTAAATGCCAAAAATACCTCGATTTTAAATTAGCAAAATTTCCGAAAAATACCAGAAAATTCCGAAAAATTCGGTTTTGAAAGTCTTGAAAAATCAGGGGGTTTACAGCGCTGGCCTACAGACGTAGTGGATTATCAACACTACCAATACAGGACTGTATCACTTTATCATAGCCAATTTGATACACTGCAGTATCATGAGGTAATTTTTAAATATGCAATAAATATCTTTAAATTATTTAAGTTTTTATCGTAGATAAATATCACATCTAATTGATACAATATCTTTAAATAGGTTACCTGGTTACCGTACTCATGTGAACCTGATGCTCCAGAAATCAAGACGACATCGTATGCTTTTGCTTTACACAGATGTCATATTATATATGATCGGTTCACCATGTACCATCCGGCAGACCGTATTCTTCAGCAATTCGGAATGGCCCCAATAATTCCCGATGATCCACCGACCGTCGGTTATGAGACATCAAATGCATTACAACGAATCATTGGTCTCGTTGCTGACTGGAATAATCGGTTCGAGAATTATAGTGTGAGGGACATGTCTCCCAGACTAAATTCTGCTGAGGAATGTAAGTTATAAGTTACTCATTATTCGTATCGATTTATTGTAAATAGTTTGCTAAAATTTTGTTTATATTTTGCAGACATGGGTAGCCTGGACTATAGGCAATGGTGGGGATGCCCTCTTATGAGCAACCGAGTATACCACTATGAGGAGCCAAGGTTCAAGACTAGATCTGTAGACGATTCTACTCTGCGTGCTTTTGTCGTTGGAATCCATGATTTGGTATGACTTCATTATACTTTCAAAAATACATATACATAGATATGATAAATATATTAATTTACAAGTTTCAAATTTCAAATTTCAGAGTGGTGTATACCGAGAACATTTACAACGACCTCATATGGAGGAACATGTGACTCGTCGTCTTATGGAGGAACTGGTGACTCGTGTTGAGCATTTGGGTATTGGACGGGAACCGAAAATGCCTCCAGTACAATCCCGTCTTCCACCGGACTATCCGACAGGCTTAGTACGACAGAGACACTCTTGTCGTCGTCGTCGGGATACTGCTGGAGCGGGCCCGAGTGACCAGTATGCAGGAGCGGGCCCGAGTGACCAGTATGCTGGAGCGGGCCCTAGTTACCAGTATGCAGGAGCGGATCCGAGTTACCAGACTGCTGGAGATGAAAGCTACCAGATATTCACATAATTTTTTTTGACTCCATCAGCACCGCTGCCTACCCAAACTAAACAAGACGAGGACGAGGATTAGTAGATAATTTGTAACATTGTATGATTACAATTTTTGTATTATTTGTAATGGTTTTTTATTACAATATTTGGGTATTGAACAATTCTATTTTAATCTCTCGGTTGACTAGTACATCTTCTTCGGTTGTGTCCCATAGCACCACAATTACTGCAACGTAGATCTCTTGTCGATGAATCCCGGGATTTGATGCAGTTCTTCTTTGGCCTTCCGGCTTTGCGTCTTACATCTGGCACCCCAATTTGTCCTCTTACCAAAGGACCTTGGATCTCGTAGGGAATTGGAATTGGCTCCATTTTTGGCGCGTATACCCTTTTCAAGTATTCCGTCGAAAATACTGCAGGATAAAAATTATCAATACTAATATTACAATATCTACAAACAAAACATGCATGTATACATGGTATATAAGTATGGTACCATCTAAAACATGTACAAGATCTGTCAGTTATATGAACAATATAGGTTCTACTTGTTGCCCGGTCTATTATTTCAAACTTATAACTATCAATAGCTAATATTTCTAGGTGGTTCTTCTCTTTGATAATAGAAGCCATATTTTTTAACATCTTCGGACAATAATCTGTGTCTATATTTTCAGCAAACTTTCTACGATTGTCATGAAGTATAATAATCCTGGCTCTAATACCATTGTCACGACCCGCACCCGGTGTAAGGGTACTAGTCGAAAACAACGCCCAGCCTACGCCGCAGAATCGGCGGTAGAACGCTGTCTAGATAATCTAAAGAACCACCAATAATGATAGTATACTCAATCACAGAACTAAGATAGAAATGAGCACGAATCAGATAAAGAATAGAATAGTCACAATACAACTCATGAGTCTAAAATAATACATCAATGAGTCTGAAGGAATACAGAAATAAGCTGGAGACAAATCCAGTACAAAAGAATACTATGAAGCTACAACTCCAGGGTCAACTGTCTCAGTTGGGATAACTCCCTCTTGAGCCAGGGTCTCAGAATCTAAACCCACAACATCATGGGGTCCATAAAAGGTAGGGTACCACTCCTCAATATCATCTGGAAAAATATATCCAGTCAGGAAAGGAGCAGAGTACAACTCTAACAGCAGTTCTCAATCAATGATAAAAACTATGTAACAGTAAATAGCTATGGATAAACAAGATGCACAATAGATAGGAGAGATATATTTACAATAAGGAAATACTGGAAATAAATACAATAAGGAACAATATGCCAATGAAACAATAATACTAATGACTAAGTGTGTGAGTACTAGCTTAACATGTGATCGGCTTGGGCAAGATGCAATGCGGCCTGGCTAATCATACGTGCGGTGCATGATCAACACTATTCTGTTACCAGTACTTTATTCAATAGGGATTTGATCACATATCTATACTAATACTCCCCACCCCCGACTGGTATAATAGATCCAACCACGGTATGCTATGGCACGAGATTCTCCAAGAAGATAGCTAGTCTTCCCGAGAATCGGTGTCTGTACATGTACAAGATAACCAATGAAACAATACTTGCACCATATACACCATATACCAAGGAATAACATCTCATGACGAGATCCGGATATACCAATCCGTGTAACCATAGTGTCAAGAGAAACATGGATATCTACACTAGATACAACGAACATAGAGGATATCATAAATGAGAAACTATCAGAGAATGTACTCGCCTGAAGTCCAATGAACAGTCTCACAGATGTCTGACTCGGTGCCTCGAAGACCTAGATATGGAATACAACATCAATACAAGGTCCCGAAAAAAGAACAAGTCAAACTAGTCAACTTCTAGGTCAATAAGTCAATTCTAAGTCAACTGTCAACTATGGTCAACTCTAAAGTCAACTAAAGTCAACTATGGTCAAACCAAGGTCAACCTCACAAAACATATATATATATATAATAAATAAGCATAATAATATAGAATATTAAATACAACAATTAGGAATCAAGGTTTTGAACCCAATTGGTATCCACACAAAGAATGCTCAAGATACATATAGGTATAATACTCTAATACATAATATATTATATATAAACTAATATATTATATATAAATAAAATAATAATAATACTAGTATTATATCTCACCACAAATACATTTATATATACGTATATATATACAAATATAATATATAAACTAAATCTGCCCAAATGTCACTGAAAACAGTGTGCTAAAACACTAGTTTTCAATAAACAGACTTATAGTGACAGTCCCAACTGTCACAATAAAACCGTCGCCAAAACGCTATGAAATAAATCCACTGCTGTCACAGTTTGATGACAGTTCAAACTGTCACAGAAAACCGTCGGTGTAAAACTGCTGCTCAAACCCGCCCGCTGCATTAATGACAGAACTGTCATTAATGCCGAACACTGTTACAGCGGCTGCTGTTTTAATGACAGTGGCTGTCATTAAATGCCGCTGTCACAAAAACAAATAATATAACTATATATATATTAATATATATAAATCAAATATAAATTAATATATATATATATATAAACAATTAAATAAATATATACTTATATATATATACATAGTCCTACACAATTAATTACTAATAGCTACAAAACACATTGCATGTATTAATATACATATTTTAACATAGCTAGAAGCACACATAAAAATATATTCATTAATATGCAATTAATTATATAATAATTATAATTAATATAATTACTCATTTAAACACATAATATATTTTATAAAACATTTATGTATAATTTATTTTATTAATATGTAGTAACATATATAATTGCATGTCAAGAAAGCTACATATATATTTACACATCATATTTTAGTACACATAAAAATATATAGATCTATGCTACAATAAATACCATAATAAGTACACTAAAATAAATATATAACATCTATATATATTTACTAATTATAATACAAGAATTAAAGCATAAATAATTAGATCTATACAAAAACACACACAATTGGAGAGTATCACACCGTATCACACTAGATCTAGGATACGCATGCGACACGGGTCCAACACACAACCAATTGCACCCCGAAGGACACAAACAAATCACAAATAATATTTATGAACAAATCAAAGTGTCAAAAGTAGATCTATGTGTCCGTGTCAAAATACGACATGTACAAAGTCCCGTGTCGGAGGAAAAACCCCCAAAACGACACGTATCACCAAATTGTTGGGATACGAACTACATGTACCCAATTGTGGACACGACACTAGCCCCAAACACATAAACACATGCTCAATTGATCTATAGGATCAATTGACACACACAACAAAATGTCAATTCGGAATTCCCACAAAATTGATACAAAAAGCACAATAACTTTCTCCATGGGTCTCCTATGAACACAAAACCAAGTCCTATGGGTAGTACATACATATGGGTTGATTTTACATGATTAAATCTCAGATTTAGAAGCTATTTTAATGAGAAAAACTGAATTATACCTATTGGGAGATGGATTCCCAATGAAACCTCCAATTGAGATGAAATTGCTTCCAAATTGTAGATCCTTGCTCCTCTTTGTAGATCCTTGCTTCCTCCTTCTAGATCCTTGCTTCTCAACTTTCTAATGGTGAATTGGGAAGAATTTGGAATGAATTTGGTAGGGAATTGGAATGGGAATGGAAGGAATTTGGAAGTGAAAATTCTAGATCTAGATTTGAAAATGAGAGGAGAGAGAAATTTCCCCCCTCTAATATAGGCCGGCCAAACCCCTTCCCCAAGCAATTATGAAATGTCCAATGTACCCCTTGGGGCCTCTCATGAAGAAATAATTAAGGAATGAAGCTTCTAGTCTAATGATTTAATTAATTTAACCCATCTCCTTAACAATGGGCTTTCTAAATGGGCCAAGTCTAACTAATTAATTCATGTTGGTCCATGGGTCCAAACTAAACTAGTTGGGTCCACTAATATAAGTCCAAAATAATTAAATAATATCTAACAATAATTAAATAATACAACAAATAATTATTTACCATGCACAATATTTAATTAAATAGGAAAAGGGTAAAATACCCTTTCCTAAAAAATGTGGTAGTGACAACCATCGAGAAGTATTGTTATTGGCTTATCTCATAATTTCTTAATCCAGCTATTGAAACATTCAGCAAGATTAGAAGTGTTAATATCTAATCTAGGACAAGTAGCATACGCTGTTATCCAATGTTCAAATCGACGACTTTCATCGTTTACACCAATAAGCCAATCGTACAAAACTATGTTCTCGGCTTTAATTATATCAAACACACTCTCTACATCCGTTTTATTATATGATCTAGCAAGCGAGTCTAACAAGCGTTGAAATACTGGTTCTTTTGTAACTTTTTTCATGTTTTGTTTAAAATGTTGAATAAAAAAAAATGAGGAGATACAGGAAAAATAGCACGAACAACATTTATTAATCCCTTTTGCTTGTCAGATATAAATGAAATTGTACTCCAATCATTAAAACAACTTTCAAAAGATATTTTAAGAGAATTTAAAAACCAAGACCAAGAATCACTATTCTCACCTTCAGCAACAGCATAAGCTATAGGATATAATTGATAGTTAGGATCGTGAGCACAAGCAATAAATAAGATACCTTGATATTTAGACGAAAGAAATGTAGCATCAGTACTAATAATTGGTAAACATCCACTTAAAAATCCATCAATACATGACTTAAAACAAATAAAAAATCGTTGGAAGCTATTATTTTCGGCAGTTTTAATAAAACATGTACTACCTGGATTTGTCTCCATAATTCTATAACAATACTCCTCAAGACTAGCGTATGCCTCATCATAACTACCATTAATTTCAGCTAATGCTGTCTCTCGGGCTCTCCATGCTTTGGAATAACTAACTTGTATACGGTGCTCCCTATATATATCTTTAACAATTTGTGATGGACTGTATGACTGGTTATCTCTAATAATGTCAATTATCATGGTCTTAATCCATGAAGCGGTAGCTAGTCGATGACGTCATGTACTAAGTCTTCCTAAACAAGAATGACGATTTTCTAATGTACTAACTTTAACTATATCGTCATTTCCAATAGATTTGACATATACTCTCCAATTACAATTCTGTTGATCACAACTATATATAATTCCACGAGCATTATTCATATCACTAGCTGAACAACTAAAATTATATTTAATTGCTAAATTACTTATAAAGCTTCTAAAGTGAGAACGACTAGGAAATGATTGTCCCTTAAATAATTCATCAGTGATAGCTTTTACAACATCGTCATCTACCGTATAATCTACATTTTCAACTAAATCATCATTATTTCCATCGTCGTTGTCACTATCATCATCATGGTTAGATTCATCTGATGAATGACCTTCTTGGATAAATGAAACTATTTGTTGAGAAGAACTAGCACCCGAACTAACATGCTGATATTCAGAAAAATATTCATTATTTCTACAATCTAAGGTTGCTGCTACTTTAATAAGATATATTTTTATATACCGTGATTGTGAATTAATCTCAAGAATATAATTCCATGCATCTTCACTATCTATCAAAAAACAATTAGAACCAAAAATAGACTTCAGAATAAAATCATAATGAATAGAACAACGTTCAATAATATGATTACGTATATTTTCAAAAATAATATTCGGATAAGTTGAAAAAATTATACTTTCTTCTCCTTCGTAATTTAACCCATTTACTGTACCGCCGTGCGAGCATACAATTCTTACGCTACGATCCATGACGGTTGAGAACTTTGGCTACAGAAAACTCAAATGAACTTTAGCTGCGGGCAGAGAGACGGAGAGAGTGTTGGAGACTTTGCTAGAGGGAAGAGAGGAAATAGAGGAAGTAGATTGAGTGTGAGATGAATGGGTTGAGATAGGTAATTTATAGAGGGAGATTGTTATAGCCGTTGTTGTTAATAGCCGTTGTGCAACGGTCGAAAAACGGATCCTTACTCGCCAACTCAGTTGGCGAGCAAATTGCAACGGGTCTAGGCCAACTCAGCATGCCTCGCCAACTGAGTTGGCGAGCGGCCTCTCGAGGAGAGCGCCCCGCCAACTCAGTTGGCGAGATGCTCTCCAACTCAGCACCCCGCCAACTGAGTTGGCGAGTTGTCCCCCTATTTGCAAAATCTCCCAACTTTTCCTTTTTTTTATAATTATATTATATTTTATTACTTTAAACGAAAAAATCCGTTTTTTTTTTGGTTCAATGATAACATATTTTATTTTGGATGTTAAATTTTATTTTTTTCTAATTTATTTAAAAAAAGTATTGCTATAAATTTTTTTCTAAAATAAAAATAAACCTAAATAAAACTAAACACAAAAAAACCTAAAAACAAAAAAATAACCCAAAAAAAAAAAAAAAACCATTGGCATATTTTCGCTAACTCGTTGGCGAAAATTTGGCACACCAATCCAGTTAGCAAAAATTTATAAATATTAAAAAATATATATTATTTCATATTTTTGTCAACTCAATTGGCGATATATATCATAATTTTAAAAAAATTCAAACTTCTATGAATATATTTAATTAATATAAATTTATTATCGGTATCTGAGCAGAATTTGAAAACAGTCATTTAGCAAAAGTGGCCCTAAATCAATAATAGGTTCGAGTCTTTGACTTCTAAGTCAAAAAGTACTCCACTTTTCATTATGAGGGCTACGGAGGGTCCAAATTCAATCAAGCTAGTTACATTGTAGTTAGGTAAATTATTCTAATGGTACCCATATAGTCTTCCCACCCCCAATGATGTTCTCGGATATTCTTGTCACCTTAATTTACTGCTATTGGATTTTGATATTCCAATTTTATAAAAAAAAAAAAATTAAGTATATTTATTTAATGTTAAAATTTTCAGTTGCATTCAACTTTATCTAGCATATTTTAAGATCCACCACGCTATTTTACCATAAAGTACGAAATTTTTCACTTTTGATGAAAATCGTTCATGACTTACGGTCAACTATTTTGACCGAACTTTTTTTAACGAAAATACCTTTTTTCTATTTCTTCTTTCCAAACCTCTCCCCCCCCCCCCCACCACCACCACCACCACCACCGTGCACCCCCATGGCCCTCCCCTCTGCCCTTGTCCCTCCCCCTCCTCCCACCACCGTGCACCCCCATGGCTCTCCCCTCTGCCCTTGTCCCTCCCCCTCCCCCCACCACCGTGCACCCCCATGGTTTCGTCATTTACGATAAAACAGTGAGGTGCATCTTGAATATACTAAATAAAGTTGGATACAACTCAAATTTTTTTTGATTTAATTTTGTTTCACATTTGTACCACTTAAAAATAAAATAAAAATACAAATATTTAAATTATATTTTTATATTATAAGATATATTTTTGAAGTGATTTCAATGTGTTTTAAAACTGACGAAATATGTTTTAATTTTTTTTTTATCAACTTAGAATGTCAAAATCGAACCGTTAAAGCTAACGTGTCTCAAAAAAGTCAAAACTCTACAGAATAATTTAGTCTATTCTAATTATATTTTTAGTTCTGCATGCATGATATCTATAACATTATATTAAAGTAGTTGTCTAATACAATGCATGTTAGCACAGTTCAATATATTGCATGTTAGCAATTTTTTTTTTTTTTTTTTTTTACCATATAAATTTCATCCTTCTACATGTAATATTGAGACTGACAACAAGGAGAACCAAATTGCAGTATTTTTTTTTCCCCTTTCAAGAGAATAAATTACTTGGCTAAAAAAGAACTAAATTAGGGTGTCTACAGCCAGAATAAAACTTTTTCGTTGGACAATCCCATATATGAGATTAATAAACACTCTTTTATTTTACTTCCGAATATAACTACTCCAGCCTGCATCTCTTAGGATCTGCTAGAATTGAGAGAAAAAAAAAAGAATTAAGTGAAATTAAGTGAGGGAGAGGAGAGTCAATACATATCATCTTGTTTGGATTTGAGGAAGAGTTAAGTGAAATATGTTTAATAACTCTCGTTTAGATTGGAGGTTTTGAGTGTAGAAAAGAGTTAAGTGGAATTTATTTATGACTTTTTTAAACAATTTTTTTTATTTCCTTCTTGTTAACCTTTCGTTTTGGAAGACTAAAAAATGAACAAAAGAGGATTAAACAAATTCCCACTTAATCCTCTATTACTCTTTTTCTTAAATCTCCACCCTCAAACCAAACATGTCTTTCTTTTTTTTCACTTAACTTTTTTTTTACTTAATTTTCTTAACCGTCAATCAAAGGACAGATCCTAACAAGGACGGTGCCAGCAAAATTTTTTAGCGGAAGCTAAGAGCAGATATAAAAAAAAAAATTATATGACGAACTCAAAAAATAAACCAAAAATGAAAAAACATCCACACTACCAAAAAGATATTGGAACCATGGATCTATCATACTATGCACAGAGTCACACTACCAACTAAAGTGCGATAATATAGTGTCAACTACTAGTAAAACTTATTTTTATTTTTTTAAGTTCAGACTACAGTCCGGACGAGTCCTTATGCTCCGCCACTGTACCCCAAGTCGTTGAGCACACGTCAAGCATCTGGGACGGGAGTCTAAATACTCCACACTCCAACTAACGGACAGGATATCTGATAAACACGTTAATGTGGTGGATATGTACAAGTAGATTTGGAATTTTGAAGACATGTTTGCAAAAGCTAAGTACCTACGATTTTTCCCCTGGGATGCATTTTGTTTGCAGGGTTTAGCATTACATTTTGGGTTATATATATATATATATATATATATATATATATATATATATATATATATATATATATATATATAATATGACTTTTATAAGTTTGATTATATTGTATTATTTTCTATTAAAACAAATTATATATGTTACAAAACATATGTAATCACAATTATATTACAATTTATAAAATTATAATTTTATTATTTTTTTAACCTCTAATATATATATATATATATATATATATATATATATATATATATATATATATATTCAAAGTCTATTAGTTCTAAGTAACTTGCAGGTGGAGTGCGGTGGGTGGTGTGGGGCGGTGCGGTGCGGTCGGATGCGAGTGCTGGATGAATGAGGTATTGGTGCGGTGCAATCGTGATGCAAGTGTGGGACCTTCGGACCGAATAGTGACTTTCGAACTGGATTTAAAGACCTTTAGATCGGATTTATAATAAGATCTTCGGACCAGAATAATCTTTACTTTCTTATATATATATATATATATATATATATATATATATATATATATATATACACACACGAGAAATGAGTCATAATGCTCATATTACTATATGAGTCATGTACATGCTGACCAATAAAAATAGACTCCTACACTCGATGTGCACCCATGTGCACTAATACATTCTACTTTTATTCAAACAATCTATTTGGCACGCATGGATGCACCGGTTGTGTACCCGTGCGGCCGAGAATAGCCCCACCGCCGCCAACCCCCCCCCCCCTTCCCCCTCCGCTGCCACCACCTTCGCCATCCACTCCGGCTCCGCCGCCGCCCCCTCCTCAAGGTGTGTATTGGGTCGGTCCGGGCTGGTCCGCGGTCCGAGTCAACCGGGTTTGACCGGGTCCAGTCCAATCGGACTCAACCCAAGGGGAGAGGCGGGCCGGCCCGCTCATAAAAACCCCCGACCCAGCCCGGACCCATGATTCGGTCAGGAGATGACCGGGCCGAACCGGTCTGGGTCAGGGCCGTTTCACGGTCGGGTTGGGCCGGCCCGTTTAAATTTTTGTTTGGGTTATTTATATATATTTTATATATAATCTATATGATATAAATTATATATTAATAAATTTAAGCTAAAATTTATAGGTTTTTTGTTACTAAATTATTTTTGTATAATTTGAAATTTATAAGTTATTTGTTAGAAAGGAGTTAAATGTAAACAACTAAGTTAAATGTAAATTTATCAATTGAAATTTAAAGAAGTGATTTATACAGACATAAAGAAGTTAAATGTAAACAACTAACAACATTAAGTAAGAAAAAACTGATTTTTTTTTATTAAAGGACGTAGAGACTATTGAGGAACAAGAGACTTATGTAACAATAAAAAAACAAATTAAAATCGATAATTTTTTTTGTAAAATACAATATTACTAGATATCCATACACATTTTCAATGTATGCGTAGCTTCCTTGTACCACAGTTATGGTCCAATTTGAGTCATTTTCTACAATACAAGCATTCAACAAGAACTCTATTCGAATATCTTCTTTCTGTATCATGCTAATTAAAAACTCCGCTAAAATGATGCCAAATTTTCGATGCAAATTCGAGTTGCAGTGTCGGTTGAGGTTGCGGTGCTAGTTGAGGTTGCGGTGCAGGTTGAAGTTGCCGATCTTCCAGTTGCTGTTGTGGTTGCTCATTTTCCATGATATTTTTAGTAAAATGACCAAAATATCCCTAAAACGGAAAAAAAACTGCCACTAAAACGGGAGTATATTTTTGTTAAAATACCACCCAACTGCTATTTCCTAAAAAAAAAATCGAACCGGACTTGAATCGGGCCGGTCCGGGCCAGTCCGACCGGACCGTCCGAATTGGACTCGGGCCGACCAGAGGATGGACCGGTCCGGACAGGTCTTGCGGATCAGATCCTCCGACCCAGCCCGGACCCGTGGAGGGAGTGGACCGGAGTGGACCAGACCGTTGACCGTGTCCGGGCCGACCCGGACCGGGTTTGACCAGGTCGGACCGGCCCGCCCTTTTACACTCTTGATCCCCTCCTCCTACGATGACGACGACGTCCCCCCCCCCCCCCCCCCCTACTGCTCCATAGTACTCATAAATAGTAGGGGAAAGGACGTCGTCATCGTCGTAGGAGGAGGAGGGGGCAGAGCCGGAGGGGGTGACGAAGACGGCGGTATTCTTGGTCTGCGGGTGCACAGCAGCCACAACAGAGCACCCGCGCGTGCCAAATATGTTTTTGAATAGAATATAATGTACTAGTGCACATAAATGTAGAAATCTATTTCTATTGGTCAATATGTCAATGACTTATATAGAAATATGAACAATATATATATATATATATATATATATATATATATATATATATATATATATATATATTCGGATCAAGAGTTTCGTTTATAAAGTCTCCAAAAAGTTCCGTCATTTCTAACCGTTGGATCGTCTCTAAGTCATCTAATCTTGATCGTTGTTTTAATTAACGATTAAAGTCAGATGACTTAAAACACCATCCAACGGATTACGTTGATCAAACTTTTTGGAGATTTTATAAACGAAACTCTTGATATGGATACATACTCTTACTCTCTCTCTCTCTCTCTCTCTCTTTCGAAGGGAGGAAAGGAAAAGTAGCAGTCAAAGGCCTAATCGATCCCATCCATGGACTTTGGTACGTTGTGCAGGAGTCATTCGCAGGCCTGGGCAGTAGAGACTCTTTCTCG
This sequence comes from Iris macrosiphon, assembly GCA_036927795.1. Lineage (NCBI taxonomy): Eukaryota > Viridiplantae > Streptophyta > Magnoliopsida > Asparagales > Iridaceae > Iris > Iris macrosiphon. The sequence continues at coordinate 10,726,298 of JAYESA010000009.1, forward strand.
ATCCTCCTCCACCACCAGCAGCAGCAGCAGCAGCAGCAGCAGCAGAAAAGAGCAGGGCACAAACAAGAGAATCAAAGGGCAGGGCAGCCTAACCATTAGGTCCATTACCAAACACAATAATACAGTCAAAGTTCCAAACCTGGATGATATGAAAACCTAACCTAAGACCTAATATAAGCTACGAGAGAGAGAGAGAGAGAGAGAGAGGAGAGAGAGAGAGGAGAGAGAGAGTGCAGTTGAAACGAAGGAAAGAATGGAAGAGACTTTTGCTTTTTCTGCATAGAGGATCAGATTGAATAGAGAGCTTGCAGTTGAAACCAAGCAAAGAATGGAAGAGACTTTTGCTTTTTCTGCAAAGATGATCAGATTGAATGAGATTAACAAGAGAAGAGAAGACCAAACCAAAAGTACTTATAATGGAAAGTAGGTTTTGTATTGTCTAGTCTTCTCGAATCCCTGATGAACTTCTTTTCTTCTGAGGCTCACAAGTTTTAAAGACCCACTTTCAATCCCTAGCCATCTCTTTTGATCAAACCTCCATGTGATTGAGCTTATGGCCCTACGGTTTCTTTTTCCCAGGACACTATTGTGATCATCATCATCATCTCTTCGCTCACTTGTTATGCGTGTAGAAGAAGGAAGAGTTAAGAAAGAGCTCCTCGCGTGGCATGGGTATCTTCCTGTTGTACTTCCTCTGTAACCAACTCCTGAATCAAATCAAAGAAGAAACACAGTTCACACACACTCCCTTGTACTACTTTACACACTCCCTTGTACCACTTTATTAGTACTACTACTTCAAAGTTAACCCCTTCCACAAGATTTTGAACCAGAAAAGTAACCCTAATTAATAAACTGAGGGAGGCTTTAATTGACAACCGGAACTATGCACACCATGCATTTGCATCATTTATTGCTCGATAGCAAATTAGTTGTCATACATATTCTGTCCCAAATTTTGGTTTTATGTCTTTTACATGTGGACTCCAACCGATATTAAAAAGAAAAAGAAAGAGAGAGAGAGATGGAACAGAAATACATAACGAAATTTTGGACAACAGATTTGCTCTCTTATTATTCTGTATCTCACCAACTATCCCTTCACCACTAGACTACATTTAGTTCGCAAAATCATAATTTTGAGAAAAAGAAAGTCATTTATTTTCTGTATTTGAATATGAATGAAAATAAAATAATTCCAAAAAAAAAAAAATACAAGAAAAAAAAGTTTCCATTCACCCAAAGATTTACTTTTCCACCTCTAAAAATTCAATTTGTCTTCTAATTTTTTGGTATTTTCAAACACGGAAAAAAACAATTGATGGAAATTACAAATTTTCAAAGGAAAGAAAATTAAGAACAGAGAATTTATATTATTTACTCTTCTTTCCGCAAACAAGAACATAATTTAGTTTCAAGTCGGACTCGAATCTTTTAATCTCCACAACATTCTTTAATCCGGAGCATTCCGAAACCACAGCCATTATACTTGGGTCAATTACAAATCAGACCCATCGTCCTCGGACTTCGAAGACTGGCCCGCGAAGTTCGGCCCATACCAAACACACAATTCCAAATCCAACGCTTTTTTTTAGAAAACATAGGAGAACAATATCACATTGTTTCATAGTACCCGATCTCTCCCTTCATGAGTATGGTGCAACCACATGTCAACTTTAGAACTCCACGTCTCGCTAAAAAATTACCGCATGCGAAGTCGAACACGCTAAATGATATAAGTTTCTTACGAACTACAAAAATACTGTAAAATAGGGACGGATCACATTCCGTCGCTGGTGTAGCGACGGAAGATCGACGACATAGCGACTAATGTATTTATATAAGAAATATATATTAATTTCTGTCGCTATTCCGTCGTTGTGGTGTCGATTTTATCTCAACGACGGAATAACGACGAAAAATTCTGTCGCTGCCAAACATAATTATGCTAAGGCATGTATCGGCATGTATCAGCATCTTAATAATGTATTATCAAGCCCAAACCCATTATATCCCAAAATTATAAGAGGTCAATTATATTTAATACAAAGGCTTGACTATAGTTACGTAGCTCAAGTTCAACTTGGACTAATGCTTTTAATTCAAAACTTGAGTCTAAGTCCAAAACAATTACACCTATATTTTTTTATTCTTATAATGACCCACAATCAACGGGTTTAGAACCAGTTCTTGGGCCAAATCAATTTTTGGCCCATTATATTTATATCACTACATTCTCTTAAATTAGAATAGATCGACACCCGATACCGATACCGATACCGATGAGTGTCGAATCCTTATTATGAAAGCATAGTTTGCAGTATCGGCCGATACCGATACGGTTTGGCGTGTCCCGATCCGATACCGACCGATACCCGATACCGATACCGATACCGATACCGATGAGTGTCGAATTAAATTGAACATAAAGGGGGTATGCATGAGAAGGAACTTTGTATCTTATCCTAACTCATATTTGTATCTTATCCATATTGTTTGAATATATATGGTACATGCAGAATCAATGAGTCGATATTTAATTGACCGATCGTGGATGTACAATCGGCGACATGAGAGTAGGATTGGTTTGACAGATGATTTCACGACGGGCATTGAAGAATTTCTCAAATACGCCAGTAGTCAACCTTATTTCATGGATGAGAGGCTCATCAAGTGCCCTTGTGTCAAATGTCATAATATACCATTCAAAAATGTGGATCTCGTGAGGGAGCATCTCTACAAGAAGGATTTCGTACCGAACTACAAGGAGTGAATGGCTCAAGGAGAACCTTTGACTCCTCAATATCATTCCTCCTTCAATACGGAGGTAGAAGAGTCCACTATCGGAGATAACTTTGAATATCGACCGCGAAACCTGGCGCGCAAGTTGGTATTTGATGCGTCCGGTCTAAGTTTTGATCCGGAGGATCCGTATCCTGATGCGAATGAATTCTATGATATGTTGAACCATGCCGATACTCCATTATACCCGGATTGTGATTCTCATTATGTCCTATCGGTGGTGATGCAGATGTTGAACCTCAAATCTGATTTTAACTTGCTGCAGGAATGCTACGATCGGATAATTCAGTTTGTTAGAGAGTTATTGCCAAAATGATCAAAGGAGTTGCCTGAAAACTTCTACAAGTCGAAGATGATGATACGAAAACTCAGATTAGGCTACAAAAAGATAGATTATTGTCAAAACGATTGCATGTTGTACTACAAGGAGAACAATGATAAAGATAGATGCATTTTTGTCACGCGGACCGGTACAAACCAATTCGGGACAAAAAAATTAACTACCCGAGCAAGGTTGCGTCCCTACTGGTACATGCAGTGTCACGCCACAATTTTTGCTAAATCGATAATCGTCCCCCGGACGTGATGCCGTACACACGTAAGGCGCGCGTGCACAAGGCCTAGGCATAATGATATACTTTAGAACAAGTGCAACAGAGTATGCAAATAAGATATCACACCTTGAGATATAGAAAAGTCCTCTTTATTGATAATGAACATCTGTTTACAGACTCTTGACCCAAAAATAATAAAGATGCCGCACGAACTTACAACTTGGACAAAAAATGAGATAGCCGATCCATACATTACATCATTTACTAGTATTTCAAAAGCACAAAACATCTTGGGTGCGAGTCAGCACCATCGCCTAGGAGCTTCAAAAGGGAAAGTGTGAGCTCCTTCTTGAGTATGTATTGGGGCTCCAAAAGTCACAGCACGAACACGCCTACTGATCCGGGAAGGGATGAAGAAAGCTTCAGCTCATCGCCGCGTCGCCTCGGCTCGGGGAACCTGATGCAACGAGGGGCAGTACTTCAAAAAGTATCGGTGAAGGCGAGCTAACCCAACATACCAAATCAACATCGTATTCATGTGAACATGCAACATTTTTATTATGTGATCTTTCTATCTTGTCTTAGTTCAATTCTTTATATGCGATAGAATGAAATGACATAACAAAATGTGCCACCGTTCGGTGACTTTACCTGTACCCTCTGGACCACCTGTACAAAACTTACCATGAACTTTCCTGCCACGAAGACATAGTTAGTCTGTATAGTTTAAGTATACATAAAGATCATTATCTTGACGAACCGTCATGGATTATAGTCTAGGTAGATGGCGATGCTTGCAACGCAGGTAGCGAGACCCACTATAAACTCCCGCCTCACCGGTGCTAAGTTGCTAGCACGACTAACTGATGTTCCGCCCGGGACGAATCGGCCCCAGTGCCCCGACGACCGTTCGCAGAAACCAAGACCCTTGTGCACAAGATTATCCATGACCATTGACGATCTGAACACTAAATTAACATACGAAGCATTTCAAACATCAATAAGAACGAAACTACTTTAGCACAATGCGATGGCATAGTTTACTGACTGTTATGATCATTTTACAAGTTATGTACTATCCATTGAGCAGTCATAGATGAATAAGTTCTAACTAAAACTGAACACAAAATAGCTATATGTATAACGAACATGCACGAATCAATGTGATCGCATAGAATTTTGTGTGACAAGCATTATAAGTGTTTTAAGTCTACTTCTTCTTTATTCTGACTCAATTTATTATTTTGGTATCATTTTGATCGGGATGCACAAATGAGTCAATTTATTAAGAACGAAGAATTGGGAGAAGGGCGCTAATCGAAATAAAGCCACTCACAAGTTGGTGAACTGGGAGAGAGAAGGGGAGATCTTTATGACTCCACTCGCGTGTTGCCTACATGATCACCTGCACGCACCAACAGATGATCAATATCTCCTGCTTCAGTCTCCAAGGATTCGATAAAAAATGCAAGATCCTAAGAACGAAGGCAATAAAATCCATTAAAACCGTTCAAGAAAACGCAAGTCACAAAACCAACAAGAAAGCAACCAAGCGGCAACAAAAACGGACAAGGAAACCAGCGCAACAGAAAGGCCTCTCTCGACTCTGCCGCTGAGTCCTTCCTTGAGGCACAATTCGTTGAATGTGGGACCTGATTTCAAAGAAACTAATCCATAACGAGGAAAGGATCTTGATTCAATATGTCCCGATCGAACGATACCAAGTATATCTTAGCCGCGCTCCCCGAACACGGGGAACGGAGCACTACATCTTAACCAACTAACAAAAAGTTTCATCCTCGAAACTTAAGAATATAACCTACCCCTAGAAAATAATGAGAAATTTTTTTCCCTCATGTCTGATTCGAGTTCCCAGGTCGATTCCTCGACCGGGTGGTTCCGCCAAAGAATGCGCACTAGCGAGACTGTCCGATTCCGTAACTGCTTTACGATCTAAGATCTGAATGGGCTTTTCTGTGTACGATAAGTCTGCCTGCATATCCAGCTGACCGAGGTCTACTACGTGGTTTGGTTAGCACGTACTTTCTAAGCTGCGACACATGAAAAATATCATGCACTTCTGACAGGGCTGGTGGCAATACAATTTGATAGGCAACCGAAGTGACTCGTTTGAGAACTTCAAACGGCCCAACGAATCTCGGACTTAACTTTTCTTTTACTCCAAATCGCATGACTCCTCGCATGGGTGAGACCTTTAAAAATACATGGTCACCTTTCTAGAACTCGAGGGGTCAATGACGAATGTCGGCGTAGCTCTTCTGTCGGCTCTGTGCTACTTTTAATCGATCTCGGATCAACCGAACACTTTGGACTGTTTGTTCAACCAGTTCTGACTCAAGGCTTTGGAGCTCCCCAACTTTATCCCAGCAGATCGGTGACCTACACTTTCGCCCATATAGAGTCTCGTACGGAGCTATTTGGATTCTGGACTGATAACTGTTGTTGTATGCAAATTCGGCCAATGGTAGGTAGATGTCCCAACTTGACTTCGAATCAATTACGTAGAGGCACAACATATATTCTAGTACCTGATTCATCCGTTCTATTTGGTCATTTGTTTGAGGATGGTAGGCTGAGCTGAACTTCAACTTGGTCCCCATCGCTGACTGAAGGCTTTCCCAAAAAAGTGATAGGAATCGTCCGTCCCGATATGATACTATGAAAACTGGCACTCTGTGCAGCCGAAATATCTCATCAAGGTAGGTCTGGGCAAGGCGATCAGTGCTCCAAGTAGTTTTGATGGCAATGAAGTGCGCTGACTTGGTTAACCGGTCGACGATGACCCAGATTGCGTCGTTCCCCCGTTGTGTCTTCGGCAAGCCAATAATAAAGTCCATACTTATGTGCTCCCACTTTCATTCCGGGATAGCAAGATTCTGTATTTCTTTGCCCGGTCTCTGATATTCTGCTTTCACCCTCTGACAGGTTATGTATTACGATACGAAGAGTGCCACATCCTTCTTTATGCCGTGCCACTAGAAAATAGTACGAAGATCTCTATACATTTTCGTGCTCCCGGGATGGACCGTATAGGTTGCATAGTGAGCTTCCGCAAGGATTTCCTTTCTGAGTTCTGAGTCGTTGTGGACGCATAGCCTTCCTTTAACTAGCAACACTCCATTCTCATCTACTGCAAAGTCTTTCGCCTTTTCCGCTAGAATCTGCTTGCACATTTTCCTTAGGAATGGGTCATCCCTCAGAGTAGATGTGACCCTCTGTAACTGTCACTACCACAATTTCTAGGAAATAATATTTTAGTCATTTCATAATTAATTTAATTAAATATTATGCATCTCAAATAATTATTTGTTATATTATTTAATTATTGTTATATGTTAGTTATTGTTTTGGACTTATGTTAGTGGACCTAACTAGTTTAGTTTAGACTCATGGACCAACATGTATTAATTGTTAGAATTGAGCCCATTTAGAAGCCCATTATTTAGGAGGATGATTAGTTTAATTAAACCATTAGACTAGAACCTTCTTCCTTAATTATTTCTTCATGAGAGGCACCAAGGGGTATAATGGACATTACATAGTAGCTTGAGGAAGGGGCAAGGAGGGGCCGGCCTATTTAAAAGAGGGGGAAAAGTTTCTCTCTCCACTTTTCATTTCAAATCTAGATCTAGAATTTCTCTCAACCAAATTCCTTCATTCCCACATCATTTTTCTACCAAATTTTATCCAAATTCCTTCCCAAATCACTATTGAAGGCTAGTGGAGCAAGGATCTAGAAGGAGGAAGTAATGATCTACAAAGAGGAGCAAGGATCTACAAGTTGGAGGCCAATTTCATCACATTTGGAGTTTGCATTGGGAATCCATCTCCCAATAGGTAAAATTCAATTTTTTCCTTAATTTAGGTTCTAAATCTGAGATTTAACCATGAGAAATCAACCCATATGCATAGGCTACCCATAGGATTTGGAATTGAGTTCATATGAGGCCTATTGAGAAAGTTATGAAACTTTTTGTGTCAATTTTGGAGAAATTCCGATATTGACAATTGTTGTGTTTGTCAATTGGTCCTATAGATCAATTTGGCTTGTGTTTATGTGTTTGTGGCTAGTGTCGTATCCACAATTGGGTACGTGTAGGTCGTATCCTAACAATTTAGTGATACGTGTTGATTTGGGGGTTTTTCTTCGACACGGGACTTTGTGCATGTCACATTTTGACACAGACACGTAGATATGTGTTTGACTCTTCGTATTGTTCATAAATGATATATTAGACTTGCTCGTGTCCTTTGGGGTACGTTTGTTTGTGTGGTGGACTCGTGTCGCAAGCGTATCATAGATCTAGTGTGATACGAGTACGATGTACTCCACGTGTTTGTTGTATTGCATTTTATATTTAATATGCATTGTTCATAGCTAATATATATATATATATATATATATATATATATATATATATATATATATATATATATATATATATATATATATGTATCCTTGTGTTGTTCATATGATATGTATATATATATGAGTTATATATATATATATATATATATATATATATATATATATATATATATATATATATATATATATATATATATATATATATATATATATTAGGTTATATGTATCCTTGTGTTGTTCATATAATATGTATATAGATGAGTTATTGATATATACTATCTACATAGCTATGTATGTTGTTGATGTTTATATTTATATTATAGAGAGTGTATATATATATATATATATATATATATATATATATATATATATATATATATATATATATATATATATATATATATATATATATATATATATATGTGTGTGTGTGTGTGTGTGTGTGTGTGTGTGATACCTATATGTGAGGTGTATACATAGATTGATATATAGGTATGGATATGTTTATGTATCTACATGTATGGTGAGTGTATATTATAGCTACTAACGAGAATGGTTATATATATATATATATATATTTATATAAGTATTAGATAGTTTATGGATAGATGTATATATATGTGCGCTTATTGTGTGTTGTATGAGAGGGGGGGGCTCGACCCGCAGGCACAACAACAGCCATATAAAGCGCAGCAGCAGCAACAATAGGAAGTAGAACAGCAGCAACAGCAGTAGGAAACGCAGCAGCAGCAATAGGAAGTAGCACAAAAGCAGCAACAGTAGGAAATGCAGCAGCAGCAGCAATAGGAAGTAGCACAGCAGCAGCAGCAGTAGGAAACGCAGCAACAGCAGCAATAGGAAGTAGGACAGCAGCAGCAATAGGAAGAAAAGCAGCAACTTAGAAAGCTCCATAACAGTCAATACTTAAGTAGTTGGGTATTGGGTAAATTAGTTCTTTAGTTAGTTTGGTTAAATGGTTAGTGAATTAGTTAACTAGTAGTAATTAGCTAGTATCTAGAGATATATTTATTAGTAACTTGATAGTATCTAGTTTAGTATGTATCAATTTATCTATATATCTCCTATACCTTCTAGTTATATATATATATATATATATATATATATATATATATATATATATATATATATATATATATATGTTTTGTATGTTGGTAAGTAGGTAGTAGTGTATTAGTAAATATTTAATAGTTTTAGTATATACTAGTAGTTGATATTAGTGGATACTAAAAACTATATTAGATTGTTATATGCATGTCTATATAGTTAATGGGGTAGCTACTATATACTAGATATCTTTCACCTTGAGAAGTCAAGGTAAGTATCAAGGTAATTGAGAATATTCAAGGTATTGGGTTTGGGTATCAAGATGGGGGGTTTAGTGGTGCGATACCGAGTTGGTTCAAAGCCAAGGTATCCACATAGCTTTTGGTAGTTAGACTAGTATATATATTATTGATTTAATATGCATATATGATATTCATATCTTTTGATTTCGTATCCTGAGATACGGTATCTTAGTATCCTAGATTTAGCTTGTATGACCTAGATTCTTAGTGTATGAACCCAATAACCTTGATTTAGACTCATGCAACCTAGAAATAGGTAGTTTGACCAAGTTTGACTAGTTTGACTTAGAGTTGACCTAGTTTGACTATTTTGACTTAGAAATGGCTTTATGACCTAGATGTTGACTAGTTTAACTTAATTTTTTTTGGAAACCTTGTATTGATATTGTATTCCCTATCTAGGTCTTCGAGGCACGGTATCAGACATCTGTGAGACTATTCATCGGACTTCAGGCCAGTACATTCTCTGATAGTTTCTCATTTATGATATCCTCTATGTTCATTGTATCTAGTGTAGATATTCATGTTTCCTTGACACGATGGTTACACAGATTGGTATATCCGGATCTCATCATGAGATGTTATTCCTTGGTATATGTGTATCTTGTGCAAGCCTTGTTTCATTGATTATCTTGTACATGAACAAACATTGATTCTCGGAAAGAGTCGCTATCTTCTTGGAGAATCCTGTGCCATAGCTTACCATGGTTGGATCCACTATACCAGTTGGGGTTGGAGAGTATGTAGTGTAGATATGTGATCATACCCATATTGTATCATGTTTTGTTCTTGAATAGTGTTAATCATATACCGCACGTATGATTAGCCAGGCCATAAATCTTGTATCAAATTTCCAAGCCGATCACATGTTAAAGCTGGTACTCACTCACTTAGTCATTAGTATTCTTGTTCATTGTCATATTGTTCATTTCTGTATTTATTCCAATATTTCCTTTATTATATATCCCTCTTGTATCTATTGTTGCATTATGTATATTCACATCTATTTACTGTTACATAGTTTATATCATTGATTTGAACTGCTATTAGAGATGTACTATGCTCCTTTCCTGACTGGATATATTTTTTCCAGATGACACTGAGGAGTGGTACCCTACACATTATGGATCTCAGGATGTTGTGGGCTTAGAGTCAGAGACCCTGGCTCAGGAGGGACTCATCCCGACTGAGAGAGATTACCCGGGACTTGTAGCTTCTTAGTATTCTTTTGTACTGGATTTGTCTCCAGCTTATTGTTTAGTATTTCTTCAGAATCATTGATGTTATTATTCCTTGCTTCCTTAGCTTCATCTCCTGCGAAAGGCGCCGACGAGCTAGGTAGGAGAGGAACGTCGACCGCGGGTGGATCGGTCGTATTTGAATCCCCGTTGGTTCCAGGGTCCAGGTTTGCTTGCCCAGAGGCCCTTGCTAGCTGGGAGGTCATATTTTCTTTGATTTCCATCATTGTCTGGGTCAAAGTTTGCATTGATGCATTCATTGTGTGCATCATGGTTTTGAGCATCTCAAGGTGCTGCCGGTCACTGGGGCCTTCATGGTCGTTTCCGGCAATGTACACCGTCCTTATACGAGAAAAAATGGAGGGGGCAGTGGATACCGTGCTTGTAGCGAGTGGTCTTTAAGGAGGGCGGGAGCGTTATATCTTCCTCCGATTTGGAGGGGATAATACCCCAGCGTAGAAGATTGTGTCGTCCTGGTGGGAGTAGCTATCCTCCGGGATCTCGGAGTCCGTTCCTTGATAATCGTAGTCTCCTCGGAACGCCGGGTTGTCGCGTACGTTCAGGGGGACACTACCCCCAGCTTGAACCACCCCCCAGGGTTCTAAGGATGAACTACCCCCAAGGATGACAGCTTTTTTCTTGAATGGGTGCCTTGGAAGACGCATCTCGCGGGTGCCATCGTCAGCCTTTCAGGTAATCGCCTTTGCGATGCCATGGTAGAGAGCACCGGACTGAAGGTATCTGACCTCTTTCTTCCCTTGGTGGTGAGAAGCTTTCCAGTCGAGTAACATGAGGCGAGGGAAAACTCTTACTCTTTTGATACTTGCACCTAATCTTTGGGTTACTGTCGGGTAGGTGCTGTCAGGTGCCGTCGCTGGAAGGCTGACTGCCTGTCTGTGAGTACTGCTGCTTTATTGCAGCAACAATTGATGATGATATTGGCACAGTTGTGCCTCGGAGAGGGCACGTCGCACGCCGTAGTTATTTTCGTTGCTTTGCGCTTGTGAGTAATCATGTCACGCAAATCATGTGAATGGTGTTTTACCTTTGCATCCTCTGTGTGAGTCCGGGTATCCCGGGCACACGAAAGCGTTGGTGCTATTTTTGCTCCCTAGCCTGGGGTTCATACAAGAACTTGCCCCGAGGTACTGGTGGAAGACTTTTGAGACTCACCCTGTCCATTGGTCCCTGTGGGCTGGACGCACGGGTCATTCTTGTACAACTGTCCGTCATAGGCTCCCATAATAACTAGTGATGCCTGTTAGCGGTCGGTCGTATGAGCAGTTGCTTGAGCCTGACGGGCTCGCACTTCCCTGGACTTGTTCAGCTTATCTATCGCAGACGCGTAGTATGAAGAGTCCAGCTTTTGATTTTCACCATTCTCAGTGGGTCGCATAGGATCTGCGTCACAGGAGATACGGTCGAAAATAAAGGTTCTGTTACTATTGGGGCCGCATGCGACCTACTATCTGCGGTTGGGAGTTAATGCCGCATGGGCAGTCTTATGAGGCCTTATCCTTGGCCGCATAGAAGCTGCCTCAGCACCAGGACGTCTAGCATCGTAGTATTTTCCTCTACCAGAGTTTGGGTACTGAACAGTTTTTGCGTCAGCCTTGGATGCCGCATAGATATGGACGTTATGGGTGTTCGTCATACAACCATCATTGGCAACAGAGTGAGAGGCTAGAAGCATATGCTCCGCAGTGGGGTGGGGCACAGCGGCCTTGGCCACCCATGTTCTGCTGGTCCTCGAGTGGGGAGCAACCTTTTGGATGGAAGAGACTACTGCACAGACAGTGGCCGCATGATGTGGGTCCCTGCAGTTGGGAGAGAGACGGAGAGCACATGCTCCGCAGTTGAGTGAGGCGCAGCAACCTTGGCCACCCACGTCCTGCGGGCCTTCCTGGGCTTTGCTTGCTTCAGAAGGACTCGCGATGTCCCGGGAGAGCATGTCTGTAAACTCCCTCGACCAGATTTCAGTAATTAAGATTATTTTTCAGCTAATTAGAATTATTGCAACTTTTTAAAATTTTATTTTGCTTACATATCCTATTGATTTGTGCACCTGTCCATCACACAATTAATTAGAGCATTACACCGACTGTTATCCCCAAACAAAGTTTACATACCCCTACTAGACATACCAGTCTACTATCCTACACTTTGTGCAACTCACAGATGTGCTGGTATGAGCCTCGTTTTAGACGCACAAATATCGTTACAAACGTCCTTATTTATTTACTAATTTATTTCCAGACCAGTACCCATCTCTGTACCCCTAGAGATTTGAGGACCAACATGCACCTGTTTTGCCCAAACAAAAATACGTTATTATCCTACTCTGAGTATACTACATTTAGTATATTGATACCACACTAAAATTATGGCCCTACCTGCCTCTAAATAATTAGTAAACACCGTGTGCATTAATTATTAATTAATTAATACGGTGACCCGTATCACCTAAAAACCAGGCCCAGTCCCTGCACAGGCTCACCCCCACCCCCTCAGGACACTCCCACAGCTTTCCCCCTCATTTCTGTACAATTCAGTATTTTTAGGAATCATGTGTTTTTATCAGACAAATTGCGTAATTACGCAATTTCCCAATTTATATGACCTTTATGCAATTTATGGAATTGCAGGGGTTTTTCTGCAAATTTTCAGTGTGAGATGTCAACTTCCTATTGACCGGTGAACGTGCACCATCCATTTGGCAATGGGGCCCACCTAAAAATATCCATAAAAATCTGAATAAATATCTAAAGATATTTATTAATTAAAATACCTAAAATACCCCTAATATACAACCTATTTACAACTATGCCATTAAGCCCTAAACCTATAAATACAGCCCCCCCATTCCCGAACACCCACAACTCCTCCCTCCGACCACCACAACCACCGGACCTCCGCCCCCTGTTTCGCCACCCCCTGGCCTCCCTGACGGACCGACGCACACCCTCTCCGGCCACCGCAACCGCCGTCGGCAGCCCCCACAGACCCGACTTCCCACTTCCACCAACAGCAGACCCCTCAACCCGACCGCCCCTCACCGCCACCCCGGCCACCGTGAACCACCGCCACCACCCCCATCTGCTCCGCCCTGACCTCCTCCGCCGGACCAACCCATCCCCACCGCCCCACGACACCCACAGCCGCCTCCACCTCCCCCGCAGCATCTCCTCCCTCACCCGCACAACAACACCCCCCCATCCCGACCGCCTCCAACCACCACCACCGCCACCGTGGACCTCCGCCACCACCCCTACCACCTGCGCCACCCTCCCCTCCTCCGACCCAACCACCTGCACCGCCGCCCCCGCCACCGCCTGCGGCACTGCAATTGCTGCAAGCTGCCGCTGCTGCTATCACTGCTAGCAGCCACAGCTGCTGTGACTGCCGTCCCTGCCAGCCGCCGACCACTCCGCCGCCGTCCTCCCGCCGGCGACGAGCCCAGTGGGCCCCCTGTCTGACAGGTATACCCCCCCACCCTATATATACATAAATACGTGTATATATATATATGTATGTATATATGTATATATATATATATGTATATATATGTATATTTATATATATATGTATATATATATATATTATTATATATAATATATATTATATTATTATATTACTGTATATATACAGTATATATATGTATTTTTTTTTATATGTATTATTATATGTATTAGTATATATTTATGTATATATATGTATATATATATATATATATGTATATTTATATATATATTATATATATTGTATTATATATATATTACTAATTATATATTATAATATATACAGTAAATATACTATATATATATACCTATGTATTTCTGTTTTATATATATATATATATATATATATATATATATATATATATATGTATATATGTATATATATAACTATATATATATATGAATAATTATATATATATTACTATATATATCTATTTATATATTATTATACATATTTATATATATATTATAATAATTATTATATATATATAGTGCATATATATATATATATATATATATATATATATATATATATATATATATATATATATATATATATATATATATATATATATATATATATATATATATATATATATAATATATGTGTGTATTTTCTGTGTCTTATATATATGTACTAATATATTATATATATGTATCCAAATTATTATTATTATATATATATATAAATATCTATATATATATATATATATGTATATCAATATATATATTTATATATAATTATGTTATATATATATATACTATATATATATATATATATATCTATATGTATTATGTATTATGCTAATATATATATACTATTAAAATTATACTATGTTATACATACTATTAATTATATATATATCATATATGTAATATTATATGTAAATATATATATATATATATATATATATATATATATATATATATATATATATATATATATATATATATATAAGCTATATATGTATTTTATATTTTTAAGCATATAAATAGTATATATGTATATATATATTTATATACTATATGTATTAGTATTATTTATAGCTATATGTATATTTATATATATATGCTTTTAAATTTAATTATTATATATACATATGTATATATATTATCATATAAATATATGTTATTAAGTATATAAAATAATATATATCATATATATTATTATAGTGTATCTTTCTTCTTGCCACATAATATATATATTAATATGTATATATATTTATATTATATACTTATATATATATACATGTATTTATATTAAGAATATAAATACTATATTTATATTTATATATGCTATAAATATGTATGTACATATTACTATATATACATTATGCCTTCCATATATATATATAAGTATATATATACTATAATACATAAGTTACGTATTATTTAAATATTATATTTACGAACCCTGTATGTCCTGAACAGAGTACCCCTACGACGCAGTCAGTGACCCCAGGTCACAGGACCCCTCAGACTTGATTGCAAGTACAGGTCTTTGGCACGCTCAGCTCAGAGAAGTAGGCAAGTATACCTTGCCAAGTTTTACTGTATATTTCATTTAAACAGTTGTATGATATTATTCAGCAGATTTACATATAACTGTGAAAGTCCGAGATTGCCTCGGGTACGTCAACAAAGTACGTTGACACGTAGTGTAACTGATTTAGACCTAGTGGACTTACCTAAAACAACTGCGAGGGTATCCTAATATCCTCCTAGACCCTGACACGGGTACACGCAACAAGGTTGCAATACATATTGGGATGCGAGTTTACGTACTCGATTAGCTACCGGTACGTGTGACGTGCATCACGGATAACACGAAAGCAGGAATACTCAGGAAAGTTACGACTTGACATTAGTTACATTGGGCGGGGAAGATAACTAGTAGACGTATGGGATACCCCCTCCTTGAGTGTTATACCTTCGTACCATGCTCCTCGGAGATGGACGATTGCGGAGTTACCCATGTGTCTGGGGGCATATGACACATATACTAGCCAGTCAACACGATTGGTGAATTAAGTCAGCATATGTCTAGCCTACATTTTCCCATACGCACTACAAGGTCTTTACATTGCATTCACTTAGTTGGTTAGCACACCCTGTATTTATTTATTCAGTATTTACATACATGGCATGCTTTTATGTATCTTGTTATGTCCCACTGAGGACCTGGTTCCCTTCCAGATTTAGATGAGGCCTTCTACCCCACGGTATATGGACCTGGACAGGAGACTAGACATGCCACTGAGGAGGAGTTAGAAGAGATGCCATCAGAATATGCCTGATCCTTAGTATCTTGATCACCTGGAGCTGGAGTTACTTACATTGATAGACAATATACTAGTCTATCTTATTTCAGTACTTCTTTATCTTTTGTAGTGGAATTGTTTCCACAAGACATTATCTGGTTTTGTACTATGATATTCAGACTTAGCATTATATATATTCAGCACTTATTCCCATATTCATTGATATTTTGTGGATAAGATTAGATTTATCTGTATTAAACTTATAGTATTTTAGGACAGCGTAGCACGTTCCTTTGGGTCCATTAAATTAGATAAAACCCTTAGTGACGTGTCAGCTGGCCAATGCCACTTGGCCTAGTTCCATACATTTTGGGACTGGAGCGTGACATGGTTTTAGTGGTGGCCCATGCAGGTCTAGTTAATTGCTAGTGGTATGATAACATGCCCAGCAAGCCTGCACTAGGATAGGAACACTAGGTCTCATCCACACTGACTTTATCTTAATTTTTTTTTTTTACATCCTGCTTGATTATTATTATTATTTCTTTCGTACTTTTCTAATTATTCTATCTTCTTCAGAAATATGGACATACCCAGTGGACAATCGATTGATGGGGCTGACCAAGCAACAGACCCCTCGCCAAATGTCCAAGGAACCCCGACTACCCCGAGAGACCAATCCCCAAGAAGGATGCTGGTCTACCCGACGACTCCGTACCTTCCCCAGAACCCTACCCAGGCAGCTACGCCAGCCCAACATGAAGGGCAAGCACCAACACCGCAGGCAGAGACACCTTTGCCTCTACCTTCAGCCCTTCCTGCCCTGATGCCACAGCTTGAGGGCCAACCTCAAATATTCCAGTTCCTCCAAGCCATGTTGCAAACTCAGTGGCAACAGACTGAAGCCCTGAGACAGGCTCAGTGGCAACAGACTGAAGCCCCGAGACAGAGCTTGATGACGGCTCTGGAGAGAATAACTGCCCCGGCACCAGCACCTGTCCAACCACCTGGCACTGTTCGAGGCTTCCGCCAGATGAGCCCGAGAACCTTTAAAGGCAGCGAAATCCCAGAGGAGATCTCAGACTGAATCTCCAATACAGAAATGCTGCTGGAAGGTTCACAACTTTTCCCCGACTTATGGATGACCGCCGTGAGGGCCCAACTCTTAGGCAATGCCCATCACTGGTGGGATTCTATAGAGCGTAGCGTCGGCAAAAACCAGACTTTGAAACAATTCCTGGAATACTTCAATGCAAAGTATTTCCCTGCCACAGTCCGTAATGCCTTGTATTCCCAGTTCCTGCACCTGGAACAAGGGAACATGACCATCGATGCCTACGATGCAGAGTTTAGCCGACTGAGTCGATTCGGTGCCATCCTGATACCCAACGAGCTGGAAAAGGCCAGGAGATTCCACCACGGCCTTACCTCCGAGCTCCAAAGGTATACTACGACACAGTCGAGGATCTCCTACGAAGAGGTTCTCTCAGAGGCAAGAGTACAAGAAGCCATTGGCCGAGGAGCAAGGCGCTCTAATCCAACTACACCGGCCAGGAACCAGCCCGGAACAGGAGGACCAATCCGCCGTCCGGGAAATCAGACGCAGCAGACGACGGGACCCTATCAGAAGAAGGAGCTCCCGACTTGTCACTTTTGTGGCAAGAAGGGGCATTATGTCAGAGACTGCAGAAAGAAGAATGGGCTATGCATGATTTGTGGAGCTAGCCAACATATGGCAAGAGACTGCCGACAACGCAGAGATGCAGCACCTCAGAACGGGCAGAAATAAGGAGCACCAGCCCAGAGGATGCTACCCTCAACATCTGGAGGATATCAGAAGGGAGCACCCCTGGCCACCCAGGAGGCCCAGTTCAACAAAGCCAGACAGCAGTCTGGAGGGCAAAGGCACGGGCAGGCCTTTGCATTAGCTGCAGTTGCAGAGGAGCCAGAAGGTGAAACCATCACAGGTACCATTTTAGTTGCATCATTACCTGCAACCGTATTATTTGATTTTGGTGCTACACTATCTTTCATATCTAGTAGTTTCGTAGCCATGCACAAACTAGCCACTTCCCCACTGCCTAAATGCTGGAAAATTCTTACCGGAGGAGGCATCATGCCGGTTACCAGCATTATTGAAACATGCTCGGTAATCATTTGTAGTAGAGAGCTGAGAGCGCGATTTTTGGTACTCCTGATGTCAAACTTCGACGTTGTCTTAGGCATGGACTGCTTAATCCAGTACAATGCCATACTAGACTGCGGGAAAGGAAGCGTCATCTTTAGACCCCCAGGTCACCCGGAGTTCGAATACGTGCGAGGCACCATCGAGCAAGGAGTAGGCCAGACTCCTAGAGCTTACATGGCGATGGAGACAGCACCCCCATCCATTGTTGCAGAGTTCGAAGACATATTTCCAGAGGAATTACCAGGCCTACCGCCTGACAGAGAAGTAGAGTTCACTATTGAGCTGATACCCGGAGCTGCACCGGTATCCTCAAATGTATACCGACTGGCGAAGAAAGAGCTTGACGAGCTGAAGCTACAGCTGGAGGAATTGCAGATCAAGGGATTTGTTCGTCCTAGTGCATCACCCTGGGGAGCACCAGTGTTGTTTGTACCAAAGAAGGATGGAACATATAGGTTGTGTATTGATTATAGAGCCCTCAATGCTCTGACAATCAAAAACAAATACCCCTTGCCGCGGATCGATGATCTATTCGATCAAATGACAGGAGCGGTGGTATTCTCAAAAATAGACTTGAGATCAGGCTATCATCAAGTAAAGGTACGGAGAGAAGACATTCCAAAGACAGCATTCAGGACTCGTTATGGTCACTACGAGTTCCTGGTGATGCCGTTTGGACTGACTAATGCACCAGCCATATTCATGAACCTGATGAACAGAGTCTTCCACCAATATCTGGACCAGTTCGTGGTAGTCTTCATCGACGACATCTTGGTGTAGTCAAAGAGCCACGAGGAGCATGAAGAGCACTTGAGACTAGTACTAGAGACGCTGAGACGTGAGAGCCTTTATGCTAAGCTGAGCAAGTGCGAGTTCTTCCTTGATCGTGTCGCTTTTCTTGGACACGTGATCACAGGAGAAGGCATCTCGGTGGACCCAGCAAAGATCTCATCTGTAGAGACGTGGCCAACCCCTACCAACGTCTCAGAGGTGAGAAGCTTTCTAGGACTTGCCGGATATTATCGGAGGTTCGTAGAAAACTTTGCTAGAATCGCGGAGCCGATTACCCGTCTTACCCGCAAGGAGCAGGAGTTCATCTGGTCTGAGGAATGTCAGATAGCTTTTGAGGAGCTGAAAAAGCGTCTAACTACTGCCCCTATCCTGACCATACCATCTGGATCCGGAGGATTCGTAATCTATAGTGATGCATCCGGAAAAGGATTGGGTTGTGTCTTAATGCAACATGGGAAGGTTGTAGCCTATGCCTCAAGACAACTGAGGACTCATGAGAAGAATTACCCCACTCACGACCTGGAGCTTGCCGCAGTCATCTTCGCCCTGAAGTTATGGAGACACTATCTATACGGCGAACGGGTGGAGATATTCACCGATCACAAGAGCCTGAAGCACGTCTACACTCAGAAGGACTTGAACCTGAGACAAAGACGATGGCTCGAAGTAATGACGGATTTCGAGATCAATCTACAGTACCATCCAGGGAAGGCTAATGTAGTAGCCGATGCACTAAGCAGAAGACCCACGGCATTCTTTATGATCACCCAACCAGATCTATTGAGAGATCTAGAACAGTTGGGTATAGAGGTCATTATGCCAAGAATTGACGGCCAATTGTCAAACTACCAGCTGCAATCAACATTGGTCGAAAGAATCAAGGCGACACTACCAACAGATGCAAGATTTCAGAGGCTTCGACAAAGAACAGAGGCTGGAATCCAGACAGGATATCGCATACACGAAGATGAGACTTTAAGATGTGGAGAGCGTCTCTATGTTCCATATGGAGAACTTCGTGAGGAGCTGATGTCAGAAGCTCACAGCTCAACCTATTCTATCCATCCAGGAGGCACAAAGATGTACAGAGATCTGCGATAATACTACTGGTGGCACGGAATGAAGCGAGAGATAGCACGCTTCGTGGCAAAATGCCCGGTGTGTCAGCAAGTCAAGGCTGAACATCAGAGATCTGTCGGACTACTACAACCCCTCCCAATACCCGAGTGGAAATGGGAACACATTACGATGGACTTTGTTACGGGCTTCCCAAGAAGTCCCAGTGGTCGTAATACTGTATGGGCTTCCCAAGCATTACACCGACTGTTATCCCCAAACAAAGTTCACATACCCCTACTAGACATACCAGTTTACTATCCTGCACTTTGTGCAACTCACAGATGTGCTGGTATGAGCCTCGTTTTAGACGCACAAATATCGTTACAAACGTCCTTATTTATTTACTAATTTATTTCCAGACTAGTACCCATCTCTGTACCCCTAGATATTTGAGGCCCAACATGCACCTGTTTTGCCCAAACAAAAATACGTTATTATCCTACTCTGAGTATACTACATTTAGTATATTGATACCACACTAAAATTATGGCCCTACCTGCCTCTAAATAATTAGTAAACACCGTGCGCATTAATTATTAATTAATTAATACGGTGACCCGTATCCCCTAAAAACCAGGCCCAGTCCCTGCCCAGGCTCACCCCCACCCCCTCAGGACCCTCCCACAGCTTTCCCTCTCATTTCTGTACAATTCAGTATTTTTAGGAATCATGTGTTTTTATCAGACAAATTGTGTAATTATGCAATTTCCCAATTTATAGGACCTTTATGCAATTTATGTAATTGCAGGGGTTTTTCTGCAAATTTTCAGTGTGAGGTGTCAACTTCCTATTGGCCGGTGAACGTGCACCGTCCATTTGGCAATGGGGCCCACCTAAAAATATCCATAAAAATCTGAATAAATATCTAAAGATATTTATTAATTAAAATACCTAAAATACCCCTAATATACAACCTATTTACAACTATGCCATTAAGCCCTAAACCTATAAATACAGCCCCCCCATTCCCGAACACCCACAACTCCTCCCTCCGACCACCACAACCACCGGACCTTCGCCCCCTGTTTCGCCACCCCCTGGCCTCCCTGCCGGACCGACGCACACCCTCTCCGTCCGCCGCAACCGCCGCCGGCAGCCCCCACAGACCCGACTTCCCACTTCCACCAACAGCAGACCCCTCAACCCGACCGCCCCTCAACGCCACCCCGGCCACCGTGAACCACCGCTACCACCGCCATCTGCTCCGCCCTGACCTCCTCCGCCGGACCAACCCACCCCCACCGCCCCACGACACCCACAGCCGCCTCCACCTCCCCCGCAGCACCTCCTCCCTCACCCGCACAGCAACACCCCCCCATCCCGACCGCCTCCAACCACCACCACCGGCACCGTGGACCTCCGCCACCACCCCTACCACCTGCGCCACCCTCCCCTCCACCGACCCAACCACCTGCACCGCCGCCCCCGCCACCGCCTGCGGCGCTGCAACTGCTGCAAGCTGCCGCTGCTGCTGTCACTGCTAGCAGCCACTGCTGCTGTGAATGCTGTCCCGGCCAGCCGTCGACCACTCCGCCGCCGTCCTCCCGCCGGCGACGAGCCCAGTGGGCCCCCTGTCTGACAGGTATACCCCCCCACCCTATATATACGTAAATACGTGTATATATATATATGTATGTATATATGTATATATATATGTATATATATGTATATATATATATGTTTATATATATATATATATTATAATATATAATATATTTTTATATTACTGTATATATACAGTATATATATGTATTATTATATTTTTTTTATGTATTATTATATGTATTAGTATATATTTATGTATATATATGTATATATATATATGTATATTTATATATATATTATATATATTGTATTATATATATATTACTAATTATATATTATAATATATACAGTAAATATACTATATATATATACTTATGTATTTCTATTATATATATATATATATATATATATATATATGAATAATTATATATATATCTATTTATATATTATTATACATATTTATATATATATTATAATTATTATTATATATATACAGTGCATAATATATATATATATATATATATATATATATATATATATATATATATATATATATATATATATATATATATATATATATATATATAATATGTGTGTATTTTATGTTTTTTATATATATGTACTAATATATTATATATATGTATCCATATTATTATTATTATATATATATAAATATATATCTATATATATGTATATTAATATATAATTATGTTATATATATATATACTATTTATATATCTATATCTATATGTATTATGTATTATGTATTATGCTAATATATATATACAATTAAAATTATACTATGTTATACATACTATTAATTATATATATATATCATATATGTAAATATATATATATATATAAGCTATATATGTATTTTATATTTTTAAGCATATAAATAGTATATATGTATATATATATATTTATATACTATATATATTAGTATTATTTATAGCTATATGTATATTTATATATATATGCTTTTAAATTTAATCATTATATGTACATATGTATATATATTATCATATAAATATATGTTATTAAGTATATAAAATAATATATATCATATATATTATTATAGTGTATCTTTCTTCTTACCACATAATATATATATTAATATGTATATATATATTTATATTATATACTTATATATATATATGCATGTATTTATATTAAGAATATAAATACTATATTTATATTTATATATGCTATAAATATGTATGTACATATTACTATATATACATTATGCCTTCCATATATATATATAAGTATATATATACTATAATACATAAGTTACGCATTATTTAAATATTATATTTACGAACCCTGTATGTCCTGAACAGAGTACCCCTACGACGCAGTCAGTGACCCCAGGTCACAGGACCCCTCAGACTTGATTGCAAGTACAGGTCTTTGGCACGCCCAGCTCAGAGAAGTAGGCAAGTATACATTGCCAAGTTTTACTGTATATTTCATTTAAACAGTTGTATGATATTATTCAGCAGATTTACATATAACTGTGAAAGTCCGAGATTGCCTCGGGTACGTCAACAAAGTACGTTGACACGTAGTGTAACAGACTTAGACCTAGTGGACTTACCTAAAACAACTGCGAGGGTATCCTAATATCCTCCCAGACCCTGACACGGGTACACGCAACAAGGTTGCAATACATATTGGGATGCGAGTTTACGTACTCGATTAGCTACCGGTGCGTGTGACGTGCATCACGGCTTAGCACGAAAGCAGGAATACTCAGGAAAGTTACGACTTGGCATTAGTTACATTGGGCGGGGAAGATAACTAGTAGACGTATGGGACACCCCCTCCTTGAGTGTTATACCTTCGTACCATGCTCCTCGGAGATGGACGATTGCGGAGTTACCCATGTGTCTGGGGGCATATGACACATATACTAGCCAGTCAACACGATTGGTGAATTAAGTCAGCATATGTCTAGCCTACATTTTCCCATACGCACTACAAGGTCTTTACATTGCATTCACTTAGTTGGTTAGCACACCCTGTATTTATTTATTCAGTATTTACATACATGGCATGCTTTTATGTATCTTGTTATGTCCCACTGAGGACCTGGTTCCCTTCCAGATTTAGATGAGGCCTTTTACCCCACGGTATATGGACCTGGACAGGAGACTAGACATGCCACTGAGGAGGAGTTAGAAGAGATGCCATCAGAATCTGCCTGATCCTTAGTAGCTTGATAACCTGGAGCATTATATATATTCAGTACTTATTTATCTTTTGTAGTGGAATTGTTTCCACAAGACATTATCTGGTTTTGTACTATGATATTCAGACTTAGCATTATATATATTCAACACTTATTCCTATATTCATTGATATTTTGTGGATGAGATTAGATTTACCTGTATTAAACTTGTAGTATTTTAGGACAGCATAGCACGTTCCTTTGGGTCCATTAAATTGGATAAAACCCTTATTGACGTGTCAGCTGGCCAATGCCACGTGGCCTAGTTCCATACATTTTGGGACTGGGGCGTGACAATTTCCTCGAACACTTGCTGGTCGAAGCGGACCACTAGCATCTTTTATGTCTAGCCGAGCTTGGTCGCATCGAACTGCGTCACCGACTTCTCAACAAAGGAGAAGGAAGTCCCCAGCAGAGTCGCCACCGTATTTGTCATTTTTATATCAAAACGAAAATTGGGAGAATTGGATTTGATTTAACAAATGAAGAAAGTACAAAGAAGTGCCCTAGGAGACAATCTAAGTATAAATTTATTTTCTGGGGGGTGACGATGGAGGGTTAGGATTGTAGCAACTCTCTTTACTCCGTAGACGATCCAGTGCGAAAGCTTTTCTCTCTCCCTTGAGTGTTGTTTCGCATATAGCCAGCCAGCCTCTTGCATGGGTCTGGTATCCTACTATTTATAGTCATATTTGTGGCCGCATAGATTTTGGGCCGCATGGATGGTGGGGTTTGCCACGTGTCCCCTCTCAACGGAAGGATGCTCTAGCTATGCACGAGAATCCGGGCTCCGCTGCCGCGTGAACATTTGTTAGAATTTTGTTGTTTACTGAGTATCTGGACTGTTCTCAATTGTATAGGTGCGACTTGGTCAAATGGACATGTGGCCGCTATTTGGTTGGAGAGGACCACTCAGTTATAACAGTAAGACTTGGTCGACGTAGAATCTGGGACACATGTGGCCAGAGACGCACGGGATGCACGGAGTCTGGAACGGATGGGCCAGAGACGCATGGACCACATGGAGTCTGTAATGCAGGGGCCATAGATGCATGGAACGCATAGAGTCTGGAACACATGGGCCAGAGTTGCATGGGACACATGGAGTCTGGGGTGCATGGGCCAGAGTCGCATGAGATCTTTTGTCGGGTTGTCCATATGCCTCTGTACCATCCTTGGGACTTCTATCTCTTATTATGTTCTCGTCCTTCGAGGCGATCAGAAAAAATCCTTTTTGTCAGGATTCTATGCCAGGCGCTATCTCTGTTGTCAGGTCGACCTTCGGCTAGTTGTCAGGACGTTTGTTTAGATCGCATGGGTGTTCCTTTTCTGGGTCGCATGGTGTCAGTACAATCAATCTGTTGAATTTTTATTTGGGGGGCACATGGACGTCGGTTGCATGGCTTCATCTTTTCTATGCTTCTACACTCATAGCTCGCTGGTATGTAGCACCTGCGTTCTTCAGACCGAAGGGCATGACTGTGTAGCAGTACACTCCTATCGACATTCGGAATGATGTATGCTTCTCGTCATCGGAAAACATCTTGATTTGATTATTTTGAGATAATTTTGCTGAAAAGTTTTTGTGGACTTATCATCCTTGGCGTACTTAAAGCTAAGTATGGATGACAAGTTGAAACGACTGACACCATCAAAGGTATTATGGATGTAACAGTAGACAAGAATATTTGCTCAAAGGTAATGTGGACATGACAATTTTTTAGTTTGTAGACTTATTATATGTGACGTACCTTAAGTAAAGATAATAAGCTGAAATGACTGGAACTATCAGGGGTTATATGAACATGATAGTAGAAAGTTGACAGGCAGAACTTTACTCAGAGGTAATATGGACATGACAAAGTTTTGAAGATTGGAATTTCGTTAGAAGTATCTTACGCAGAGGTGATATGGACATAGTAAAATAAACTTCTGTGGGGACAAAGAAAAATATGACAGAGGTAATGTGGACGTGAACGCTTTCTTGTGGTAATAGATTCGCTATACTGAGGAGAATGACAGTATTAATCTCAGAGGTAATATGGACATAAGCTGTTGCCTGGGGTGATCCAACCTTACTTGGGGGAGCATTTCCAATCCAGACTGTGGATCGTAAATGAGATGTCTTGGAAGCGACTGGGCTTTGAGGACACATTTTTTTGCTGGAGGAAATCAAGTTTGGGTGGTCTTCCATAAGAACGTTTCGCTGGACCTGAGAACTACTCCAATAGAGAATTTTTTGTGGATCCATTATTCGTTACATATTCAGGATCCTTGAACACAGATAATAGATTTTGCAATAAATTATGGAGGGACACAAATTCCCTTACGCATTTGCTGTCACACCCCAGTCCCAAAATATTGAGGGACTAGACACGTGGCAATGGCCAGCAGCACACACCGATGGACAAACCCAATTTAATGGACCCATCAGGGTGTACTTAAGCTGTAATACAACAATAAGGGTCTATGCTACTAATCTCATCCACAGGAATAAATACAATCAATATCAGAAATATAAAGCAATATCAAGTCTCAATAAAACATTACTCGGGGAACAACCCGATAATATGTCTGATACAACAGTTCAATAGACAGGAAATAGAAGTTCTACAAATAGAAATAACTGAGTATAATAAACCAGATACTCAGGTGAAATCCTAGACGATCACCTCGTCCTCGGGTTCTGGTACTGCTCCATTGTATGCTCCTTTCCCGTACACCTCGGGGTAGATCTCTTCTGCTAAACCTGGGGACATAATCCAGATCCAGGTCCTCAGGGGACATAGCAAGGTACAAGAATAACTCATGCCAAAAATAAATACAGTGCAATAATAAATGAATCAATAGGATAAACTATGTAACCAGCTATGTGAAATGCAAGTGAGAGCATCACTAGACTTAGGCTGAGACTACTACAAGCTCTGTGTCGGGGAGCCTGTAGCAGATATACTATATAATTATACTATATAATTTACTATATAGTGGGCCTACGGCACCATAATAAATTTATATATAAAATTAGCCTGTAGCCTGTGTATCTCTCTCCATCCAATGTAATCACACGTCTCATGGCCACGATATCTCATGTCTACGTCACGCAAGATCATGACCTCTAACTGATGCAACGAGTCATAATGATAGCTAAGCATATATAATATCTATGTCATGAATTATGTAGCCTATACAGAATCACCATGAATATCTCAGGAAGATTTTGTCTAATGAACAGTGCCAGGTGTCCTATGGTATGACGTACTTGATAATGCAAGCACGGAATGTATTGGGTTTCGATATCCATCTCTAGGTGACGTTACACAACTTCGCGTACGGTGTTGACACCCAATATTATTTGGACGCTAAGCAATATCACATGGTCCTAAGTTGAACATATATATCACAACATTAGATCAAGAGAATAATATGGAACAAATTACTGCAAGTATGGCAAGGTACACTTGCCTGGGGTTTGGGTTCCAAATGCTGCTCTGGTATCAGCGGGATCTGCAGATACTCCGTCGGTTGCTGAAATAAATGTTACCATCAAGTTCAGAATATATCAAATAGCTAGAATTGCCTGTCCATAAATTCAATTTGGATACAGGGGCAAAAGTGACAGTTTCTGGTCAAAGCGGGGTCTACATGTGGCCCACTTCGCACAGAAAAATATGCCAGAGACAATGTTCTGCAAATTCGTCAAACTTAGTGTCTACAAGTCCAAAACGACGATACGAACCCAACGAAATATCCAGAACTGGATTCCGATGAGCCGATCACAAAATCGCCCGTCAAGTGGAGCCATGGGGCCCACGATACGGGATTTTATCAACGTTCTCAGAATCGAACCAAACTTGGGTCACAGGACCAGCGTAATGCTACGAACCAGTTGATGCAAGTTTCGTTTCGATACGATGAGCGTACACAAAGTTACAACGAGTTTCATACAGGACCGATACGGGATGTTGTCGACGGATACGCATTGATTCCGGTGTGCACGCACATCCAAATCAACTTTCACAAAATTTCACACGTCCGTATTGACAGCGCGCACATTTCGGTAAAGTTCGCAGACGACCAAGTTGCCTCGTTTAGCGGGGCGCACCCAGTTTCGGAGAAATCAGGGTTTTTAAATAACCAAGTTTTTGGCCAATTTCACCCTCAAATAACATGCAAATTACAACACCAATAAATTACACTAATACAGGATTTTAAAATTAGGTTATACAGTCTAAATAACTGTTCAGGTGGATTTTTAGAATTAATTATGTTGATATGGTATGTTGGGTGTCATATTTAAGTATAGTATAAGCACATGGGAATATCCTGAGGACATATTTGGGATGCCAGAATATGTCACAGGATATTCTATTATGAGATTATTGTCATAATGATTGAGATCATTGTATTAATGACTGTAAGGCTATATAATTCAAATGAGACAATCAATAAAATAATCAACTAATTTCAACATGGTATCAGAGCCAAGTTTCCACAAATCATAGCCGTCACCAAGCTTCTACAAACCCACAGGAGGATTTCCTAGATCTCCTCCACCGAACTCTTCCACGCCACCCCCCTTTTTTCCCTTCTTTCCTCTTCTCCGCCCTTCGCTGTTGCTGCCCTGTCCCGCTACTGCTGTGGCTACTACTGCTGCTGCGGCTGCTGCGACTGCTGCTGCTGCTGCGACGGCGACTGTGACATGCGTGCTGCCGCCTCCTCCGCACCAGCACGAGACAGCGCCTAATAGGGATGCCTAGATCTGAAAAAAGGGGGGACATGTTCGGATCTAGGAGCGGACGACGAGGACGAGCGTGAGTCATGGAGCGGACGTGACGTGATTGGATAGACGACGCATCGATGGAGGAGATCATCAAGAAGCTAGATTCTGCAGAGGTGGCGACATTGATGAAGTTGTTGACGATGTCGGCTGGTGAGAACACGACACGAACGTCGCCAGAGTTGAAGCTTCCCTCCATCGATCTGAAATTAGATGGACCAGCCACCTATCTGAGTTGGTCACGGCGGGTGAGAAGAACCCTCGCAGGAAAAAACATGGAGGGGTTCCTGACGGGCGAGACGACAGAGCCGGACGAGGGCTCGACAGGACGCGATGAGTGGAAGTCCACTCATATGGTGATCTACATCTGGCTTCTCAACTCCTTAGTCCAGTCTATTGCCGCCATAGTAGACGGTATTGAGATGGTGAAAGATGTGTGGGAGAAGTTGAGAAGGACCTATGATGGTGTGGGGAACAACTTACGGGTCTTACAGATAAAGGGGGAGATTGATGACACCGTACAGGGAGAGAAGACGGTGCAGGAGTATGCCACGGAGTTGGAGCGTCTGTGGTTGGATTATGATCACTCCTCAGATCGGACGAGCTGCGGGGACCCTAAGTGTAAGGAGAGACAGGTGTGTCTGCAGGAGAGGACGATGAAGTTCCTCAAAGGGCTGACTGCAGCTTTCGCACAGAGGACGTCCCTAATTCTAGCCCAACCAAAGATCCCTAGCCTTAAGGAGGCTATCTCAGCCATGATCCAGGAGGAGACACGCATCAGGCTGCAAGCCGGGACTGGTGGTCCCCCCGAAGCAAAGTCAGCACTAGCGATCACCAGCTCAGGTAACACAGGATCTAAGGGAGAGCCCTGGCAGCATAACCGGCAGTGCTACAATTGTGGGGAGATGGGTCATCATTGGTATGCTTGTACCAAACCACCTAGGGAGGGAGATTCGGGTGGTGGACGAGGACCGTTCGGCGGACGAGGATATAATGGCGGACGTGGTCGAGGGGGTAGACGAGGCGGCCGAGGAGGTTATCGGGCGAACCTCCTGATATCAGAAGGGAACGGAGAAGCTGATGGCACCTTTACTGTGGAGGACCAGGCACTGGAAGACATAAGGAGTAGAACAGAGGAGGCGTCCACCTCATTCTTTGTTAGGGGCAACGCTGCCATGTATGTCCATCAATCAGAAGGTACTGACGAATCACTTGCCCTTGCGTCTATCTCTTCCCTTAAATCATCAGACTGGATTATCGACTCGGGAGCATCTCGGCATGTGACGGGGAATACTAGTGAGTTTTCTTCCTACACTCACCTAGCATCAGCAGACAGCATTCAGACAGCTGATGGCACTTTCCAGCCAGTGGTCGGTAAGGATACTGTTAATTGTACAGGTTTAGTAAGATTATCCAATGTTTTACATGCTCCATCCTTTTCAGTCAGTCTCTTGTCCATTAGTTCTATAATCCTCCAACTTAAATGCATTGTTTCTTTTGATATTCCTAAGGTAACTTTCCAGGAGAAAGGGACATGACGAAGACTTGGGACTGGCACTTGGCATGAGGGACTGTGGTACCTAGATCGAGAAGGACTGGACTCAGCATTGGTATCTATGACAGAGAAGGCTGGCATGGAAGGACTGCAGCAGAGGACTGAGGATACCTTGATACTCCATCATCGGAGGATGGGACATTCTTCCTTTGATACTCTAAGTAAGTTGTATCCAGAGATTTATGCAAAAATAAATAAAGAGAAATTAGTATGTGATGCGTGCGAGTTAGGAAAACTTACTAGGAGCTCATATGTTGGCACGGGTCATAGGAGCACTTTTGCTTTTGAGGTAGTACATTCTGATGTCTGGGGTCCATGTGCTACTAACACTATGAATGGTTATAAGTACTTTGTTTCTTTCATTGAGTGTGCCTCTCGTGTTACCTGGTTATATTTGATAAAAAATAAGAATGATGTACCTGCTTGTTTTCGGGATTTCCATAAGCATGTCCAGACTCAGTACAAAGCAGTTGTGAAGGTACTGAGGTCTGACAATGGAACGGAGTATACCAACAGGACGCTTGCAGAATACTTGTCAGCACACGGAATACAGCATCAGACCACCTGTGCATACACACCAGCACAAAATGGAGTTGCAGAAAGGAAAAACAGACACCTTCTGGAGGTCGCAAGAAGTATGATGATCGACATGAATGTCCCACAGAGTCTGTGGGGGCATGCAGTGTTGACAGCAGCTCAACTCATCAACAGGATGCCCTCGAAGGTCCTCGGATGGAAGTCCCCATGTGAGGTATTACAAGGCAATAATAGTGGGATACTCCCACTGAAGGTGTTTGGGTGTGTGTGTTTTGTGAAGGACAACAGGCCATCAGTTGGGAAACTTGACCCTAGAGCGGTCAAATGCATCTTCGTAGGCTACTCGGCGACCCAGAAGGGGTATGTGTGCTGGAGTCCAGTAGAGAAGAAGAAGTTTGTTAGTATGGATGTCCACTTTCGGGAGCATGAGCCATACTACCGCCAGGACGAAACTTCACACAACACGCCTAATACTGCCAGTATTAGGCGAGAGGGGGAGATGGAGAACTTGGTGGTAACCGATTTAGAAGTTTGGCATGGAGGCACGGAGAAGGGACAAGAAGGTGAAGGTGTTAGGCCTACGGCTCAGGGAGAGTTACTTACCTACAGCAGGAGAGAGAAGCAAACTGCAGGACCAGTACTGACAGTGCCAGTGCCAAGTCCCTTGCCTGCGTTCGTCCCAACTCCCGAGGCACCGACACCAACCCCCCTTCAGGTGATACCCCCTCCTTCACAAGATATCATTCCTCCTACTTCTACTCCTCCCACACCACTATCTGTACGGAGGACCACACGCAGCAATGCAGGAAATCCTCCAAACAGATATGGTTGGGATATTGCTCAGTTTGTTTCTTATGACCATATCCCTTCTTCTTATGGAGCATTTATAGCATATTTGGATAGTATTACTGTACCTAACAATTGGCAGGTTGCCAAGAACGATCCAAAGTGGAAAGCGGCAATGCACGAGGAGTTGGGAGCTCTGGAGAAGAACCACACTTGGGAGCTTGTGAGACTGCCAGAGGGGAAGAGAGCAGTTGGATGCAAGTGGGTCTTTACCATGAAGCAGAACCCAGATGGACAGGTTGAACGCTACAAAGCTCGACTAGTAGCCAAAGGATACAGTCAGACGTACGGCATCGACTATGATGAGACCTTTGCACCAGTTGCAAAGATGAGCACTGTCAGGACTCTGATTTCTCTGGCAGCGAATGGTGGATGGAAGCTACACCAACTGGATGTGAAGAATGCGTTTCTTTACGGAGATCTAGTGGAGGAGGTGTACATGGAGATACCACCAGGATTTGGCACCAATCAGACAGTAGGCAAGGTCTGCAGGTTGAAGAAGTCCCTCTATGGACTGAAGCAGTCTCCTCGAGCGTGGTTTGACAGATTCAGAAGGGCGATGATAGGGATGGGATATCAGCAGATCAATGCTGATCATACTGTGTTCTTCCGTCGGAGTGGAGGCCACATCACCATGCTTGCGGTGTATGTGGACGATATGATTATCACAGGAGATGATGAGCAGGAGATCGCCCAACTCAATGGAAAGCTTGGCAAGGAATTCGAGGTGAAGGATCTCGGCCTTCTTCGGTACTTCCTTGGGATTGAGATTGCTCGAGAAGCAGAGGGGATTGTTCTCTCTCAAAGGAAGTATGCACTGGACCTTCTCACAGAAACTGGGATGTTGGGGTGCAAACCTGCAGCGACACCAATAGATCAGAGGTTCAAGATTGATGCTGAGGCTGGAGAACCAGTTGATCGGGACAGATACCAGAGACTGGTTGGCAAGTTGATCTATTTGAGCCACACACGTCCTGATATCTGCTTTGCAGTAAGTGTGGTGAGCCGCTACATGCATGACCCACGGAAGGGTCATATGGATGCAGTGTACCAGATTCTGAGGTACTTGAAAGGTGCTCCCGGGAAGGGACTAATATTCAGGAAGAACAATCACGTGAGCATCGAGGGCTACTGTGATTCTGACTAGGCTAGTTGTGCTGATGACAGGAGGTCTACCTCGGGATATTGCATATTTGTAGGAGGTAACTTGGTCTCCTGGAGGAGTAAGAAGCACTCTGTGGTGGCCAGATCGACAGCTGAAGCAGAGTACAGAGCTATGGCCTTGGGAGTTGCAGAGCTGCTATGGTTGAAGAATATGCTGGTGGAGCTGAAGCTGGATCAAAGAGCCAAGATGAAGCTGTGGTGTGACAATCAGTCAGCTATTAGTATCGCCAACAATCCAGTACATCATGACAGGACCAAACACATCGAGATTGATAGATTCTTCATCAAAGAGAAGTTGGATAGTGGATTACTGGAGCTTGGCCATGTTCCAACCAGGGATCAAGTAGCAGATGGACTAACCAAGGGACTCGCCTCAGTGAGCATGATTAGAGGATGTGACAAGATGGGCTTAGTGAATATCTTTCACCCATCTTGAGGGGGAGTGTTGATATGGTATGTTGGGTGTCATATTTAAGTATAGTATAAGCACATGGGAATATCCTGAGGACATATTTGGGATGCCAGAATATGTCACAGGATATTCCAGTATGAGATTATTGTCATAATGATTGAGATCATTGTATTAATGACTGTAAGGCTATATAATGCCAATGAGACAATCAATAAAATAATCAACTAATTTCAACAAATTAACAGGTTGCACGCAAAACGGTCGTGAACCGGGGAGTTTGGGTCAAATTTTGATTTTCAGAAATTGGGGTTTATTTTCCTGATTTTGCGTCGCAGTTTGCGACCGACACAGGATGCGATACGCCTAACCGATGGCACGGGTTTCGAGAGGGTCACGCAGTCTACACGTCACAGCAGACAGAACAGAAAAAGAGGCGACAAGGAGAGAGAAATGCTCAACGGAACGATGGCTCGGTAACGATTGTTCATCGCCTACACGCGAGGTGGCGCGGTGCTGCGACTACGGGTTGACGGTGCTCCTCGACGGCGGGGTATGGTCGGGTCGGCTGGGTTGAGGTCGCCGGGGTCTTCGCCGGAGAGGTCGTCGGCCGGGTTGCCGTCGGGGAGGCTCGGGATCGACGGAGGGGAGAAGCAGCGGGCTGCTCGGGGTCGTCCGGGTGCAGCGAAGTCGGGGTCGTCCGGTGGCAGCGGAGTGGGGGTCGGCTGAGGGGTCGTCGTGTTGGGGGTGGCCGGAGCTAAGAGGGGTGGAGAGGCGATGGCTAGGGTGAGGGTTTTATAGGAGGAGCGGGGAGGCGATCTGGCGTCCGATGCGGGGAGGTGGAGAGACGGCGTCGACGATGGTTGCAAGGAGGCGAAGGGGTAGGGGTGAACGGCGGAGGCGAGGCGGCGGCTGCGGGAAACGGCTGGGAAGAGGAGCGGTCGGCGGTAGAATTCGAACGGGCGACGGGTGCGGGGAACGGGAGAATTAGGATCACTGTAGATTACGGGTCGGGTTTTGGTTAGTGGGTCGGGTCGGGTTCAGATCTGACCCGATCCAATAGGATTTATGTTGGGTTCAATTTATTTATGGGTTCAGTTTGGTTCAGAATTAAACCGGTTTGGTTCAGGTTGGTTCATTTTGGGTTTAACTAAAAATATTATTATTTTTAGGTCTTTAAAAATAGTTCTGGGGCCCAATAAATTCTAGAAAAATTACCCTATGTCTAATATTTTATTTTACACCAAAAAATATTATTTTCATAATATTTTAATATTTAATAAAATCACAAAAAATTATTTAATACCAGAAAATATTGATTTTAATTAGTTACAAATCACAGGAAATTCCCGAAAATTCATTTTTAATTTCTGAAAAAACTGGGGGTTTACAATCTACCCCCCTTAAGAGGATTGCGTCATCGCAATCAAAGAATAACGAAACATAATCGGTCAGAAGAGATGACACGGTTACAAAATATGTTTGAAAGCATGACACAAAGAAAGAATCATGATCAAGAAAAATTGAAGGGAAAGGGTTAAGCAAAACACCTAGGGAAGGAATAAAGTATTTTCCTAGAAAATAAAAGTTTGGTAATTCAAGAGTGAAGGAAATATGGTTAGAGCGAAGAAAGCTACAGCTTAGAAAACTAGGTTATCAATTATTAACCAATTCAAAATACTAGGTTTAGGGATAAGGTCATGAACTAACAGCACGTGCTAAAGCATTACTAGAAATAGACATATATGAATAACTTAAATCTTACGCGTATTTGCTACTCCATGAGTCTGCGCATTCTCCATGGTCATTGCAAAAGCTTGTCCGCGTCCTTGTGGTGGTGCCCTCTGTTGTTGCTGGGCCTGTTGGAAGAGTACTGCCTAGGGTGCCAAAGGTGGCCTCGTTTGATATTCTCCTGGAGTTGGTGGTCTGACTCCCGTCGGTGGTGCTCCCAATGCTGGATAAACTTGCCTCGGTGCTGGTAAAGCTTGTCGGTTTAACATTAGTGCTCCCTCTCGATGCTCAGGACAATCCTTGGCTAAATGTTGGTTGGATCCGCAAATAACGCATAATCCCAACTTGCGTCTGCACTCGCTCTCAATATGGCCTCGCTTGCCACAATATTGGCATGTAGGTAGTATCTGCGGAGATGCTCTGGGTGGCTGGTGCATGTGAGATCTCTTTGCAGCTTCTCCCTGTGGTGCTCTGTCTGGTGCTGATGTGAAAGGCCGCTTCAGGATGGACTCTCTCATGTTGACGCGCTCCATGCGTCGTGCTGCAGCAAGGACATCCGAGTAAGAAGTAGGTGCAACAGAGCCAATCTGTCTCTGTAGCTCAAAGTTTAGTCCGTCGAAGAACTTTTCAGCCTTCTCTTCTTCTGTCGGGATCAAGGTAGGGGCGAAGCGACTCAGACGGATGAATTTTGCATTATACTCTTCCACTGTAATATTGTCTTGAGTGAGGCGATTGAACTTGTCCCAAAGTTCTGACCGAGCAATAGCTGGAATGTACATCTCCTGAAAGAGTCTGGAGAACTCTTCCCAAAGTGACTCAGTCTGGTCCGAGCCGTGTCTCCTCAGTTAGCCACCAGTGATGTGCATTGTCCGCCAACTGTATTCTGACGGCAGTCATCCAACGTTTCCTTGCAAGCTCAACTGCTTCTAATTGATGTTGAGTGTTTGTGAGCCACTCATGAACTTCAGTGGGCTCCTCTTTGCCAGAAAAGGTGCGGGGCTTCAGCTGGCAAAAATCGGTGATAGAGCCCGTCGTTGGCCGTCGTGCTGGTAGATTCGCCTGCTCCAATGCGATCACTATACTATTTCGCAGAGCCTCTTGTTGAATCTGTTGTTGAGCTTGCATCATTGCGTAGATCATTTTAAATATCTGTTGTCCGTCCATAGCATGCCCTTGTGGGAATATGGGCATTGGTGGAGTAAACTGTGGTGGAGGTAGAATATCGTCTCCCCGAAATCTTGAGGTATGCTGATTGGCTTGACTGCTTTGATGTGCTGATTGACCTCCATCCACTAGTGTTATTTCATCTTCGTTGGTTACCACAGCACCTCGTGGTGATCCTATAGGAGTCTCATCATTTGCTCATGGATCCATTACTCTGCATCCAAAATAAACTATAAGAGGCGCACAGAGGAATCAAGACAGGATGCATGTCAAGAAATTCGAATCCGATATAGATATCATGAATGATTCAATCAAGTGGATGAGATCCTATAACTTATCATATCCTTATCGCAGGCTTGCTCAGTTCCCAAGTTGAAACCGAAGCAATTTAGTCGTTGACCTGCATGGGCCACCACAAAAATCATATCACGTCCTAGTCCTAAAATATCGAGGGACTAGACACGTGGCAATGGCCAGCAACACACACCGATGGACAAACCCAATTTAATGGACCCATCAGGGTATACTTAAGCTGTAATACAACAATAAGGGTCTATGCTACTAATCTCATCCACAGGAATAAATACAATCAATATCAGAAATATAAAGCAATATCAAGTCTCAATAAAACATAACTCGGGGAACAACCCGATAATATGTCTGATACAGCAGTTCAATAGATATGAAATAGAAGTTCTACAAATAGAAATAACTAAGTATAATAGACCAGATACTCAGGTAAAATCCTCGGCGATCACCTCGTCCTCGGGTTCTGGTACTGCCCCATTGTATACTCATGTCCCGTACACCTCGGGGTAGATCTCTTCTGCTAAACCTGGGGACATAATTCGGATCCAGGTCCTCAGGGGACATAGCAAGGTACAAGAATAACTCATGCGAAAAATAAATGCAGTGCTATAATAAATGAATCAATAGGGTAAACTATGTAACCAGCTATGTGAAATGTAAGTGAGAGCATCACTAGACTTAGGCTGAGACTACTACAAGCTCTGTGTCGGGGAGCCTGTAGCAGATATACTATATAATTATACTATATAATTTACTATGTAGTGGGCCTACGGTACCATAATAAATTTATATATAAAATTAGCCTGTAGCCTGTGTGTCTCTCCCCACCCAATGTAATCACACGTCTCATGGCCACGATGTCTCATGTCCATGTCACGCAAGATCATGACCTCTAACTGATGCAACGAGTCATAATGATAGCTAAACATATATAATGTCTATGTCATGAATCATGTAGCCTATACAGAATCACCATGAATATCTCAGAAAGATTCTGTCTCATGAACAGTGTCATGTGTCCTATGGTATGACGTACTTGATAATGCAAGCACGAAATGTATAGGGTTTCGATATCCATCTCTAGGTGACGTTACACAACTCCGCGTACGGTGTTGACACCCGAATATTATTCTGACGCTAAGCAATGTCACACGGTCCTAAGTTGAACATATATATCACAACATTAGATCAAGAATAATATGGAACAAATTACTGCAAGTATGGCAAGGTACACTTGCCTGGGATTTGGGTTCCAACTGCTGCTCTGGTATCAGCGAGATCTGCAGGTACTCCTCCGGTTGCTGAAATAAATATTACCATCTGGTTCAGAAGATATCAAATAGCTAGAATTGTCTGTCCATAAGTCCAATTTGGACATAGGGGCAAAAGTGACAGTTTTTGGTCAAAGAGGGGTCAACATGTGGCCCACTTCGCACCGAAAAATGTGCCAGAGATAATATCCTCCAAATTCGTCAAACTTAGTGTCTACAAGTCCAGAACGACGATACGAACCCAACAGAATGTCCAGAACTGGATTCCGATGAGCCGATCACAAAATCGCCCGTCAAGTGGAGCCGTGGGGCCACGATACAGGATTTTGTCAACATTCTCAGAATCGAACCAAACTTGGGTCACAGGACCAGCATAATTCTACGAACCTGTTGACGCAAGTTTCGTTTCGATACGACGAGCGTAGACAAAGTTACAACGAGTTTTAGAACAGGACCGATACGGGGTGTTGTCGACGGATACGCATTGATTCCGGTGTGCACGCACATCCAAATCAACTTTCGCTAAATCTCACACATCCGTATTGACAGCGCGCACCTTTCAGTGAAGTTCGCACACGACCAAGTCGCCTCGTTTAGCGGGGCGCACCCAGTTCCGGAGAAATCATGGTTTTTAAATAACCAAGTTTTTGGCCAATTTCACCCTCAAATAACATGCAAATTGCAACACCAATAAATTACACTAATACATGGTTTTAAAATTAGGTTATACAGTCTAAATAACTGTTCAGGTGGATTTTAGAATTAATTAACAGGTTGCACGCAAAACGGTCGTGAACCGGGGAGTTTGGGTCAAATTCTGATTTTCAGAAATTGGAGTTTATTTTCCTGATTTTGCGTCGCAGTTTGTGACCGACACAGGACGCGATATACCTAACCGATGGCACGAGTTTCGAGAGAGTCATGCAGTTTACACGTCACAGCAGACAGAACGAAAAAAGAGGCGGCGAGGAGAGAGAAATGCTCACCGGAACGATGGCTCGGTAACGACTGTTCGTCGCCTACACGCAAGGTGGCGCGATGCTACGACTGCGGGTTGACGGTGCTCCTCGACGGCGGGATATGGCCGGTTCAGCTGGGTCGAGGTCGCTGGGGTCTTCGCCGGAGAGGTCGTCAGTCGGGTTGCCATCGGGGAGGCTCGGGATCGACGGAGGGGAGAAGCAGCGGGCTGCTCGGGGTCGTACGGGTGCAGCAGAGTCGGGGTCGTCCGGTGGCAGCGGAGTCGGGCTCGGCTGAGGGGGTCGTCGTGTTTGGGGTGGCCGGAGCTGGCTAGCAGAGGGGCGGCGAGGTGGAGGCGGGGAGCTCAGCGGGGTGGAGAGTTGGTGGCTAGGGTGAGGGTTTTATAGGAGGAGCGGGGAGGGGATCCGACGGCGGTTGCGGGGAGGTGGAGAGACGGCGTCGGCGGCGGTTGCAGGGAGGCGAAGGGGTAGGGGTGAACGGCGGAGGCGAGGCGACGGCTGCAGAAAACGGCTGGGAAGAGGAGCGGCCGGCGGTGGGATTCGAACGGGCGGCGGGTGCGGGGAACGGGGGAATTAGGATCACTGTAGATTACATGTTGGGTTTCGGGTAGTGGGTCGGGTCGGGTTCAGATTCGACCCAATCCAATAGGATTTGTGTTAGGTTCGGTTTATTTATTGGTTCGATTTGGTTCAGAATTAAACCGGTTTGGTTCAGGTTGGTTCATTTTGGGTTTAACTAAAAACATTATTTTTTTAGGTCTTTAAAAATAGTTCTGGGGCCCAATAAATTCCAAAAAAATTATCCTATGTCTAATATTTTATTTACACCCAAAAATATTATTTTTATAATATTTAAATATTTAATAAAATCACAAAAAAATTATTTAATACCAAAAAATATTGATTTTAATTAGTTAAAAATCACAGGAAATTCCCGAAAATTCATTTTTAATTTCTGAAAAAAAACTGGGGGTTTACATTTGTACTTGCTGGGGATAACAAAATATAAACACTTTATATTTTGAATTAATCTGCTGGAAAGTACTAGCTTAGACGTAGTGTTTGTTGAGGAACTTGCCCTTGATTGGCATCAATGGCAAGTCTCGGTTAAGCTTTGCGAGCCTATATGCACTATTGAATCAAGGAGACGCTGACCTTGATAAAGCATCGGATTAAGGAAATATTGTCCTTGGTGGGTTCGAGAATACACTGTCTTCGATTAAGAGTTCAGATCTGCTCTTATTTGTTGACAGAGTCTGGAGCTTGAACTTTATGGACTACAGTCTTGCTGGAGCGACGATTCGTGCTAGCAGTTTCGTATCCCAGCCCACTTTCGCATCCCAACCCACTGTCGCGTACACATGAAGAATTTGGTTGAATTGTGCGCGTAGGATCACTATCACTTGCGCACGATTGCTTATTACGTCGAGGACCGCCGCCTACTGCGCTTATATGCGTAATACGCAGAGGGACACTGCCTGTTGTTGGGGATTTATTTTGCCGAGAAGAACTGTCTCGCCGTAGTTAATGAGTCATACGAGTCTTGGCTTTTGTGCAGAAGGAGACTTGTTAGCTGCGGTGAGCATCTGAAGTCTCCAATTTGCGTTTTCTGAGGAAAATATCATGCAGCACGACCTGCATTTATTTTATTTTGACCTGGTCGTTGAAGGCTCTACTTACTGTTTCAGGTCTTGAGCAATGTCAGGTCTCTGCTGTGTCTGCGCTCTGCTGTGTCTGCGCTCTGTTGTGGATATGGTGCTGCTCTCTGCTGTGTCGGAAGTGGCAAGTCGAAAGTTCCTGGTGTGGATATGGTGCTGCTCTCTGCTGTGTCTGCACTCCTGGACGACGGATGGGTCCTCATGCTCCGGGCTGTACTCTAGCTGGCGTGGTCATGCTGGAACGTCTAGATCTTCTGACAATGGCCTCCTGGATCCTCGCCTCTGCTAGGACTTCTTCATAAGAAATCCTCGCCTGTGCGGTGGTATATCTCTGTAGCTCGAAATTGAGGCCGTGGTGGAATCTCTGAGCCTTCTCTAGATCATTGGGTATCAGAACGGCTCCAAACCTGCTAAGGCGGCTAAATTCTGCGTCATATGCGTCAACAGTCATATTTCCCTGTTCTAGATGTAGGAACTGGGAGTACAGGGCATTTCTGACTGTTGCCGAAAAATACTTCGCATTGAAGTACTCTAAGAACTGTTCCCAAGTCTGGTTCTTGCCTACACTGCGCTCGATGGAATCCCACCAGTGATGGGCATTGCCTTTTAGTTGGGCCCTCACTGCGGTCATCCAAAGGTCTGGATGCAGTTGTGAAGCCTCTAATAGCATCTCCGTGTTGGCGATCCAATCGGAGATCTGTTCTGCAGTCTCATTGCCTGTGAAGGTATCTGGTCCCATCTGTCGGAACCATCTAACAGTGCCACCTGTCGGGGCTGGTGGAGGTGCTGGTACTGGTGTCGCGGCAGGTGTCCTCTCTAGTACTGTCATCAGACTCTGTCGCAATGTCTCTGTCTGGTGCCACTGTGCTTGTATCATTGCCTGAAAGAACTGAAGCATCTGTGGCTGGCCATCTAGCTGCGGCATCTGGGGTGGATAAGGTGGAGGTGGGGGTAGCGGAATCTCTGGTTGTGCAGTAGGCGTCTCCTCGGATGTCGGTCTCTCAGTCTGCGGCATCGGTGTAGCTCCTGAAGTCTGGCCCTCACAATGCTGCGTGGGGATCGTCTGGGAAGTCTGTCCCTCAGGCTGCGGTGTAGGATCGCCCTGCGATGTCTCGTGCCAATGTATCAGCGGGGTCTGTAGCGGTGTTGCACTTGGGGTACCTCATCTCCTTGAGTGGTGTTGTCTGGTACTGCGGCACGGGGTGCTCCTCGTCCACTGTGCAAATTCATCTTGCTGCAAGGGATAGAGCTTCATTAAAAGAGTACGAGAGCAAACAAACATGATGCAGATATTTAGAAGCAGTAGGAAGGAAGTTCAAAGACGAATCAAAAGTGGATGAGACCTAATAAATTCTATCCTATTGCAGGCTCGCTGGGCATGTTACCATACCACAAGCGACAAGTCGAAAAGAGACCTGCATGGGCCACCACTAAAACCATGTCACGTCCCAGTCCCAAAATATATGGAACCCGGCCACGTGGCAATAGCCAGCTGACACGTCTCCGAGGATATCCCAATTTAATGGATCCACGAAGAGTGCTACGCTGTCCTATAATACTAACATGTCCAATATCTATCAATAACAGGTAATCTAATCTCATCCACAATATAAAGAGCAAGAAACACTAAATAAACTGCTGGTTAATAAATACCAGTCTCAAGATATCATAGTACAACCAGTGATGTCTGGTGGGAACAAACCCACTACTATGACGAAATAAAGTACTGAAATGAGATATAAAAGAAATGGCTATGGCATCAGCTGAGAAGATAATGATGCCCTCCATCTAGGCTAAAGGCCTACCAACTGGTCACGGAAACTCTGACGGCTGTACCTCCAACTCCTCAGTTGTAGCAAATCTCGTCTCCTGTCCTGGGCCGTATACTGTGGGGTAGTAAGCCTCGTCTAAATCTAGAAAGGTACCAGGTCCTCAGAGGGACGTAACAAGATACAAGAAAACAACATGCTATATATGAATACTGAATAAAATAAATACAATAAGGGTGTGCTAGCCATCTAAGTGAATGCAATGTGAGGACAACGCTGGTGCGTATAGGTAGGTGTAGGCATAACGTCCATGCTCCGAAGAGAGTGGCATCTGTACAGTATATCGTCCATATCGCTCCGAAGAACGTGGCATCAGTGTAAGGGAAGTCATTAGATCCGAGGCTCCTCCGAACTACGGCTCCAATGTGTGTATCCCATACGCCTACTAGTTATCCTCCCCGCCCAATGTAGATACGCAAGTCGACTACTCGACGTGCATACCATGTAACTAAATGCCAAGTCTCTAAATTATAACCTGAACTATGTACTAACCGTGATGTAGGACGTACGCAACGATAGCTAGTCGAGTGCGCAAACCCGCATCCCAATATGAATATGTCTCAGTGACCGTGTAGGGTGTCAGGTCCTGGAAGATATCAACTTATCCTCCTAAAGGGGGACGAGTCTACTAGTGACTAGGCCAAGTATACTAAATCATCGACGTACACGTCGAATGCACCCGAGATAACTCGGACGCGTACAGTTGTATCAGCTACAAGCAACAAGAATACAATACAACAGATGCATATTTAAATTAGACAGTAAATATAGCAAGGTATCTTGCTTGTATCCGGAAGCTGTGAATGCTAGAAGCCTGCTCCTGCGATGTCTCATGTCTGATCCGATGATCCTAACACACAATATAATATAACAATCAATCACCAAACACTAGGACCCAATGTACTGACATTACGTTGCTCTTGAGGGTCTGTCTCAAGTTCACGGATGGTCGAAGACAGTGTTACATGTGCACGTAGCTAAGGTGTACACGCGTTCTGTCATCGATCGTGTGCCTCAAGACATTAGTTCTAATTTATGGTTTTACGGAAATTATATTATGTCTAGTACAATTTTTGGTCCTTACCTATCCATGTCCAGTACACGCGGTTTGTCCAGGTTTTTATTGATGGGTTTACGAGTTATTTATAACAATTTCTGTTATGAGGACAATTACTGAATTATGAATTACTATCTATTAGTCATCTAAGCAATAGGATTAAGACTTCACATAACCAAAACTAGGGTTTCCAATTCGTTAACTCGTATCCATGCAATGATACGACACGACGGCATAATGAGGTTAACCAATGATCGATGCTTATTACCTGGTCGGGGTCGAGTGAGGTCTGGCTCGTCCGCGGCTATTGCTCCGGCGTGTATGGGGCTCCGACCGGCGACAACTAGCAAGGCAGCAGCGGTGGCGATCGCAGCAGGCGCGGCAGCGGCAGCAGCGCGCGGGGGTCGGGTTGGCTCCGCAGCGGCTCGTCGCTCGGCGTGCGGCTGTGTCGGTCGAAGGGACATCGGCAGCGGATGTAGGGACTAAAGGCAGTCGGTCGGGGTGTTTAGGCGGCTGTGGTCGGGGGTTATGCGGCTGTGGTGAGGGTGTTTATGCGGCACCGGTGGTGGTGATGGGTTGGCGCAAGGGAGAGGGGAAGTATGCGGCTAGGGTTTGGGTTTGTGAGGGATTTGTTAGTTTAGGGTTTTGCATGGAGGAAGTTGAGTATTTATATAGGGAATGACCTCGGGCTTGGTCTTGGGGTTGGGCCGTCCAGGGTCCAAGGGTCTGGTTTGGTCAGGCCTAGTTGGAGTGAATTTGGTCTTGAGTTTAATTAATTTAGTAATTGCAAGGTGCTCTCTAAGGGATATGGCGTAGCTAAGTTGAGACGCAACAACGAGCATTTATTTCTGCACAATGGTCAGAGGGGTGTCCGGCCTATCTAAAGGATGTTTGTGACCTTGGGTCT
This sequence comes from Iris macrosiphon, assembly GCA_036927795.1. Lineage (NCBI taxonomy): Eukaryota > Viridiplantae > Streptophyta > Magnoliopsida > Asparagales > Iridaceae > Iris > Iris macrosiphon. The sequence goes on from JAYESA010000009.1 coordinate 10,770,496, forward strand.
TGCTAGTGTGGCATTCTAATCTCGTAGTAACAGTGCGGTGTAATAAGGCATAAAGTTATTGCACAAAATCCTAATTAAATTCGATTATCCCTATTCTCTAGTTTATTGTTAAATTTAAACAAATCCCTAAATTGGTTGGGGGGGTTTACACAAAAAATTTGGTAGTGCCGCATCATCTTCGGACTCGGAGGGAACACTACCCCAGCGTAGGAAGCTGCGTCTTCTTGGGGAGGGCAGCCACACCCAGGGATCTCAGCATTTGTTCCTTGGGAATCGCCATCTTCTCGGAACGCCGGATTGTAATAAAGGTATGGGGGATTACACCCCCCAGCTTGCGTAGCTATCTGAGGTCCTGAGGAAGAACTAACCCCAGTGGCTGATAGTTTCTTCTTTGAGCGGATGCTCAGGAAAACACCTTCCGCGGGTTCCGCTTCCTGTCCTCCTTGGACCCTTCTTCTTGACCCGCTGGCCGAGAGCAACGGACTGGAGGTGCTGGACTTCCGACCTCCCCTCATGGAGGGAGCATTCTGAGCAGAATAACATGAGGTGAAGGAAATCTTCTCTTCCTCTGGTGCTTGCACCTGTTCTCCGGGTTGCAGCCGGATAGATGCCTTTGTTTGCAGCCGCTGGAATGTCGACTTCCTGTTTGTGGGTACTGCTACTTTGTTACAACAACAGTTGATGATAATGCTGGCACAGTGATGTCATGGGGAGGACACTTCATATGTCGTAGTTATTTTTCTCGCTTTACGCGTGTGATTGATCACGTTGCGCAAGTCGATCTAGGGCTGATTCACCTTTGCACCCTCCTTATGAGCCCGGATAGACCGAGCACATGGGTACGTATGTATTGAATTTGCTTTCTGACTTGGGGTTCATACAAAAATTTTCTCCAGGTTTTGTATAACTTTTCGTCAGGGGCACGCATTACAGTTAGTGGCGCCTACTGATGGTCGGTCGAATGAGCAATTATTTGAGCTTGGCGAGCTCGCATTACACTAGACTTCTTCGTCCTAGCTTGCGCCGTTGCGTAGTATGAAGAGTCCAAGTTTACATCTTCGCCTTTCTCAATATGGCGCATGGAATCAGCCTGCATGAGATTCGGTCGAAGACGAAACTTCTGTTATTGTCCTGGCCGCATGCGGCCATTTGGCTACGGCTACCGACCGGTACCGCATAGTCCTCCTTCTGCGGCCTTTGACGTGGCCGCATGGAACGCGTTTTAGCGCTCGAACTCCTGGCATCGTAGAGTTTTTCTCTACCAGAGCTCAAGTGTTGAGCACCTTTCTTGTCAGAAGAGGCTGCCGCATGAAAGGCGTCAGCTCGTGTTGACGCATAATGTGCGTCCCCTGCGGCAGGGAGAGAGACGGGGAGTGCATGCTCCGCTGTTGGGTGAGGCACAACGACCTTTGCAACCCATGTCCTGCGGGTCTTTTTAGGCTTTGTTAGCCTTGGAGATGCGCCGCCCTCAGAGAGCATTTCTCAAAGGCTTGCTGGCCGAAGCGTACAACTAGCAACCTCTGGGTGGAACCCAACTTCGACGCGTCGGACTTCGTCACGACCTTCTCATTGGAGGAGAAGGAAGTCACCAGCCGAGTCGCCACCTAGTTTGCCATTGAAGTAAATTTGAAAAACTTTCGTTTAATAACAAAACAAAAAGTACAAAAAAATCCTAGACAGAAAATCTAGTACAATATTTTTGATTTGGGTAATGTGACGATGGAGATCGAGTACTGCAACGATTATTTTACTTCGTTGACGGTCCGACGAGGGGATGAGGGATGCTCTCTTCTCTTCTCTCCGTCTTGAGCTTGTGTGCGCGTACGTAGCTCGCCTGGAGGGGGATGGTCTCTGAAGCAGAAAAAAACTAGTCCCTTGGAACGTCCAAGTTGCTCATATTTATACCCATCATGTTGGTGGGTTATACGCGCCGCATATGCTTTTGTTTGGTGGCAGTAGACGGTTCCTTCAACAAAATGCGGTTGCAACTGTAGGCGCATACTATGGACATGTTATTACGTGTACATCATTAACATGATGTAGTTGAGTTCAGGCCTAGCTGTTATGTGGACGTTTGTTGCGATTTGCTGTTACTGAAAATATGGACGGTTCTCGTCTTTTGTTTGCGTGACTTGATTAGCTTGACACGTGTCATGTATTTAGTAGGAGAGAATTACTTTAGTCGCAACAGGAAGATTTTGTCTCAGAAAACTTTGCTACGTTAGACGCATGAAATCTGGAACGCAAGAAACACATGCAACGCATGAAATATGAAACCAATGGAAACAGAGATGTATGGAAGAGACTTGCGTTTTCTGCACAGATGATCAGATTGAATGAGATTAACAAGAGAAGAGGAGACCAAACCAAAAGTACTTGTAACGGAAAGTAGGTTTTGTATTGTCTAGTCTTCTCGAATCCCTGATGATCTTCTTTTCTTCCGAGGCTCACAAGTTCTAAAGACTGACTTTCAATCCCTAGCCATCTCTTTTGATCAAATCTCCATGTGACTGAGCTTATGGCCCTACGGTTTCTTTTTCCCAGGACACTATTGTGATCATCATCATCTCCTCATCTCTTCGCTCACTTGTTATGCGTGTAGAAGAAGAAGAGTTAAGAAAGAGCTCCTCGCGTGGCGTGGGTATCTTCCTGTTGTACTTCCTCTCCAACAAACTCCTGAATCCAATCCAATCCAATCAAATCAAATCAAATCAAGAACTATTTGATTTTATTCCAATTACATTAGATATATTAATATTATTTTATGTTAGTTCAAAAAGTTAAAAATATTTTTCTGAAAGAATCAAATTTTTTTTTTTGAAAGTGTTGTTAAATTTTTTTAAAAGTATCGTTAATAAATTGGCCGTGGGGTCCACGGTTTATTTGTTTGGTTTTGTTTGGTTTGGTTTGTTTGCTTAGTTTGGTTTGATTGATTTTTTTGGTTGGTTTATTTTAATTAGTTATATTTTTGTTTTATTTATTTAGTTTAGTTTAGTTTTGTAATTAGATTTAAGAAAATTTATTTTAACGAAATAAAATTAAAATAAATTAATTGGAAAGAAATATTTAGAAATATTTTTTTCGGAAATTTGTTTCCAAAGCATCAAAATTTGTATAAATTCCATCTAAAGCATAAAAGTTTAAAAAATAACGAAAAAAATATCAATATCAATTGGACGTTTATATTTATCAATATTATATTTTTATCGTAAATTTTTTCGTCGTTAACAGACGTTAAAATAATAATAATAATAATAATTTGCCGTAAGAATATTACGTCTGCCGTCGAGCAGACTTCGAGCGGCCATAACTACTTGTTTTGAAATCGTTTTTCGTTAAATAATAAGTCGATTTGTATGTTTTCGACGAGAGTAACACAAATCATGTAGAAAAAAAATTTATCCGAAACAAGACGCATATGTTACAGGCAAAAATATAAATTTTAAAACTTTAAAATATAATAACTTTTGACTGGGAGATCGAAACAAGGCCCAGTTTGTGCCAAAATGATCGTATGAAAAAGTACAATAGGATAAAAAGTTTCACCGTTTGACGGACTTCGAAAATTTTCACAATCGCAAAAAAACGATGTTTCGTCCTCCAAATTTGACTTTCGGTAATCTTATTTTTGAATATTTAAAATTTACTGTAGTGAAATAAATTTATATTGGATATGGGGGCCCACGGATTTAAAACGATGTTTCGATCTCAAAAAAAAATTTAGGAACATTTAAATTAATTATTTTATGTCTATTATGAAAAAAACTAATAAAACAAAATAAATAATCAAACCAAACCAACTAAACCAACCAATACAAACCAACCCAAACCACCCAAAAGAACCCACGGGTTCTTTTGGGTGGTTTGGGTTGGTTTGTTTTGGTTGGTTTGTTTTGGTTGGTTTTGTTTGATTATTTGGTTTTGTTTTGGATTTAGTTTTTTTATTTAGTTTTTTAATTTAGTTTTTTTTAGCCAACAATTTCAGCCAACATTTTTTATTTAGTTTTTATTTTGATTTTTTTTATTTAGTTTTGTTTTGAATTTTGATTTGCTTGTTTTTTTTATTTAGTTTTTTTTTATTATTATTTTTTTAACGTCTGTTAACGACGAAAAAATTTACGATAAAAATATAATATTTATAAATATAAACGTCCAATTAATATTGATATTTTTTTCGTAATTTTTTAAACTTTTATGCTTTATAAACTTTTATGCTTTAGATGGAATTTATACAAATTTTGATGCTTTGGAAACAAATTTCCGAAAAAAATATTTCAAAATATTTCTTTCCAATTAATTTATTTTAATTTTATTTCCTTAAAATAAATTTTCTTAAATCTAATTACAAAAAAAAACTAAATAAATAAAACAAAAATATAACTAATTAAAATAAACTAACCAAAAAAATCAATCAAACCAAACTAAACAAACAAACCAAACCAAACAAAACCCAAAAAATAAACCGTGGGCCCCACGGCCAATTTCCGCCAACTGTGTTGGCTGAAATTGCCCCCCCCCCCCATTTCAGCCAACACGGTTGGCGGAAATTGGCCGTGGGGGCCCACATTAAATTTTATTTTATTTTTTTGATGCGTACGTGTACAGCAGTTGTGTTTTCCGCCAACACTGTTGGCAGACTCTGACTTTTTTTAAAAAAAATTCAAACTTGTTTCGTTTACATAAATTTAATATAAATTTATTTCGCTACAGTAATTTTTTTGTTAAATCAAATAGCCCTCAAAAAAAAAAAAAAACCACAGTTCACACACACTCTCTTGTACTACTATACTACTACAAAGTTAACCCCATTCCACAAGATTTTGAACCAAAAAAGTTACTAAGGGAGGCTTTAATTGGCAACCGAAAATATGCACAATATGCATTTGCATCATTTATTATTCGGGGACAAATTAGTTGTCTTACATATTATGTCATATATTTTCGTCCTGTCTATTACATGTGGGTTCCAACCGGTATTAAAAAAGAAGGAGAAAAAGAGAGAGGGAGATAGAGAGATGACAGAAATATAAGACAATTTTGGACAGTAGATTTGCTCTCTTATTATTGTCTATCTCACCAACTATCCCTTCATCGATCACGAGACATATATGTTATATTTAGTTCGCATAATCATAATTTTGATAAAAAAAAAATTATTTTCAGTATTTGAATACGAATGAAAATAAAATAATTTCAAAAGAAAAAAAAATAGAAGAAAATTTGGTTCTCATTCACCTAAAGATTTACTATTCCACCTCTAAAGATTCAATTTGTCTTCTATATTTTTTTGGCATTTTCAAACACGAAAAAGAAAAATTGGTAAAAATTACAAATTTTCAAAGTAAAGAAAATTAAGAACAAAGAATTGATATAATTTACTTTTCTTTCCGCAAACAAGAACATAATTTAGTTTCAAGTCGGACTCGAATCGTTTAATCTCTACAACATTCTTTAATCCAGAGCATTCCGAAACCATCACCATCATACTTGGATCAATTACAAATCAGACTCATCGTCCTCAGACTTAGAAGACTGGCCAGCGAAGTCCGGTCCACAACAAACGCACAATTCCAAACCCGATACTTTTTTTGTGGAAAACATAGGAGAATGATATCGTATTGTTTTCTAGTATCGGAGCTCCCCCTTCATGAGTATGGTGCAACCACATGTCAACTTTAGAACTTCATGTCTCATTAAAAAGTTATAGCCTGCAGAGTCGAACACGCCAAATGATTTATGTTTCTTACGGATCTTCATAAGATATCATATCTTACTAAATCTGCAACCAATGTCATCATGTATCTTAACATCTACTATCCCTTCATCGACAACCTTACAAAATGAGTTATCACCCAAACGAATGTTACCGATCTTCTTCTTCTTCAGATAAACAAAGCAAGATGCATTTAAGCAAATATGTAACGAAATGTCTATTGTATATTCCTTATCTTGAGAGACCTGTAGAAGCATGAAAATTCTCTACCATATGCGCCAACAGTAATCAAAGATCATGCGCCGTAGTGATCAAGTCCCATGCGCCATAATGATCTAGTGTCATGCGCCGACCGTTTCATAACTAGTGTTCCTATATGCCAGCAGTGTCATGCGCCACTAAGTAACTAGTGTTCCAATGCGCCAGCAGTGCCATGCGCTATTAAGTAACTAGTGTCCGCATGCGCCAGCAGTGCCATGCGCTGCTACTCACTTATGCATCCCCATGTGCCAAGCGGAAGGGCACTTCACAAATGCGTCGTTGCAGTTCCTGCTGTTATCTCCTCCATGCTTCTGTTCAAAGTATTCTGAATTTAAAAAACTTACAAAGTTTAGAAACTTTGAAGAAGATCTTGTAGAAGGATAAAAATTATGCAGGCCGCATAGAGCTCATGCCCCTTCAAAATAAAAGCAGACCGCAGAGGAGCCACATAGAACCCATGAGGCCCAAACAACCAAGGAGTTGGAAGCCACATAAGAAGAATAGATGCGGCCTAAACAACGACAAAGTAAGGGGCCGCATGAGATCCCCTAACATGACATTTAATGCCTGTCAGAAGTTCTGACACACCTCCCATCATTCAGAGCGCTTTGAAAATCTCGAGAGAGGCAGCGGCTCATAAAAAGACGAAAAGTTACTTCAGTGCATTAATAACTTCGTCAGATGTGCCATGCTATGTGTTCCTTCATATGCGACTACGGTCCTATGCGGCCTCGTCATCAGGCGGCCAAAGTGTCTATCAGACCAAGGCCAGACGAGAGCTCGCATGCGACAACAACGCCATGCTGCCGAAGTATCCAAAAGACCAAGGCCAAAGGATAGCACATATGCGGCCAAGATGTTATGCGGCCAAGATGTTATGCAAGATATTTTCGTAGCAACCGAAAGGATCCATACACAATCAGTGCAGACCACGTGTCCAGCTGACCGAATCACGCACACAACGGAGTTGAGAATGGTCCCGAGATCTTATCAACAACATATCCCAACCGAGGTCACATGGCAACATATCCATGGTATTCGGCTACAGTTGCAACCGTATTATGTTGAAGGAGCCCTATGTGACCACCAAACAGAGGCATATGCGGCACCTATAGCCCATCAGTATGATGGTTATAAATAGGAGAAACTTGGACGTACCCAGGATCCTTTTTTCAGAGACCATACTCCCCCAGGCGAGCTACGTGCGTGCACACAAGCTCAAGAGATAGAAAAGAGAAGAGAGCATCCTCATTCTCTCGTCGGACCATCAACGGAGTAAAGGAGTCGCTGCAGTACTCGATCTCCATCGTCACATTTTTCAGATCAAAAATATTGTACTTAGATTTTTTTGTTTAGAATTTCTTTGTACTTTTTTGTTTGTTGTTGAACAAAATTTTTCCAAACTTACACTGATGACAAACAAGACCGTGAGCATATTGTCCTAATTATCATCCCGTCCTTTCACCGCCATCATCGCATCTTCAATTTCCTTTTTCACCTTCGCAAACTGCGAACAGTTTCTTCTAATATGGTCAAATTCCTTACAATAATAATGAGTCGTCGTTCTTCTTCCATGTCTATCGAGATCGTATCACTCCCGATCCCTTATCAAAAGTCCTTCCACTTCTACCTGACACCATTGTCAATTGTTCACCCTTAAATTAATACACGACTTTTTAACAATTGATTAGATAAAATGATGCACCGACTTCCTCCAGATTCAGTGTATCCTTCCCATACATAAGCTTAGTCAATATGTGAAATAATAGGTCATTGTCTTCTTCCTTCACTTTTGTTCCAACGAAATGAAGTTAGTTCAAAAATTCATTGAACACATTCTAAGTGTTCCAATAGATTTTCATCTTCCCTCATTGTCATTACTGTGGTTTCAGATAGATCCTTATTACGATAGACTTTGACATATAATAAAATATCTTCAAAGTTAGTTCAAAGTTTTTTCCTCTATGGTGTTAAAAAAAACATTATTGTCTAATTAACAGCCTGATTGAAATAGTGACCTTCATATCCTACCACAGCATGAAGTTTCATCCATTCGTTGAACTTTTCCTCCACAAATTGGCCGAACATTGTCATGGACTTTATTGTCATTTTTGTTCTAAATCTTCAGTCAAAACTTTGATATCATTTATTAAGAAATAAAAGAATAAACCATTCCTCAACATAAGCATCTGCAACGAATCACCACCCGCTATACTAAAAAAATTAAAATCATAATGTTTAAGATAAAAACACACGAATACAAAAAATCCAAAAAATTACTTGCAAGATAATTTATTTGGATAAAGATGTCACGTATGTATTTTCTATTGAAGGATGAACAAATATTATAATAAACTAAAAACACACAAATATAGAAAATCCAAAAAATTACATCCAAAAAAATCTGAAAAACTCAAAATTTCTCAACTTCAGGCTCTCTATTTATTCTTTCTTCTTCTTCTTGGCTATCCAACAACTATTTTTTTAGCACAATAATCTATCACACAAGAACTCTAATCCCTTATCACACATATATAGAAATCCAATTCTATGTTAGCATGACATATAAAAAAAAAAAACCAATTTTCAAGGTAGTACAACTATCTAACTACGAACTATTGAAATTTATCGTCCTTCCTAGGCGAACTCATAACAAAATATTGATTATGTTTTATTATTTTTGGATCTCAATTGACATGTACGAAATTAAACCCAGCTAATTATGATAGCTTAAAATGTTCATTTCACAAATATACAAGTTTGAAATAAATTTTTGGATCTCAATTTTTTTTTCTAGACCATAATCAGTTTAAAATTAAGTTTTGAATCTTAATAAACTTTTCCAAAGAATATCAAAATTAAAAAGGAAAAAAAAATTGCCAAATTGAAAATTTAACTATAAAACAAGAAGATATAGACCAGAATATCAATCGTAAGCAAACCCCTAGTTTTAAATTTCCGTACTTCAGCGACATACATTCCTAGATCTAGAAAAATCCAAAACTATGATATTACTGTAAAAATTAAAGCACACATAAAAGAAAGATATCAGATAATGTGTTCGATACGTTAACTCGTCCATCTATCAGAAAGGCGGCGGCGGCGGATGCGGCCGTCGGCTGGTGGGCGCCCATATCGCCTCCGCCGGAAAATGCGCCGAGCTGTAAATCGCCGCCATCCCAATCCCACTGCTTTCTTTCTGTGCACTCACTGCAGCCGCCGCCAAATCATCATCGTGATCTCTCCGCTGCTGCTGACGATGAAATTCCCGGTGACCGTAAGCTTCCGCCGACACCTCACCGCCACCGGCGGACACCGACACGTCTTCCTCCTCTTCCGCGACCGGAAGCCGTAGGAAGGTCGGGTTCTCGAACACGGCCGCCACCACCGTCACCGTCCCCGCCGCCACCAGCGGGCCCACCACCGTCCCTCCCACCACCTGTCCCCCGTGCCCCGCCAGCGATACCGTCACCGCCCCGACCGCAGCCGACAGCATCTCCGGCGGGAAGAACGCGGCCGACATCGACAGCACCTCGAACCTCCCGCGGAACCCCACCGTCCCCGTCGGCTGCGGCGGCGCGGCAGCGGCGGAAGGGTGCGGCGGCTGGCGCAGGGTGACGTTGGCGACGGCGCCGGTGGCGGCGAGGACGCAGACGCCGAGGCCCTTGCGGCGGGAGAAGGCGGAGAGAATCTCGACGACGTCGCAGCCGGGGGCGATCTCGAGCACGTGGGGCCTCATGGCGGAGGCCGGGTCCGACTCGCGGGTGATGATCACCGGAGGCTTCGGCCTGTTCTTGGACCCCGGCGGCCGGCCCCGCGGCCGCTTCGCCACCTCGATGCTCGAACCGTCGCAGCCGGCGGCGGAGGGGACGAGCTTGTTGTCCAAGTCGGAGTGGGACTGCTGCTTCTGCTTCTTCGCAACATCTGGCTCCATGAAAGAAGAGCTAAAGATCATTTTGGAGAGGGAGTGAGTATATTTTATTTTATTAAAGGAGAGTGGTGTAATAGTTTGTTTGGTGTACTTTTTAAGCGGTCGGTCCGTCCAACCGAGAGTGGATTGGTGTGAAAATGACGGTTGATGTGTGTAGGGAAGCGTAGCCCACATTCTTTGACGGACGGAATGGACGGCTTGGATTGGCTGTCGGAGTGTAGGTACGTGCATGTAGCCTTACTCTGGATGGATGGAGAGACGTTGGAGGGGTTGAATTTGGATGAGGTTACATTACATTGCGTTACAAACATACAATGCTTGATTCGGTATGTGACCATTTTTAGATAAGGATGAGATAGGGATGAACATAAGACATTTATACTCGGGGTTGACAAAAAAACGTCTCAAGCTCCTGTTTTATCAGGCTGCTCAACTGGTTTATACAAAATCAAATCACAGGTTGGAGATCTATTGCTTATTGTGTTTTGTTTAGTTGGAGCAAGAGCATCACAGTAAGAGCATCATTAGTAGTGGAACTCTCTTAATATAATTTAGGATTCAAAATTTTAAAAAAATTAAATATAAAATGGATTGAATTTGTACGAGAATAGTAGAAAATGATAAAGTGAGCTCCGGTCCCAAAAATTGTGTGGTCAAAAAAATAATATAATTTTTTTTTATAAAATCTAGAATATAGAAAGTTGGATTCCAAATTGGAATATACTATTCTACAAAATGAATTCATACAATTTAGATTCTAGAAATTGGGAGGTACATCCCTTAACACCATGGATAGGATGAAACCAAAAATCTAGAAATTTGGAGTAGGGATAGAACTTACTATTCTAAAAAATGTGCTTAAAAATTCTGAATTTAGAAATTGGACATGAGGATGAGTTTTACTAATGATGCTCTAAACCGTAAAAAAATGTGTGAAAGTCATTTTTCTTATATAATAAAAAAAATAAAAATAAAAATAAAAAATATATATATATATATATATATATATATATATATATATTGATTTTTATACTAATACTTGTCTGCTGAAAGTTATTTTTATTATTTGAATATATGATATCTTATAATTTATAAATGATCAAATTTATACTTTCGGCATTTTGATGGCTATAAAAGATGTGGTAAAATAAAAAGTACATTGTAACAATAAGAAAAATAATTAACTTAAGTATTCAGAATTTATTTTGTTTAATAATTATTTAACCACTTTAATGAAGCTTAAGTTAATTATTTATGATTACTAGTTATTTACTATTAACTATTTAATTATTTACTACGAATATGAATTATTTACTAATAATTGTTTAACTAATAATAACTTAATTATTTAAATATTTGTTGTAATTATATAACCAAATTATTTTAATATTTTAAATATTAATTATATAATTTAAATTTAAATATTATTTTATAACTAAATTGGTAATGGGTTATTAATAGTAACCAGTAAACTCACGTGCGTTGCATGTCAAATAATTTTTTTTTTGACATTATTGAAACTAATTTAAATATATTTAAATTAAGATTTGTTATATACATATTTATATTTTAATTAAAATTTATTAAATATTTTGTTATATTTTAATTATAATTTATTATGGATATATGTGAATAAAAGAGAGGGTATTCGGTTATAAGGAAGAAAAGAGAAAGTTCAAAATTATAATCTTCAGTATTTTTTAAAATAAATGGTTGAAGATTTACAAACGTCTTGGACAGCTTATTTTTTTTGTCGTCTCCAAGCCGCATCATAAACAAAAAGATTATTTAACTTTTTTCAAATTAAGTATTAACCATTAATATGACCAATAAATTTATTAAGAAATTATAACATAAAAAAATATTATTACTTTTGTACATTATGACTATCTTATTTAAATTATTTAATATCAGCTAAATTGATAAAATAAGTACTTATACTATATATTTTACTTACTAAAAGCTAACAGTTAATATTAACAAAAATTTATACTTTAATTAAAAAAATTAAACCTCAATTGCCACTTTCATCTACTTTCACTCAGGTTCCGTTTTGTAGGAAGGATGGAAAAGTGTTAGGAAAAAAAATAGTACATATATATTTTTCAACCATATGGAAATGAAAGATCATTTTCTTCTTTCGTGTTTGGTAGTAAAGATAAAAAATGGAAAGGATACACTTTGATTTGTTTGATATAGAAGAAAATACAGAAGGTAAAAAATAGATAGACTTTTATATCTTTAATTAAAAATACTTATTTACCATTTAGTTTTATTGGACAGTTTTTAAATAATATAATTTTTATGGAGAAAAATTGTAAATTATGATAAATCTTTAGTTAGTTTTTTTTTTCAATTTTGGAGAAAATAAATTTATTAGTTTATGAGATTTTCATGTAGCGATGAGACAAAGAAAGGAGATGAGAAAGATTTATGGTTAGGGTTTTGGAGAGAGAAGGATGGTAAATAGATGAAGTAGGAAAATAATTTTTTCTTGCTGATTTCTCTAAGTTAGGAAGAGAGATGAAGCAGAAGGACAACAGAGCAGGAGAGGGGTCTAGAGCAGGTTGTCGTGGAGGAGGAGCTCCTTCAAGCAGAGAGAGAGGAACTTTGACTTGCAAAAAACATAAAAGTTACAGCGATAAGGGGGTGTGGTTGTCACAAGGAAAATCTAGCGGAAGAGCCGGAGGAGGAGGAGGAGGAGGGGGGAAGAAGGCGTCATTGTCATTAATGATGAATTGGAGTTTTTTTTATTATAATACATTATTAGGGTAATTTAGTTTAAGAAAAGTCATTATATTTGGGATGAAAACTAAAAAATAAATGTTAACTAATGAAGGAATGCAACATTTTTATTTTTATTTTTTCGATGTCCGATAATATGCACGAAACTTTACGCACACTGTATTGTATGCCATTTGGGTCCACTACACCTTCGTCCAGCTAAAGAGGTTATATATTTTCTTACTAACTACAAGAGTCAGTTGAGTTCGGTAAAGAAATGCAACTTAAAACTAATCAATAGTTCAGACTTTTGAATATTAAATTATAAAATTGAAATAGTTTAAAATATAATTACTTTAATTTTTAGTGTGAATTTTAATCAAATCAAGCGTAAAATTACTAAAGAAAACTACAACTCTCTTTGTACGGAAGGTTGAAACATATTGAACCAGTACCAATTTTTTGACCCTCAAACAAATGAGAGCAGATTCGTTGTTCCACTAATTTTGTTCGTCCACACTCTATTACATATGGGTCTCACTTTTGTTTTATACCGGCTGGAACCCGCATGTAATAGGATAGAAACAGAATACATGATAGAATTAGTGGGACAACAGATCTGATCTACAAACAAACCTTCCAAATCGAACCAACTCTCAAACAAATCCCCAACTAACCCATTACCTCCCCCACCCAAATTCGGCCAACTTGGTTGGCAAAATTTTGGCTAAAGTCAAATTCCGTCAATCTAGTTGGCAGAAAATGCAAAGGTGGGCCCCTCCCATGTGTACACGTGTTCAATTTTATTGTTATATTAGAAATATGGCGGAACCTCTCTCTTTCTAATTTTCCTAAAAAAAATTTGTCATGTCCGATTTTATTAAAATTAATTTTGTTACGGTCAAATTTTTGTAAATATAATATATATTTCATGTGAATGCTTAACGTATCAACTCAGCTGACTAGAGAAAACTAAACATAGTTTTAGAATTGACTTTTATATATATATATATATATATATATATATATATATATATATATATGGTAAACGGGATATGAGCCATAGTGCTCATATTCCTACATGAGTCATGCACATGTGGACCAATAGGAATATTGGTCCATATGTGCATAACTCATTTAGGAATATGAACAATATGGCTCATATCCCGTTTACCATATATATATATATATATATATATATATATATATATAGTAAATGGGATATGAGCCATAATGCTCATATTCCTACATGAGTCATGCACATATGGACAAATATGAATAGAGTGTACTAGTGCACATGTGATGTAAGAGTATTCCTATTGGTCCACATGTGCATGGCCCATTTAGGAATATGAGCAATATGACTCATATCCCGTTTACCAATATATATATATATATATATATATATATATATATATATATATATATATATATATATATATATATATATATACTGCCAAAAGTTTTATTTTACTATTATTTTTTTAAAAACAACAAAAACAATAAGCCGACCAAGCCTTAAGGGTCTGTTTGGATTGAGGGTGAAGAAAATTAAGTGAGGAAAAAATAATTGTTCTTGATTTGAGAGTAGAGTTTTAGAAGAAGAGTTCATAAAGTGATGGTTTGTTTAACCTTCTTTTGTCCATTTTTTCAACATCAAATCAGAGGATTAAAAAAAAAAAATTTGTTTAAAAAGTCATAAATATTCCTTATTTTTTTTATAAAATATCTGTGAGACTTGTCTCACTATTTTCGTATTTTCTTACTTTGCATATTTATACCTGGTGTGCGTGCTATTGTTGTATAATTGTTTTTCGTATATTTTCTGGATTTTTTAGCTGTTTTTGTGCAATTCCTAGATTGGTGAATAGTGTAGTTACCCTCACTATATATACCCCTCTCTTTCTCTCTCTTCCTCTTTTCTTTTACTTTTTTTCTCTTTTTTATCTCCTCTTCCCTCTCCTCTCCCTTGGCCTAGAGCAGCCCGACCCTGAGGCTCACCTCTTTAACTGTCATGTATTTAATGACCCGTCACTCAGCTCTTTAACCGAGGAGTGTACTTTGCATCTAGTATGCGGCAAGACCCTAGTATGCGGCCTAAGTATGCATGCGGCCAGCTCCCTGCATGCGGCCGTTGTGTATTGTATGCGGCCAGCTTGTTACATGCGACTAGTTTACCCCTTGTGTCGTTGAAACTTGTAGTATTTTAACTTCTCTTGATATTTTCTTGTATCAATGCTTTCCTTGCTTATCATATTATGCTAAATTCACATGAATGCCAGTTTTCTCTAAATGCTTATATAACTTGATTGTGACAACTTGTCAGAAGATGGAGCTCCCTGAACATGAACTTTATTGACACTGATAATCTAGAACTCCTGACTCCAGACTTGTACTGATAATCCCGAGAATAGCTCATCGTATCGAGTTAACCTGACATGTATCGATATTCCTGATAGTGGCTCGACGAAGCGCACTCCTGACATGCTAAGAATTTTTCCAAACTGAATAACTTGATATGTTAAGATAATTCCCGTGGTTGATTGCATGTCCCTGTCTGGAATATACTTGTCAAGCTACTGTCATGTCTAGTCCTGCATCATGTCCAAGGAAATTTTTTGAGTACCACGGTCAGAAATTCTTGATAACTTGTCTAGGCTAATAACTAGAATAAATAAATTAGAAGCATCTAGAGAGATTCTTGGATACATGAAATCCCGGTATTCCAGCGACACCTGATGGATTTGAGCTCTCCGTCGAGAGGGGCACACTTCCAGCACGCCGTCGAGTGTTATATTTTTACCTGAAAAACTACTATACCTGATTTATTTTACTATGTATCCTTACGCCTAGATAACCTGGATAGTCTGCAGGACATGTAGCTGTATGAAATTCTCAAACTGCATGTGTTAGTAACTAGGAATGTGATAACCCTAGTTAGTTAATGATAGCAAGCCGTAGGGCATGATTGGCCATGATTGCTTGATTTTTAGTCTAGTCTAGTCCTGTCCTGATTTATTTTTAACAACTGATCCAGAACTGTAATTGAAGCCTGACTCCAAATATTCTTGTATATTCCGTAGCATGTTTAACTGTTATTCTATATGCTGCTCTTATTTAACTGTTCCTTGTGTTGTTTCTTATTGATTTGTCTGTATGCTGATTTTAGTTCCTAAGTTGGCTCCCTTGTGGTTTTTTTTGTTTTGGGGTCTGACTACTGGTTTTGTATGGCCATATTTTGGAGCGACATCACAGGATCTCCCGTATTTCGCTCCTCAAGATGGTGAACACCAGGAGCACCCGATGACATGAGTGGGTTTCTTCTTCATCTCCCGCTTGATCTGTACTTCATACTTTTGAGGCATTTAGCCACCGAGCACGTATTTAGCTCATATTTTGGAACTTGACATTCTAGCATGCAGGCCTACATGTAAAGCATATTGTAGACTCTAGCTAGAGCTGATCATGTAATATTGTACTCTTGCTAGTTTCATTTTGTAACTAGCTTCATGATCATTTGTGTATATAAAGTTTGGGATGACTTATTATTATATGTTTGGTGATCATACATCTTGTAACTTGTTGCCTGCTTGAGATTGAGACACCTAGGACTCTTTACCCAGGATTGAATATTGGACTGTAGAGTAAACTCTCACATGTCTAGACAGCCATGACCGTATCTCGGGGTATAGAGTACTCTGCTATACGTAGATGACTTTTTCTGCCCCTGCTTTTGTCACGCCCCAGTCCCAAAATAACGAGGGACTAGACACGTGGCAATGGCCAGCAGCACACACCGATGGACAAACCCAATTTAATGGATCCATCGGGCGTACTTAAGCTGTATTACAACAGTCAGGGTATACTATTCTCATCCACAGAAAGAATATATCAAAAGCAATAAAAGGAAATATATACATCATCATCAAGTCACAAGTATATAAATCGGGGAACAAAATCCAATATAAGTCTGATACATCTGTCAGATACAAGAAATATGAATACCACAGAAAATACTGAGTATAAAAACAGTATATACTCAGAAGATACCCGAAGAGATCA
Organism: Iris macrosiphon; assembly: GCA_036927795.1. Classification (NCBI taxonomy): domain Eukaryota; kingdom Viridiplantae; phylum Streptophyta; class Magnoliopsida; order Asparagales; family Iridaceae; genus Iris; species Iris macrosiphon. The sequence goes on from JAYESA010000009.1 coordinate 10,787,187, forward strand.
CTCGACTGCTGGATCTAGTACTGCTCCAGTGCCTGCTCCTGTTAATGCTTCTGCTCCTGTTAATGCTTCTGTCCGGTACGCCTCAGGGTAGATCTCGTCTGCTAATCCTGGGGACATAATCCGGATCCAGGTCCTCAGGGGACATAGCAAGGTACAGATAAACAAGCCAAAATATGCAGTGCAGAAATAAAGGAAACAATAGGGTAAATAATTAACCAGCTAAGTGATATGCAAGATAAGAGCAGCACTAGAACTCAGGTTGAATCCACTACAAGCTCGGTGTCTGGGAGCCGGTAGCAGTGATATCATGTGGTTGTCTAGCTCGTAGTGAGACTAAGACGCCGGCATAATATATAATCAACCTGTAGTTTGTGTGACTCTCCCCACCCAATGTAATCATGCATCTCATGTCCACGACGTCTCATGTCCATGCCATACAGGATCATAACTAATGCATCAAGTCATAATCTAAGAATATAATCTATGTCCATCCTGTATCCTACACAGAATCACCTTGAATATCTCAGGAAGATTCTGTCAATGTATGTGTCAAGTGTCCTGGGTTATTGTACTTGATACAGCAAGTACTAGAATGTAAAGGGCCACGAATGTCCATATCTAATGACATACACAACTCCGCGTACGGAGTTGGCACCCGACTGTAATCGGACGCTAAGTATGCCACACGGCCCTAGGTTTAAGCATGTAAAATAATCACAGAAAATAAAGCAAGAGAACAAAATGAACTAATAACTGCAATTTATGGCAAGGTACACTTGCCTGGATTTCCGATTTCAATTGTAGCTCGGGCTTCAGCTGGAATTGTAGACAGTACTCCGGCTGCTGAAACAAACATCACCATCAGATCCAGAAAATATTAATCAGCTAGAAACGCCTGTCCTTGAGTCCAATTTGGAGACAAGGGCAAAAACGTCATTTTCGGGTCAAGGCGGGGTCCAAATGTGGGCCGCTTTGCACCGAAAAACGCGCCAGGGTCAAAGGTCTCAAAAACAGTCCAACTTAGTGTCAACAAGTCAGGAACGATGATACGAACCCAACGGAACTTTCAGAATTGGATTCCGATGAGCCGTTCTCAAAATCGCCCGTCAGGTGGAGCCTGTGGGGCCCATGACACGCGATTTTTCCAACGTTCTCAGAATCGAACCAAACTTGACCCACAGGACCAGCGTATCGCTACGAGTCCGATGGCGCTAGTTTCGTCTCGATCCGACGTGTACACACTAAGTTACAGCGAGAATCAGAAAGTACGGATACGGGGCGTTGTCCGCGGATACGCACTGATTCCGGTGTGCACGCACATCCGAATCAGCTTCTGCGAAATCCCGCACGTCCGTATCAACGACGCGCACGTATCGGTGAAGACCGTACGTAACCAAGTCGTCCCGTTTGGCAGGGCGTACTCGATTCCGGGGTGAAACAGGGTTTGGATTTTTCCTGTTTTGGATCGCGGTTCGCGATCACCACAGGACGCGATGCCCTGGGCGGTTTGCACGGGCATCGAGGGGGTCATACAGGCTACGCGACACAACAGACGGAATTGAAAATGGGGCAGCGAGGAGAGAGATATGAGTACCTGAACAGGGCTCCGGGAAACTAGGATTTACTCGTGTCCGACACGACCCAAGGGAATACTGTGTCCTGGGTTGTGTCCGATTCTAGGGTTAGGGTTTCGGACACAGGGAGCCGATGCTTCGTCGGAGGAGCGCTGTCAGAGGCGGCTGAGCTCAGGGCCGGTCGGCTGCGGGAGGGGAACGGCAGGCGGGCCGTTCAGGTCTGCGGCGGAGCGGCTGGCTGGAGTGCGGTGGCTGCTTGGCGGCGTCGGGCTCGGCTGCGGGTTGAGGGCTTGGTCGAGTGCTGGTGAGGGAGGAAGGAGGGGGATCGGAGTCGGGCGGCGGCGCTGCAGCGGGGTCTGGGCGGAGCTGGCGAGGTCCTGCGGAGCGTCTGGGCGGAGGAGGGAAGTCGGGAAGGAGACGGCTAGGGGAGAGGCGGCCGGTTTATAAAGAGGAGAAGGGAGGCGGAGCGATAGGTCAGGGCAGCGAAGCGGCGGCCGGTGCGGGAGGTGATGAGGCGGCGGGTTCGGGAAGCCGGAGCGATGGCCGGCGGCGTAACGGCCGGAGAAGGCGAGCTCAAGGGTCGGGGAAGACGAATGGGGCTGAGGGCACTGTTCACCGGGTCGGGTCGGGTTGGTGACGGGTCTAACGGATCCGGCCCGATCCGTTATGGTTTCAGTGCGGGTCGGGTCTAGCGGGTTTCGGGTCGCGGGTTTCGACCCGGATCCGACCCGCAGGCTGAGTTTGGTTTTAAAAAAATAAACCGGTCCGGTTCGGTTCAGATTGGTTTGGTTCAGTTAAATAAACCCGGTTTATTTGGGTTTTAAATTGGTTTAATATTTAATTAGTTTCTAGGGCTTTAAAAATCCATCCGGGGTCCAATAAATTCCCGGAAAATACCCTATGTCTGGTTTTCTGTTTTACACTATAAAATATTATTTTCATAATATTTTAATATTATTTATTAACAATTGAAAATCCTTTAATAATTAAAGAACCTGAATTTAATTAAAGAAAATTCTCAAAAATTCCAGAAATTCCAGAAAAATGTAAAAATCCAAAATTTAAAATTATGAAAATCAGGGGGATTACAATATACCCCCCTTAAGAGGATTGCGTCCTCGCAATCAAAGAATAACCGGTCAACAGAGATGACACGGTTTCAAAATTTATTCGAATCACAATACAATAATCATGGTTCAGGGCTTGAACTCATAGGAAAAATCATTTCCCTATGCAATAGAAGTTATGCAATTTCTCAAATGTGGGAAATCTTAGAAAATTACTGTTTTTATAAAACCAGGTTATCTTTTCAAAACTTATCAGGTTAACAATTAAAAATTACTAGGTTATTATCAAGTTCAAAACTAGGTTATCAATTGTTAGCAAGTTAAAATTATCAGGTTTTAAGGTTATCAGGTCAAGTCTGGGGTCACGAACCAGCAGGCACGAACTATAACAATACTAGAAACGGAACAACTATAAAGACTTACTCGCATTAGCAACGCCATGGTTCTGCGCGTCTTCCAAGGTCATCGCGAACGCTTGTCCATGTCCTTGTCGTCGATTCCTCTGCTGCTGCTGAGCCTGCTGGAAGAGCAGTGCCTGGGGTATCAATGGTGGCCTCGGCTGATACCCTCCTGGAGCTGGTGGTAGGACTTCTTGAACTTCCATTTGTGGTGCTTCCAATGTTGGATAGGTTGGCCTCGGTACTGGTAACGCTTGTTGTTTTACCCTTGGTGCTCTGTCTCGACGCTCAGGGCATTCCTTTAATAAATGCTGATTAGATCCACAAACTATGCATAATCTCTTCTTTCGTCTGCACTCGTCCTCAGTATGGCCTCGCTTGCGACAATATGGACAGACAGGTATTGTCTGTGGAGATGCTTTTGGTGGCTGGTGTACGTGAGGTCTTTTTGCAACTTTTTCTTGTGGTGCTCCGGCTAGTGCTGATGTGGATGACCTCTTCAGACTGGTCTCTCTCCTGATGACGCGCTCAATGCGTCGCGCTGCAGCAAGGACGTCCGAGTATGAAGTAGGTGCAACGGATCCAATTAGTTTCTGTAGCTCAAAGTTTAGTCCGTCGAAGAATTTCTCGGCCTTCTCTTCTTCTGTCGGGATCAAAGTAGGGGCAAAACGACTCAGACGAATGAACTCCGCGTTGTACTCTTCCACTGTCAGGTTGTCCTGAGTGAGGCGATTAAACTTGTCCCGAAGTTCTGATCGAGCAATGGCTGGAATGTACATCTCTTGAAAGAGTCTAGAAAACTCTTCCCAAGTGACTCGGTCTGGTCCGAGCCGAGTCTCCTCAGATAGCCACCAGTGATGAGCATTGTCCGTCAATTGCATTCTGACGGCAGTCATCCAACGTTCTCGTGGAATCTCAGCTGCTTCCAATTGATGTTGAGTGTTCGTGAGCCATTCATGAACTTCTGTGGGCTCCTCTTTGCCGGAGAAAGTACGGGTCTTCAGCTGGCGAAAATCGGCGATAGAGCCTGTCATTGGCCGTCGTGCTGGTAAATCTACCTGCTCCAGTGTGGTTACTAGACTGCTCCTCAAGTTCTCTGCCTCCTGACGCAGAGCCTCTTGTTGAATTTGTTGTTGAGCTTGCATCATTGCATAGATCATTTGTAATATCTGATGCCCGTCCATATCCTGCCCTTGTGGGAATACGGGCATTGGTGGAGTATATTGCATCGATGTTGGTATGTCATCTTGTTGGATTCCTGAGGCATGCTGATTCACTTGACTGTGTTGTTGAGCTGATTGTCCTCCATCCACTATTGTTACTTCATCTTCGTTGGTTACCAAAACGTCTCGTGGTGATATTGCATGAGTCTCGTCGTTTGCTTGTGAATCCATAACTCTGCAACCAAAATAAACAATAAGAGGCGTACAGGAATCAAGGCAGGATGCAATTTAAGAAATTGATTCGAATCCGATATAGATATCAAGAACGTTTCAAGCAAGTGGATGAGATCCTAAAAAACTTCTCTTATTCTTATTGCAGGCCTGTTCGGTCCCTAAGTTGAAACCGAACAATTTTAGTCGTTGACCTGCATGGGCCACCACAAAAACCATGTCACGCCCCAGTCCCAAAATAACGAGGGACTAGACACGTGGCAATGGCCAGCAGCACACACCGATGGACAAACCCAATTTAATGGATCCATCGGGCGTACTTAAGCTGTATTACAACAGTCAGGGTATACTATTCTCATCCACAGAAAGAATATATCAAAAGCAATAAAAGGAAATATATACATCATCATCAAGTCACAAGTATATAAATCGGGGAACAAAATCCAATATAAGTCTGATACATCTGTCAGATACAAGAAATATGAATACCACAGAAAATACTGAGTATAAAAACAGTATATACTCAGAAGATACCCGAAGAGATCACTCGACTGCTGGATCTAGTACTGCTCCAGTGCCTGCTCCTGTTAATGCTTCTGCTCCTGTTAATGCTTCTGTCCGGTACGCCTCAGGGTAGATCTCGTCTGCTAATCCTGGGGACATAATCCGGATCCAGGTCCTCAGGGGACATAGCAAGGTACAGATAAACAAGCCAAAATATGCAGTGCAGAAATAAAGGAAACAATAGGGTAAATAATTAACCAGCTAAGTGATATGCAAGATAAGAGCAGCACTAGAACTCAGGTTGAATCCACTACAAGCTCGGTGTCTGGGAGCCGGTAGCAGTGATATCATGTGGTTGTCTAGCTCGTAGTGAGACTAAGACGCCGGCATAATATATAATCAACCTGTAGTTTGTGTGACTCTCCCCACCCAATGTAATCATGCATCTCATGTCCACGACGTCTCATGTCCATGCCATACAGGATCATAACTAATGCATCAAGTCATAATCTAAGAATATAATCTATGTCCATCCTGTATCCTACACAGAATCACCTTGAATATCTCAGGAAGATTCTGTCAATGTATGTGTCAAGTGTCCTGGGTTATTGTACTTGATACAGCAAGTACTAGAATGTAAAGGGCCACGAATGTCCATATCTAATGACATACACAACTCCGCGTACGGAGTTGGCACCCGACTGTAATCGGACGCTAAGTATGCCACACGGCCCTAGGTTTAAGCATGTAAAATAATCACAGAAAATAAAGCAAGAGAACAAAATGAACTAATAACTGCAATTTATGGCAAGGTACACTTGCCTGGATTTCCGGTTTCAATTGTAGCTCGGGCTTCAGCTGGAATTGTAGACAGTACTCCGGCTGCTGAAACAAACATCACCATCAGATCCAGAAAATATTAATCAGCTAGAAACGCCTGTCCTTGAGTCCAATTTGGAGACAAGGGCAAAAACGTCATTTTCGGGTCAAGGCGGGGTCCAAATGTGGGCCGCTTTGCACCGAAAAACGTGCCAGGGTCAAAGGTCTCAAAAACAGTCCAACTTAGTGTCAACAAGTCAGGAACGATGATACGAACCCAACGGAACTTCCAGAATTGGATTCCGATGAGCCGTTCTCAAAATCGTCCGTCAGGTGGAGCCTGTGGGGCCCATGACACGCGATTTTTCCAACGTTCTCAGAATCGAACCAAACTTGACCCACAGGACCAGCGTATCGCTACGAGTCCGATGGCGCTAGTTTCGTCTCGATCCGACGTGTACACACTAAGTTACAGCGAGAATCAGAAAGTACGGATACGGGGCATTGTCCGCGGATACGCACTGATTTCGGTGTGCACGCACATCCGAATCAGCTTCTGCGAAATCCCGCACGTCCGTATCAACGACGCGCACGTATCGGTGAAGACCGTACGTAACCAAGTCGTCCCGTTTGGCGGGGCGTACTCGATTCCGAGGTGAAACAGGGTTTGGATTTTTCCTGTTTTGGATCGCGGTTCGCGATCACCACAGGACGCGATGCCCTGGGCGGTTTGCACGGGCATCGAGGGGGTCATACAGGCTACGCGACACAACAGACGGAATTGAAAATGGGGCAGCGAGGAGAGAGATATGAGTACCTGAACAGGGCTCCGGGAAACTAGGATTTACTCGTGTCCGACACGACCCAAGGGAATACTGTGTCCTGGGTTGTGTCCGATTCTAGGGTTAGGGTTTCGGACACAGGGAGCCGATGCTTCGTCGGAGGAGCGCTGTCAGAGGCGGCTGAGCTCAGGGCCGGTCGGCTGCGGGAGGGGAACGGCAGGCGGGCCGTTCAGGTCTGCGGCGGAGCGGCTGGCTGGAGTGCGGTGGCTGCTCGGCGGCGTTGGGCTCGGCTGCGGGTTGAGGGCTTGGTCGAGTGCTGGTGAGGGAGGAAGGAGGGGGATCGGAGTCGGGCGGCGGCGCTGCAGCGGGGTCTGGGCGGAGCTGGCGAGGTCCTGCGGAGCGTCTGGGCGGAGGAGGGAAGTCGGGAAGGAGACGGCTAGGGGAGAGGCGGCCGGTTTATAAAGAGGAGAAGGGAGGCGGAGCGATAGGTCAGGGCAGCGAAGCGGCGGCCGGTGCGGGAGGTGATGAGGCGGCGGGTTCGGGAAGCCGGAGCGATGGCCGGCGGCGTAACGGCCGGAGAAGGCGAGCACAAGGGTCGGGGAAGACGAATGGGGCTGAGGGCACTGTTCACCGGGTCGGGTCGGGTTGGTGACGGGTCTAACGGATCCGGCCCGATCCGTTATGGTTTCAGTGCGGGTCGGGTCTAGCGGGTTTCGGGTCGCGGGTTTCGACCCGGATCCGACCCGCAGGCTGAGTTTGGTTTTAAAAAAATAAACCGGTCCGGTTCGGTTCAGATTGGTTTGGTTCAGTTAAATAAACCCGGTTTATTTGGGTTTTAAATTGGTTTAATATTTAATTAGTTTCTAGGGCTTTAAAAATCCATCCGGGGTCCAATAAATTCCCGGAAAATACCCTATGTCTGGTTTTCTGTTTTACACTATAAAATATTATTTTCATAATATTTTAATATTATTTATTAACAATTGAAAATCCTTTAATAATTAAAGAACCTGAATTTAATTAAAGAAAATTCTCAAAAATTCCAGAAATTCCAGAAAAATGTAAAAATCCAAAATTTAAAATTATGAAAATCAGGGGGATTACAGCTTTCCAGTATTCTGGTTCTGGGGCATAACAATTCTTTTTGTTGAGAGAGACAACCCGAGACCAGTAGAATACCATTCACATTTTTCATAGACCCGATTTAGGACCCGTATGTAGAATAGATACTTGGTTTGGTTTATTTGATTGAACCCATGACTAAATCATCTTTCTCTCCTCTTAGTATATATATGAGTATTTCTCTCTCCTCACTCATTTTCTTATTTCATTCTTCTTACTTTCTTCTTCCTCCTCTCCTTCAAGCTCCCTGTAACCAAACCCTAGTCCTAGGGAGAAGTTTTTGTGGCTTGGACCGAGAGAGGTAGAGACAATGAGCCACCCAAGGCAAGTACATCTTGGTCAATGGTGAAACCTTAATTTTCAAATTTTTATACATATATGTTGTTTTAAAAAATATATTTGATGGAAAATGTTCTCATTGAGTTGTTGATCATATTTAGTTCTTAGAGTTTTGGATTTTGATGAGTATATTTGAGTAGATCTGAATTTAAAGTTTATGGGTTTCATGTATTTTTTGTGGTTTTGATCTACTACAACTTGGTATTTTAGAAAAAAAATAGTTTTTGTGGTGGATGTAGCACTTTATTTCTAGCATTTTGGCTTTTGATTCACTTATTAGGAGTTAAAATAAAGTTTTTATGAAGAAAATAAATTTTCAGTTTTGAGCTTTTCCTCCATGGCTGAAATTGCGATATGGAGAAGACAAAGTGCTCACGTGGCCAGCATCATATGCGGTAGACAACTCTATGCGGCTTGAACTTTGTACCGCATATACCTTCCAACATTCGTCCATCTTGTTGGATGCATGACTGTTTATTACACAAAGTGTTCTGGAACTAAGTCCTTGAACTCCTTGTGTATTCACTCGCTGAACGAATGAGAAATTCGCTAAAGGTCCAACGGAAACACCCATACGGCCGAGAGATCATGCAGCAAGCAGACTTATGCGGCAGTGCCCCTATGCGCCTCTTTTCTTTGTGGACGCATAATTCTGCCTTGCCCTTGCACTTCTTTTTTTATAATTCTTGTCTTATCTCCCTGACACATTTTTTGGAATGTCACATCAATAATCTTGAGTCAATTATATCTCTGACACGCATTTAATGACCCATCACTCAACACTTGAGTTCCTGCGGCTAGTGGATGCATGTGGCCAGTGAGTCCATGCGTCCAGTGAGTCCATTCGGACAGTGGGTGGATGCGGCCAGCGATTCTATGCGGCCAGGAATTCTTGTGTACATTTTGTGTTCCTTTTAATTATGTTTTAATAACTCCTTTTAGTGATTGTTGTTGTGTGCTTTCTTATGACGATACAAGTTTATATTACGAGACAAGTTTTGCATGTAGTTCACGAGACAAGTTTATGTACGAGTTCACAATCCTCACGATACCGTAGAAATATTTGTGTATGAAAATCTATCGCATTTGGCATCGGACAATTGAGTGTGAGTATTGCCCAATGTATCACGTGTCGCGAATACAATAACTCATGAAAAGCTCGTACTTGTGACTCGTTATTCTAGGGATTTCTCAAGTGTCCACGACTCGAGAAATTGAAATAATTTAGTAATGATTAAACAAGATAAGATTTACCTTGATCATTGGAAGGAAAGAATATTGTGCTACCGGCTACCCCGATCTCTAAGGAACTCGTGCAGCCTAGACCAACCCTGATAGGCAAGGACTCCACGACTGGCCAAGTTTACGCTTGCTGCGGCATTTACAAGACAATTTTATATACATGTTTATGTTACAAGACAAGTTTATGTTTATAAGGCAAGTTTATGATCACAAGTTTAATTTATGCTTACAAGTTCAAATTTAAGTTTATGACAAGTAACAAGTTATGTTGTAGTGATGTTGAATGTGCATTTAAGTTATCCGACAAGCATACACTTGGCCATTCGGGTTGATTGCAGTGCCGGTGGTAGCAATATTCTTAAAATATACATTTAGTAATTAAGGCCTGTGACAACCCTAGGTAGTTAATCGTAGCAATCTGTAGAGTTGTTTGGTCGTGCAATGAATGGTGTTACTTTCATTATAGCTCGCTCTTTTAGTTTTATTTCTCTCGACGCATGGTTAGAGTACAAAGTTCTGCTCGAGTGAATGACTACAACCCCGGTCCTTATTTAGTTTAAGGGTTGCGGTCTCGATCCAGAGTAATTTCTATGCCCTCTTACTGCTCATCGCCTTACTTTTCTTTATAACACTTGTTATCAGTTCTTCCAGTATATTTTTGAGACAAGTACATTGGTACCGTACAAGTCTCGATCCGCATTTATTTTATGTTCCCTTTCTTCTGTATGTTATGATGTGTTTGGTCTATCACCTTGAGCTTATTGTGGTATTTGTTGCTTGGGGTTCTGACCCCGCTGATTTTGTATGGCCAGATTACCCCGAGGAGAACCATGATCCATCATACTTCCACCAAGATGGCTCACACTCGTAAGAACGCGGCCGATGTAGAAGCATGAAAAATACGCTGTAGAGTTATACGCAGTATTTCAGTGCTGGACGGCATAAAACATGACTTCAGAGCCATCAGCGTACAATAGAGCTTCATCGCTAGTACAGCATAAAATATAAGCTCCAGTACAACCAGCGTAATGCAGTATTTCCAGGCTGCTTCAGCGTAAAAAGGTTGTCACATCGCCACTTTGGCGTAAAACCTACTCGCTTTTAATGCAGTAGGAAGTCGTACGGGAAACTCTTCGTATTCCTCGAATGAACCTGTCAGATCATGCAGTGAACCTGACTCCTGACAAAGAGTACTACACGACTATCCAGACGACGGCTGTAATGATGATTCTGCACAGAGACCCAGACCGTCGTTTAGTGACATTTCTCTGATACAAATTGCTTTTACGCATTCAAGGGAATACGCTGCCTAGTTTTATACAGGCAGATATGAGCTTTTACGCTCCGCAGAAGACAAAATGAACTGCCACGTCAAAAGCTGCTCTTCGTACAGAGCTCGAGGCACGTCTCTGCAATTAATGCGCGTGATGGGGGCAGATCTCTGCATTTAATGTACGAGATTTGGTTCTACTTCCAAAGACTGGGTGTCACGCCCCAGTCCCAAAATACGTAGGACTAGGTCACGTAACCATGCCAGCTGGCCCGTATATATGGCAACTCCAATATATGGAAACCATATATACGTGCGTACGCTGTAAAATGAACAATAATTCATAAGTGGTAAAATTAATTACAAGTCACAGGGTAATATCTAAATCTCATCTACAGAGTCAAATATACATGAATAACTAATAACCAAGTAACTAGATCTCAATACAGATATCTAAGAATGACAGTCAGAATGGAAACAAATCTACTGCCGAAATAGAATATAAAAAGGAACCAGATACACACCATATAAGAACAACATCTGACAATCACGAGGCTCGAAGAGAAGATCTCCTCGGAATATGAGAAGCCTGTCCGGAATCTGCGCTCCCACGAATACTCGGGAACATCTACATCTGGAAAGGGACCAGGTCCTCAGAGGGACATAACAAGATACATAGAAGCATGCCATAATGTAAATACTGAATAAATAAATGGGGTGTGCTAACCATCTAAGTGAACTGCATCTTTGAAGACCCTGTAGTACGCATGGGGATGTGTAGGCCTGACATACGCTGACTTAATTCACCAATCGTCATGACTGGCTAGTATATGTGTCATATGCCCCCGGACGCACGGGTAACAGGAATACCCTATCCTCCTCGGAGCATGGTAACGGGAACAAGAAAAACCACTACCCCATCTCCGAGAAGCATGGTAACCGGAAAACCCCATCTCCGAAGAGTATGGTAACAGGAATATAAGGAGGGGGTGTCCCATACGCCTACTAGGTGTCTTCCCCACCCAATGGAGATATACAAGTCGTGAAAACGACGTGGACATCTCGTATAATAATGCAAGTCTCCATAGAAATAACAACTAAGCTAAATACCGTTACACGTGTTGCTCATACCGATGGCCAGTCGAGTATGAGGCACGCGTCCCTACATAAACTCACTCTGTGACGTGTAATGAGACGTGTCAAGGCCTGGGAAGTCATACCAATAACTTCACAACTTTAGGTGGGTCTACTAGACACTAGGTCAGATACAATCCTAACGTCAACGCCTTCGTTGACTGCACCCGAGTTTTCTCGGACGCGTACATTTATATGATAAATAAACATGTAACTATCAATAACTGAAAGTAATCAGTACAACAAGGCAAGGTATACTTGCCTGGCAGGAGAGCTGCAAATATAATGTCCAGATGTCAAATGCCAAAAGTCAGAACTATGGCCTCAGAATAAATGTCTTCGGATACTGAAATAAACATCACTAACAATCTCAGAAAATATCAAATAGCTAGAAACGCCTGTCCTTAAGTCCAATTTGGACACATGGGCGAAAATGACAGTTTCTAGTCAAAGCGGGGTCCACATGTGGGCCGCTTTGCACCGAAAAATGTGTCAGGGTCAAAGGTCTCCAAATTCGCCAAACTTAGTGTCAACAAGTCAGGAACGATGATACGAACCCAACGGAACTTCCAGAATTGGATTCCGATGAGCCGGTCACAAAATCGCCCGTCAAGTGGAGCCTGTGGGGCCCACGATACGGGATTTTGCCAACGTTCTCAGAATCGAACCAAACTTGGATCACAGGACCAGCGTATTGCTACGAGTCCGATGGCGCAAGTTTCGTCTCGATCCGACGTGTGTACACAAAGTTGAAGCGTGTTCCAGAACAGACGGATACGGGACGTTGTCGGCGGATACGCGTTGATTCCGGTGTGCACGCACATCCAAATCAACTTCTGCGAAATCTCGCACGTCCGTATCAACGGCGCGCACATTTCGGTAAAGACCGCGTGCGACCAAGTCGTCCCGTTTGGCGGGGCGTACTCAGTTCCGGGGTGAATCGGGTCGTTGTTTTTCCTGTTTTTGGATCGCGTGCCACGATCGCCACAGGACGCGATGCACCGTGCGGGTTGCACGGTCACCGAGAGGGTCACATAGTCTACGTGTCACAACTGACAGAATTAAAAACGGAAATACGAGGAGATAGAACGGGTTACCTGAACAGGGCTCCGTGGAAACTGATATTCCCGTATCCGTGTGTTGAGTCGACACCGTTTCCGTGTCCTGGACGTGTCCGGGTTCTGGAAGGCTGCTGTGTCCGGTCTGAGTCCTGTGGAGACTCGCCGGGGCTTCGCCGGAGGTCCTGGCGGCGGGTTCACTGCTCAGTCGAGCGGGGAAACTGTAGACCGGAGCATCGGCGTCGGTTGCACAGGCCGTGCTGGCTGTGGGAAGACGATCCTACGCCGGAGCAGTGCCTCGGCCAGCCGTCGGGGTGGCCGTACAGCCGCTGCGGGGTCGAGTTGGAGAGCGGAGCCGATGTCCAGCTGCTGCGGCTTGGAGAAGAGTGACGCGGCGGCGCCGGGAGGGATTGGGGACTGGGTCGGCGGTGGTGGCTAGGGAAGGTCGGCCGGAGCAGGGTGCTCCGCCGGAGAAGGAGAGGAGGAGGAGGTGCTGGGGAGGAGGAGGAGACCGAGGGGTCGGGGTGGCTGTCGGAGTCGAGGTGGCGGGCGGAGGAGATCAGGGAGAGAGGAGGAACTGGGAAGGGCTGGGTCGTGTGGCGGAGGGCGGAGCTCTCCGGGGGTCGAGGTGGAGAAGAAGAGGAGGAGGGAGGAGTTGGAGGTGGTGGCGGATGGCGGAGGGCGGCGTCGGCTGTGCACAGGGGGTCGGGAAAGGGAAAAGTGGAGGAGGGAGAGAGAGGAGGTCGGCCAGCGGGGGGGGAGAGACTCGCCGCGGGCGGGTGGCTCCGGCGAGGGGGTCGGCTCGCCGCAGGGGCGGAGCTACTCCGGCGGGGGGGGGGGGGGGGGGTGGGTAGCCGACGGCTAGGTCAGGGAAGGGTTTGGGTTTTTATTTTATTTTATTTTTATTTTATTTTCTTTTCTTTTATAGAAAAGTATATTAATATAATATGTAAAATATCTACAGATATTTTTAGGATATTTTGGGATATTTTCGGGATATTTTCGGGTGAGTCCCGCCTCCAAATGGACGGCACAAGTTTACCGGCCAATGAGGGGTGGCACCTCGCGCTGCAATTTGCAGGAAAGTCCCTGTAATTTCGTAAATTGCGTAAAGTCCTAGATTTGAGAAATTGTGCAATTACGGAATTGTCTGGAAAAACACCCGATTCCTGAAAATGCTAAAATTCACAGAATTGAAGGAAAAAGCTGTGTGAGGGTCCTGGGGGAATGGGGGTGAGTCTGGGCAGGGGTTGGACCTGGTTTCTGGGTGATACGGGCCACCGTATTTATTAATTAATAAATACTGCGCACGGTGTTCTCTAATTAATTAGAGGCAGGTAGGGTCATAATTTTTCTACGGTGTCAATACACTAAATGTAGTATACTCAGTGTAGAAAAATAATATATTTTTGTCTGGGCAAAACGGGTGCTAGTTGGGCCTCAAATCTCTATTGGAACAGGGATGGGTACAGGTCTAGGAGTTTAAATACGAACGTTTTGTAACGATAATTGTGCGTCTCATACGAGGCTCAAAACTGAGTATCTGGGAGTTGCACAAAGTGCAGGATAGTAGACTGGCATGTCTAGGAGAGGTATGCGAACTTTGTTCGGGGATAATAGTCAAGATAAATCTCCAAATAATTAGGTGATGGACAGGTGCACAAGTCAATAGGATATGTAAGCAAAATAAATTAAAATATTGCAACAAATCCTAAATTGTGAAAAATATTCCTAAAATACTGGAATCTGGTCGAGGGGGTTTACACTGGGTGAGCCATGATTACGGCTAATACGTCCACATCATCACCTTTGCATATTACGCCATCAGGCTATTTTCAGCTATAGGAGCACACTGTACGCTATCTCCTTTAAATACGCCAACCTGGCTATTTTCAACCATAGGAGTACGCCGCATGCTATCTCCTCGGAATACGCCAAATCAGGCTATATTTGCATTGATGAGTGACAAGACTATATGGTCCAGAATACGCTCAAGACCTCAGTCAAAGAAGGATAATTGGCTATCTCTACGCCGACTACCTATCCGTGCAGCATTAGGCTTCTACGCCTATTTTTGGTTTCTATGCGAATACGACATCTATCAGGCTTCTACGCCTACTTGGCTTCTACGCCGACCTGACCGCTATTGGGTTTCTACGCCTACTTGGTTTCTACGCCATCAGAACAGCTATTTGGTTTTTACGCCAACGAGACAGTTATTTGGCTTCTATGCCAATCATCTCTACGCAAGGGGCAGTTACCCACGTGACTTTCATGCCGTGATCTTCGTAGCAGTTATACGCATTACCTCTTAATGGGACACGCGTTACACGCTCATTCTAAAGATCTATTATACGTGGGTAGCAGTTATGATAACCGTCGCGTAAAAGGTGCGGTTCTCTCTGCTGTTCAGTTTCTACGCCTATAAATATAGACCTCCGTCCACGAAGGTCAGGGGTCGAAAAACAAGGTCGGAAAGGTCGGGAAAACAGGGTCGAAGGGTCGAGGATTTTAGAGAGAAAAATCCAGAGCACAGACAGAGAGTAGTGATTGACGACTTTGGCATCAAGCGTCTAATCCCTCTTGCGATCTTTTGAAGCTTCTTCTTCTTCTACAGCACTTCTTCATCATCGTGTGGTCCAAGGGACAAAGTGGTCGACCGCAGACCAGACTCCTATAACAATATTTACCCAAATTTAAATTTTGTACTTAACATCCTCGTATAGGATTAATAGTACTTCTTGTTTGTAAACCTAAGAAAGGGTTTCGTATAAACCTATTTTTATTTCTTTCGTTTATTATCAAACACAAGATGACGACTCAGTTGGGGATCTTCTTTCTCATCTTACGAGAAAGCAATTGCTCAACACGATGCAGTATCAGTAGGATCAATGAAGAAGACTTTGGTCGTCCAGTTCGACCAATCCGCCTACGAAGATATGTTTTGAGCAGGGGGTAGCTCTCACTCTCTCTCTGTCCAAGACAACAGGAAATTGCGTAAGGTCTGGATGCCCCGGACATCCCCTACCAATCCTGCCGACTCTCTGGCTTCTCCGACCAGCAAGGTTGTAGCTTCGCAACCTTCGCGCCTTGCGCGTAAAACTCAGTCTCCCGTCGCTGGCAGAATAGACAAAACTTCTGGCAATGCCTTAGCGCCAATCAAGAAGTCCACTCTGCGCCTTGCGTGTAAAACTCAGTCTCCCGTCGCTGGTGGAATAGACAAAACTTCTGGCAATGCCTTAGCGTCAACCCAGAAGTATACAACGCGCTCTGCGCGTAAAAATTCGTCGCCCGTCGCTGACGGGGTAGACATAATTTCTGACAAAACCTCAGCAGCAAGTCAAAAATTTCAAAGGTGCCTTGCGCGTAAAATCACATCTTCTGCCAATAATGTGGTAGATGGTCCCTGCAATCTCCGCAAGGGAAAACAAGTAGCGGAATTTTTGACCTCTCGGCTTTTACGCCAGCAAAAGAAGAATCTGCCTGCTCTCCAGATTACGCGAGAAGCTGATGGCCGATTGAAGACTTCCTCAGTTTTACGCCAACTTGAGCAGAGTTCTAAATTACGCCAAGTCAAGCCCCTTGGCGTAAAGAAGGTCCAGTCTGTGGATAGATTCGCTCCTTATGGATCAGCTGCAACTCACATGGCTGAACTGCTATATTCCTATGGCAGAGAGAGGGTGGGGGTTCCCAATATCCGTATTCCAACTAATGTAAAAAGGCAGAATAAGCCTTCTTCTTCTTCTGTTAATCCCCCTGATTTGCGCGACGTCCATATTACCTCTAGCAGGGCTTGTCTCAAACCTATCGCTTGCACTTAGGTGCGCAAAAAGTGATGGGTCTACAAAATAGCCATGTTCATATTACCTCTGAGCTAAATTCCTCAGCTGAGTTTGTTATGTTCATATTACCTCTGAACAAACCATCCTGGTCTGACTATCGATTATCATGTTAATGATACCTCTGATATCGATTGTCATCTCAACTTAACACCCGTACTTAATTCTAAGTACGCCAGTGGTGTTAAGTCCACAAAAACTGCTACGTCCATATTACCTCTAGCAGGGCTTGTCTCGAACCTATCGCTTGCACTTAGGTGCGCAAAAAGTGATGGGTCCACAAAATCAGCCATGTTCATATTACCTCTGAGCTAAAATCTCCAGCTGAGTTTGTTATGTTCATATTACCTCTGAACAAACCATCCTGGTCTGACTATCGATTATCATGTTAATGATACCTCTGATATCGGTTGTCATCTCAACTTAACACCCGTACTTAATTCTAAGTACGCCAGTGGTGTTAAGTCCACAAAAACTGCTACGTCCATATTACCTCTAGCAGGGCTTGTCTCGAACCTATCGCTTGCACTTAGGTGCGCAAAAAGTGATGGGTCCACAAATCAGCCATGTTCATATTACCTCTGAGCTAAATTCCCCAGCTGAGTTTGTTATGTTCATATTACCTCTGAACAAACCATCCTGGTCTGACTATCGATTATCATGTTAATGATACCTCTGATATCGGTTGTCATCTCAACTTAACACCCGTACTTAATTCTAAGTACGCCAGTGGTGTTAAGTCCACAAAAACTGCTACGTCCATATTACCTCTAGCAGGGCTTGTCTCGAACCTATTGCTTGCACTTAGGTGCGCAAAAAGTGATGGGTCCACAAATCAGCCATGTTCATATTACCTCTGAGCTAAAATCTCCAGCTGAGTTTGTTATGTTCATATTACCTCTGAACAAACCATCCTGGTCTGACTATCGATTATCATGTTAATGATACCTCTGATATCGATTGTCATCTCAACTTAACACCCGTACTTAATTCTAAGTACGCCAGTGGTGTTAAGTCCACAAAAACTGCTACGTCCATATTACCTCTAGCAGGGCTTGTCCTCAAACCTATTACTTGCACCTAGGTGCGCAAAAAGCAATAGGCCCATAAATCAGTCATGTCCATATCACCTCTGAACTGTATTTCCTTGGAGAATCTGCCATGTCCATATCACCTCTGAACAGGCTTTCCAAGATTCTGACCATCGATTATCACCTCTGATATCGATCGTCACTTCAACTTAACACCCGTACTAAATCTAAGTACGCCAGTGGTGTTAGGTCCACAAAATCTGCTACGTCCATATTACCTCTAGCAGGGCTTGTCCTCAAACCTATTACTTGCACCTAGGTGCGCAAAAAGCAATAGGCCTACAAATCAGTCATGTCCATATCAACTCTGAACTGTATTTCCTTGGAGAATCTGCCATGTCCATATCACCTCTGAACAGGCTTTCCAAGATTCTGACCATCGATTATCACCTCTGATATCGATCGTCACTTCAACTTAACACCCGTACTAAATCTAAGTACGCCAGTGGTGTTAGGTCCACAAAATCTGCTACGTCCATATTACCTCTAGCAGGGCTTGTCCTCAAACCTATTACTTGCACCTAGGTGCGCAAAAAGCAATAGGCCCACAAATCAGTCATGTCCATATCACCTCTGAACTGTATTTCCTTGGAGAATCTGCCATGTCCATATCACCTCTGAACAGGCTTTCCAAGATTCTGACCATCGATTATCACCTCTGATATCGATCGTCACTTCAACTTAACACCCGTACTAAATCTTAGTACGCCAGTGGTGTTAGGTCCACAAAATCTGCTACGTCCATATTACCTCTAGCAGGGCTTGTCCTCAAACCTATTTACTTGCACCTAGGTGCGCAAAAAGTAATAGGCCCACAAAACAGCTATGTCCATATTACCTCTGAGCTGTAATCTCTAGTAAAGCCTATCACGTCTATCTCACCTCTGATAGTACTTTACCTACAAAACTTGGCCAAAGCACGTTCTATCATGTCCGTATGACCTCTGAATAGATGTGCCCTGCTGAAGTTTACCGAGAGTTTATCACGTCCATACTACCTCTGATACCACTCTCGCCCTAACCTGTCATTTACATTCCGAAATGATGGGTCCAAAGTTAGGAAAAAAGTCTCTTTTTATTCCCAAGAAAGACGGATGAAAAGTTTTTCTCTCCAAAGCTTGGGATATATATAGAGTCCGGATCGACTCCTCGAATCCTCGGATCGACTCCTCAAATCCTCGGACGGACTCCTCGAGACCCTAACCAAGTCTCGCATTAAATAGTCGAATATGATTGGGTGCTACGTCAACCCACTACCCTCGAAAGACGGACAGTCAGCGAATTCGAAAAATTCTTCGCGCAAGACAGTTCAACAGTTCTACGCTAAAGGAGCTTTCTACGCTCGACAGCAACAGATCTACGATTTTACGCTCGCAAGCTACAAGTCTATGGTTTTTCTCGCCCGGATGCCTTTGTGCTCGGTAGCTTTTACGCTCGAGAGGCGACAAACCTATGGCTTTACGCTCAGCAGATACCAAATCGATGATCTCACGCTCGGTGGCGCTCAGTTTACGCTCAGAAGCAACAGATCCGCAGAACTTCATGCTCGAAGAAATTCTCTTTTCAGGAGCTACAGATCCACAAGTCCTACGCTAAAGGAGCTTTCTACACTCAACAGCAACGATTCTACGGCTTTACGTTCAAACAGCTATAAGTCTATGGTTTTTCTCGCCCGGATGCCTTTGTGCTCGGTAGCTTTTACGCTCGAGAGGCGACAAACCTACGACTTCACGCTCAAGAACCACAAGTCTACGACTCCACGCTCGACGGTGTTTTACGCCCAGACGCTACAGACTGAGGATTTCGCACTCCGCGAATTTCCGCTTATCCAAAACAGTCCCCGACCCGGTCAAGTGCAAAGAGTTCACACAGAAGATACTCGTTCTTGACCCCAAGTACCCGAAACGGACAGAGTACAACCATTAAGAAATTACTCTTTTCGGGTCCCAAATTGGAGGTTCATCCGGACTCCAGTCTGAACATCTCGTCTGTCAAGATGACAAAGCTCAGCCAGAATCCTCGACCCTGTTTCAAGGGAGTTCCGAGAGATCATTCTTGAAGACGAAGACTGAACAAAGTTCTGCTCATCAGAGGCAGCAGTTCAGAACTCTACGCGGTTCCTTAGTCCTAGCAACAGGACAGTTCTAAGTGTTCAAAATGCTAAAGCAGCGCTCTATGCACTATCCGCTGCACGAAAAGAACAGGACAGAACCTAGTACTCTCTATACAGAGTCGCGTAAAGTATCAGACGCGTCGAAGCTGCACACATTCAGACTTCACAGCAAGGTATGGCAAGTGATCATATGAAGAAAAGACGACTTTATTGAAGATTAAAATCATGATTACATATGAGGGAAATCCTGTCTACAGGGGTTTTTCTCCACTTTTCATGATTACATATGAGGGAAACTCCGTCTACAAAAGACTCCTTCGTCGTCTGAAGATCGCGCTCAGATCTTCCTCTTCTTCCATGGTTGTTCATGACCACCACAGTCATGAACAACAAGATCCTCCATTCGCCATGGCCGATCCGGTTGGGGTTTTCTTAAACCCAACCCAATCAGGACGACAGATTACGGTTTGTCCAATCTCGTCCGCAGGGGTCTCAGGAAGAAATAAACAGTCTGCAAGCTGTGTGGTCCAAAGCGGCCCTTTCTCTCCCCTGATGCAACGCCATACAAAGTTGCTGATTATCCCGAGCAAGGGAGACTAAGATATCCTTCCATGATCCATCGCTGCAGTGGACACTTGCTCGAAGACGCCATCTTTTTCGGCTCCCAACATGCTGGAAGAACATGATCTCCTTCTTCCTCAGATCGACCCGACGAACTCCGGCGATCATCTTAGCATGGTGATGGGAATATGGGGAAACAGGTTAACCCCCCGCCTTTTTATAGGCAAAAGAGATCACAGCGGTCCCCAATAAATCCGCCATAAAGGCCGCACCGACCGTTTCAACGCTCCATTCAGAAACGTTTCGAGTCACGAGGGGCCATTCATGCTTCATTCAAAGTGTTTCAAATTCCAAGGAATTTAAAAGCTTTGAAGGGGGTCTTGTAGAAGCATGAAAAATATGCTGGCAAGAGCTACGCGGCGTATTAATACAGAGCAGCGCAAGCAAAGGCCTTCAGTGCCATCAGGCGTAAGAGCTCAAGGGTGCAGCGCGTCCAAAGCCGCTTCGGCGTAGACGGGACCCCCCCATCGCCTCCAGGGCGTAAAAACTCGGCCGCTCTCAAAGCAGCGTTAAATAGCGTACGAGGAACGCTTCGTCTTCCCCGAAATGAACCTGTCAAGTCACACAGTGAACCTGGCCTCTGACTCCTGACAAAAAGTGCTGCACGGCGACCCAGACGACGGCTGGAAACAAGCACAGACCCCTCGGGACGCACACCACAGTATGATGGCGGATCTCTGCATTTAATGCAGAGGATTGGGTTAAGATACCACCGAACCGTCGTTTACTGATGTCCCCTCAGCATAAACCGCTCTTTTGCGTACAGAGGGATACGCTGCACTATTTTACACAGGCAGGCATAAGCCGGTTTACGCTCCGCAGTAGACAAACCACCTGCCACGTCAAAAGCTGCACATCGTACGGGGCTCGAGGCACGTCTCTACGTCTAATTGCACGGGGCGGTGACAGGTTCAGTCAAGGCACGTCTCTGCAACAGATGCACAGAAGGGCTGCAGACCTTCGAAATACGTCTTCGCATTTAATGCACAGGATGATGGCAAATCTCTGTAGAAGATTTGATTACATCTTCGAAAGCCGTGATTCCGGCTAAGACGTCCCCGTCAGCACTCGGGCACGGTACGCAGCGGCTTCTACGCCCATTCAAGACCTGTGCCCCTTCGGCTCTCAACGCCTCTCCGGCTTCAACGCCCCTTCGGCTCTCAACGCCTCTCCGGCTCCAACGCCTCTCCGGCTTCTATGCCTCTCCGGCTTCTATGCCTATCCGGCTTCAACGCCTCTCCAGCTTCTATGCCTATCCGGCTTCTACGCCTATCCGGCTTCTACGCCTATTCGGCTTCTATGCCTATCTGGCCTCCGTGCCAGGGTGACAGTCATTTGGCTTCTACGCCAACCGTTTCTACACACGGGATACCTACCTGCGTGGCTCTTACGCCGTGATCTTCGTAGCAATAGTACGCGTTGTGTTCCCTTAGTTGGACCCGCGTCATACGCTCATCTAAAAGATCATCCATACGCAGGCATTGGTTACTTTAACCGTTGTGTAAAAGGGTGTTGTACTTCCCACTCCTCGGTTTTTACACCGACGGAGTGGTCACTGTCACCAAAACTCTATAAATAGAGACCCCTATCAATGGGGAAAAAGGGCGGAAAAAGAATTATCATCCAGGAGAAGAATTATCATCCAGGAGAGAATTACCGTCCAAGGAGAGAGAGAGAGAGAGAGAGAGAGAGAGAGAGAGAGAGAGAGCCCGGAGAGCAGGCAAAGAGCAGGGATCGACGACCTTGGCCTCGTGCGTCCAACCTCTTCTGCAACCTTCGAAGCTGCTACCTGTCTTCCACGGCACTTCTTCAACATCGTGTGGTCCAAGGGCTAAAGTGATCGACCGCAGATCAGACACCTATAGCAATTTATATCCAGATTAAATAAATTGTACTCCCACATCCTCGTATAGGATTACATTGTACAAGTTTGTTTGTAAACAGAAGGGCGCGGGTTTCGCATAAACCCCGTCATTGAAATACAATTTCATTCCTTTCGTTTAATACCACAAACAGCAGATCCTTCTAAATCTACTTCTATGGACAATGACATGTCTAGTGGTAGTCTTTTTCGACAAAACAGAGCAGCATCCAAAGCTGGGGGTAGAATTCCCTCTGAATCCGAAGATGATGCAACCATGACTGTCTCCCCTGAAGACTGTACGACTCAGGTATCAGCCGTCCGAAGGCCAAAGGGGACTTTCTCTTTCAATGATGATGACATCATTGAAATCTTCAATATACTGATGAAGAAAAACAAGCTTCGGCTACCCAATATCAGATACCCTGAAAGGGCTGGCAATGTCGATGACCCAGAATATTGTCTCTTTCATCGGTACGTTCACCATCCCACAAGGGCATGCTATGTACTGAAGAGGAGAATTCAGGAGTGGATCGACGCCAAAGTCATCACTTTACATGTATAAACGAGAAAAGGACTGCAGCAAATTGATCTCACTCCAAACGTGACAATTTGCTTCAATGCCTGAAGATGCGTCTAAACAAAATCTCTGGCTGAGTTTGTCATGTTCACATTACCTTTGAACAAACTTTCCAAATTTAGCTATCGATTATCATGTCCATATTACCTCTGATATCGGTTGACATCTCAACTTAATACCCGTGCTTAACTCTAAGTACGCCAGTGGTGTTAAGTCCACAAAACTGCCACGTCCATATTACCTCTGGCAGGGCTTGTCTTAAACTTATTACTTGCACTTTAGTGCACAACAAGTAATATGTCCATAATAGAAATGAAGAGTTCACGTCTATACTACCTCTGAACTATTTTCATATTTCCTAAACATAGTCAGTTCATGTCCATATTACCTCTGAACTGCTCTCCAGTCGAGTTTGTCATGTTAATATTACCTCTGAACAAACTTTCCAAATTTCGGCTATCGATTATCATGTCCATATTACCTCTGATATTGGTTGTCGTCTCAACTTAATACCCGTACTTAACTCTAAGTACGCCGGTGGTGTTAAGTCCACAAAAACTGCCACGTCCATATAACCTCTGGCAGGGCTTGTCTTAAACTTATTACTTGCACTTTAGTGCACAACAAGTAATAGGTCCACAATGAAAAAGTCAGTTCATGTCCATATTACCTCTGAACTACACTTCTTCACTATCCCCACAGAGTCATATTTTATAAAACATCTATGTTACCTCTGTCGGGATTTGTCTCAAACTCATTACTTGCACAAACGTGCGCATAAAAGTAATGGGTCCACTAAAAAATTCCCTAGCGGAATGTCCTTACTAGCCACAAAACCTATCACGTCCACATTACCTCTGATAGGGCTTGTTTCGAACTTATTATTTTGCACTCAACGTGCGCAACAAATAATAAGTCCACCAAAGATCCCCCAGTGGGACGTCCCCAAAACACGGTATTGTATCACGTCCATATTACCTCTGGTACGATATCCGAAGTCCATACAAACAATCGCAAAGAAATGGATAATTCTTATGCGATTGAAACAACACTCCCAAATGGCGCTAACAGATGAGCAGAATCTATTGAAGATCTGATAAATGGCTCCTATCAACTCAAAATCCCCGAAGAAGTACTATACTTGATATCCTTCGTTTAATGGAGTATGACGAAGATCTTATTCTGACGATACCATGCACAAAGGTTAGCTGGATCATATTCTATCAGGTTCATGTGACCTTCGAATAGATATCCTTAACTAATTTGTAAGCCTATCATGTTCATATTACCTCTGATAGTGTTTAGTATACAAATTTAGTTGGATTATATTCTTTCAGGTTCATGTTAACTCTGAATAGATTTACATTCAGCAAAATCTTAACGGAAGTATGTCATGTTAATGATACCTCTGATATCACTTTCACCCTACCCTATCACATTCTAAAATGATGGGCCCACAAAGTTAGAAAATGTGTCTTTATTTATCTCCAAGAAATTACAGGAGAAACAAGAAAGGTACATCATTTGGGAGGAGCAGTTAAGTCACGGATTTATTGTGCCAGAGTAACCATTCTCTCATCCCTAGAGTTCAAAACGTCGGCGCGAGCCCGCTCCAACCTTGCCGCATCATTGTTCAAAGCAGATAGCTCGGACCGAGCATGTACAAAACCTGCTTGGACGACACTCACATGCGTCAGGTTCTGCTGAGCCGTCTTTCTTTGATCCTTCAACAGGTCACGAGCTGTTGATAAAGAGAGAGCCTTCTCATTGGCCTTAGCGAGGTTATCTTCCAATTTACGGACCCTCGCTGTCTCTTCCTCATATTCCGCCTTGCACTGAGCCAGCTGGGGAATGACATACCCCAATACGGCACGCTCTTGATCCATCTCCTGCTGCTATTCCTGGATGGATTTGGTCATAGATTCTAGTTGCTCATCAAGCTCTGCAGTTAAGGAGTCATACCTAGCTTGAACGAGACCGTCAATGCTGCCTCGAGATAGCTGTAAATAATCGTTAATGGGTTGCTCCAAACCATTAACTATCTGCTCCAGAGTATCATATCTCCCAGCGTCGTTGAAATCTCTAATCGACGCTATCACAAACTGGGAGGACCTCCTCAGAGCCTCAAAACCTAGATTCTTCTCTAGCACCATTGATATCAGCATTTTCAAAGTGGTGTAGAAAATACTAGTATACTGCTCAATTAGCATGGCAAAATCTGATTGGACGTCGGGAGTGGTTGCAATATCAGAGAATCCTCCTCCAGGAATGACTGCAGACGATGTTGCCACAGTCATCGCCTCAATAGATGGCGCGACAAAAGAAGAAGCGCCAACAACGGTCAAAGTGGCTGGCGTACTCAGAGGAGGCATAGTCGTAATGACAGGCTCATCCTTCTCTCGAGATGTCGGAACTGTTTCGGGCGAACCGGCACCCGAAAATGTTTTCTCTTCAAAGTCGGGCACCTCCGTGTCATCGACATGAGCTGAAACAAAGCCAAAAGTTGCGTCAACGCTACCCTCCCCGTAGATGTCTTTCCCTGAAAAGAAGACAAGAGAAAGTTAATATCAACATGATGTTAATTTTTCTAAAAGAGGCATAAAGACGACGTTTACCCATGGCCGATGGTACATATGGCACGTCTGCAGCCAGTACAGCTAAATCATTTCTTAATGATGCTAAGCGAGCTGTCATACCTGGAGAAGGGGGTGAGCCAA
The DNA here is from genome assembly GCA_036927795.1 of Iris macrosiphon. Classification (NCBI taxonomy): domain Eukaryota; kingdom Viridiplantae; phylum Streptophyta; class Magnoliopsida; order Asparagales; family Iridaceae; genus Iris; species Iris macrosiphon. Next base: position 10,812,712 of record JAYESA010000009.1, read on the forward strand.
CTGACACTGGCAGGTATTCTTTCAGGTCTTCACCAAGATCCACTCGAGACTCATTGGATGGAATCTCGCTGGGTATACTTACAGACGCAGTAGGGGTTTCTCCCGTTGCTGGTCTGGATAAAGATATTCTTATTTGGCTTGGCCCCGAAGGCGATTCCGTACCACTACTTGAAGCGGTAGCAGCGACAGCAGCCTCGAACAAAGATTCTCTGGCACTGCCAGCCGTAATTGTGGAGGTTCCCTCTCTAATAGGGGAAGGACCTCTAATCAAAGGATCGTCCCCAACAGGGGAAACAGCAGGCTCACTCCTAGGAGCCTCATGACTGGAAATCCTGACAGGACCACTAACAGTCTTCTTTTTCTTGCGAGGGGAAGTTTCCTTCAGAACATGAGCCCTTCGCTTACCAGGGATAACCAGAGGCCCTGCAGGCGGAGGTATTTCACCTCTCGGTACTGTCAACAAAGACTCATCTGGAGCGACAGAGTCTTCTTCTTCGTCAGATGAGACTAATGGGATTTCCTCTCATCCCGCGGACTTAGAAGAAGGCATCCTAAAACTTCCACGCATGTCAAAATTGCGATAGAAAGTATTGGTGGCCACATAAAACTGGGCGTACGAATGGAGGATGCGCAACTCCATGGAGAGTGAAGTCGCAGGCACAGTATAGGTTGCTCCAGTACAACCCATTATGAAGTATCGCCATCCTCTCGCTCCATCAATAAGTCCACCTCTGGACCTGAAGCTGGTGATGGCATTGCCCACGTGCAATTGGTCATACCCAAACTGCCTGGCAAACCGACTAGGCAGGTAGGGCTCCAAGAAGCATTGGTCTTCACTTCTGTACAATAAATGGGAAGGCCTAATGTAGACCAACCAATAAAAAGCTTCAGGAGAAAGAATGGTCGTCCCTTGACCTTCATCCTGAAGTCTCATCCCCTGTTGATTGAGATGTATAGTGGGGACGGTGTATAAGAGCTTCCAGCTGTGAGCAAAATTCAATGCTCACCGACACTCTACTACAGTCGTCACGTTCCAGGTGGAATTCTTGTAATTCAACAAGAAATTATTTCCCGAACTACTGCCAGAGCCGGGAGACATCACCCTGGGGTTATGGAGAATTAATCATCCCATCAAATACAGGAACGGTAATTCTATCCTGGGAAAGCTGTCACGCCGTGTTTCATCGGCAAGCAGCCCATCAGTAATGGCCCTCAAGCCAGCTTGTATGCGGCATACCATGGCAGGGAGAAGGCCCAGTCTTGCCCCAAACACCAGACACACTGCAGGCCATAAGGTGTTACGGTGGATGCGATCCGAAGATGCAATGCCAGGTACTACCAATCGGCGTAGCCATACAGAGTGGAAGCCAGCCAGTTGAGCTTCCTTTGACAGAGGCCTGCGGCAATGCCTCATATAACTGTCGGCTTTAGTGCCTGCAGGATATTTCCCTATCCCTTCATCAAGAATCCGATCTGAAGCCCCGGCGTCTTCAATAAGATCATCGACTATTTGAGCATTAAGCACGCTCAGAAGGCTTAAAGGCTTATCCCTGCTATCCACGACTTTGTCGGGCTTAGCATCTCGGGCATGATGAAAGAAAAGATAGGCCGCCCATTTATTGGTATGAGCCAAATCAGAGGGCTCATTATAAAAGGCGGTGCACGCAAGGTAATGGCTCATCAGCTCCTGGTATACTGCCACTACCCGAGAGTTTTTATCCCCCAGCTCCCGGTTTGTGGGAACATACTCTTCATAAGGAGTATCCCCCATTGGCAGTCCTGAAATCTCTGCCATTTCATGAAGGGCCAATCCCAACTCTCCCAGTGGAGTGGCAAAATTCCCAGTGAGCGAGATATATCGCTCCATCAAAGCCAAAAATAGGTTGGGGTTGAGAGGTAACCCAACACTGGTAGCACTCACAGCCGTGTACAGACCGATGCTCTCCAGCTCCGTCTGAAAGTTCTTCAGGGCCCAGGCAGCTAAACGAGCCCATCGAAGATTTGTAGGGGTAACCCACCCATTGGTCCGAGGATTGACCTTGGGGTATACTCCTCCATGCCCCATGAAGTCATTACAGAAAGTCGATAATTGGACTGGTTGGAGCAGTGAAGTATCTTCACTTGGAACACTGTCCGGATACAATCCCCTGAAAGGCATCACAGGGCCTGAAGGACGGCTCACAAATGATCCTTGGTTTGATCCTTTCTGATAAAAAATCTTCTCCGGTTGGCCGTGAAGATCAGGAGTCAGGGTCCACCCCATCCTCCTGGGATGTGTAGCATGGAAGAACGCCGAGATAGGGTAATCTCTCGACATCCTGGGCAGGTAAATGACCAAGCCCCCAGCACTAGAAACCCAGTCTTCCTTCTTGGGCTTCGTCTGGGATTGTTTATCAATCATATCCCCAAACAAGAAGGCTGGTTTTATATACTTGTCCCCGTCTATATACGTCAATGGCTCCCCGCTGATCATGCTCAACAGCATCCGTTCTCCTTGAGACGATATCAGAATTCTCCTTCCTTCAGGATACTGAGGTCCAGAAATAGGGAACGTCACGTGGGACAAATCCTCCAGGTAATTGGAGTTCAGCATCCCAGCAGCAGAATCCATTATCTCAGCCAACGGAGGGATCTGCAAGTTAACTACAAAATGCAAGAATAATATTTTAGTTTCTATACTAGACATTACAGTCTTGCAGCTTATGCGAAAGATCAACAGTCTGTGCTTTTACGCCAATGACTGTAAAAACTTGAGTTTTTTACGCTGGAACCTATTTCCCAGGCGTAAAATTCAAGGTTGGCATTATACAGTCTGTATTTTTATACCAAACTGCCAAAGTTTGAGTTATTAAGCCAGAATTTTCATCCTGAGCGTAACACTCAAAGTTTGTAGTATACGCCAAATTTCGACAGTCAAAGCTTTTACGCCAGACTGCGAAAATATGGAGATTTTACGCTGACACATTAGGAATGTGGGCGTAAATAATGAAACATCCCTGTGCATCATCTTCCTCGAAGAGGCTTTCAGCACAGAGGGTGACCTAGCGCGTTCACGTACAACGTGTGCGAAGGGTTTTCTTCGTTTTTGCCGTCCCAAAAGCTTTACCTATAACGCCCGGTGCACAGCTTGACGGTGGGACACTTCGTTCCGATCGAGGTTCGCTCTGCCCAACGGGAGTCGCTCGTGCTTGAGCAGAGGAGCGAGAAGAGGCCGCCTTCTTTCCTTTGGTGGTGGAAGATTGTTTTGGTGCCATTGCTAAAACTCAGTATTCCTGAGAAAGAGACGAAGAGGAAAGGTTCTTGGAAAGCTAGGGTTTCTTGCAAAAAGACAGGTGAAGAGTTTCTTCTCTGAAGGCCTTGGGGTATTTATAGAGTTCAGATAGACTCCTCGAATCCCTAACCAAATCCGATATTTAATATTCGGTTATGATTGGGAACACATCAGCCTGTCACTTAGGGAAGATGGACAATCAACGAATTCAAAAAGTTTTTTTCGAGGAGAGCAGATTCGTGATTTTACGCTAAAGAGCTTTTACTCTCAAGAGGCTACAAATCTACGGTTTTACGCTCAGAGGCTACAAGTCTACGGTTCTACGCCCGGATGCTTTTACGCTCGGTAGCTTTTACGCTCGAGAGGCTACAAACCTACGACTTCACGCTCAGAGGCTACAAACCTATGATTTCACGCTCAGAAGCTTTCTACGCTCAGAGGCGACAAGTCTACGACTTCACGCTCGGAAGTTTTCTTTTCAGAGGCTATAGATCTACAGTTTTACGCCCGGATGCTCTTATGCTCAGCAGCTTTTACGCTCGAGAGGCCACAAACTTATGATTTTATACTCATCTACATTACGGATCGATGACTCTCTGCATTTCTTAAAATACACAGGTCAGGGTACGCGTATATCTGAACAATTTTCAAGTTGGCCAGTTATAAAGATCTACGCAGAAATGCTCCTTCTTGGCTATAAAATATTCCAAGTGCCCAGAACATACAGAGTCCAACATTAAAAATGACTCTTCTTCTTGGTTCGATTGGAAGTTCATCCAAAATCCAACCTGAATATTTTATCTACAGTTCAATACGACGACTCAGTTTCGACAGCCATTTCTCACCCTAGTTCAAGGGATTTTCGGGAAATCATTCTTGAAGATGACGGTCTGAACAGCAAGTTCTTCGTATTTTAGAAGTGACAGTTCAGAATTCTACGCGACTCTTCGTTCAAAACAACATGACAGTTTGATCTTCGACTTAAATGCTAAACAGTTTTCTGCGCGTCTTCAGTTACGCGTAAAATACGGAACGACATCAGATACTCTTTTATCAGGGTCAGCGTAAAGTTATTCAAGACGTGTTTGAAGCTGCACATATTCAGACTTCCTCACAGCAAATATGGCGAATAATCATCAGATGCGTAAAAGAAGATAATCTTATTAATCATGATTACATATGATGAAAATCCGGTTTATAAAGGGTTTTTCATCTTCATGATTACATATGAGGGAAATACCGTCTACAAAGGGTTTCTCATCCTTATTTTCAAGATCACACCCAGAATCTGTTCTGCCAGGTTCTCGTATTGGTGAAGATCTTCTTCCGTTTTCTTCAGCAGTTAGTCGGTTTCTGTGGCCAATTAACAAAAAAAATGATTAATGGCGGGAGGATACAAAACTGGGCTTGTATAAATTATTCAAGAGCCCATCCTCCATACGCCAATGACAGATTGAGTTGGAATTCCGACCCAACTCAATACTGGAAGACATGGCTAGTTTGTCTGCCCTTGTCCACGAACGACAGGAGAAAATACAGCTTGCAAGCTGTGTGGTCGAATGTGACCCTTCCTCTCTCCTGGACGAATCGCCATATGAAGTTGCTGATTATCCCGAGCAAAGGAAGCTATGATATCCTTCCATGATCCATCGTTGCAGAGGACATTTGCTCGAAGATGCCTTCTTTTTCGGCTCCCTACATGCGGGAAGAACATGATCTTCTTCTTCTTCTTTCTCAAGTCAGCATGACGGAACTCGGCAACCATTTCTGTGTGGTGAAGGTAGTGTGGGAAGAACAGGTTAACCCAGTTGCCTTTTTTTAGGCAGAGGAGAACACACCAAATCCCTGAATATTTGCCGAGAAATCAGCCTCGTGGAACGAGTCAAACTTGACCGTTTCATGCTTCATTCAAAGCGTTTCAAACTACGAGGAATTTGAAAGCTTTGAAGGGGGTCTTGTAGAAGCATGAAAAATACGTTGTAGAGTTATACGCAGTATTTCAGTGCTGGACGGCGTAAAACATAACTTCAGAGCCATCAGCATACAACAGAGCTTCATCGCTAGTACATCGTAAAATATAAGCTCCAGTACAACCAGCGTAATACAGTATTTCCAGGCTTCTTCAGCGTAAAAAGGTTGTCACATCGCCACTTTGGCGTAAAAACTACTCGCTTTTAATGCAGTAGGAAGTCGTATGGGGAACTCTTCGTATTCCTCAAATGAATCTGTCAGATCATGCAGTGAACCTGACTCCTGACAAAGAGTACTGCACGACTATCCAGACGACGGCTGTAATGATGATTCTGTACAGAGACCCAGACCGTCGTTTAGTGACATTTCCCTGATACAAATTGCTTTTATGCATTCAAGGGAATACGCTGCCTAGTTTTATACAGGCAGATATGAGCTTTTACGCTCCGTAGAAGACAAAACGAACTGTCACGTCAAAAGCTGCTCTTCGTACAGAGCTCGAGGCACGTCTCTGTAATTAATGCGCGTGATGGGGGAAGATCTCTGCATTTAATGTACGAGATTTGGTTCTACTTCCAAAGACTGGGTGAGCCATGATTACGGCTAATACGTCCACATCATCACCTTTGCATATTACGCCATCAGGCTATTTTCAGCTATAGGAGCACGCTGTACGCTATCTCCTTTAAATACGCCGACCTGGCTATTTTTAACCATAGGAGTACACCGCATGCTATCTCCTCGGAATACGCCAACTCAGGCTATATTTGCATTGATGAGTGACAAGACTATCTGGTCCAGAATACGCTCAAGACCTCAGTCAAAGAAGGATAATTGGCTATCTCTACGCCGACTACCTATCTTTGCAGCATTAGGCTTCTACGCCTATTTTTGGCTTCTATGCCAATACGACATCTATCAGGCTTCTACGCCTACTTGGCTTCTACGCCGACCTGACCGCTATTGGGCTTCTACGCCTACTTGGCTTCTACGCCATCAGAACAGCTATTTGGTTTTTACGCCAACGAGACAGTTATTTGGCTTCTACGCCAATCATCTCTACGTAAGGGGCAGTTACCCACGTGGCTTTCATGCCGTGATCTTCATAGCAGTTATACGCATTACCTCTTAATGGGACACGCGTCACACACTCATTCTAAAGATCATTTATACGTGGGTAGCAGTTATGATAACCGTCGCGTAAAAGATGCGGTTCTCTCTGCTGTTCAGTTTCTACGCCTATAAATATAGACCTCCATCCACGGAGGTCAGGGGTCAAAAAACAAGGTCAGAAAGGTCGGGAAAACAGGGTCGAAGGGTCGAGGATTTTAGAGAGAGAAATCCAGAGCACAGACAGGGAGTAGTGATTGACGACTTTGGCATTAAGCGTCTAATCCCTCTTGCGATCTTTTGAAGCTTCTTCTTCTTCTATAGCACTTCTTCATCATCGTGTGGTCCAAGGGACAAAGTGGTCGACCACAGACCAGACTCCTATAGCAATATTTACCCAGATTTAAATTTTGTACTTAACATCCTCGTATAGGATTAATAGTACTTCTTGTTTGTAAACCTAAGAAAGGGTTTCGTATAAACCTATTTTTATTTCTTTCGTTTATTATCAAACAGCCGAAGCTCGCGAGTGAGGTTCCTTCCTCCACCTCTCATAATATTATTTTGTTTTGTGGTATTTTTGCAAGATGCATTGTTAGCCCCTTATTTTAAGATCACTTCTCTGACTTCGGTCAACATAATATATATATTTGACCATGGCTGGTATATTTGATCATGTATAATTATACTCTGCTAGTGCACCATTTTGTATTCACTAGCTTCATGATCATATGTGACATGTAATTTGGGATGCCTCTTTACTTTCATGTATGATATACTCTTGTAATTGTTGTTGATGGATTGAGATATTAGAATTTGTCGGCCTTATGACTGACGTCATAACATTCTAGAGTCCAACCATATGTCTTCTAGACAACCTTAGCATATTGCGGCTTACTTCGGTATTCTGCAATGTGTGGTTGACCGTGTCAGTCCTTGTATTTACACAGTATTCTGGGAGCGGAGCATGACAACTGATAATCCTGATATTGTACTGATAATCCTGATAGTGGCTCGACGTAGCGCACTCCTGACTCAAGAATTCTTGTGCTATCCTGATCAAGGCCATGAGTAGCACCTGTATTGCATGTCCCGTTGTTCCCATGGTTGATTTTGATTATGCTTGCCAAGCTATTGTCTAGTCTTGCATCATGTATAAGGCAAATCCTGAGCACCACGGTCATGAATTTTGAATAAATTGTCTAGGCTAATAAACTATATTGATAACTAGAATCATATAGGAATTTTTTTTGGCTACATGCAATTCCGACATCCCAGCGACACAAGTAGATTTGTAGCTCTCTCCATCGTGAGGGTCACACTTTCAACACACTGTCGGGTGTTGCATTACAAGTAAAAATATCTATACAAGTTAATTATATTATGTATCCCGTACGTCTGGATAATCTGGATAGACTACATGGCATATGGCTGTATGGAATTTTTAAACTGCATATGTTAGTAACTAGGGCTATGATAACCCTAATTAGCTAATAATAGCAAGCCGTAGGACATGATTGGACGTGATTGCTTGATTTCTAGTCTAGTCTAGTCCCGTCCTAATTTATTTAACAACTGATCCGAAAATTATAACCTGAGTACTGATTTTAGATATCCTTGCTTAAATACTCAAGAACTGTTTAACTGTTATTTTATCCGTGGTACTTATTTAAATGTTCCTTGTGCTATTTCTTATTAATTTGTCTGCATGCTGGTTTTAAGTTCCTAAGATTGGCTCCATTGTGGTACTTGTTGTTTTGGGATCTGACCCCACTGGTTTGTATGGCCAGATATAAGAGCAGGACCGCATGACCTTTCGTACTTTTCGCTTCAAGATGGTGAACACCAGGAGCACCCGGGGTCATGAGTAGGTTCCTTTTTCATCACCTACTTGATATTGTATAATTATTCTTTTGAGGCGTTTAGCCACCGAGCAAGTTTTTGGCTCGTATTTTGGGACTTAACATTCTAGCCTGTGGGCCTACATGTACATCATATTCTAGACTACAGCTAGAGTTATCATGTAATATAGTACTCTTGCTAGTTCTTTATTTTGTAATTAGCTTAATGATCATCGGTGTATGTATAGTTTGGGATGCCTTACTATTATATGTTTGGTGATCATATATCTTGTAACTTGTTACTTGCTTGAGATTGAGACAACTAGGATTCTTGATCCAGGAATGACTGTTGAATTGTAGAGTAATACCCTTACTTGTCTAGACAGCCGTGACTGTATCTCAGGATATATAGTACTCTGGTGTACGTAGTTGGCTTTGTCTGCCCCCGCTCTCCAGTATTCTGGTTCTAGGACATGACACTTGCTTATATGATCTGTCTTGTATCTTGAAATATTAAACTGATATGTGTATATTTTAGATGTGTCAGATTCAAATGCAAATTGGCCCATTAAAACTCTTATTATAATTGATTAAAGTGGCAACACATTCTTTACCATGATCCAACCCAATGAATGTATAACTTAACCTAAACTGATAGGTGAATTATAATGTTCATATTCGTATTAATCCATTAATAGTTTATAACACTTTGTATTAATATATAAAAGTTATAAATATGTTTATTTAATTTATTATTTTTAATAGTATGCGTAGTGTCCCTTAGATAAAAATTATGGCTACGTCACTACTCAAATCCAAGCAAGATTATATGTATTACCATCTGCTTATTTTTTCGTCTCAATCCAAACAGACCATAATCATAGCCTTAGTTTAAAATTGGATTATTTTGTATAAGGGTACCAGATTTAGGATCTAATTAGACTTTTGGTACTCGAACTTTTTAGTGACGAATATTCGTCATTAAAAGACTCATTTCGTCACTGAAATCCAATTTCGTCACTAAAATATGTCATTAAAAAAGTTCTAGTAACCAAAGTCTAAAACGGACAAATCCGGTATCCAAAATCTAATTAGGTCCTAAACCTGGTACCCTTATACAAAATATTTTTTTAAAATTGTTACTGTTTTTTAAAAGTTTATAAAGAAGTAACTTTTGGCGGTACTATAGGTAATTGTTCATAAAAGAATATCTCAAAATTAATCTAATTTTAAAATGTGTAAACGGAATATGAGACATATGACTCATATTTTTTACATGAACGATGTATATGTGGACCAATATGAATGTAGTGTACTAGTGCACACGGATGCACATAGAATGTATGAGTCCATTCATATTGGTCCACATGTACATAATTTATGTAGCAATATGAACACTATGATTTATATTTCGTTTATCCTTTTAAAAAATAACAAAAATAATATTATTACCAAATAATTCTGTATCATAATTAAAACGGACCCAAAAAAATAAAATTGGCGAACCCAGAATCTAAAAAGCAATTCCATGGCCAGCTCAAGGATGACCAAGATCAGATAAGCATGCAAAGTTGGTGGGAACTAAGCATGTATAAGTTGTCTCCTTATAAGAACGATTGGGGCCGCCTATCTATTCACCAACCAAGTCGATCTAATGCCCACCAAGTTCCATCACCAATCCAATGGCAAGAAAGAAACATAGGTGACGTGATCATCATAAATAAAAGTGGACTAAGGCAGTTAATGCATGCATGGATTAATTAGCTAGGGTCAGGATTGGTTTCTAGGCTTCAACTTGTCTCTTGGAGTACTCTCTCCTTGGGCGCAACCATGGCCAATTGTTCATTGGATTCTGAGATTGATGGGGACCTACATGTCTCCATGACCATGTGACCAGCTGCCAGGGAAAAAGATGCATGCATGGGAGTAAAACTTTGAACAGATGGTGGTATAAAAAAAATTGATACAGCCACAGCATGATTGATGGAGGATCTTCTCTTTTCATAAAAATATATAAACATATATAAATTGATGAGAGCTCATCTATTATATAGATGAGGACCTATCTGTCATACAGTAGTTGTATCAATTTTTTAATACTCCATCAATATCAAAGTTTTGCATGCATGGGGTGGTGAAAGGTTGTTTCGTTCTAGTGGGGAAGGAAGGGTGGAGTTTTTTTTTTTTTTTTAAGATAATAATTTTTTTTTGAGATGTCTAACATAATGTTCGAGACTTTGTACACGCTGTCACTGTCCTCAAACTCCCACCATTTATAAATATAAGAAATAATACGCACCTGTAGCTTGATCCATTTATCTTTCGCCACACAGTCATGATCTTATATATGTCTCTCTCTAGTAACCACACGGATCACTCGAGTTTCATTCAAAATATTATTAGAGTTTTTTCAGTATGTACTTTACTAGCTAATAAGGAAAAAGTGTACTATAATAGTAACATTGTAAAAACATATATTTGGACAACCACAAATAAGTGGATGTTCTTATCTAGATAATAGAATGTTGATATTAGTTGATTATTTTATTGATTGTCTCATTGGCATTATATAGCCTTACAGTCATTAATACAATGATCTCAATCATTATGACAATAATCTCATAATGGAATATCCTGTGACATATTCTGGCATCCCAAATATGTCCTCAGGATATTCCCATGTGCTTATACTATACTTAAATATGACACCCAACATACCATATCAACACTCCCCCTCAAGATGGGTGAAAGATATTCACTAAGCCCATCTTGTCACATCCTCTAATCATGCTCACTGAGGCGAGTCCCTTGGTTAGTCCATCTGCTACTTGATCCCTGGTTGGAACATGGCCAAGCTCCAGTAATCCTCTATCCAACTTCTCTTTGATGAAGAATCTATCAATCTCGATGTGTTTGGTCCTGTCATGCTGTACTGGATTGTTGGCGATACTAATAGCTGACTGATTGTCACACCACAGCTTCATCTTGGCTCCTTGATCCAGCTTCACCTCCACCAGCATATTCTTCAACCATAGCAGCTCTGCAACTCCCAAGGCCATAGCTCTGTACTCTGCTTCAGCTGTCGATCTGGCCACCACAGACTGCTTCTTACTCCTCCAGGAGACCAAGTTACCTCCTACAAATATGCAATATCCCGAGGTAGACCTCCTGTCATCAGTACAACTAGCCCAGTCAGAATCACAGTAGCCCTCGATGCTCACGTGATTGTTCTTCCTGAATATTAGTCCCTTCCCGGGAGCACCTTTCAAGTACCTCAGAATCTGGTACACTGCATCCATATGACCCTTCCGTGGGTCATGCATGTAGCGGCTCACCACACTTACTGCAAAATAGATATCAGGACGTGTGTGGCTCAAATAGATCAACTTGCCAACCAGTCTCTGGTATCTGTCCCGATCAACTGGTTCTCCAGCCTCAGCATCAATCTTGAACCTCTGATCTATTGGTGTCGCTGCAGGTTTGCACCCTAACATTCCAGTTTCTGTGAGAAGGTCCAGTGCATACTTCCTTTGAGAGAGAACAATCCCCTCTGGTTCTCGAGCAATCTCAATCCCAAGGAAGTACCGAAGAAGGCCGATATCCTTCACCTCGAATTCCTTGCCAAGATTTCCTTTGAGTTGGGCGATCTCCTGCTCATCATCTCCTGTGATAATCATATCGTCCACATACACCGCAAGCATGGTGATGTGGCCTCCACTCCGACGGAAGAACACAGTATGATCAGCATTGATCTGCTGATATCTCATCCCTATCATCGCCCTTCTGAATCTGTCAAACCACGCTCGAGGAGACTGCTTCAGTCCATAGAGGGACTTCTTCAACCTGCAGACCTTGCCTACTGTCTGATTGGTGCCAAATCCTGGTGGTATCTCCATGTACACCTCCTCCACTAGATCTCCGTGAAGAAACGCATTCTTCACATTTTCAAATCAAGAGATAAAGTTTTATCCAATTGCGGCTAAAGAATTTTTTTTGAAGAAATAACAAATAAATGGATGAGTCGTCAACTGAGTTGACGGGTTGGCGTAGGATTGGTAAGCCCGCCAACTGAGTTGGCGGCTTGGGAGAAAGTGGGAGCTCGCCAACTCAGTTGGTGGTCCCTTCTTTTTTCTCAAACTTTTTTCTTACGTAGAAACATCTTAAAATTCTTATAATTATCTAAACATTTATTCAAATTTATATAAATATATATATAACAAATTCAAATAGAAATATATCCAATATTTAAAATATATTTAAACTAAATTTTTATAACTAAACATATATCCAAAGTTTTACAATCGTGTGTGTATATATATATATAATAAATTTTAAGTTAAATATATTCAAATCAAATTTAAATTATTTTAATATACGTTTGTAAAAGTAAAACTTGTTTTATTTCGACTATTACTTTCGTCCTTGTTTTATGATGGTAAAGTATAAGTTGGTCCCACCTTCATTACTAATGACCAACAAACTTTTTTTTTCCTGTTTAAATTTAAAACTCCCTTATGCCCCTTATGTTAAAGAATAAAAAATAGATTATTACTTAGTTTATAACTATTTGTAACCCTTCTTTTTTTATTGAATAAACAAACATATTCACATATATCTAATATATATTATACTAGTAAATACACGTCCATTACACATAAAATATTTTTTAAATATTGTTAGAAATAGTTTAAATATTTATAAATTAAGATTTATTATATATAAAAAAAATTCGACATTATTGAAAAAATCATAAAAAATTAAATTATATTAAAATAATTTAAATTTGATTCAAATATATATATATATAAATATATATATATATATATATAAATATATATATATATATATATATATACACGTTTGTAAAATTTTGGATACATGTTTAGATATAAAAAAATAGTTTAAATATATTTTGAATATTAGATATATTTCTATTTGAATTTATAATATATATATTTATATAAATTTGAATATATGTTTAGGTAATTATAAGAATTTTAAGATGTTTCTACGAAAGAAAAACATATCAAATATTTTGTAATATGGTTAAAAATATTTTAAATATTTATAAATTAAGATTTATTATATATAATTTTTTCTGACATTATTAAAAAATTTGATAAAAATTTAAATTATAATAAAATAATTTAATTTTGACTCAATATATCTAAATTAAAAATATTTGTTATATATATATATATATATATATATATATATATATATATATATATATATATATATATATATATATATATATATATATATATATAATAGTTTAAATATATTTTGAATATTGGATATATTTTTATTTGAATTTGTTTTATATATCTTTATATAAATTTGAATATATGTTTTGTTAATTATAAGAATTTTAAGATATTTCTACGTAAGAGAAAAGTTTGAGGAAAGAGGCGGGAGACCAGCCAACTGAGTTGACGAGCTCCCACTTTTCTCCATGTCGGCAACTCAGTTGGCGGACATACCAATTCTCCGCCAACCCGCTAACACAGTTGGCGAGTCGTCCCCTTGCTTGCTATTTCTAAAAAAAAAAAAAATCTTCAATCGTAATTGGACTTTATCCCTTGATTTGAAATTTTATGTCTAGATAAACACAAACTCTAATCATTCCCTTCCCTATATATGTGTTAATAAGAGAAGCCTATTACGCCATTCGGCTACAAAAATATTCTCTTTCCTTATTTTCATGACAAATAAATAATTATTAATTAGCTAAAAGTAGAAAAGTGTTGTTATTATTATTAATTAATTAATTAACCTGACAATTTACTAATTAATTATTTTCATTGTTCAATACTAATAAAAAATTAATCCTAACTTTAATAGTAATAAAAAATATGTTTATTTAAAATAGTAATAAAAAATATTTTAAAGGAAATTTAATAGATAAAATTTAAGTTATCTTCCACTTTATTTACCCATATTCAGGGTACACCCCACTATTTTTTCATAATTTACAAGATCCCCTAGTTTTGATGAAATCCGTCTAAAACTAACGGTCAACCCATTTGACCGAAAAATTGGACAAAAATACCATTGTCTTCTCCCTCTTTCTTCTCACCCCCTTTCCCCTCTCCCCACCGCGGCCACCGTCGCCGAACCCCCTCTCCCCTCCCCGCCACAGCCCCCGCTCCCCCTTCCCAGCCACCGCCCCAGTTCCCCCGTTCCCCTCCACAGCCCCCGCTCCCTCCCTCCCCGCCCCCGCTCCCCCTAGTAGTAGCAACAACAACGACTGTGAGCGACGACGGCGCAAGAGCAGCTACGACAGCTGTTATGGCTGATTTTGTTGCTACATCTGCCTATGGGGAGCGGGGGCAGGGAGGAGGGAGCAGGGGCTGGGACGGTGTCGAGGATGGGGGGAGCGGGGTAGAAGGGTGGCGGTCACGGTGGGTCGGTGGCTGTAGTGCCCCGTTCTCCCTGTTCGGGGATCGCGGCTATGAAATACTTAGTATCATTCAATCGGGGCAGATTGAATCAAGATCATTTTCTCGTTATGGATTGGTTTCTTCGGAATTAAGTCCTATATTCAGCGGATCGTGCCTCGAGGAAGGACTCGGCAACAGAGTCCCAAGGGGCCTTTCCGTTGTGCTGGTTTTTTTGCCCATTTTTGATGCCGCTTGGTTGCTTTCTTGTTGGTTTTGTGATATTTTCTTGAACGATTTTGATGGAATTTATTGTCTTCATTCTTTGAACTTCGTATTTCGTATCGAACTGTGGGAGACCGAGGCATGAGATATTGATCATCTGTTGGTACGTTCATGTGATCGTGTAGGCGACGCGTAAGCGGAGTCTTGAAGATCTACCCTTTCACTCCTCCGATTCACCAACTTATGAGTGGCCTTACCTTCGATTAGCTCCCTTATTCCAATTCTTCACTCTTAAATATTTGATTCGTTTGTGCGTTCCGATCAACGATACCATAATAATGATAACCGAGTCAAGATAATAAGAAGTAAACTTGAAAAACTTATGCTTATCACACAAAAATCATCGTACGATTATATTGTTGCATGCTTGTCCGCTATGCATGTATCTATTTTATGTTTCAGTTATAGCTAGAATTTATTCATCCATAATTGTGCAATGAGTAGTGCATAACTTGAAATGCGATAACTTGAGCAGGTGGGCTATGCTATAGAATTCTTCTGAATTCTTATATATCATGTTTTTTGTCTTGAAATGCTTGGTTGGTTAATTTAGTTTAGACAATGCATGGTCATGAACAACTTGTGCACAAGGACTAGGGTTCCTGCGAACTGTCTCTGGGGCATCAGAACCGATTCGTTCTAGGCGGAACTGTCATAACTGCTATTATATCTATTTTTATTTTTTATTTAATTACAAACTTATTTCTATTTCTATTTCATTTGATATATATATATATATATATATATATATATATATAGGTTGATGTAAATGTCAATTTATAAATTGCTTTATCTAATACTTGGATTGTAAATGGGGCCTAATGCATAAAACCCAAATAATAGGGGGGGGGGGGGGAGAAAAACCAACAACAAAGCTCAGATGAGTCAATTGCGACATGTCTTCTCCACCCTTCTTCTTCATTTCCCATGGGGAATACTTAGCTTCACCTCCTTCCTCTTTCCATTTCCAATAAACCTAACACCCTTCTACTTAATCCCCATCAGACTCCATCTCTCCTTCCCATATCCATCTTTTTCTCCACTTCCTCAACCCCTTCCTCCTCTCCCTACATTTAGCTACTACTACTGCTACTATGTCTGCTATTACTGCTGCAACTACTGTAGCTGCTGCTGCCGCTGCCCACTGCGCCGTCGTCCCCGTGCTGCTGCCGCCGTCCTCCTCCCCGCCCGTCGCAGGACACCGCTGCCGCCGGACCCCGCGTCACCCGCCGGCCTCCTCCCCTCATACTTCTACAACTCCTCCTCCCTCTTCCCCAACCTAGGTACATCTCCATATTTTCCAACTTCCTTCTAAATTCAATTTAGAATATAACTTGATCTCAAAAGTTTCTTGGATTAGGAATATAGGGAGGAATCAAGCACCGATTTGGGAACTTTTGGAAGAACCCTAAGTTGCTCAAGCAAGGCAAGTACTCACCCTTACTTCCCTTTCATTTTTTTCATTTCCTTTTGTTTAAATTAGGGATTATATTTAATGGGTATTTTAGGAATTGAAATAAGTTGAAATATAAAGGAATGCGTATATGAACATATACACGATATGGACACATGGACACACCTATCATGACACACTAAGTAGGACACAAAATGGATACCACAATAATTTATAGATATACTTATATATGTACTTAATTAGCTCCATAACTAACTAGTTCGTATATATATATATATATATATATATACACGTGGGTGTATGTGTGTTTTCTTTTTTATGATGGATGAGTGTTAGAACATAAAAAAATTGATATTGCACATACTTTTAAGTGGATGATGTGAAATTAGTTTATATATATATATATATATATTGGACCTAATTTAGATATATAGACACAAATAGATCTATTGTCGGATGACGCTAGGGATAACCTTTAAAATTAGCTATGAAGGTTATACATTTAGACATATGAAGTGTAAGAACTATTGATTAATGGTTATGTATATTTATTCACATAATGGATATATATTATAACCTAAAATTTTACATGCTACGAGAGTTATACATTCTTAAAATAATATATATGCTTTAGGCTATATTTAGTCTAGTTTTGAATAAGTAAGTTGACATTGTATCAATTTATTATAATAATTTTAATTCTGTCCAGATTTAAAATATACCTATTTTGGTATATCTCGTTAAAATTATTTAGTTAGAATATATATTTTATATGTACCATATATTAGGGTAACCTTAGTATTTAGTACTAGCTAAAAGTATTATTCTTGTTTCATAAAAACTAGTATATAGTATATAAAATGGGCATAGGTTAAATTGTTTATGAAAAAGTTTAGGCCATTAAGATAGAACTTAATAACCAAATTCTATTATATATAGTTAAATTCTTTCATTCATTATATGTTAAGGATTGTGAATTTAATTGTTATAAATTCTTTTTTTACTAAAAAAATGTGGGTTGCTTGAAGTTTGTACAGCATTGGAAGAAAACCATTACACAATAAACAAATAAGTAAATAGCTAGCTTTTTAAGGTATGAAAGAAGCTTCCTATTGTGATTATTTTTATATATCTATTGCGTGCGTACCAGTGTTGAGAGTTGCTCCACCGAAGGGGTCGGCGAACCCGGAAATTCTACGGAGGGTTGCTCCGGGTTATATATATATATATATATATATATATATATATATATATATAAACTGTGAAATTTTTGGAGCTCGAAATACAAAGGAGACTCTGCCAAAAAATTTAATAATTTTGGGAGTTAACCAAATTTCGATATCCAAAAATATTATCGATATTCCTAAACCTAAACTTTTGTTGATATATATATTTTTTTGCGACAAACCACCGACAACTTTAATTAACTTAATTATGGGACGATTAGCAAGAGTCCATGATACGTAGGACACAGACACAAGTCACTCAACAAAATCTAAACATAGGTTCCTGACAATCTACTTTGTATAAATAATGTTTCCTGGAATTTGTGTTCTGATAACTATGATTATTCTGAAATAGAGTTGGGATAAAAATATGTGTCACGCCCCAGTCCCAAAATATACGAAACCAGGCCACGTGGCATTGGCCAGCTGACACGTCACTAAGGGATTACCCAATTTAATGGACCCAAAGAGATATGCTACGCTGTCCTAAAATACTAACAAGTTTAATACAGGTAAAGTCTAATCTCATCCACAAAATATCAAGGAATACTGGAAAAGTGCTAAAATATATATAAGTACTAAGCTGGTAGTGTCATAGTACAATCAGATATGATATGTGGGAACAAACCCACTACAAAAGATAATGAAGTGCTGAAATAAGATAGACTAGAGTGTCGTCTATCTAGGTAAGTAGCTCCAGCTGAACAATCTACTAAAGATCAGGAAGAAGGTGCTTCCAGCTCCAAGTGCACTAAAAGATCAGGCAGACTCTGATGACAGCTCCTCTAACTCCTCCTCAGTGGCATATCTAGTCTCCTGTCCGGGACCGTATACTGTGGGGTAGAATGCCTCAGCTAAATCTGGAAGGGAACCAGGTCCTCAGTGGGACATAACAAGATACATAAAAATATGTCATATATGTAAATACTGAATAAATAAATACAGGGTGTGCTAACCATCTGAGTGGATGCAATGTAAAGACCTTATAGTACGTATGGGAAAAATGTAGGCTGACATATGCTGACTTAATTTACCAATCATCGTGACTGGCTAATATATGCCACATATGCCCCCAGACACATGGGCACTCTGCAATCGGCCATCTCCGAGGAGCATGGTATCCGAAGGTATAACATTCAAGGAGGTGGGTGTCCCATACGCCTACTAGTTGTCTTCCCCGCCCAATGTGGCTATATGCTAAGTCATAACTTTCCTGAGTACTCCTGATTTTGTGCTAAGCCGTGATGCATGTCATACGTACTGGTAGCTAATCGAGTACGCAACTTGCATCCTAAAATGAAGTGCAACCTTGTTGCGTGTAAAAGTGTTAGGGTCTGGGAGGATATTAGGATACCCTCGCAGTTGTTGGTAAGTCTGCTAAAGTCTAAGTTAGTTATACTACGTGTCAACGTATTTGTTGACGGTACCCGAGGCAATCTCGGACACTCACAGTCATATGTAAGTTTACTGAAATTAACATACAACAGTTAAAGAAATTAAACAGTAAATCTTGGCAAGGTATACTTGCCTACGTCCTCAAGCTGGGTGTGCCAAAAACATGTTTCTGCAGTCGTACCTGAGGGGTCCTGTGACCTGGGGTCACTGACTGCGTTGTAGGTGCACTCTGTTCAAGATGGACAGGGGTTCGTGAATTCAACATTTAAATAATGCGTACTTTTGAATAATATTTATATAGTATAATATATTTATACTTTATATATATAATACATTTTTAACACATAAATAAAAATATGTAAAATTTATAGGCATAATATATATATATATATATATATATATATATATATATATATATATATATATATATATATATATATATAAATTAATACATATAAATAACATAAGTATTTATTTATATTTTAAATATTATATATACATATTATAACAACATATTCATATATATGTATAATAATAATACATATTACATATATAGTATATAATAGTATATATATACTTAATATAGTATATACTTATTTATATATTTAATAGTACATTTAAGAAATATATATATATATATTACAATATATATATACATATTATATATATATATATATATATATATATATATATATATATATATATATATATATATATATATATATAATATATATTTAATAGCATATATATAATAGTATAATATATTATTTATATATATACATAATATATATAGATATATATATAAATATTATATATATTATAATATAATTATATATATACTGTATATATATAATAAATCCATAAATTAAAATACACACACACACACACACACACACACACACACACACACACATATATATATATATATATATATATATATATATATATATATATATATATATATATATATATTCAATAATAAAAATATAGATACATATATACATATATAATATATTTAGTATATATATGTATATTAGCATATAATATATAATACATAATATATATATTTATATATATATATATATATATATATATATATATATATATATATATATATATATATATATATATATATATATATATATATATATATATATATATAAATAGTATATATATTTATATACTGTATATATATAATAAATACATAAATATAAATATACATATATATATATATGTATAGATATAAATAAATATATATATAATATATATATTCAAAAATAAAAATATAGATACATATATAATATATATTTAGTATATATATATATGTATATTTAGAATATAATATTATATATAATAATACATATTATATTTTAATATATATATATATATATATATAATGAAAATACAGACATATATATACGTATTTTAATAGTATATATATACTGTATATATTTATATAATTATAATATATAATATATATAATATATAAATATATAATTAATAATATATATATAAATACACATATATATAGATATATATATATACATATACACATATATACGTATATACGTACACAGGGGGGGTATTTTATACCTGACACGTGGGGGACCCACTGGGCGTCGTCGCCGGCGGGAGGAGGTCGGCGGTCTGGCAGGCGGCTGGCCGGAACTGCGGCAACAGCAGCAGTTGCTGTCAGCAGCAAGAGCAGCAGCGGCAGCTTGCAGCAGCTGCAGCGGCGGAGGCGGCGGTGCAGGGTGGGGGATCGCCGGAGGAGGTGACGGTGAAGGGTACGGTGGTGGTGGCGGTGGTCTAAGCGGCCGGGAGGGGGAGTTCGAGGCGGTCGGGGGTCGCTCGGGTTGCAGTCGGGGAGGTCGGGGCGGAGGTCTGTGGCGGAGCTGGCGGTCGGGGCGGCGGTCGTGGGGCGGCGGGGAGGTGATGGTCTGGTAGAGGAGATCAAGGCTGAGCGGATGGGGGCGGTTGCGGTGGTCCAAGGTGGCCGGAGGGGGCGCTGTGGGAGGTCGGGGGTGGTGGTTGTGTGTTTGTGTAGGTGAGGGAGAGGACGCTGCGGGGGCTGCCGGCGGCGGCGGCAAGGGCGGTGGTGCGGCGGCCGGAAGGGAGGCCAGGGGGTGGCGAAGCAGGGGGCGGAGGCTCGGCGACGGAGGGTGACTGAGGGAGGAGAGGGATGAGTTCGGGAAGGGGGGGCTGAGTTTATATAGGGTTTGGGTTTTTGGTATTTTTGTAATTAAGTTTAAAGGTGGGGGTATTTTAGGAATTTGTATTTAAATATCTAGATATTTTCTAGATATTTTTATGTAGATATTTACAGGGTGGGGCCCACTTCTAAATGGACGGTGTAGGTTCTCCCTCCAATGAGAGGTTGACACCTCACACTGGAAATTTGCAGATAAAACCCTGTAATTTTATAATTTGCATAGAGGTCCTATTAATTGAGAAATCGCGCAATTACGCAATTGTCTATAAAAAACACCTTATTCCTGAGGGTGCTGAAATGTACAGAACTGAGGAAGAATGCTGTGTGAGGGCCTTGAGGGGGTGGGGGTGAGCCTGGGCAGGGCCTGGGCCTGGTTTTGGGTGATACGGGTCACTGTATTAATTAATTAATAATTAATGCGCACGGTGTTTTCTAATTATTTAAAGGTGTGTAGGGCCAGAATTTCAGTGAGGTGTAAATATACTAAATATAGTATACTCAAAGTAGAATAATAACGTATTTTTGTTTGGACAAAACAGGTTCCTGTTGGGCCTCTAATTCTGATTGGAAGGGACAAGGGTACAGGTCTAGAAATTAATTAAAAATAAATACGGACGTTTGTAACGATATTTGTGCGACTAAAACGAGAGTCATGCCAGCGTATCTGTGAGTTGCACAAAGTGCAGAATAGTAGACTGGCATGGCTAGGAGAGGTATGTGAACTTTGTTTGGGGATAACAGTCAGTGTAATGCTCTAAATATTTAGGTGATGGACAGGTACACAAATCAATAGAATATGTAAGCAAAATAAATTTAAAACATTGAAATAAATCCTAATTTGCTAAAAATAATCCTAAAATGCTGAAATCTGGTCGAGGGAGTTTACAACCTACCCTCCTTAGAGCATTTCGTCCTCGAAATTAAAACAGACATATAATGAGAACTAAAGATTGATTTGAAATATTAGGACATACCCTGGTCTAGAAATAGATGGGGAAAACGCTGTCGAATATCCTCTTCTCGTTCCCAGGTTGACTCGCTTGGTGCATGATGTCTCCATGCAATACGAACTAGAGGGATAGTCTGACCTCGCAACACCTTCTGGCTTCTGTCTAGGATCTCTACAGGCTCCTCCTGGTATGATAAACTCGGGCCGACAGTGATCTCTGAATGGTCCAGCACATGACTTGGATCTGAAATGTACGTCCTTAGTTGAGATACGTGGAAGACGTCATGTACTCCCTCTAATGTCTGAGGTAAGGCTAGCTTGTAAGCAACTTCTCCGATGCGTTCCAACACATCGAAGGGTCCGATGTACCTCGGACTCAGTTTTCCTCTTTCTCCAAATCTGATAGTCCCTCGGGTAGGTGAGATCTTCAAAAATAAATGCTCTCCCACCTGGAACTTTAGAGGTCGTTGATGTACGTTTGCCCAGTGCTTTTGTCTGTCCTGCGCTGCTCGCAGGTGTCCTTGGATCTTCTTTACTTTCTCCACCGTACGAACGACCAATTATGGTCCTAGGATTTGTCTTTCGCCTACATCGCTCCAATATACTGGAGAACGATATTTCCTGCCATACAATGCTTCAAAGGGAGCCATTTGGATGCTCACTTGATAGCTATTGTTGTAGAAAAATTCTACCAGATACAGATGATCTTCCCTTGATCCACTGAAATCAAGCATACATGCTCTCAGCATATCTTCTAGCGTCTGAATGGTGCGCTCGGACTGGCCATCTGTCTACGGATGATACGAGGTGCTGAACTTTAGGCGGGTACCAAGTCTCTCTTGCATACTTCGCCAAAAGTAAGATGTAAACCTCGTATCCCTGTCAGACACTACGCTGACTGGTACTCCGTGCAGACGTACGATCTCTTTCATGTACATGTCTGCCAAGACTTCTGTAGATTGCCCGACTCTGAAAGGTAAGAAATGGGCAGCCTTGGTGAGTCGATCTACTATCACCCATACAACATTACGACCACTGGGACTTCTTGGGAAGCCTGTAACAAAGTCCATCGTAATGTGTTCCCTTTTCCACTCGGGTATTGGGAGGGGTTAAAGTAGACCTGCGGATCTCTGATGTTCAGCCTTGACTTGCTGACACACCAGGCATTTTGCCACAAAGCGTGCTATCTCTCTCTTCATTCCATGCCACCAATAGTATTGCCTCAGGTCTCTGTACATCTTTGTGCCACCTGGATGTATAGAGTATGTTGAGCTATGAGCTTCTGACATCAGCTCTTCACGAAGTTCTCTATTTGGAACATAAAGACGTTCTCCACATCTTAAAGTTCCATCTTCGTGTATGTGACATCATGTCTGGATTCCAGCCTCTGTTCTTTGTCGAAGTCTCTGAAATCTTGCATCAGTTGGCACTGCAGCCTTGATTCTTTCGACCAATGTTGATTGCAACTGGTAGTTCGACAATTGGCCATCAACTTATGGCATAATGACCTTTATACCCAACTATTCTAGATCTCTCAATAGATCAGGTTGGGTGATTAGGAAGAATGCCGTGGGTCTCCTGCTTAGAGCATCAGCTACCACATTAGCCTTTCTTGGATGGTACTGCAGATCGATCTCGAAGTCTGTCATCACTTCGAGCCAGCGTCTTTGTCTCAGGTTCAAGTCCTTCTGGGTGTAGACATACTCCAGGCTCTTGTGATCAGTGAATATCTCCACTCGTTCGCTGTATAGATAATGTCTCCAAAGCTTCAGGGCAAAAATGACTGCGGCAAGCTCCAGGTCGTGCGTGGGATAGTTCTTCTTATGGGTCCTCAGTTACCTAGAGGCATAGGCTACAACCTTCCCATGTTGCATTAAGACACATCCTAATCCTTTTCCGGATGCATCGCTATATATTACGAATCCTTCGGATCTAGATGGTATGGTCAAAATGGGGGCAGTAGTCAGACGTTTTTTCAGCTCCTCGAAAGCTATCTGACATTTCTCAGACCAGATGAACTCCTGCTCTTTGCGGGTCATACGGGTTATCGGCTCTGCGATTCTTGCAAAGTTTTCTACGAACCTCCGGTAATATCCGGCAAGTCCTAGAAAGCTTCTTACCTATGAGACGTTGGTAGGGGTTGGCCATGTCTCTACAGATGAGATCTTTGCTGGGTCCACCGAGATGCCATCTCCTGTGATAATGTGTCCAAGAAAAGTGACACGATCAAGGAAGAACTCGCACTTGCTCAGTTTAGCATAAAGGCTCTCCCGCCTTAGCGTCTCTAACACTAGCCTCAAGTGCTCTTCGTGCTCCTCGTGGCTCTTCGAATACACCAAGATATCGTCGATGAAGACTACCACGAACTGGTCCAGATATTGGTGGAAGACTCTGTTCATCAGGTTCATAAATATAGCAGGTGCATTTGTTAGTCCAAAAGGCATCACCAGGAACTCGTAGTGACCATAACGAGTCCTGAATGCTGTCTTTGGAATGTCTTCTCTCCGTACTTTTACCTGATGATAGCCTGATCTCAAGTCTATCTTTGAGAACACCACAGCTCCTGTCAGTTGATCGAACAGATCATCAATCCGCGGCAGGGGGTACTTTTTTTTATTGTCAAAGCGTTAAGGGCTCTTTAATCAATACACATCCGGTATGTTCCGTCCTTCTTTGGTACAAACAACACTGGTGCTCCCCAGGGTGATGCACTAGGACGAACAAATCCCTTGATCTGTAATTCTTCTAGCTGTAGCTTCAGCTCGTCAAGCTCCTTTTTCGCCAACCGGTACACATTTGAGGATACTGGTGCAGCTCCGGGTATTAACTCAATAGTGAACTCTACCTCTCTGTCAGGCAGTAGGCCTGGCAATTCCTCCGGAAATACATCTTCGAATTCTGCAACAATTTCTGGGGGAGCTGTCTCCATTGCCATGTAGGCTCTGGGTGTCTGGCCTACTCCTTGCTCGATGGTGCCCCGTATATACTCGAACTCCGGGTGACCTGGTGGTCTAAAGATGACGCTTCCCTTCCCGCAGTCTAGTATAGCATTGTTCTGGCTTAACCAGTCCATGCCTAAGACAACGTCGAAGTTTGGCATTGAGAGTACCAAAAATCGTGCTCTCAGCTCTCTACTACAAACGACTACCGAGCATATTTCAATAATGCTGGTAACCGGCACGATGCCTCCTCCGGTAAGAATCTTTCAGCACTTAGGCAGTAGAGAAGTGGCTAGTTTGTGCATGGCTACGAAACTACTAGATATGAAAGATAGTGTAGCGCCAGAATCAAATAATACGGTTGCAGGTAATGATGCAACTAAAATGGTATCTGTAATGGTTTTACCTTCCGGCTTCTCTGCAACTGCAGCTAAAGCAAAGGCCTGTCCGTGCCTTTGTCCTCCGGACTGTTGTCTGGCCTTGTTGAACTGGGTCTCTTGTGTGGCCAGGGGAGGTCCCCTCTGAAATCCTCCAGATGTTGAGGGATGTTGACCTCCACTTGAGGGTAGCATCCTCTGGGCTGGTGCTCCTGGTCTTTGCCCGTTCTGAGGCACTGCATCTTTGCGTTGTAGGCAGTCTCTTGCCATATGTTGACTAGCTCCACATATCAGGCATAGTCCCTGCTTCTTTCTGCAGTCTCGGACATAATGCCCCTTCTTGCCACAATAGTGACAAGTCGGGAGCTCTTTGTTCTGATAGGCCGTCTTCTGCTGTGTCTGGTTTCCCGGGCGACGGATTGGCCCTCCTGCTCCGGGCTAGTTTTTGGCCGGTGTGGTTGGGTTAGAGCGCCTTGCTCCTCGGCCAATGGCTTCTTGTATCCTCGCCTCTGAAAGAACCTCTTCGTAGGAGATCCTCGACTGCGTCGTAGTATACCTTTGGAGCTCGAAGGTAAGGTCGTGGTGGAACCTTATGGCCTTCTCCAGCTCGTTTGGTATCAGGATGGCACCGAATCGACTCAGTCGACTGAACTCTGCGTCATAGGCGTCAACGGTCATATTCCCTTGTTCCAGGTGCAGGAACTGGGAGTACAGGGCATTTCTGACCGTGGCTGGGAAGTACTTTGCATTGAAGTACTCTAGGAATTGTTCCCAAGTCTGGGTCTTGCCGATGCTGCGCTCGATGGAATCCCACCAGTGATGGGCGTTGCCTAAGAGTTGGGCCCTCACGACGGTCATCCATAAGTCTGGTTGAAGCTGTGAACCTTCCATCAGCATTTTCGTATTGGAGATCCAGTCTGAGATCTCCTCCGGAGTTTCGCTGCCAGAAAAGGTTTTCGGGCTCATCTGGCGAAAGCCTCGGACAATGCCAGCTGGTTGGACAGGTGCTGGTGCCGGTGCAGTTGTCCTCTCCAGAGTCGTTATCAAGCTATGCCTCAGGGCTTCAGTCTGTTGCCACTGTGCCTGCAACATGGCTTGGAGGAATTGGAACATTTGAGGTTGTCCCTCAAGTTGTGGCATCAGGGCTGGAAGGGCTGGAGGTGGAGGCAAAGGTGTCTCCGCCTGCGGTGTCGGTGCCTGGGAAGTTTGCCCTTCTTGCTGGGCTGGTGTTGCTTCCTGGGCAGGATTCAGGTGAAGGTACGGGATCGTCGGATAGACCAGCATTCTTCTCGGAGATTGGTCTCTCGGGGTGGTTGGGGTCCTTTGGACATCTGGCGAGGGGTCTGTTGCTTGGTCAACCCCATCAGTCGCGTGTCCACTGGGTATGTCCATATTTCTGAAGAAGATAGAATAATTAGAAAAGCACGAAAGAAAAAATATAATAATCAAGCAGGATGCAAAAATTTCAAGGATAAAGTCAAAGTGGATGAGATCTAGTATTCCTATCCTATAGCAGGCTTGCTGGGCATGTTAACATACAACTAGCAATTAACTGACCTGCATGGGCCACCACTAAAACTATGTCACGCCCCAGTCCCAAAATATACGGAACCAGGCCACGTGGCATTGGCCAGCTGACACGTCACTAAGGGATTACCCAATTTAATGGACCCAAAGAGACATGCTACGTTGTCCTAAAATACTAACAAGTTTAATACAGGTAAAGTCTAATCTCATCCACAAAATATCAAGGAATACTGGAAAAGTGCTGAAATATATATAAGTACTAAGCTTGTAGTGTCATAGTACAATCAGATATGATAGGTGGGAACAAACCCACTACAAAAGATATTGAAGTGCTAATATAAGATAGACTAGAGTGTCGTCTATCTAGGTAAGTAGCTCCAGCTGAATAATCTACTAAAGATCAGGGAGAAGGTGCTTCCTGCTCCAGGTGCACTAAAAGATCAGGGAGACTATGATGGATCTCCTCTAACTCCTCCTCAGTGGCATATCTAGTCTCCTGTCCGGGACCGTATACTGTGGGGTAGAATGCCTCATCTAAATCTGGAAGGGAACCAGGTCCTCAGTGGGACATAACAAGATACATAAAAATATGTCATATATGTAAATACTGAATAAATAAAAACATGGTGTGCTAACCATCTGAGTGAATGCAATGTAAAGACCTTATAGTACGTATGGGGAAAAAGTAGGCTAGACATATGCTGACTTAATTCACCAATCGTCGTGACTGGCTAATATATGCCACATATGCCCCCAGACACATGGGCACTCTGCAATCGGCCATCTCCGAGGAGCATGGTATCCGAAGGTAAAATATTCAAGGAGGTGGGTGTCCCATACGCCTACTAGTTGTCTTTCCCGCCCAATGTGGCTATATGCCAAGTCATAACTTTCCTGAGTACTCCTGATTTTGTGCTAAGCCGTGATGCACGTCACACGTACTGGTAGCTAATCGAGTACGCAACTTGTATCCCAAAATGAAGTGCAACCTTGTTGCGTGTACAAGTGTTAGGGTCTGGGAGGATATTAGGATACCCTCGCAGTTGTAGAAGCATGAAAAATATGCTGGACGTCTCTACGCAAGCACGGTGATGCAGGGCAGCGTAAACAGAGGACCTCAGAGCCATCAAAGTGTGCAACGGAGCTTTTCCACTGAGCACAGCGTAAAATATAAGCTCAAAGGACCACCCACGTATGTGCAGTATGTCCAGGCTGCTTCAGCGTAGAACAGAGGGCTTCGTCGCCTATATGGCGTATAAAAACAAGACACACCCGCTTTCAAAGCAACATTAAAACGTACGAGGAACGCTTCGTGTTCTCCGAAGTAAACCTGTCATGTCCTGCAAATGAACCTGACGTCTGGACTTCTGACAAAGGGGTACTGCTCGACTACCCAGGCGACGGCTATAATGATGGCGCGACACTGCAACCCAGGCTGTCGTTTACTGCCTTTCCCTTTGCGTAAACCGCTTTTTCGCATACAGAGGACTACGCCGCCTAGTTTTACACAGGCGGATGTGAGCTGTTTACGCTCCGCGGAAGACAAACCGTCTGCCACGACGAAAGCTGCACTTCTCACAGGGCTCGAGGCACGCCTCTGCATTTAATGCACAGGGCGGTGACAGTTTCTCGAGGCACGTCTCTGCGTTTGATGCACAGAAGGGCTGCAGACCTTCAAAACACGCCTCTGCATTTAATGCGCAGAATGATGGCGGATCTTTGCATTTAATGCAAGGGATTTGATTAAACGTCACCGAACCGTCGTTTAGTGACAGCCCCTTCGCGTAAACTACTCCTACGCATGCAAGGGAATACGCTGCCTAGTTCTACACAGGCAGACGTGAGCTTCTTACGCTCCGCGGAGGACAAATAGCCTGCCACGTCAGCAGCTACTCTGCGCACATGATTCGAGATGCGTATCTACATTTAATGCACAGAATGATGGCAAATCTTAAAGACAAGCATCTGCATTTAATGCACAGGATGGTGGCAGATCTCTGCATTTAATGCAAGGGATTTGATTATATCTTCTACGCCTACTCAGCTAAGACGTCCACATCAGCGCTCTGGCACCTTACGCAGCGGCTTCTACGCCCATTCAGCTTCTGTGCTCACTCGGCTCCTACACCTACTCGGCTCCTACGCCCACTCGGCCTCTATGACCACTCGTCTTCTACGCCCACTCGGCCTCTATGACCACTCGGCTTCTACGCCCATTCGACCTCTATGCCCATTCGGCCTCTGTGCCCACTCGGCTTCTACGCCTACTCGGCTTCTATGCCTACTTGGCTTCTATGCCATGGTGACAGACATTGGCTTCTACGCCAACCTCTTCTACACGAGGGATACCTACCTGCGTGACTTTTACGCCATGATCTTCGTAGCAGTTATATGCATTTTGTCCCTTAGTTGGACCCGCGTCACACGCTCATTCAAAAGATCATCTATACGCAAGCATTGGTTACTTTAACCGTTGTGTAAAAGGGTATTGTACTGTCCACTCCTCAGTTTTTACACCGACTGAGTGGTCGCTGTCACTAAAACTCTATAAATAGAGACCTCTATCAACAGAGGAACAGGGTCGAAGAAATTGATCAAAAGGGAGAAAAAACTAAAAAGTTCGAAGAAATTGATCAAAAAGGTCTAAAAACTCCAACGAGGAAGATCGAACAAGGGAGAGGTCGAAGAAGTCTTGGAGAGAGAGGAATCCAGAGCTCAGGCAAAGAGTAGGGATCGACGAGTTTGGCATCGTGCATCCACCCTCTTCTTTGCAACCTTCGAAGCTGCTTCCCGTCTTCTACGGCACTTCTTCATCATCGTGTGGTCCAAGGGCTAAAGTGATCGACTGCAGATCAGACACCTATAGCAATATTTACCCAGATTAAATAAATTGTACTCCGATATCCTCGTATAGGATTAAATTGTACAAGTTTGTTTGTAAACCAAAGAAAATGGGTTTCGTATAAACCCCCACTTGAATACATTTCATTCTTTCGTTTTTCACCACAAATAAGATGGCGACTCTGCTGGGGACGTCTTTCTCTTCTGATGAGGAAGTAATTGCTCAACACGATGCGGTATCTGTAGGAACCGTGAAGAAGACACTGGTCGTCCATTTCGACCAGTCTGCCTACGAAGACATGCTTCGAACCGGGGGTAGCTCTCACCCTCTCTCCATCCAAGACAACAGGAAGCTGCGCAAGGTCTGGATGCCCAAGACATCCTCTACCATTCCTGTGGACTCTCCGATCTCTCCGATTTCTCCGACCAATAAGGTTGTAGCGTTACTCCCTCCGTGCCCTGCACGTAAAATTCAGTCGCCTGTCTCTGACAGGGCCGACAAAACTTCTGGCAAAGTCTTAGCGCTAACCCAGGAGTATACTCCGCACCTTGCGCGTAAAATTCAGTCGCCTGTCTCTGACAGGGTCGACAAAACTTCCGTAAATGGCTTAACGCTAGTCCAGAAGTCCACTCCGCGTAAAATACAGTCTCCCGTCCCTGGCGGAATAGACAACATTTCTGATAAAGCCTTGGCGCCAAATCAGAAATTTCAAACGCATTCCACGCGTAAAACTTCATCTGCCTTCCACGAAAAAGCAGATGATCCCTGCAATCTACGCAAGGGAAAGCAAGCGACGGACTACTCAACTTCTCGTACTTTACGCCAGCGAGGAAACAATATGCCTACCCTCCGAATTACGCGAGATGCTGACGGCCAACTGAGGACCTCTTTAGCTTTACGCTAGTCTGAGCAAATCTCCAAATTACGCCAGACGAAGTCCCTCGACGTAAAGCAAGCTCAAGTTGCGGGAAGACACCCTCCTCAGGGATTATCCACCACCCAGATGGCCAACCTATTGTACACAGGTGGCACAGGGAGAATCATGCCCACTGATGGGAACAGAAGGAACAAGCAGTCTTCTTCTTCTGTGAATCCTCCCGACCTGCGTGGATATCTGATCCAGAAGCGCAAGGATAGGGGATCTTCCAGCATGTCTATTACGCCTCCAAGCGAGCACTATTGTAATAGTCATAGGATCGTCATCGATTATTGCTGTTCTGAAACAAAACGGTCAGTTTTCGACCGGTTGAGCTACTCTCCATCTCTCCAGAAATGCAGAGCCAGGGATCAAAATCAAGACTCAGTACCCCTAACCACCGAACATGGAGAGATTATGTGGGGGATAGCGTCAACAGCTGATGTCATCACGACAAATGGACCATCTGAAGATTCTGTCTTTATCGTTCCATCTACTCGCGACGATCAGCATCAAATAGTTTTTGATCGAATGAGGAATCAACCAACTGTACGAGAAGATTCTCGCAAATCCGATGCTGGGAGAATGCAAGTCCACCGATATAGCCGACAAACGTTAAAAATTATGCAAAATATGGGGTATGATTTGAAGTTGAAGCCAGGCCTCAATAACGAAAAAGGACGACGAATACCGTTGCATGGTGATCCCCATTGTCAACAAAATCGTTTCGGGTTAGGGTATGCCTCGTCTCATACGAACTCCAAAGCCCCGAAGGCAAGTCCTTCTAAATCTACTTCTGTGGGCAATGACATGTCTGGGGGTAGTCTCCTCCGACAAAACAAAATAGCATCCAAAGCTGGGGGTAGAATTCCTTCTAAATCCGAAGGTGATGTAACTATGACAGTCTTTCCCGAAAACCGCACGACTCAGGTACCGGCAGTCCGAAGGCCAAAGGGGACTTTCTCTTTCGGTGATGAGGATATCACTGACATCATCAATGCACTAATGAAGGGAAACAAGCTTCAGTTACCCAATATCAGACACCCGGAAAGGGCTGGCGATGTCGATGACCCAGACTATTGTCTCTTTTATAGGTACGTTCACCACCCCACAAGGGCGTGCTACCTACTGAAGAGAAGAATCCAGGAGTTGATCGACGCCAAAATCATTACTCTGCATGTGTGAATGTGAAGAGGACCACGACAAATTGGTCTCACTCCCAAGTGACAATTTGCTCCCTCACTCCAAGTGTTTCCCCAGCTGGGTTTGTCATGTTCATATTACCTCTGAACAAACATTCTTGGTTCGACTATCGATTATCATGTCCGTATTAACTCTGATATCGGTTGTCATCTCAACTTAGCACCCGTACTTAACTCTAAGTACGCCAGTGGTGTTGAGTCCACAGAAACTGCCATGTCCGTATTACCTCTGAGCAGATATATACCTCCATCCCTAAATGGAGTGTTTCCCCAGCTGAGTTTGTCATGTTCATATTACCTCTGAACAAACCTTCTTGGTTCGACTATCGAGTCCGTATTACCTCTGATATCGATTGTCATCTCAACTTAACATCCGTACCTGACTCTAAGTACGCCAGTGGTGTTAAGTCCACAAAAACTGCTACGTCCATATTACCTCTGGCAGGGCTTGTTTTAAACTTATTACTTGCACTATTGTGCACAACAAGTAATATGTCCATAATAGACATCAGTTTATGTCCATATTACCTCTGAGCAGATATATATGCCTCCATCCCCAATGGAGTCATAACTCAAAAGTTCGTCATGTTCATATCACCTCTAAGCAAACTTTTCGAGTATCATATCCTATCATGTCCATATAACCTCTGAATAGATATGTTCGACTAATTTGAAAATGCAATACCTATCACGTCCATATTACCTCTGATAGTGTCTTGCCTACAAACTTTAGCCAAAGCATATTCTATCATGTTCGTATGACCTATGAATAGATATGTCCTACCAAAGCATATTCTATCATGTCCATATAACCTCTGAATAGATATGTCCTACCAAAGCATATTATATCATGTCCGTATGACCTATGAATAGATATGTCCTGCTAAAGTTTACCGAGAGTATGTCACGTCCATATTACCTCTGATATAACCTTCACCCAAACCTGTCATTTACATTCCGAAATGATGGGTCTACAAAGTCAGAAAAGAGTCGCTTTATTTCCAAAAAGAGCAGAATTACATCTGGAAAGCAAAAAAGAAGAAAGGGTACATCATTGTGGGGGAGCGGTCAGATCGCGAATCTGCTGCACCAGTGCAGCTATCCTCTCATTCCTGGAAACCAAGGCATCAGCGCGGGCCCGCTCCAGCCGTGCCTCGTGGTTGCTCATGAAGGACAGTTCGGCCCTTGCCCGAAGGGAACCCGCACGGGCGGCTTCTGCACGCTCCAAATCCCGTCGCGCTGCGCTCAGTCGACCAGTCGCTACATTTAGACCCGCCAACGACTGAGAAGCCCATTCCTCCGCCTGAGCGAGTTTTTCTTTCAACTTACGGGCTCTCGCTACATTCCCAGCATGCTCGTATTGGTACCTCATCTGAAGAGCAAGAGCCTACTCCACGACAGCTTTTCTTTCGTCCATCTCTAGCTTATGTGTTTTGATGGACTTATCTAGGCTTTCCAGCTGTTTAGTAAACTGAGCCGTCATGAAGTCATATCTAGTATGGACCTCAGCTTCGAGACTGCCCCGAGTCAGCTGCAAGTATTCGTTAATAAGTTGCTCCAAACCATTAACCATCGCCTCCAGGGCATCAGCTACCCCAGAGTCGCCGAATTCCCTGACCGCCCCGATCGAAAACTGAGAAGCCTTCTTCAGACGCTCGAAGTCTAGATTCTTCGCCAACACCATTGATATCAGCGTTTTCAAGCTGGCGTAGAAGATGCTGGTATATTGTTCGGTCAGCGCAACCAGATCCGATTGGACGCCAGGAGTGGCCGCAATATTGGCAAGTCCCCCTCCAGGAATGATTGCAGACGATGTGTCCACGACCGTCGCCTCAACAAGTGGTGCGACCAAAGAAGATGCGACAACGACAGTCGAAGTCATCGGCATACTCGCAGGAGGCAATATCACGATGACAGGCTCATCCTTCCCTCGAGATGTCGAAACTACTCCGGGCGAGCCGGCACCCGAAGGTATTTCCTCCTCAAAGTCGGGCGCTTCCATATCACCGCCAGGAGCCGAAGCAGAGCCAAGAGGCGCCTCAGCGCTGTCCTCCCCATAGACGCCTGCCCCTGAAAAGAAGGTGAGAAAGTTAATATCGACACGATGTTAATTTCTTTAAAAGAAGGGCGTAAAGACGACATTTACCCCCGGTCGTCGGCATATATGTCGCATCTGCGGCCTGTACAGCTAAACCACTTCTTAATGATGCTAGACAAGCTGTCATACCTGGAGAAAGGGGTCTGCTAACCGACACTGGCAAGTAGTCTTCCAAGTCCTCCTCAAATTCCAACCGAGGCTCATCGGCTGGAATCTCGCCAGGTGCGCTCGCAGGCACGAAAGGGGTCTCTTTCGACGCTGATCCGGATAAGGGTATACAAAATCTTATATTCAGCCCCGGAGGCGACTTCGTTCCACTACCGGAGGTAGTGGCAGCAACGGCAGCCTCAAGCAGAAGTTCTCCGGCACCGCCAACCGAAACTGAGGGTCGCTCTCTAAAAGGCGAGGAACCTCCAATCAAAAAGGCATCCCCACCAGGGGAGACAGCAGGTTCCTCTCTGGGAGCCTCAACACCAGGAATCCGGAGAGGACGATTACCCGTCTTCTTCTTCCTCTTGCGAGGGGAAGTCTGCTTCGGAGCAGGAGCCCTTCGCTTCCCAGAGATTACCAAAGCCCCTGCAGGCGGAGGTACCTCACACCTCGGCACCGACACAAGAGGATCGTCCGGAGTAACGGACCCCTCACCCTCGTCAGAAGAAACCGAGGGGACTTCGACTCTTCCCCCAGGCTTGGCGGAGGGCACCCTAAAACTTCCACGCATGTCAAAATCACGATGGAAGGTGTTGATCGCCACATAGAACTGGGCATACGAGTGGAGGATGCGCAGCTCCGTGGAGAGTGTGATGACCGGCACGGTAAAGATTGCTCCAGTGCAACCCATGATAAAATATCGCCATCCTCTGGCTCCATCAACGAGTCCGCCCCTGGACCTGAAGCTGGTGACGGCATTGCCCACGTGCAACTGATCGTACCCAAATTGCCTGGCAAACCGACTGGGCAAGTAGGGCTCGAAGAAGCAATGATCTTCGCTCCTGTACAGCAAATAGGAGGGTCTAATGCAGACCAACCAATTAAAAGCTTCCGGAGAAAGATTCGTCTTCTTTCCGCCTGAATCCTCAAGTCTAAACCCCGATTGATTGCGATGAACAGGGGGCACAATGCAGAGGAGCTTCCAGCCGTGACTGAGGTTCAGCACCAACCGACAGTCTAGAACTGTGTTCACGTTCCAGGAAGAGTCCTTGTAGTTCAGGAAGAAACTACCCCCCGAGCTACTACCAGAGCCGGGAGACATCACCCCGGGGTTGTGGAGAATTAACCATCCCATCAAATACAGATATGGTAATTCTACCCTGGGAAAATCACGCCGAGTTTCATCGGCAAGCAGCCCATCAGCCATGGCTCTCAGGCCAGCCTGTATACGGCACACCATGGCAGGGAGCAAGCCCAGTCTTGCCCCGAACACCAGACGCACTGCAGGCCACAGGGTGTTCCGGTGAATGCGGTCCGCAGATGCAATGTCGGGCACCACTACTCGATGCAGCCATATGGAGAGGAAACCAGCCAACCGGGCTTCCTTAGACAAAGGCCTGCGGCAGCGCCTCAAGTAACTGTAGGCCTTAGTGCCTTCAGGATACTTTCCTACCCCGTCATCGAGAAACTGATCTGGAGCCTTAGCATCTTCCATAAGATCCTTGACGACCTGGGCACTGAGCACGCCCAAACAGTTCACGGGCTGTTCCTTGCCCCCCGAGACTTTCTCCGGCTTGACAGCCCTGGCCCGGTGGAAGAAGAGGTAGGACATCCACTTAGTAGTGTGAGCCAAATCAGAGGGCTCATTATAAAAAGCGGTGCACGCGAAGTTGTGGCACATCAGCTCCTGATACACTTCCACCACCCGAGAGTCCGAGTCCCCCAACTCCCGGTTGGTGGGAACATACTCTTCATATGGGGTATCCCCCATCGGCAGTCTCGAGATCACTGCCATCTCATGGAGGGCCAATCCTAACTCCCCCAGTGGAGTGGCGAAAGTGCCGGTGAGCGAAATATATCGCTCCATCAACGCCAGAAACAGGTTAGCATTGGGAGGCAACCCAACACTGGTCGCACTCACAGCAGCATACAGTCCGATGTCCTCCAGCTCTCTCTGGAAGTGCTTCAAGGCCCAGTCAACTAGGCAGGTCCATCGGAGGTTTGTTGGGGTGATCCACCCATTGCACCGAGGATTCACCTTGGGGTATACCCCCCCTCGCCCCATAAAATCATTGCAGAAAGTCGACAATTGGACCGGCTGGATCACTAAACTGTCTTCACTAGGGACACTGCCCGGGCACAGTCCCCTGAACACCGTCACAAGGCCGGAAGGGCGGCTGACAAACGACCCCTGGTCAGCTCCTTTCAGACGAAAGATCTTCCCCGGCTTGCCGTGAAGATCAGGAGTCAGCGTCCACGACATCCTCCTGGGGTGTGTAGCATGGAAGAAAGCCGAGATGGGATAATCTCTCGGCATCGTCGGCAGATACAAAACCAAACTCCCGGCAGGGAAAACCCAGGGTTCTCTCTTGGGCTTCGTCTGGGACTGTTTGTCAATCATGTCCCCAAAGAGAAAAGCCGGCTTTATGTACTGGTCCCCGTCTATGTACGTCAGGGGATCTCCGTTAATCATGTTCAGCAGCGTCCGCTCGCCCTGAGCCGATATCAAAATCCCCCTTCCTTCAGGGTACTGGGGTCCGGAGATAGGAAATGTCACGTGGGACAGATCCTCCAGATAATTTGAGTGCAGCATCCCGGCGGCGGAACCCATCACCTCGGCCAGTGGGGACTCATGCAAGTTAACTGCAAAAGTGCAAGAAAAACACGTTATTACAAATCTTGCAACATAAAAAACCAAGAAACGACAATCTGTGCTTTACGCCAAGACTGTACAAATTTGGTCATTTTTACGTCGGAAGTTTCATCCAGAAGCGTAATTGGCGGTATATAGTCCGTTCTTTAGTTATTACGCCAGGGGTTCCATCCACAAGCGTAAAGCTAAAATTTTGTAGTATACACCAAGTTTTCGGCAGTCAGAGCTTTTACGCTCAAAACTGCGAAAATATGGAGCTTTTATGCTGGCACATTAGAAATGTGGGCGTAAAAGATGGAAACGTCTCCGTGCATCATCTTCCTCAAAGAGGCTATCAGCACAGAAGACGACCTAGCGCGGTCACGTTCAACGTGTGCGAATGATTTTTCGTCGTTCTTTGTCATCCCAAAGGCTCTACCTCTAAAGCCGGGAGCACTGCTCGTCGGCGGGATACTTCGCTCAGAATGAAGTTCACCTTGCCCGACCGAAGGCTCTCTCGCTGGAGCAGAAGAACGAGAAGAAGAACCTATACTCTTTCCCTTAGGGGAGGGGATTTGTTTCGACGCCATTTCTGAAGACTCGGAGCGCTCGGAGGTGGAACGAAGAGAAAAAAACTCGAACAGTCGAAGGCTCTATTTCGCAGAAGACGGATGAAAAGTTTTTTCTCTCAAAAGCTCGGGATATATATAGAGTTCGGATCGACTCCTCGAATCCTCGGAAGGACTCCTCGAAACCCTAACCAAATCTCGCAATTAATATTTGGTTATGATTGGATACTACGTCAGCCCACTACTCTCGAAAAGCGGACAGTCAGCAAATTCGAAAAGTTTTTCGTACAAAGCAGATTCGTGGTTCTACGTCAAGGAAATTTCTACGCTCGACAGCTACAGATCTACGATTTTACGCTCGCAAGCTATAAGTCTATGGTTTTACGCCCGGATGCCTTTGTGCCCGGTAGCTTTTATGCTCGAGAGGCTACAAACCTACGACTTCACACTCAGCAGATACAAATCTATGGTCTCACGCTCGGTGGCGTTTAGTTTACGCTCGGAGGCGACAGATCCACGACCTTACGCTCGGAAGATTTCTTCTTCACAGGCTACAAATCTACAATTCTACGCCAAGGAGCTTTCTACGCTCGACAGCTACAGATCTACGGTTTTACGCTCGTAAGCTATAAGTCTATGGTTTTACGCCCGGATGCCTTTGTACTCGGTAGCTTTTACGCTCGAGAGGCTACAAACCTACGACTTCAGGCTCAGAAGCTACAAATCTACGATTTCACGCTCGGTGGCTTTCTACGCTCAATAGGCTGTGAACTCAGGATTTTCAGCTCATCTACGCTACGGATCTCTGACTTTCCGCATATCCGAACAGCTCTCAAGGCGGTCGATTACAGGAGTTCACACAGAAGATACTCCTTCTTGACCTCAAAATATCCCAAGTACCCGAAGCATGCAAGAGTTCAACATTGAAAATCACTCTTCTTCGTGGGTCGACTCGCAGTTCATCCAGAATCCAGTCTGAATATTTTATCTACGGTTCAAGATGGCGACTCTGTTCGACAGCCGTTTCTCGCCCTGTTCCAATGGATTTTCGAGAAATCATTCTTGAAGATAAAGTCAAAAGAATTCTATTTATCAGAAGAAACGGTTCAGAGTTCTACGTGGTTCCTCACAAACAGGACGGTTCGAAGGCTCAACTCAAATGCTAAAACAGCTTTCTGCGCATCACTAGCTATGCGTAAAAGACAGAGCGGGACCTAATACTCTTTCTAAACGGAGTCGGCGTAAAGAATCAGATGTGTCAAAGCTACACATATTCAGACTTCACAGCAACATATGGCAAATGATCATACACAGAGAAGAAAAGACGACTTTATTAAAGATCAAAATCACAATTACATATGAGGGAAATCCTGTCTACAAGGGATTTTTCTTCATTTTCGTGATTACATATGAGGGAAATCCCGTCTACAAAGGGTTTCCTCATCGTCGTCTGAAGATCGCCCAGAAACTGTTCTGACAGGTTCTCGCCTGGGCGTCAATTCTTCATCCATCTTCTCCAGCAGTCAGTCAATTCCCGCAAACTGACTGACATGGCAATGATCAACGGCAGGAGGATACAGAGTTGGGGCTTGCATAAATTATGCAGGTCCCATGCTCCGTGCGCCATTGAGTTGAGGGTTTACACCCAACTCAATACGGGAGGACGGCTGCTACAGCTTGTCTTCTCTCTCATCCCCGAGAGTGTAACGAGAGAAGGCACCACTTGCAAGCAGTGTGGTCTAATGGGATCCTTCCTCCCTCCTGGATGAACCGCCATATAAAGTTGCTGATTATCCCGAGCAAAGGAGGCTATGATACCCTTCCATGATCCATCGTTGCAGATGGCACTTGCTCGAAGACGCCGTCTTTTTCGGCTCCTTACATGCGGGAAGAACATGGTCTCCTTCTTCCTCAGGTCGACCCGACGAACTCCGGCGATTATCTCTGCGTGGCAAGAGAACTGTGGGAAAAATAGGTGAACTCCTCGACCTTTTTATAGGCGATAAAGATCGCACCTACTCCCAATAACTCCGTTATAAAGACTGGCCTGAAAGAACGTGTCAAAACTTGACCGTTTCGGGCTCCATTCAGAAAATGTTTCGAGTTACGAGGAACGGTTCATGCTTCATTCAAAGCGTTTCAAAGTCCAAGGAATTTGAAAGCTTTGAAGGGGGTCTTGTAGAAGCATGAAAAATACGATGGACGTCTCTACGCAAGCACGGTGATGCAGGGCAGCGTAAACAGAGGACCTCAGAGCCATCAAAGCGTGCAACAGAGCTTTTCCACTGAGCACAGCGTAAAATATAAGCTCAAAGGACCACCCACGTAGGTGCAGTATGTCCAGGCTGCTTCAGCGTAGAACAGAGGGCTTCGTCGCCTATATGGCGTATAAAAACAAGACACACCCGCTTTCAAAGCAGCATTAAAACGTACGAGGAACGCTTTGTGTTCTCTGAAGTAAACCTGTCATGTCCTGCAAATGAACCTGACGTCTGGACTTCTGACAAAGGGGTACTGCTCGACTCCCAGGCGACGGCTATAATGATGGCGCGACACTGCAACCCAGGCTGTCATTTACTGCCTTTCCCTTTGCGTAGATCGCTTTTTCGCATACAGAGGACTACGCTGCCTAGTTTTACACAGGCGGATGTGAGCTGTTTACGCTCCGCGGAAGACAAACCGCCTACCATGACGAAAGCAGCACTTCTCATAGGGCTCGAGGCACGCCTCTGCATTTAATGCACAGGGCGGTGACAGTTTCTCGAGGCACGTCTCTGCGTTTGATGCACAGAAGGGCTGCAGACCTTCAAAACACGCCTCTGCATTTAATGCGCAGAATGATGGCGGGTCTCTGCATTTAATGCAAGGGATTTGATTAAACGTCACCGAACCGTCGTTTAGTGACAGGCCCTTCGCGTAAACTACTCCTACGCATGCAAGGGAATCCGCTGCCTAGTTCTACACAGGCAGACGTGAGCTTCTTACGCTCCGCGAAGGACAAACAGCCTGTCACGTCAGCAGCTACTCTGGGCACAGGATTCGAGACGCGTATCTACATTTAATGCGCAGAATGATAGAAAATCTTAAAGACAAGCATCTGTATTTAATGCACAGGATGGTGGCAGATCTCTGCATTTAATGCAAGAGATTTGATTATATCTTCTACGCCTACTCAGCTAAGACGTCCACATCAGCGCTCTGGCACCTTACGCAGCGGCTTCTACGCCCATTCAGCTTCTGTGCTCACTCGGCTCCTACACCTACTCGGCTCCTACGCCCACTCGACCTCTATGACCACTCGGCTTCTACGCCCACTCGGCCTCTATGACCACTCGGCTTCTACGCCCATTCGGCCTCTATGCCCATTCGGCCTCTGTGCCCACTCGGCTTCTACGCCTACTCGGCTTCTATGCCTACTTGGCTTCTATGCCATGGTGACAGACATTGGCTTCTACGCCAACCTCTTCTACACGAGGGATACCTACCTGCGTGGCTTTCACGCCGTGATCTTCGTAGCAGTTATACGCGTTTTGTCCCTTAGTTGGACCCGCGTCACACGCTCATTCAAAAGATCATCTATACGCAGGCATTGGTTACTTTAACCGTTGTGTAAAAGGGTGCTGTACTGTCTACTCCTCGGTTTTTACATCGACTGAGTGGTCGCTGTCACTAAAACTCTATAAATAGAGACCTCTATCAACAGAGGAACATGGTCGAAGAAATTGATCAAAAGGGAGAAAAAACTGAAAAGGTCGAAGAAATTGGTCAAAAAGGTCGAAAAACTCGAACGAGGAAGATCGAACAAGGGAGAGGTCGAAGAAGTCTTGGAGAGAGAGGAATCCGGAGCTCAGGCAAAGAGTAGGGATCGACGAGTTTGGCATCGTGCATCCACCCTCTTCTTTGCAACCTTCGAAGCTGCTTCCCGTCTTCTACGGCACTTCTTCATCATCGTGTGGTCCAAGGGCTAAAGTGATCGACTGCAGATCAGACACCTATAGCAATATTTATCCAGATTAAATAAATTATACTCCGACATCCTCGTATAGGATTAAATTGTACAAGTTTGTTTGTAAACCAAAGAAAACAGATTTCGTATAAACCCCCACTTGAATACATTTCATTCTTTCATTTTTCACCACAAACAGCAGTTGTTGGTAAGTCTGCTAAAGTCTAAGTTAGTTATACTACGGGTCAACGTATTTGTTGACGGTACCCGAGGCAATCTCGGACAATCACAGTCATATGTAAGTTTACTGAAATTAACATACAACAGTTAAAGAAATTAAACAGTAAATCTTGGCAATGTATACTTGCCTACGTCCTCAAGCTGGGTGTGCCAAAACCTGTTCCTGCAGTCGTGCCTGAGGGGTCCTGTGACCTGGGGTCACTGACTGAGTTGTAGGTGCACTCTGTTCAAGATAGACAGGGGTTCGTGAATTTAACATTTAAATAATGCGTACTTTTGAATAATATTTATATAGTATAATATATTTATACTTTATATATATAATACATTTTTAACACATAAATAAAAATATGTAAAATTTATAGGCATAATATATATATATATATATATATATATATATATATATATATATATATATATATATATATATATATATATATATATATATTATAAATTAATACATATATATATATATAACATAAGTATTTATTTATATTTTAAATATAAGGTAGAGATATAAATATAGGTATATGTATATATATATATATATATCATAAGTATACATATATTTTATATATACATATTATAACAACATATTCATATATATGTATAATAATAATACATATTACATATATAGTATATAATAGTATATATATACTTAATATAGTATATACTTATTAATATATTTAATAGTACATTTAAGAAATATATATATATATTACAGTATATATATACATATTATATATATATCTATATAATATATATTTAATAGCATATATATAATAGTATAATATAGTATTTATATATATACATAATATATATAGATATATATATAAATAGTATATATATTATAATATAATTATATATATACTGTATATATATAATAAATCCATAAATTAAAATATACATATATATATATATATATATATATATATATATATATATATATATATATATTCAATAATAAAAATATAGATACATATATACATATATAATATATTTAGTATATATATGTATATTAGCATATAATATATAATACATAATATATATATATATATATATATATATATAGTATATATATTAATATACTGTATATATATAATAAATACATAAATATAAATATACATATATATATGTATAGATATAAATATATATATATATATATAATATATATATATATATTCAAAAATAAAAATATAGATACATATATACATATATAATATATATTTAGTATATATATATATGTATATTTAGCATATAATATTATATATAATAATACATATTATATATTAATATATATATATATATATATATATATATATAAATGAAAATGAAAATACAGACATACATATACGTATTTTAATAGTATATATATATACTGTATATATTTATATAATTATAATATATAATATATAAATATATAATTAATAATATATATATATAAATACACACATATATATATATATATATATATATATATATATATATATATATATATATATATATATATACACATATATACGTATATACGTACACAGGGGGTATTTTATACCTGACACGTGGGGGACCCACTGGACGTCGTCACCGGCGGGAGGAGGTCTGCGGTCCGACAGGAGGCTGGCCGGAACGGCTGCAACAGCAGCAGTTGCGGTCAGCAGCAACAGCGGCAGCTTGCAGCAGCTGCAGCGACGGCAGAGGCGGCGGTGCAGGGTGGGGGATCGCCGGAGGTGGTGACGGCGAAGGGTACGGTGGTGGTGGCGGTGGTCTAAGGCGGTCGGGAGGGGGAGTTCGAGGCGGTCGGGGAGGTCGGGGCTGAGGTCTGTGGCGGAGCTGGCGGTCGGGGCGACGGTCGTGGGGCGGCGGGGAGGTGATGGTCCGGCAGAGGAGATCAAGACGGAGCGGATGGGGGCGGTTGCGGTGGTCCAAGGTGGCCGGAGGGGGCGCTGTGGGAGGTCGGGGGTGGTGATGGTGTGTTTGTGTAGGTGAGGGAGAGGACGCTGCGGGGGCTGCCGGCGGCGGCTGCGGCGGCCAGGGCGGTAGTGCGGCGGCCGGAAGGGAGGCCAGGGGTGGCGAAGCAGGGGGCGGAGGCTCGGCGGCGGAGGGTGGTTGAGGGAGGAGAGGGATGAGTTCGGGAAGGGGGGGCTGAGTTTATATAGGGTTTGGGTTTTTGGTATTTTTGTAATTAAGTTTAAAGGTGGGGGTATTTTGGGAATTTGTATTTAAATATCTAGATATTTTCATGTAGATATTTACAGGGTGTAGCCCACTTCTAAATGGACGGTGTAGGTTCTCCCTCCAATGATAGGTTGACACCTCACACTGGAAATTTGCAGATAAAATCCTATAATTTCATAATTTGCACAGAGGTCCTATTAATTAGAAAATTGCGCAATTACGCAATTGTATGTGAAAAATACCTTATTCCTGAGGGTGCTGAAATA
This sequence comes from Iris macrosiphon, assembly GCA_036927795.1. Taxonomy (NCBI): domain Eukaryota; kingdom Viridiplantae; phylum Streptophyta; class Magnoliopsida; order Asparagales; family Iridaceae; genus Iris; species Iris macrosiphon. The sequence goes on from JAYESA010000009.1 coordinate 10,856,645, forward strand.
TACAGAACTGAGGGAGAATACTGTGTGAGGGCCTTGAGGGGGTGGGGGTGAGCCTGGGCAGAGGCTGGGCCTGGTTTTGGGTGATACGGGTCACCGTATTACTTAATTAATAATTAATGCGCAAGGTGTTTTCTAATTATTTAAAGGTATGTAGGGCCAGAATTTCAGTGAGGTGTAAATATACTAAATGTAGTATACTCAAAGTAGAATAATAACGTATTTTTGTTTGGGCAAAATAGGTTCTTGTTCGGCCTCTAATTATGATTGGAAGGGACAAGGGTACAGGTCTGGAAATTAATTAAAAATAAATACGGACGTTTGTAACGATATTTGTGCGACTAAAATGAGACTCATGCCAGCGTATCTGTGAGTTGCACAAAGTGCAGAATAGTAGACTTGCATGGCTAGGAGAGGTATGTGAACTTTGTTTGGGGATAACAGTCAGTGTAATGCTCTAAATATTTAGGTGATGGACAGGTACACAAATCAATAGGATATGTAAGCAAAATAAATTTAAAACATTGAAATAAATCCTAATTTGCTAAAAATAATCCTAAAATGCTGAAATCTGGTCGAGGGAGTTTACAATATGACACCTGCATCCTGGATTATGAATGAGACGAAAAAGCATGTATCTTGTTTTATCTTGAAAATACATTTTTGCATATTGATAATGAACATGATATACAGAGCAGAAACTTAATGCAAGATAATAGAATAAGAGTTGTTTGTTGATTTAGGATAGAAAGCATTGGGCGGGGGAGAACAACTTAAATACCACCTACGAAATCCCGCAACATAATAACAATATATAGCTAATTAGCAGTTAAGCTCTTTCGTAAGGCCTTACGAATTAAGTGTGTGAGGCTAAGCTCACTTTTTTGTTTAAGCCCGAGAGAGGTAGGGCCGGATTATAACCCCGTGCCTTCCATTTCAAGTCACCTGTACCTGAATATAAACACACCTACTTTGATTTAAACTATCGAATGGATGAATTAAAGAATTAATTATTAAGCCCATGAGAGGCAGGGCTGGATTCCAAGCACCGTGCCACCAAGTCACAGCCTGATCCCTGGTATACGGGATTGTTGGCGGAAAACTAGTTAAAGTGGTTATTTAAAGGTTGTTCTCCAATTTGCATCATCATTTAAGAAAATTGTTTGTGTATTGTGGTAGTGACATAAAGATTTGTATTGCTTGAATTGTTAGACACTATAAGAATACTAGTTTAGGAATTGTTCGAGTCGTAGGCACAATTATATAATTCACTCTCCTACTCCCTATACAAATATTATTTCTTCCATGCCTTACTATCATATTTTTATTTTTTTACCGTTCTTGACCGAGGACTTGCTGTTATTCTGACGACCTAGTATTGTTCACTAGGGGAAGACAAAGTATATGGAGAAATGTTACCTCTTTATGACGTAGAACAAGTCGAGGAATAATCTTCAAGTGATTCCAGAAAGTATAGCACATAATATTTTCTAGTTGAAACTATGTATATTAAGGAAATGTTGTTGTAAAGACTTATTCAGTTGTACTTTAGTCTAAGTTGTATAATTATAGTTTTTTAATAATAAAGTATTTAGTATGACTTGCATTTCATCCTAAAATTATACAGGCGACAATCGCTGATACGGGTACAGTAGTATTCGTATGGGGCGTAGCCTGGAGATGTAATTACATATCCGGCTCACTGCATCTTGGGAAGTGGGGCGTGACAAGAACGTTAGTATAGTCGTGCTAATGTCCTAGCACGGGTGAGTTCGGGACTTGCAACGGAGCTATCTACTCGCGACTGCAAGGATTACCGTCTACCTTAACTATAACTCGTCTTGTATGGTATGCCAGTAACCCTATATGTTTGTATATTTTAACTATGCAAGCTAGCTATGTCTTCGTGGCAGGAGATAACATGGTAAGTTTTGTGCAGGTGGTTCAGACGAACGGGTAAAAGTCACCGAACGGTGGCACATTTATTTCAGTTATTTTAAATCATATTATTTGCTGTAACTTGAAGGAAAGATAGATAGACCACAATATTAATTTGTATGCTTCACAAGAATATTGTGTCGATTTGGTCAGTTGGGTTAGCCTAGCTTGCTCTCACCGATATTCTTTAAAGTACTGACCCTCGTTGTAGCAGGTTCCCCGAGAGGAGGCGACGCATCGAGGAGCTAAAGCTTCTTCCACTAACTAGTCCATTAATTAACGCACTTCGTTCGTGTCTTTTGAAGCTTGTATAAATTATCTGGAGCTCGTGCACACATCTTATGCAACTCTAAGGCAAGGCGATAGCTTCGCCCGAAGGTGTCTATTATCTTTTAAAGTTTTATTATGGGATATAATGCATGGAACAACTATCTTATTTTGCGTCCCTCTTGTAAGCCCGCACGACACCCCTTTACTTTTGAGTCAAGAGTTTGTAACAAAGATGTATATTATCAATAAAGAGAACTTTTCTTCGTTTCAATGTGTATTATTTAGCTTCTGCAATCTGTTGTTGTGTTTCTGTGTATATATCATTATGCTAGGCCTTGTGTGTGCGCTTCTTACGCTCGTACGACATCACGTCCGGGAGACGATTAGCGATTTTACGGAATCGGGGCATACCATATTGGTATCAGAGCACGGCTTCAGATTCTTTGGCATCGTGTCAGAAAAGTTTTCATAAAATGACCATATACTTCCCAGTTGAACTTTTGAAATCATTTGGCCAAAATAAGATATATCTCATACAGTGAGTCCATAATACTCTATGAGACTGATGCAAGTTCTTTATTTTTGAAGGAATAGCTCAAACGCAAGGAACAACGTAAGTAGAAGTGCAAGCAAGTACTTCGGGCACTTTGGCAAGCTCCGTGAGCCAACGACCTATGCCCCCCATCGATCCAGTTGAGCGGATAATGCAAATGCTTGAGGCACAGCAGCGAAGGGACGAGGCTCGACAGGAAAAATTCAAAAAGAATCTAGAAGCTCGGTTCGCAGTCCAACAGAAGCAGGTAGATGCCATACAACAAATCGTTCAGACCATTGCCTCCAACCATTCTGCAACAACAAAGACACTGGTGGAGCAACCAACACTTGATGTCGAGACATCTCAAACCCCAAAGAAGAAGGATGTGACTATCTTCGAATTTACCGACTTCAAGCAGGTCTGCAATACTCCTTTTTGTGGGACTGAGGACCCCGTCGTGGCTCTAGATTGGCTAGCCAAGATTAATGATCACTTTAATTTGCTAAAAGTATTCGAGATCAAGCGAGTCTCCTGTGCCCAACTCCAACTTCGTCTGAACGCTCATGATTGGTGGGATGTACATTGAAGATCTCTCTCCGAAGATGGTGAAGGCGAGATGATCTCATGGGCTACCTTCCATAGCGCGTTCAAGGAGGAGTTTATTCCCCCACCCTTTTGTCGTCAAAAAGAGAACGAGTTTGTCCGTCTGCAACAAGGAAGCATGACCGTGAAGCAGTATGTCGCAGAGTTCAACCGGTTCGCCAAGTTTGCTAGCTCCTAGATACCCAATGCGACAAGCCGAGCTAGAAGATTTGAAGGTAGCCTGCATCCTACAAATCACGCGCACGTAGTATCTTCTCAATATGAGATGTTGCGGGAATTCCTCAACTACTCCCGGCGCTGTATAGTATTCTCATCACAAGCGACCTAGTAACATAGGAGGACACAACGCTCATAAGCGTCCAAAGAATGGTGGTTATCGGGACCACAATCTGGGGCATGGTCAAGGGCTAAATTATACCTTCTGCAACAAAATGGGGCACACTGTCACCGACTGTCGCCGTAAGAATAGGGTATGCTTCGTCTGTGGTCATTCGAGTCATCTAGCCAGTGACTGTCCTGAGAATACCTACTGGTTCCCTCATCGTCGTCCTCAACAACAGAATCTAGCTCAGGCGCCCGAAGCAAATTGGCCTGCGCAACAATAAGAGTGTCGTCTGAATGCTTTGGGCCGGGTTTATGCATTATCGCGAGACGAGATATTTTCCTCGGACATCGTAGTGACATGTATATTGCTTTTCAATAATGTTCATGCACGAGTTCTATTTGATTCTGGTGCCACACATAATTTTGTATCGGCGAACTTCGCCAAAGAAAACGAATTTCTCAGATGCCGTTAAGCTTAAAGCTTAGTGTCAGTACCCCGTCGGGCATGGACTTGCCTGCTAACTCAGTTTGTCGCAACGGCTGAATTTATATTGGAGGAAGGAAATTGGCATTCAATGTGATAGTTATAAACATCAGGGACTACAAAATTATTCTGGGGATGGATTGGCTCAGCGCCTGCTCAGCCATCATTGATTGCACAGAAAAGAAAGTTGTGTTTCGTATACCTGGCGAGACCAAATTCTGCTACGCATGCAGTCCAGTGTCGAGAGCGTCGAATGCCTGCATGGTGATTTCTGTAATATCGACTCGACGGATGATATATTCCGGTTCTGAAGGATACCCGGTGTCCATTCGAGACACTCAGGGATATTGAAAAAACGTAGAGTCTACTTCCGTTGTGGCAAAATTTTCTGATGAATTTTCAGAAGAGTTGTCCTGCATGTCATCCGACCACGAGATAGAGTTCACCATAGATACATTTTCAGATACTCGGCCAATTTCTAAAGCTCCGTATCGAATGACCGCTGTTGAACTGAAGGAGCTGAAGGTCCAGCTACAAGAAATGCTCGATCGTGGGTACATCCGTCCGAGTGTATCTCTTTAGGGCGCACTAGTGCTATTTGTGAAAAAAAGGATGGTTCAATGTGGCTCTGCATAGACTACCGAGAGTTGAATAATCCACCATCCGAAATAAGTATCCCCTTCCCAGAATTGAAGACCTATTAGATCAACTGCAAGGCGCATCGGTATTCTCTAAAATCGATCTTAGTTTGGGCTACCACCAACTAAAGATTAAGACAGACGACGTACCGAAGTCAGCCTTTCGTACTCGCTATGGCCAATATGAATTCTTAGTTATGCCATTTGGATTGACCAATGCCTCTCCCGCCTTCATGGATTTGATGAATCGAGTGTTCCGGTCGTGCCTTGACAAGTTTGTAGTAGTGTTCATGATGATATCTTGGTGTATTCAAGGACCAAGAAGGAACATGAGAAGCACTTGCAGGCCGTGCTTCAGACTCTTCAAAAAAATAATCTATATGCAAAACTGAGTAAGTGCGAGTTTTGGATAAGCAGTGTATCTTTTCTTGGGCATATCTTTTCTGTCGAAGGCATCTCAGTCGATCCAAAGAAAGTTAAAGCAATTATTGAGTGGTGTCATGCCCAGGTCCCAAAATACGTAGGACTAGGAATATGTAACATGCCAGCTACGCATTCGACCAGACTCTGGTCCGACTCGAATACGTATAAGCTGTATTATAATGGTCACTATCTAAATAATCAAGTAAATATAAATATCTATGCCTCAATCCACAATGAACAGAATACACAAGAATGAGCTACATGTGCTAAAGTCGGCCGCCCAGTAACACACAAACTCGAATAAACTCGAGAAAAAATTATGAGTCTATAAAACTAGGCTACATCAGCAGATAAATAAATAATATGAATAAATAACCATAACTCCGGTAGAAATGATTTAAGTACCTGGTACCAATGCATGCAAGACAAGCAACTCTATCAGAAACTCCAAAGGCTTCATAACCGTCTATGCTGCAAAAACTGGCAGGGGACCAGGTCCTCAGAGGGACGTAACAAGGTACAAGAAACAACATGCCAAAAGTAAAACAGTATAATGCCACATACTCAAGGGTAAACTACTGTAACCATCTATGTGATATGCACGTGAGAGCATCACTCATACTCAGGCTGAAACTACTACAGGCTCTGTGTCGGGGAGCCCATAGCAGCAAGTAATATCTCGTAGGGCCAGTAAATGTGCCAAAGATCTGGGGCAGAGTCTAAGGCACCTCCAGTAACATAATGTATATATATATATATATATATATATATATATATATATATATATATATATATATATATATATATATATATATATATATATATATATAATCAGCCTGTAGTATGGTGTGTCTCTCTCCACCCAATATAACCTCATATCTTATGTCCATAACGTCTCAGGTCCATAACACGTAAGATCATGACCTCTAGCTAGTACAACGAGTCATAATGATATCTCTATATATGCAAGTCTCATATCACGAATCTTGTAAGCCTATACAGAATCACCATGAATAACTCGATAAAGATTATGTCACATAAAATAGTATCAAGTATCCTAGGTTATGGCGTACTTGGTAAAGCAAGCACATAAAAATAGGATCGTAGAATCAACTCTCTATGTGACGTTACACGACTCCGCGTACGGTGTCAACACCCAAATTTTGTTCGGACAATAAGCAACGTCTCACGGTCCTAGGGTAAACACACACATCAACCATATCAAATAACTATAATAACTACATAAGATAATAAAGGCAAGGAACTATTATACATCATGGCAAAGTACACTTGCCTTGGTTCTGAACTCCGTCAACTGCTCCTGGGAAAGTTGAATCTGCGCGTACACCTCCGGATGCTTAAACAAACATCACTAATATTCTCAAAATACAAAAAATAGCTAAGATTGACTATCCATAAGTTCAATTTAGACACAGAGGCAAAATTGACAATTTTGGATCAAAGCGGGATCCACATATGGCCTACTTCGCACTGAAAAATGTGTCGAAGCCAAAGTACTCAAAATTTGTCAAATTTAGTGTCTACGAGTCCAGAACAATGATACGAATCAAACGGAATGTCCAGAACTGGATTCCGATAAGCTGATCACGAAATCGTCCGTCATGTGGAACCGTGGGGCCCACGAAATAACGTTTCGTCAACGTTCTCAGAATCGAACCAAACTTGCATCACAGGACCAGCATAATACTGTGAATTCGATGGTACAAGTTCCGTTACGAAATAACAAGCACACACAAAATTAGGATGAGTGTCAGAACATGCCGATACGATATTTTTTGGCGGATACGAGTTGATTCCGGTGTGCACGCACATCCAAATCAAGTTTTGCAAAAGTCCACACGTCCATGTTGACGATATGTGCCTTTCGGTACAACTTGCACATGACGAAGTCCCATTGTTTGGCAGGACGCATCCCATATCGCGAGATTTTTGGTGTTTTAAAAAAAGTTTTTGGTCATTTTGGAACAAGAATAATTTAACCATTATAACAAACTAATAAAAACTAAAAGAACAGTATAAATCTTGGTTATATTATAAAGAAGTCCTTTCAATTATACTTTGAAAATAATTAACGAGTTGGTGGCAAATTGGGCATGAACATGGGTACTTGGACAAAAAATTTGAACTGTTTCCGAACAGTTTTTCGGCCAACTTTCGGTCGATTTTTCGATCAAACCGGGGTGCCTAAATTTATTCCACTTAAAGAGAATCCTAGAGGGTTAGGTTATGAACATACCAGCGAAGATAAGACACAAATCGAACGAGCGAGGAGGGCTACACACGAAGGAGGGGCCAGAGATGCTGCGGTCGACTGCTGCTGCCGCTGCCGCGTGTGGGCGGTGCTGCGGGGTGGTCGGGGGTCGGCCGGAGGCGGCGGGTCGACGACGGCGCGGCGGGTCGACGACGGCGCGGCGGCGGGCGGGCGCCGGCGGTGGAGCTGCGGTGATGGGTGGTGTAGGCGTGAGATTATGTTAGGTTAGGGTTTTGTCATATAGTGTATATATATATATATGGTGGGGTTTACTGTGTACGTGGGGAGGGTAGTTTTTGTTAGGATTTAGCTTAATGGGTTTGGATTTGGGTTAATGGATAGGGTTAGGATTAATGGGTTTGGGTTTAATTTTTTTCTTTTTCTTTTCTTTTATTTATATATATAGGTGTATGGCCATTTAAAAATAGTTTTAGATCTCAATAAATTCCAAAAAAATTATACAATACACTAATAATAGTTATACACCCAAAAATATATTTTTTGTATAATATTAATAATTAATTAAATACAAAAAATTATAAATTCATGAATATTATATATTATAAATAGCTAAAATAAAATAAAAAAATTTCTTAATCACAAAAATTTCAGAATACCAATATTAATAAATTCTAAAAATCAGGGTGGTTATAATCTACCCAACTTATAATTTTTTTTTCTCGAAATTAAAAATAAACATAATAGAAAATATTTTAGTTAAGCAAGGTTGCACTAAAGATGGGGACGCACTTACCATTCTTATAAGTTGGAGTCCTCGAAATTCTTTAATAGGCTGTGACAAATTCATTCTTATAAGATAGAGTCCTAGTTTGACGTCGTATTCTAAGAATAAGGGTTCGCTTAATCAAGACTCTACCCAACTTATAAGAATAAAGTTGGCCGCATGAACTATGGTCATGATCATATTTCTAAGGATTTTTTAGAAAGTCTAACTTCAAGGAGGGATTCGAGATGGTAAGGATTTTGTAACCATTGTCATAGCCTAATAAAGAAAATATATGTACTATCATGGCGTTAATGAGTCAATAACTCTATAATAAAAGTTTTATCAGTTCTCCTTGCTTCTAATTAGGTCATGATTCTAGAAGACAATAGGACATATCATAGCCAAATACAACTAGGGTGAGATAGTACCAAGGAATACTTCATCACATATCATGGATGCCGATGAATGGTTCAGCAATAAGCGTCAAAAGGTGATATAACTCATCAAGGTGTTTAGTATTGTGTAAAGAGTACAAGGGGTTCAATTTAATGCAACACAAGTGTCACTGACGTAGGTTGGCATGAATGGGATACGAGTATATCGGTGGTTGGGATATTTGGGTTGCCTATGTATAATTTAATTCAATTACAACGGAGTTGGATATAGGATTTAGAAGGAGATATGCCACGAATGTTGGGGGGTCTATATGGAGCATGGGCATGTATATTTGGAAGTAACAGTTGTGTCATTAGTGAGTAGGTTCCAGTTAGGCTCATGAATGTCAATGTTGCCGTAAGAATTGAGTCGGTGTTGAGTATTGAAATCGACCGCAACAGAAAAGGATATATATGTATCATGTGTGTGTACTATTGTGTTGCGAATATCGTGCGACTAAAATAAAATATGGGAAGGCCAGTTTGTGAGTGATAGTCATGTCATAGGTGTAGAGTGACTAGTCTAGGTCATAAGGGGAAAGTTGTTGAAAAGGAAAGGGTAGTGTTGTGCTCCAAATATCCGAGCCACAACAAAGGGTATCAAGGATACAAAAATTAAATAGGTAATTTAATCCGTTTGAGATTAACCTAATTAACACCAAAATAAATTCAAATTTACCCTGAATTTCTAGAAATAACCCTACACTAAAACCAGGGGCTACGATCTACCCAACTTATAAAAATTAAGTTGGTATCCAAAACTAAGATTATGGTCCTGCTAACAAGATTTCTGGAAGGGCCTATTTTCTATCTATTTTCTAAATAAGGTTACAAGAATTCTAGGATTTACTGGCCGTAATCATGGATTTTCTAAAGAAATCTAGAAAATATCAGGGTGCTATTGATCAACAACTTTTTAAGATAAATTACTACCCATCCATTACTGCTCTTGTATAGGTCAAGCTTCTACAAGGCAGAAGAAATGACTGAGTCAGATCTAACTAAGGCAAGGTGGTAGAGAGGCTTCGATCATTGATTGACATTGATGATGAAGAGACCAAAATTTAGGCTACGATAAGAAGAATTTCTGATAAGTCTATATGGTTGAATAAGGCACGATTAGGCAGGTATTTGGAGAATCGAGTCATGGTGACTAGATCAAGGGGATTAGAGTAGAAAAGAACTGATATCTATGGTGATATGGATATTAACATAAGGAGTGGTACCAACTAAGGGATTGATTTTGTAATTAAGACACAAATAGGAAAAGAGGAAGGGTCTACTTATTGTTATAATTAGAAAGAATGTTGTTGCAAATGCAGCACGAGGCCATATATGCAACGCAAGATAAGGATTTGATAGGAAGGATAGGAATGCAGTCGAGGGGTAATACAACTAATCCTTAAACTTAATACTATATTTAATTCTCATGCTAACAATCTATACAGGCTCTGGCATATAGGAATAACATATCTATCTACCCTACTAAGGGTAACCATCTTCTCAAAACTTTATGTCCATCATATCTTCTTTCGCCTTGACAAGGATCTGCTTCTGGAGGAAACACTGTGCACGAACGTTCATCTCTCTGAAATAGGGAGAGATGATAAACAGTAATAAAGATGTCGAGGGAATAAATGAGTACAATTATGAAGTCCAAGGGTGATAATCAAATGCTAAAGAATTGTCAAATCAGTTGTGGATTGAGATACTAATACTGCTAATCCTGATTACAGGCTCGCTCGGTACCGGAAAGTAACCGAAATAATTTAATCAGGACCTGCATGGGCCACCACAAAAATATGTTATGCCCCAGTCTCTGGTCTGACTCAAATACGTAGGACTAGGAATACGTAACATGCTAGCTACGCATTCGACCAGACTCTGGTCTGACTCAAATACGTATAAGCTGTATTATAATAGTCACTATCTAAATAATCAAATAAATATAAATATCTATGCCTCAATCCACAATGAACAGAATACACAAGAATAAGCTACATGTGCTAAATTCGGCCGCCCAGTAACACACAAACTCGAATAGACTCGAGAAAGAAGTATGAGTCTATAAAACTAGGCTACATCAGCAGATAAATAAACAATATGAATAAATAACCATAACTCCGGTAAAAATGATATAAGCACCTAGTACCAATGCCTGCAAGACAAGCAACTCTATCAGCAACTCCAAAGGCTCTGTAACCGTCTATGCTGCAAAAACTGGTAGGGGACCAGGTCCTCAGAGGGACGTAACAAGGTACAAGAAACAACATGCCAAAACAAAAATAGTATAATGCCACATACTCAAGGGTAAACTACTGTAACCATCTATGTGATATGCAGGTGAGAGCATCACTCATACTCAGGCTGAAACCACTACAGGCTATGTGTCGGGGAGCCTATAGAAGCAAGTAATATCTCGTAGGGCCAGTAAATGTGCCAAAGATCTGGGGCAGAGTCTAAGACACCTCCAATAACATAGAATATATATATATATATATATACATACATAAACATAATCAGCCTATTGTATGGTGTGTCTCTCCCCACCCAATGTAACCTCACATCTCATGTCCACAATGTCTCATGTCCATAACACGTAAGATTATGACCTCTAGCTAGTACAATGAGTCATAATGATATCTCTATATATGCAAGTCTCATATCAAGAATCATGTAAGCCTATACAAAATCACCATGAATAACTCAAGAAATATTCTTTCACATAAAACAGTGTCAAGTGTCCTAAGGTATGGCGTACTTGGTAAAGCAAGCACGTAAAAATAGGATCATGGAATTAACTCTCTAAGTGACGTTACACGACTCCCCGTACGACGTCGACACCCGAATCTTGTTCGGACGCTAAGCAACGCCTCACGGTCCTAGGGTAAACATACACATCAACCATATTAAATAACTATAATAACTAAATAAGATAATAAAGGAAAGGAACTATGATACATCATGGCAAGGTACAATTGCCTGGGTTCTGAACTCCGTCAACTGCACCTGGGAAAGTGGAATCTGCACGTACACCTTCGGATGCTGAAACAAACATCACCAATATTCTCAGAATACTAAAAATAGCTAAGATTGACTACCCATAAGTCCAATTTGGATACAGGAACAAAATTGACAGTTTTAGGTCAAAGCGGGGTCCACATGTGGCCCACTTTGCACCGAAAAAGGTATCGAAGATAAAGTTCTTCAAATTCATCAAATTTAGTATCTACGAGTCCAAAACAATGATACGAACCCAACAGAATATCTAGAACTGGATTCCGATAAGCCGATCACGAAATCGCCCGTCTTGTGGAACCGTAGGGCCTACAAAATGATGTTTCGACAACGTTCTCATAATCGAACCAAACTTGGGTCACAGGACCAGCATAATACTGTAAATCCGATGGCGTAAATTTTATTACGAAATGATAAGCACACACAAAATTAGGATAAGTGTCAGAACAGGCCGATATGGTATTTTTTGGCGGATACGCGTTGATTCCGGTGTGCACGCACATCCAAATCAAGATTCGGGAAATCCTACATGTTTGCATTGACGATATGCGTCTTTCGGTGTAACTCGCACACGATGAAGTCGCCTCGTTTGGCGGGACGTACCCCGTATCGCGAGATTTTGGGTATTTTAAAAACAAGCTTTTGGTCGTTTTGGAACAAGAATAATTTTACCATTAAAGCAAACTAATAAAAACTAAAAGAATAATAAAAATCTTGGTTATATTGTAAAGAAGTCTTTTCAATTATAATTTGAAAATAATTAACGAGTTGGTGGTAAATTGGACATGAACATGGGTACTTGGACTAAAATTCTGAACTGTTTTTAAACAGTTTTTCGGCCAACTTCCGGTCGATTTTTTGATCAAATCGGGGCGCCTAAATTTGTTCCACTTGAAAAAAATCCTAGAGGGTTAGGTTGTGAATATATCAGTGAAGACGGAATACAAATCGGACGAGCGAGAAGGACGGAGGCTGCATGCGAATGAGGGACCGGAGATGCTGTTGTTGTTGCTGCTGCGGCCGGCTGCTGCTGCCGCTGCCGCGTGCGGGCGGCGCTACTGGGTGGTTGGGGGTCGGCCGGAGGCGGCGGGGCGACGGTGGCGCGGCGGCAGGCGGTCGCCGGTTGCGGGGCTACGGTGATGGGTGGTGTAGGCATAGGATTAGGTTAGGGTTAGGATTTTGTTATGTAATATATATATATATATATATATATATATATATATATATATATATATATATATATAGGATGGGGTGGGGTTTACTGTGTACGCGGGGAGGGTAGTTTTAGTTAGAATTTAGCTTAATGGATTTGGGTTTTGGTTAATGGGTAGGGTTAGGATTAATGGGTTTGGGTTGAAATTCATTTCTTTTTTTTTCTTTTGTTTTATTTATATATATAGGTGTATGGCCATTTAAAAATAGTTTTGGACCTCAATAAATTCCAGAAATATTATATAATACACTAATAATAGTTATACACCCAAAAATATATTTTTTGTATAATATTAATAATTAATTAAATACACAAAAAAATTCATGAATATTATATATTATAATTAGCTAAAATAAAATAAAAATTCCCTTAATCACAAAATTTTTAGATTACCAATATTAATAAATTCTAAAAATTAGGGTGCTGACAAGTGGAAGCAACTTACATAAGTCAGTAAAATTTGAAGCTTTCTCGGGTTAGCGGACTACTACAGATGGTTCATGAAAGACTTTTCTAAAATTGCTTCTCCCTTGACTCGCCTCACTAAGAAAGGAGTCGCATTTGAGTGGTCTGCCGACCGTGAGGCTTCATTTCTGGAATTAAATCAGCATCTCGTCTCTGCTCCGATACTTGCACTGTCGAACGAGAATATGGGATTCCAAATCTTTATGGACGCCTTAGGCCAGGGCTTGGGAGTTGTGCTCATGCAACAAAACAAAGTGATAGCTTTTGGTTCAAGACAATTAAAGCCGCATTAGCGCAACTATTCGACATATGATCTAGAACTCTCGACGATCGTGTTCGCACTGAAGTTACGGCGATACTACCTTTATGATGCGGCTTGTTAAATTTTTACTGATCACCAGAGCATCAAGTATCTTTTCACTCAGTCGGACCTAAACCTACGACAAAGGCTTTGGCTAGAACTGATCAAAGACTACAACTTATCGATCAACTACACTCCAGGCAAAGAGAATGTTGTAACGGACGCACTGAGTCAAGTATTTGTGGGATCTCTATCCGTCAACCACAGGCTACAAAAAGAATTGAAGAGTATGGGCATTGATCTACGAATTCGATATCGGGATGGACCGATTGGGGGATCACTAGCTCAGTTACTCCTTGATCTGAACCTGATATAAGAGGTCAAGTCCGCTCAGACAAACGACACATTCTTGTTGAAGACGGGCGTGCAGATTTCAGCAGGAAAGGAAGCTGACTTTGCAGTAGATAAAAGCAGAACGTTGCGGGTAAGAGGAAGACTATGCGTAGCCAATGATGCGGAACTCAGAAAGGAGATCCTCACGGAAGCTCCCTTTGCGACCTATGTATCACATCCAGTAAGTACAAAGATGTATCAGGACCTCCGCACGATCTTCTGGTGGCAAGACATAAAGAAAGATGCGGCGCTCTTCGTATCACAATGCTTGTCTGGTCATAGAGTAAAGGCCGGGCGGAGAGATACAGAACCTTGCTATCCCGGAGTAGAAATGGGACTATATCATAATGAACTTTATTGTTGGCTTTCCAAAGATGCAACGGGGGAACGACATCGTCTGGGTCATCGTCGACCGATTAACCAAGTTAGTGCACTTTATTGCTATCAAATTTACTTGGAGCCTCGATCGCCTGGCTCAGATATACCTTGATTAGGTAGTTCGACTGCACGGCGTGCCAGTATCTATTATTTTAGATCGGGACGAACAGTTATTATCATGTTTCTAGAAAAGCTTTCAGTCAGCTAAGGGGACCAAGTTGAAGTTCAGTTCAGCATACCATCCTTAGACTGACAGCCAAACGGAGTGGGTGAACCAGATACTTGAAGATATGCTATATCTCTGTTTGATCGACTCGAAGTCAAGTTGGGACGTCCATCTACTGTTGGCAGAATTTGCATACAATAATAGTTACTAGTCCAGCATTGAAATGACTCCGTACGATGCTTTGTATGGGCGGAATTGCAGATCGCCTATATGCTAGGATAAAGTTGGCTAGCGACAGATCCTCGGCCCAGAGCTAGTAGAGTAGACCGTTCAGAAGGTTCGGCTGATCCGAGATCCATTAAAGGTGGCGCAAAGCAGACAGAAGAGTTATGCGAAGATCCGCAGATGACCCCTTCAATTTACAGCTGGTGATCACGTGCTTCTCAAGGTCACGCCGATGCGAGAAGTTACGAGATTTGGAGTAAAGGGGCAGCTAAGTCCTCAATTTGTTGGTCCGTTTGAGATTCTCAGGCGAGTCACCCCAATTGTATATCAAATTGCCCTACCACCGAGCCTATCCGACGTGCATGATATATTTCACATGTCATAACTGCGGAAGTACTGTAAACCACCTGATTTTTTAGGATTTTAAAAAAATCAATTTTCAGAATTTTTCTGGAATTTTTTTATGATTTTTCACTAATTTAAATCAAGGTATTCAGGTTATAAATAATTTTAAATGTATTTATTAAATAATAAAATATTATAAAAATAATATTTTTGGATGTAAAATAAAATATTAGACATAGGGTAATTTTCTTGGATTTTATTGGAACCCGAAAATATTTTTAAAGACCTAAAAACTAATTATTTATTAAACCAAAATAAACCCGGTTTATTTTTGAACCAAACCAACCCAGATCGACCCTGAACCAACCGGTTTATTTCTGAACCCAACCCAAACCTTGCGGGTCGGGTCGAATCTAAACCCGACGCGAAACCCTTACCCGACCCGTACTGTAGCTGCTACAGTAACCGTCACCCCCCCCCCCCGAAACCCTCGCCGGCCGTTTCGAATTCCGGCCGTTTCCCGACAGAGCTCCGCCACCAGCGCCACGCTTCGCCTCCCCTCTCCCCGCCAGTAACTCTTCTGCCCCTTCCTCCACGCGGCGGTTACACGTCTCCCCTAGCCCTATAAGAACCCGCCCAGCCATCGCCGTCTCAACCACCAACACCACCACCGTAAGCCTCCAGCTCCTCCGCCTTCCTCCTCCATCTCTACTGCGCCTCGCCGCCTCACCATCGAGGACCCCCAAGGTCCACCTCCCTCCACCAGCCTCCAGATCCAGCGCCGCTCCCCGCAGACCTCCCCTCCGCCGTAACCCTCGAACCCGCCAGAGATCCGGCCGCCTCCGCTGCACCTCGATCAGAGCCGACAGATCGACCCGAGTTCCCCTGCGCCTCCCCCGCAGACGAGCTCTGCCAGCAGCCGCCTCCAGCTCTGGGACCCAGCCGCCACGACGACCCCAATGAGCCGCCACCGCCTCCGCCTTCCTCAGGCCAAAGCAGCTCCGACGGCGAAGAAACCCTAACCCCAGCCACCGCGTCGCGAAGTCTCACGAAGCGCGCATTTCATCCCTCTGCGGAGCATTGTTCAGGTAGCCGTTTCTCTCTCCTCGCTGCCCTGTTTCCCGTTCCGTCTGCTGTGACGCGAACCCTACGTGACCCTCTCGATACCCGTGCAATCGCTCGTTGTGTCGCGTCCTGTGGCGATCGCGAACTGCGATCCAAAATCAGGAAAATATACATCCTATTTTTCTCGGAACCGCCAAACGAGACAACTTAGTCGTGTGCAGACTTCACCAAAAGGTGTGCGCCATTAATACGGACGTGTGCGATTTCGCGAAAGTTGATTTGGATGTGCGTGCACACCAGAATCAACGCGTATCCGTCGACAACGCCCTGTATCGACCCTGTTCTGGTTGTAACTTCGTGTACGCACGTCGTATCGAAAGAAAACTTGCACCATCGGACTCATAGCAATACGCTGGTCCTGTGACCCAAGTTTGGTTCGATTCTGAGAACGTTGATAAAATCGCGTATCGTGGGCCCCACGGCTCCACTTGACGGGCGATTTTGTGATCGGCCCATCGGAATCCAGTTGTGGATATTCTGTTGGGTTCGTATCATTGTTCTGAACTTGTTGACACTAAGTTTGACAAATTTGGAGAATATTGTCTCTGACAAGTTTTTTGGTGTGAAGCGGGCCACATGTGGATCCCACTTTGACCAGAAACTGTCACTTTTGCCCCTGTGTCCAAATTGGACTCAAGGATAGGCAATTCTAGCTATTTGATATCTTCTGAGCATGATGGTAATGTCTATTTCAGCAACCGAAGGAGTACCTGCAGAACCCGCTGATACCAGAGCCGCAGTTGGTAACGAAATCCCAGGCAAGTGTGCCTTGCCATACTTGCAGTATATTGATTTATATTATTCTCTTGTTCTATTCCTGTGATCTATATGTTGTACCTAGGACCGTGTGACTTACTTAGCGTCCGAATAATATTTGGGTGCCAACGTCGTACACGGAGTTGTGTAACGTCACCTAGACATGGATATCGAAACCTTATACTTTCTCGTGCTTGCATCATCAAGTACGTCATAACCCAGGACACCTGATACTATTCATGAGACAGAATCTTCCTGAGATATTCATGATGATTCTGTATAGGTTACATGATTCATGACATAGATATTACATGTGCTTAACTATCATTATGACTTACTGTATTAGATATGATCTTGCATGACATGGACATGAGATATCGTGGACATGAGACGTGTGATTACATTGGGTGGGGAGAGACACACAGGCTACAGGCTGATTTTATATATATATGCCCACTACATAGTAAATTACATAGTATCTCTGCAACAGGCTCCCAGATACAGAGCTTGTCATAGTCTCAGCCTAAGTCTAGTGATGCTCTCACTTGCATTTCACATAGCTGGTTACATAGTTTATGTCACGACCCGCACCCAGTACAGGGGCACGAGAGCGTGGGTACGTCCAGCCTACGCCGCAGCATCGGCGGTAGAACGCTGTCTAGGTCACAGTAACACTAACTAACTAACACCTGTCAATGATATGCATCGCCAAATCTCTCAATATAACTCAATCACAAAGACTATAAGGCACGATAAAAGATAAAAGAAAATGACATAGTTAAACACCATGTCTCAAACATAAAGATACTCACAGTCTAACTGTCCAACACAAGTCTCCAATTAAACTTATCATAAGTCTAAACATAAACTGAAATTACCTCCATAAGTCTCAAGCATAAAATAAATACTATCTAGGTAGCTATAGGCAAAGTCTCATCTAGAAGAATAGTCTCTTCTAGGATCTCTGGTACATAGTCTGCTTCTATACCTGGTCCGTAGTGCGTAGTACAAAAGTTCTCAAGGTTCTCTGGAAAAAATATCCAGTCAGGATTTGAACGAAAATACACCTCTAACAGCAGTTCCACATATATTGACAAAAACTATAACACAGTGTAAAGAAATACAAGACAGATATGAAATAACTGAAAATAAGAAATACTGGAATAAAGAATGCTGGAAATAGATACTGGAACATCATCATCAATAACATCTGACAAGGAATAGAACTACAAGTGTACGCAAGTATAAAGAACTGGTATGTAAGTGTATATAAGAACAACAACTAGAACATGTGGAAATACAAGATCAATCTACCAAGATACATGTCAAGAATCATCTAACTAAGTGTGTGAAACATCAGTATATCATGTGATCGGCTTGGGTTATATGACTCATTACATGGATTAGCGATCATCCCCAACAGGTCAGGCTAACCAGAATGTAACAGTGATGAGGCATGTAAGGGTAAGGCTGCACCGACGTGAGATGTGGGTGAGCTAATGCTGCATGTAAGGGGTATGATCACATAACTACTAATACTTCCCCGTTTTTCCCCAGCTAGCACGATGGATTCCAATCACGACTCCTCGTGACAGGTCTCAATGATGCCAACTCGTATAAAGAACAGTGTCAGAGTCATGTACGCTATACAACAAGAATTATAGAGATAATCAACATAATAGAAACTGTCAGAGAATGTACTCGCCTGTGGTCCTTAGCTGGCAATACCAATATCCGGGTTCCAAGGTACCATCTGAGTGATCCAACAGTCCTATAGATATATCATAAACACAATACTGTATCAGACTTTATACACAATCAATTATCATGATCTCACAGACTATGCTAGGGGTCACGTCTGTAGTTGCTGTGAATAACAGACAGTCAATTGTACGGTCTTGCCAGTATGTCAGTGTACATTTGGCAGTCTGTTATCATGCTACGGGGTCACCTAGTACACGGGCATATAATGCCTATTATTACGTATCCCAAACATCACTACTACTAATTACAATTTTAATTGATATGTGCATTTAGCTACTTAATAGAGTTTACATACTAATCAATTATACTTTGTACATATATATATATATACTATCAAAAATTATACCATGTATACAATATTTAATATCCATACTATGATACTTATAATACATATATATATATACGTATAGATATTATTTGAGAGCATATAATATCTATATACCTATATGTATGCAACTACGTACATACATGCATATACCGATATCCACACATACTAACACACGATATACGTAGGTATACATATTCGAGATTAGGTTTACGTCGAACCTGCGTGCGGAAATGAGACGGTGACGATGATAATGACGAGGCGATGGTCACGAACAGGGGTAGGCCGGTCGGGCGCACGGTCTGTCGTTGAACTCCGGCTTCTCCGATCGGCAGCGTCGTCGATCAGTCGGTCGGCAGCGCACAGGCGGAGAAACTCTCGATCGGCGGCGTCGTCGAGCAGTCAGCGCGGGGTGTCCAGGCGTTCAGCAGCGGTCGTCGAACTCCGCTGCGGGGTATAGGCGAGTCTCGGTCGATGGTCTCCGGCGCTCTCGGTGCAGTCGGTCCGCGCGGGCAGCGGCCTCCGTTCGAACGGGTGAGGACTCGACGAGGCGCTCGAGTCGTTCGACCGGTTGGTGATGGCAGCGCTTTTGCCGGTCGGCTCCAGTCGACGAGGGAGGTGAGCAGGTGTCCGACGGGATCTCAGCCGCTCAAGTACAGCGGCTCTCCAATTATGGTTGGTCGTCGTCGAGTTGCAGGGCTATGGCGTGAGCAGCGTGCAGGCGACCGTGGTCGGTGTTCGGCGACGTGCTTGAGGGATCAATGGGAAGGTCGGGGCTGTCGTGTTTGAGAACAGGGATGGAGGAGTACTTGGTCGGCTGTGGGTTGGGAAGGAAAAGAAAAAGAGGAATAGGTTTATATATATAGTATTATGTAAGGGTTGACCTAGGATTGGGTTGACTGGTCAACTTTCTTGGAATTTGCCTCTTATGGAGATGTTTCAAGGGCCAAGATTTACTAGAATTAAAATGGTAGTCTAGGATGCATTGGTTCCAAGGTTTTTTGAGATCATGGTTTAATGGAGATTGATGTTGCAATTTCACAGTCCCAAAATTATGGAAAAATATACATGAAGAAAAATTGAATTTATTCGTATGTCGTATCCCACAAATAGGAAAAAGTGCACAAAAATTGAGTTTATTGAGGATTAACTACAATGGGTTGCGACATCAGTTGGAAAACGAGGGCTCGCATAGCGTCCTAATTATCGAAGCGACGATAAATTGCAACAATCAAATAATCATCCTCAATTAATTAATTATAATTAAATATCATGCAAATCATCTACACATTAATTAAGGAAAGACGAAAATACCCTTAATCCAAAAAGTGGGGGTGACAGTTTACCCTATTGATTCATTTATTATTGCACTGCATTTATTTTTGGCATGAGTTATTCTTGTAACTTGCTATGTCCTGTGAGGACCTGGATCCGGATTATGTCCCCAGGATTAGCAGACGAGATCTATCCCGAGGTATATGGGACATGAGCATTAGCAGGATCAGGAACAGGAGCATGCACTAGAGCAGTACCAGATCCAGAAGACGAGGTGATCGTCGAGGATTTCTCCTGAGTATATACTTTATCCATACTCAGTATTTGCTGTTGTTATCTTTATTCTTGTATCTTGATTATTGTATCAGACTCATTATCGGGGTGTTCCCCGAGTTATGTTTTATTGAGATTTGATATAGCTTTATACTCTGATATTGTTGTATTCATTTCTGTGGATGAGATTAGTATATTAGACCCTTATTGTATTATTTTAGCTTAAGTACACCATGATGGGTCCATTAAATTGGGTTTGCCCATCGGTGTGTGCTGCTGGCCATTGTCACGTGTCTAGTCTCTCGATATTTTGGGATTGGGGCGTGACAAGTACGTACATGATCTGATTCATATGGTAAATTTTGGTCAGTTGGCTTTGCAATCATACTTGTTATATATAGTAGAACCTGTGCAGATCATCGATCGAAATGATAAGCATCTCCAAAATTGTTTAGTTTCGCTCGTACGCGTACTCTGGCGGAACCACACGGTCGAGTAGTTGACCTGGGAACTAGAATCAGTCATGAAAGAAAAGTTTCTCTTATTGTTTTTAAGGGGTAGGTTCCATTTCTAAGTTTTGAGGATAAAACTTTTTATTAGTTGGTTAAGATGTAGTGCCCCGTTCCCCCTGTTCTGGGAGCGCGGCTAAGAAATACTTGGTATCGTTCGATCGGAACAGATTGAATCAAGATACTTTTCTCGTTATGGATTGATTTATTCAGATTCAAGTCCCACATTCAGCGGATCGTGCCTCGAGAAAGGACTCGACGATAGAGTCGCGAGGGGCCTTTCTGTTGCGCTATTTTCTTTGACCGTTTTCGATGCCGCTTTATTGCTTTCTTGTTAGTTTTGTGACTTATGTTTTCTTGAACAATTTTAATGGATTTTATTGTCTTCTTTCTTTGAACTTCGCATTTCGTATCAAACTCTGGGAGACTGAGGCATGATATATTGATCATCTGTTGGTGCGTGCAGGTGACCATGTGGGCGACGCGCAAGCGGAGTCATAAAGATCCCTTCTCTCCTCCGATTCTCCAACTTGTGAGTGGTCTTACCTTCAATTAGCTCCCTTATTCCAAGTCTTCACTCTTAAAAATCTAACTCGTTTGTGCGTTCTGATCAACGATACAATAATAATGATAACTGAGTCAAGATAATAAGTAGTAAACTTGAAACACTTATGCTTGTCACACAAAAATTACCTTACCATCATATTGTTGCGTGCTTGTCCACTATGCATGTATCTATTTTATGTTTCAATTATAGCTAGAATTCATTCATCCATAATTGTGTAATGAGTAGTGCATAACTTGAAATGTGATAACTTGAGCATGTGGGCTATGCTATGGAATTCTTCTGAATTCTTATATTTCATGCTTATTGTCTTGAAATGATTGGTTTGATAATTTAGTTTGAGACGATACATGGTCACGAAAAACTTGTGCACAAGGTGAAGGGTTCCTGCGAACGGTCTCTGGGGCACCGGAACCGATTCGTTCTATACGGAACGTTAGTATAGTCGTGCTAATGGCCTAGCACGAGTGAGTTTGGGACTTGCAACAGAGCTATCTACTCGCGACTGCATGGATTACCGTCTACCTTAACTATAACTCATCCTGTATGGCTATGCCAGTGATCACATCTGTTTGTATATTTTAACTGTGCAAGCTAACTAAGTCTTCGTGGCAGGGAAGAACATGGTAAGTTTTTGTGCAGGTGGTTTAGACAAACAGATAAAATTTACCAAACGGTGGTATATTTATTTCAGTTATTTCAAATCCTATAGTATGATGTAACTTGAACTAAGGCAAGATAGATAGACCACAATAATAATTTGTATGCTTCACATGAATACTGTGTCGATTTGGTTAGTTGGGTTAGCTCGCCCTCACCGGTACATTTTAAAGTACTGACCCTCGTTGCAGCAGGTTCCCTGAGCGAAGACGACACGGCGAGAAGCTGAAGCTTCTTCTCCCAACTAGTCCATTACTCGGCGCACTCCGTTCGTGTCTTTTGAAGCTTGTACAAATCATCCAGAGCTCGTGCACACATCTTATACAGCTCCGATGCAAGAAGATAGCTTTGTCCGAAGGTGTCTACTATCTTTTGAAGTTTTTGTATGTGATGTAATATATGGAACGACTATCTCATTTTGCGTCCCTCTTGTAAGTCTGCGCGGCATCCCTTTACTTTTGAGTCAAGAATTTGTAACAAAGATGTATATTATCAATAAAGATAAAAAAAATTCGTTTCAATGTATGTTATTTAGCTTCTGCACTCTGCTGTTGCATTTCTATGTATATATCATTATGCTAGGCCTTGTGCGGGCGCGCCTTACGCTCACACTGCATCACGTCCGGGGGACGATTAGCGATTCTGCGAAATCGGGACGTGACAATGGCGGGAAGGGGCAGGGCCGGCCCTGACCCAGGACGGGCAGGGCGACCGCCCAGGACCCTATGGGCCAAGAGGGCTCATTTTTTTTAAAAATATATAAATAATATTGTACCAAAAATTGGACTTGTATTTATCAAGGGCCCTTCTTATCACAAAGTAATTGTAGTGTAGTGGTTATTACATTAGACCTGCACACAATAGGTTCCTTGTTCAAATTTTAGTGGAGGCATATTTTTTTATCTTATTTTTGTTTCATTTTTTACATTATGTATGGGACCTCATTTTGAAAGTTCGCCTCGGCTCCCCATGAGCTCAGGGCCGGCCCTAGGGAGGGGTGCGGGACGGGAAGAGGGGGGGGGGGGGAGTGGGAGCCTACAACATGGAGGGGGGAATAAGACATGAATATTTTTTTCCAAAAAAATGAGTCAAATGAGTTGACCGTTAGGAAGAGAAATATGGATAAATAAAGTGAGAGGTAAGTCAAAATTTTTTAATTTAATATTAGTTAACTGTCTATTGTTCATATGTTTATTTATGAATATTAAATGGTAATCTTAATTAGTAATTTATAAATTATTAATATAATCAATTAAAATTATTGAGAAATAATTATGTAGGAATTAATTTATTTGTTACTTTTTGTTACATTATACTAATTAATTAAAAAGGATTTTATTAATTTGAAGAAAAAGAAGAAAAATTCAAGATTCCAACAAATTCTTCTTCTTTTTAAGAGGAAGTAAAAAAAGCAAAAAGTTACAATTTCTAAGATAAGAACGCAAATGCATATATATATATATATATATATATATATATATATATATATATATATAACGCATATGCAATTAATGCACGACTTCTTTTCCATTCTCCTATACCAAACACAAGGTGGTTTAGTGGAACGAGTTGCCAGAAGTACGCTCCGAATTCGATCTGGTCAAACATGGGTTGGGTCGGTTTGATCAACGGGTTAGCCCGGTTTGACCCCGGCGCTTATGGAAGGTCAGACAAAATTTTACTCCCATCAACTCTGGACCGACCCGTGCTCCCTATTGGGTCCGAACTGGATTTGCTTCCCTTAGGCCGTTGGATCGGCACGTTCTAAATCTGGTAATATATATAATCTAAACTTTTAATTTTTTTGATTAACCTTTACTACTACAGAGGTGTTTTAAGTCAACAAGCTAACCACAACACACTAATCTTTATATTTATATATATATATATATATATATATATATATATATATATATATATATATATATATAAAAGGGATAAACGGAATATGAGTCATAGTATTAATTTTTCTACATGAATCATACACATGTGGACTAATAGAAATAGAATGTACTAGTGCACATGAGATGTATAAGTCTATTCCTATTGGTCCAGATGTGCATGACTAATATAGGAATATGAACACTATGACTCATATTCCGTTTATATATATATATAGTCAATGAGGCTCTAGTCTGATAGTAGAGCGGAGGCATACGATCCGAACTGTCGAGAAATCGAGTCCCAATGGAAACATGTTCGAATATATTTGCCAATAGGATTCCGGCTCTTTCAAAAAATAAAATAAAATAAAATAAAATAAAATAATATATATATATATAATGAGGTTTCAAAACGATTCAAAAGTGAACCATCTAAGCCGTATGTATATCATCAATTAATTATTTTTTTAAATTAATATTACGTAAAAAAAAGTATTAAATTTTTTTAAATTTGTTGTAAATAATACTACAAAGATTTGAATTCAACCAACCAAGGAGAATACCTCACATTTTAACCACATGATTTAGAAGAAATATTTGTTTATATTTAGCTAATATTAAGTAGCTAACCGTTTTCAAGACTCTTTATGAAAAATAAAAATATATCCATAACTAATTATAATTAAAATATAATCAAATACATAACAAATTCTAATTAAAAAATAAAATATATATAATAAATTTAAATATAAATAATTTTATGTTAATATCAGAACATTTATTTTACGTACAACGTACGTGAATTTACTAGTATATATGGGACGGATAAAAAGATCCGTCCACGGAGTCCCCCCAAAGTCTCGTCCCTTCGCACCATCGGATTGGAGAGTCCACGTGGGGCCCACACGTGCGTCGGCTCGATCCTATGGTCGAGAACGAGGAAACTCCCGCAGGACTCTGAATCCCTCCCCCCACACACACACATATATATATATATATATATAAACCCAGTCCGGCTAAGCCCAATCTGACTTAGACCGGATTTGAGGTTTTAACTCCAAGTCCGATCCGAACCGACCAGTTTCCTATGGCCTTGTTAGGCTGACCCAATCGAAACCTGGTCAAATTTGAATCCGGACCACTAAACGCCTCTAACTAAACCCCTGAAGCAAAAAAATATTATTTAACTTTCCTACTTCTATGTCACTTCTTGGCAACCAAACAATAGATAACTTGATATAGGAGTGTTAATAAACCAAACTATATTCGCGAGCCAGAGCTTATTGAAAACTCGTGAAATTATTTTTTTGAGCTCGAGCCTTAAAGTAGGCCCGTTAGATAAAACAATCCGAACACGAGCTTAAGGAACTGTTTGGTAACAGAATTTTGAAAATTTTGTACATTCGAAAAAAGTGGACTCAAATTTTCTAATTCGTTGTTTGTTAACATCAAATTTGAAAAACTGAATTTAGAAAATACAGTTTCTGTCCCCCCATTTGTCCCCAATGGACTTTTCAACATCCTATCAAAAAGAGAGGATGTGGGTTAGAAATCACCGAGAAGATGCTGCATTCGGGAGAAGACGTTGCCTGCCTCCGGATCCGCCACGTCGGAAGAAGAAGACATCGCCACCGCCGCTTTCTAGTTGGAGATTGACTCCGTCGGCTGCCACGGGATCGATCATGCCGCCGTCTCGTGGACGGCCGGATCGGCCATCTCGGCGGCGAGACGTCGATAGCGGTGACGAGGAGAGACTGAGTCTCTAATCCCGGCGACGAGGAGGGACTGGAGGCGCGCGGAGGGAGGCTCCGAGGTTCCGATCAAGACTCCAATCTCGATGACTGAACGGAAGTTGAGGAGCTGTGCGTGAGAGGAAGGGAGGTTAAGGGGCGGAGGAGGAACCATCGATTATTTTTGTAAAGAGAGAGAAGAATATGTGAAAAAGAGAGCTGCTCACATAATTACTCAATTAATTAATATACTAATTAATGTATTAATTAATGAATTAATGTATTAATGTAGGTATTAGATGGTAAGGTAAGTCATTGGTTAATAATAATTAGTCTTTGGTGAATAGTAATTAAAAATTTAACTCTTAATTAGTTAGTAATTAAATTTGAGTTGATAAATTTGTATTTTTTAATTAGTTAGTAATTAATTATCTTAATTTATCAAACTAATTATTTAATTTATTAAATTATTATGTGAACTAATTATACTTTTTTACTTTCCAATTTCAACCAAACACATTTGTCTAGTTTTTCACTTCCCACTTTGTACTTTTTTATTTCAACCAAACACATTTGTCCCCTACAAGAAGGACAAAAAAGTGGATGAATTCCTACATAAAATTTATTATTGAAAGTATAAATTCAAAAAAAAATTCATTTACGATTTATCAAACATGTCATAAAGTTATTTGACTAGTGAACTTGTAAGCTGGCTCATATTTACTTATATATTTACGCAAAATAAAATATCTTATATTAATTGACATTTTCAATTTAGTATAAAGTTCCTTTAATCACTTTCAGTTGCTTGTTGAGGTTTACTTTTCGGTTGGGATAAAGACAGTGAGTTGCCTAAATTTAAGTTCAAATTTGTCAATACTTCTAAGTTCGTCAAGATTTGAAATCCATACTCTGTGTTCGCAACTATTTTAGAAAAAGTCTAAATTATAACTTGATATCCTCAACTATTCAAATGGTTCAACTTAATATTCTAAAAAGAATAAAAACGAAATTACTCATGCCTCTCTCACCTCCCCTTCGACAGATGTTTCCACCTCGCCCACACCCGACTGCTCCGCCCCCACTGCCCCCCTCTCCCCCCGTCCCCCTCTCTCTTCGTGCGCTGCAGCTGCCGTCGCCGTTGCACTCGGAGGGTAGGGAAGGGGGGGACAATCGGGGGCGGAGCAGCCGCCGGAGATGGGGGAGGGTGGGGACAGTCACGAGAGTTGTGGGTGGCCGAGGCGTGGGTGGGGTTCGGCGTTGGGGGGCGGAGGGAGGTGGACAGCCAGAGGTGGGGGTAGAAAAGGAAGAACATTTTATCTTTTTTTATTTTTAGGTATCAAATTAAAAATATTAGTTGAGGTTAAATATTAAGTTAGTATTTATCAAAGTTTAGATTATCAAGTTAAAAAACTTAGAATAATTAAGAGTATTAAATTCCAATTTAACCTAAAAGAATGAAAATTTAAGAATAATTTAATAATATTTTTTTTTTAGAAAGCCGAGTACAACTTGAAGGAAGATGGAGTCAAAGTTAAATATACGTTAAAGCGACTTGTTACACAGTTAGGAGCTTCATCATGTTGCGATCTTCCAACTTTCCATGCTTGAGTCAACGAGGACGATCTTGATGTTAGGTTAAGTCTAGATGCATGGCACGCATTGACAATGAATATCGATATTCAAACATAAAACGGTCCAAATAATACCTCTCTCGCGAATAAGTTGTTCGAATGGGATCTTATTTCCCACTTTAGCTGTTCTCGTCGCTAACCATGCGAGAAAGTTGTACCACTTGACCGTGTCATGATCAATATATCCCATGCAGTTGATCTATTAGGTTAGGTTGTCCACGTTTGACAACCCAAGAAGCAAAGGCTTTCTATTAGGTTAGGTTGTCCACGTTTGATATCCCAAGAAGCAAAGGCTTACTTTTTTGTGACACATTGACATGGCTATGGATGATGGAAATTAGCTTAGAAGCCAAGTTGCAAGAAAATGGCTGCTAGCTCCCTTCCAAATCTCAGACAGTAACTAGGGTTGACATACAGGAGCTGTTTGCTTGCAAGTGCCTTATAAGTGATTTTTCTTTTCTTTCAAGAACGATAAAACTGAGTTCATTTCATTCGTTTGAGTTATTTTAAGTGTATTAAAAGTATATTGAAAGTACCATTCTAATGTATCTACTTTTAAGGCAAGACACAGTTTCAGTGATTGAAGAGTGCGCGCGCGCACGCACACACACGCGCACGCACACACACACACACATATATATATATATATATATATATATATATATATATATATATATATATATATATATATATATTTTGTTCATATTACTACTTGAGTCATATATATGTGGATCAATATAAAAATGAGTTTACTAATGCACATGGGTGCACATGGAATGTAGAACTCCATTTCTATTGGTCCACATGTGCATGACTCATGTAGGAATATTTCTCATTGGGGCTAGGGTTCGGCCAAGGAGATGAGAGGGAGAAGAAAATGAAGAAATGAAAAAGAATAAGAAGGAGAGATAAAGGGAAGGCTATATATATCAAATGGTGACTAGCACTATTCACAATTCTAGAAATTACATGAAAACAGTTAGAAAAATCCATAAATTACATGGGAAGCAAGATACAGTTATAACACACAAATACCAGATAAAATGCAATAATACTAAAACAGTAAGATGGGTCTCACAATTTTAGCTTATTATCTGTACTTAAGGTAAGCCACGGGTAATAAGTCTACAAACCAAGAATTTACAATATCCACATTGCCTCTGAGCAAATATTCTTGTCTACCGTCATGTCCATAATACCTCTGATGGTGTCAGTCATTTCAACTTATCATCCATACTTAGCTTACGCTAAGGATGATAAGTCCACAAAAACTTCCTAGCAGAAGCATTCAACAAAACAATCATCAATCTCCTCAAGAAATTTGTGTCATCTAAAAAGTACGATTAGATTGAGAAGCTAGGTGAGTGTCTTTGGGCTACCGCACAACGGTCTGGATACCTACTGGCAGCATGTCGTTCTTCTTATTTTACGGAAGCGAAACGGTCCTCCCACTAGAGATCCAAATTTTTTCACTCTGATTGGCTCTTTCCAACCAGTTAACTATTGACGACAATCACCGCCGACGACTACAAGAGTTAGAAACGCTCGACGAAAAACGTCTTTTAGCTTAACAATCCATTCAGCTATACCAAGCATGCCTCTCAGGATCCTTCAACAAACGGGTCAAGAAGATGACTTACTAAGTGGGTGACCTCGTCTTGACAGTAAGAAGACCGATGGTTACCCACAAGACGGCCGATAAATTTTAACATAAATGGGAGGGTCCATTCATTGTGGAGTCTGTATTCTCCAACGGTGCCTACCGGCTGACAAAATCCAATGAAGACTTGCTCACGATGCCTATCAATGACAAGTTTCTCAAAAAGTACTATGTCTAAGCTAGACCTGTACTCCCTTTACTATCAGCTGGACAACCAAAATATACAGTGTACATTTTTCGTTGTTCATTGTCACTCCCCGTTTCCGATATACGTATTTGTAATGTATATTGTATTTTAGCATGGTTGCATGTGCATGAAGACTAGACCCATTCTTTCGTTTAACCTGGTTCATAGTTTATTTTGTGGGTTGCTTCAACTCATGAGAACCTTTGGTTCAACTCTCAACCCTACCATATATAACCCAATACCTCTCTCTCTCTCTCTCTCTCTCTCCTCTCTCTCTCTCTCTTCACTTCTTTATTTCTTTCTCTTTCTTTATCTTTCTCTCCCCATTTCATAGGCAAGTACACCTTGCATGAAAAATGTAAAAAAATCCTCTATATTATTGTTCTATTATGTTTATTATGTGTTTCTAAGCACTTTTAGTTCTTGGAGTTTTCTGTTTTGATGGATGGATTATTGTAGATTTATATTTCTAACTTAGGGTTTTGTTTGGATTTTATAAGTTTTCTTGGTTTTGATCTATTTAACTTATGTCTTTGAATAGAGCTTTTAATTTAGAGCATTTTGGATTTTGGTTCATCCGATTTGGACTTAAAATGAGGATTTTATGAAGAAAACAAAATTTTAGATTTTTGGAGCTTTTCGCCATGGTCGAACCTACTGTTGGAGAAGAAAAAGTTTCCATTCGGCAAGTGAGCATATGTATCCGAGAGTGCCATACGGCCCGAGAGGGTTATGCGGCTTAAACTCTTGCCGCATACTGACAGCATGCGTCCATCTTGTTGGACGCATGACTGCTGATTTGCAAAGTGTCCTTGAACACCTTGTGCTTCCACTCACCGAACGAATAAATTTTTTGCTAAGTCCTAGAGAACTACGTGCGGCATTGAACCCCATGCGGTACTGACACTCATGCAGCCAAGAGAACATGCGGCCACTATTTTCTTGGACGCATGGCTCTGAACTGTCGGCACTTATTTCTATAGTTTTGTCTTTTCTTCCTGACACACTTTATGGCTTGTCACCTCAGTCACATCAGTCACTTAGTGTCACATCTCTGACACTTTATTTATTGCCTATCATTTCAATACTTTTCCTAAGGAGTAGACTTAACCCTGGGCATGCGGCCAAGTGGCCCATGCGGCCTAAATTTTTATGAGGCCAGGATTGTCATACGGCCTGATTTTTCCATACGGCCTTGCTTGTTTTGATTGAATGTCTTCTTAATTCATGTGACCCAATGTATATTTGATAATTGGACTTGAATACTGTATCCGTGGTGTTACCACTATTGCCTGATTATTATTTATGATTTTATGTGCGCCGAGGAGCGACACATCCTGTCACGTGTTAAGTGATTATATTTGGATTTTGCATCGAATGCCTCAAAATCCCTGAATGTTTGATATTGTATATATGTACATTATTTTCCCAACACGGGCATAATAAGCGATTCAAACTACCAAAGCATGGCTAGGATATTGATTGTATGAATATTTCATACATGCTCGGGTGAATCCAGATTTGACTTCCATGTATTCGTATCTAGTGTGCCCGTACTTTATACGATATCTTAAGAAAAATTCTCATGTGACCACGTCTTGAAATTTTAAACACAACATAGGGTTAATTAAGTAACTAAAAGTTGTAGTAACATTTGGAGGGAACGGTATCCCGAGATCATGACAACGAACTTTCCCACAGAGATTCATTCTAAGTACGATGTGAGCTGGCCACCACAGATATTGTATATCATCTGCCTTAGTGGAGTGCAGTATCTGACTATTATTATGCCGAGCCACTGTTTCACTATAGGAATACTGGAACAGCTAATACCGTATTTTTAGCCCAGTGGCCCTACGGGGGACTGGTGCATCATACAAGTTCCTGTTTTATTATTTGGTTCGGTTAGCTCATGTTCGGCACTGGCATGATCTGAGGATACATATTATGAATTATTATGAGATAACCTCAGACTCCACAAAAATAGCAATACGGTACCAATGATTGGCCGATTTAGGGAGAAATGGAATTGGTTGTGATTGTATTTATTCAACTAGTAGCCTAGGAAAGTGGACTATCATAGTGTGATGGTTCAACCATTATCCTTGTTTTGTTGCAGGGTTGGGCCTTAGTGTTAGGATATGCCATGGACCTAAGTTACAACATTGAACTTATTGTAATACTATATTGTTTATCCTGGATTTTTGTTTCTTTATTTTGTGCTTTCTTTGTGGTACTTGCTATTTTGGGTCTAACTCCACTGGTTTTGCATGGCCAGGTTTCAAGCCAGCACCTGAGGATCCAGCGTACTTTCCCCAACTCATGGCGCACATCAGGAATATGGTCGCAGGGGATAGCGAGTAAGTTTTCTTCTTTCCTGCTCGTCTTGCACATTTACTTCTTT
The DNA here is from genome assembly GCA_036927795.1 of Iris macrosiphon. NCBI lineage: Eukaryota > Viridiplantae > Streptophyta > Magnoliopsida > Asparagales > Iridaceae > Iris > Iris macrosiphon. Next base: position 10,888,544 of record JAYESA010000009.1, read on the forward strand.
TGGCTTTAGCCACAGGCACCTGTTAGCTGGCTCGTCTGGACATTAGTTTTTCTTTCATGATTGTATTAAATCAGACTGCAGCTAATCACTGTCATGTACTTTTGTTACTCTTTCAGCTTCTTATTTTGCACTGTTGGACTCTAGAATATTTTGAAAAAGCGTTTGTGATGCCTTATTAATTATCATATATGCTCTATGCATACTGTTTCTTGTTTGAATGATTGAGACATAAAAGTTCTTGACCATAGGAGACTTGATTATAGCATGCACCCCCTTGTCTTATAAAGCATGATCGTCGTACGACGTATAGCACCTTGTACAGGGTAGCTAGCCATGTCCGTCTCCGTATTCCGGCACTGGGGCGTGCCATTCATCCCAGTAAGTGTGTAAGCACAATATGCACTTCTCTTCCACAAAATTTTGATGTAAGTCAATGTCTATATTCAGGAATCCTGAATACGCAACAGACACTGGATCCTCAAAAATCTCCCTAGCGAAACCACCTCCTGGTTTATCCACACTTTCGGATAAACCACTCATAATCAGTTCTCTTTGGCTTTAGTTCACGTCCATATCACCTCTAAACTACTATCTTAACCGTTATCCCCAGCAGGGTTTGCCATGTCCATATTATCTCTGAGCAAACCTCTCTATATGACTAGGGTTTGCCATGTCCATATTACCTCTGAGCAAACCTCTCTGTATGACTATCAATTATCACATCCACAATACCTCTTATATCGTTCGTCACCTAAACTTATCATCCATACTTAACTCTAAATACGCTAGCGATGTTAAGGCCACAAAATCTATCACGTCCATATCACCTCTGATAGGGTTTTGTTTCGAACTTATTACTTGCACTCAGGTGCACAAGAAATAATAAGGCCTCAAAATTAACCTATCACATCCATATCATCTCTGATAGGATTTTGTTTCGAACTTATTACTTGCACTATAGTGCACAAGAAGTAATATGCCTACCTGTCACGTCCCAGTCCCAAAATACGTAGGACTAGGAATACGTAACACGTCCAGTCGTATGTATACGAACTCCAATATATGGAAATCATATGCACACGTACGCTGTACATGAATATTTAATCCACCAGTGGTAATATACTGTCACAATAAGTCACACACAATCTATATCTCATCCACAGCATAAATAATAAGTAGGATTAAAGAGCTGAATAATAACTGAATATCAAAGATGAGTATCAAGTCTGATAGTCGGATGAAAACAAATCTACTACAAAACGACTATACTGAAGTAGCAACAAGGATCTCTAAACAGCGGTAATAAAATCACAGATACTCCGAAGGTAAGACCTCCTCAGTCTGGTAAGTAGCGTCAAGACCAGGTCCGTACTCCTGCGGGTACTCCTGCGGTTACTCCTGCTCGTCCATATCTGGAAAGGGACCAGGTCCTCAGAGGGACGTAACAAGATACATAATAACATGCCAATAAATACTGAAAAGTAAACATCCACTGGGGTCGCCTATTTATCTAAGTGAATGCAGTTTGAGAACAACTTTCCACCAAGTGGGCTATCTGGCCATAAAGTGGGATTGGCATAATTCTCTCGGAGAATCAGGGGCCTACAAAGCATGTCGTCTTTTGAACGACAGAGGCCGCCAAGTAGTATAGGGGTCATCACGACCGCGTATCTCCGGTGGAGCGTACGGGTTACATAAAAAAGAAAGTGCAAGGGAGCCCAAACGCCTTACTTGTTGTTCTTCCCACCCCATGCTCTAAGCATGTCACATCTATGACACGATAAAACCTTTACATAACTGCCAGGTCTACTAGCATACAAAGTTTCTATCAGCAGTCATCCCTAACGTACGGCCATACGTACAGGAGGCCAGACCTGTCACGCAGTCCATGATCTATATGAGACTCACACTCGTGTAACAACTGTGTCACGGCCAAATGAACTTAATAATGCTACATGATAATGGGGTAGTCTCATAATCAAGGTCAATGCAATTATATAAGTAAACATATATTGCGACGACACCGTTGCACGCATTTTATATAACAGTTAAAATATATGAACTAAAGACAGAAAATAAAGATGCAAGAAACATATGGAATATGAATAACAGTACAATGGCAAGGTATACTTGTCGGGCAAAAAATCTGTATAGTGCAAGCATTCAAATGTTAAGGACACAGGATCTGGAACTAAGGCCTTCTAACAAATGTTTCCAGATACGGTGAAGACGGTGTTGAGTTTGGTAAAAGAATTAGGATTTGGGGTGTACTGCATGGGATATATATAGGGAAAGAGGTTGGTTCCGTGGGGAAGTATTTTAGTGGTTTCAAAAACCACTGCTGCTGTTGTTTCTTCCTTTCTTTGTTTTGGTTTTCGGTTTAGGAGAGTTTAGTAGTATAATACAGATAAGAGGCGGTGGGGGTCGATTCACACGCGCGGAGGGGGAGAAAAAAAAGTTGGTTTTTGCTGTTGTTGTTGTTGATATTTTTCTTCTCCTAACGGGTCCGGGTAGGGGCTAGCGGTAGTGGTTTATGATAGAGGGTTTGGATTTCGGTTGAGATCCAATAAGAATTTCTTTCCTAATTAATTATATATAGATGTATATATATACATATATATACATAAAAAATTCTAAAAATTATATTTGTGCATACCATTTAGCTAGCAACTGTCCAAAGGGTCTCCTACATGGAATTAATTAGGAAAAATTTATAGTAGCTCCATAAATCCCCTAAATGCACAAACACCTCAAATAAAAATTAAATAAAATATATTTCCTCTATTTAGCTCATAACTACTAAATAAATTAAATAATAAAAATTAATACGGTTTTCAGAATTAGGGGTCTTACATTCTACCCAACTTATAAAAAATTTGCCCTCGAAATTAAAACTAAGCCGCGGTAGAAAGTCAAGGATGGTATAAGATATAAATTAACAAAGTAAATTTATACCTTGGTCTACGAATAGGTTCGAAAAATGTTTGTGCATGTCGTCCTCGCGCTCCCAAGTAGATTCTCCTGGCGCGCCATGCTTCCATGCCACGCGGACCAAAGGAATAGACTGGTTCCTCAATACTTTCTCTCGACGATCAAGGATTCCCACGGGTTGCTCTTGATATGACAAGCTTGGCCCAATGGTGATCTCCGAATGGTCGAGAACATGACTGCTGTCTGCTACATATCGCCTGAGCTGCGACACATGGAATACATCATGTACTCCCTCAAGTGAAGGTGGTAGCGCAAGTCGATATGCCACTTCTTTCACTCTCTCTAGCACGTCAAATGGTCCAATATACCTTGAACTCAACTTACCGCGCCCTCCAAATCGAATGGTGCCTCTGGTAGGTGATATCCTCAAGAAGACATGATCGCCCTCTTTAAACTCCAAGGGACGACGATGAAGGTCTGCCCATTGTTTCTGCCTGTCTTGCGCTGCTCGCAAGTGTCCTTGTATCTTCTTAACTGTCTCAACGGTGTTGACCACTGTTTGATAATAAACGAAAGAAATTAAAAATAGGTTTATACGAAACCCTTTCTTTGTTTACAAACAAGAAAAAAAGTACAATTAATCCTATACGAGGATGTTAAGTACAAAAAAATAATTCTGGGGAAATATTGCTATAGGAGTCTGATCTGCGGTCGATCACTTTGTCCCTTGGACCACACGATGACGAAGAAGTGCTGTAGAAGAAGGAGAAGAAGCTTCAAAGATTGCAGGAAGGATTAAACTCTCGTTGCCAACGTTGTCAATCAACGCTCTCTGTACGTACTCTCTCTCTGATCTTAACCTTGACCTCTACTTTCTCCACTCTATTTTCGACCTTTGTTCCTGTGACTGAAGGTCTCTATTTATAGAGTTCAGTCACAGTAACTGACTAGTCGGCGTAAAAAACCGAATAGCGGAGAGAGTTGCACTTTTTACGCGACAGTTATAATAACTGCTACCCACGTATGAATGATCTCCTGAATCTGCGTGTGACGCGTGTCCCATTATGAGGTAACGCGTATAATCGCTCATCGAAGATCACGGCATGCAAGCCACGTAGGTAACTGCCCCTCGCGTAGAGATGGTTGGCATAAAAGCCAAATAACTGTCTCGTTGGCGTAAAAGCCAAATAGTTATCTTGTTGGCGTAAGAGCCAAATAGCTGTCCTGTTGGCGTAAGATCCAAATAGTTGTCCTGTTGGCGTAAAAGCCAAGTAGCTGTTCTGTTGGCGTAAAATCCAAATAGCTGTCCTGTTGGCGTAAAAGTCAAGTAGCTGTTCTGTTGGCGTAAAAGCCAAGTAGCTGTTCTGTTGGCGTAAAAGCCAAGTAGCTATTCTGTTGGCGTAAAAGCCAAGTTCTGCGTAAAGCTTGATGCTGCATAGGTAGGTAACCAGCGTAAACTAGCCAATTATCCTTTCAGACTGAGGTCTTGAGCGTAAACTGGGCTGTCACGCCCCAGTCCCAAAAATATGTAGGACTAGGACACGTAAGCATGACAGCCGCATGGATATGGCAACTCCAATATATGGAAACCAAAATCCACACGTACGCTGTAATATGAATATCAATCCACCAGTGGTATAAACATATGTCACAAGTCACAGGGTATAATCTAAATCTCATCCACGAAAATCAAATATAAATAAATAACCAATCTCTATGAAACTAGATCTCAATATAAGTATCTAAGGATGATGGTTGGATGGAAACAAATTCACTACCAACTCGAATGGAAAAGTACAACACAATAAACACAATATAAGAATACCAGCTAACAACCACGAGACTCGAAGAGAAGACATCCTCGAAACATATGTAACCATCCAAATCTGCGCTCCTGCAATTACTCAAGAACAGATACACCTGAAAAGGGACCAGGTCCTCAGAGGGACGTAACAAGATACATAGAAGCAAGCCAATTTGAATACAGTAAACATGCATATTGTTTGAAAATAGATAAGTACGCTGTACAAGACAATCAATATGAATGCAAATGAGGACAACTTTTTGACGTATGGGCAAGGGTAGGTTACTCGATCTAAGCCTCACAACTTACACACCCGTCAATGGACATCAGAAATTGACATACCTCTGGGGTAGCGACCAGCGCAACTCTACAGAAATTGACATACCTCTGGGGTAGCAACCAGCGCGACACACGTCCGTAGTGCGAACTATATACTACGGTTTACCAGAGTGGTTAAAAGCCCATACGCCTAATGATTGTCCTCTATGATACTAAGTGTCAAGTGTGTGTCAACATATCTAATATATAGTAATGACTGAAAGGAACTACACATGCAATAAATAAACAGAAATGCAATAAATATACAGAAATATACTAAGCATGCAAAATACTGTAAGCAATTTGGCAAGGTATCTTGCCTGGCAAGAAAGCTGCAAAATGTAGTGTCCCGATGTCAACACCAAGAGTCAGAAGCTACGGCCTCAGAATGAACGTCTCCGGATGCTAAAATTAATATCACCAACGTTTCCAGAATAAGCAAAATAGCTAGAAATCACTTTCCTTTCGTCCAATTTGGACACAGGGGCAAAACGGTAATTTCGGGTAAAAGTGGGGTCCACGTGTGGCCCACTTTGCACCGAAAAGTGTGCCAAGGGTAACAGTCTCTAAATAGGACAAATTATAGGTCAAACAACTCTAGATGTCAATACGAATCCAACGGTATGTCCAAATATGGATTCCGATGAGCCGAACACAATTTCGCCCAAAAAGTCAACCATAGGGCCCGCCAATTGGCGACTTGGTCAACTGTCTCAGAAATGCGTGAAAATTGGGTCACAGGACCAGCGCATTACCACGAGTCCAGTGGCATAAGTTTTGTCGCAATCTGAGGAGCGTGCACAAAATGCGCGAGACTTCCGCAAAACTTGCGACACGGGATGTGTCCGCGGATACGGGCTGATTCCGGCGCGCACACGCGTCCGAATCAGTTTTTGTGAATTTTTACGTGTCCGGTTACGCTGCGCGCACCGTTCGGTACACTTGGTACACGACAGGGCGGTCCCGTTTGGCGGGGCACGCTCCGTTTTACAACTTTTGGAAATCTGGAAAAGTGGGTTCGCAGGGTTTTCTAACGAATTAAATTCTGTCTACAGCAGTTAATAATCTATGGTTATTTAAAAAAATTAAACTAGGTCAAATGGTCTACGCATACCAAAAAGAATCATCGAATTCGGATCTCTGTGGTGGAAGATACGAACTCGGCAACATGGGTGGTCATCGTAGTTTTCTGCGATCCCAGAATTTGGTCTATTTCCGCCAACTTTGGCGCTTTTTTCGCCTATGGTTACGCGTTGTTCGAGGTCTACTATCACACAGATATGGAAGAGGGTTAAGGGGTGAGCATACCGGTGAAGACGGGGTGGCGTTTGGTTGAGCGAGTCAACGGGAACAACTCCGGAACACAGGTACCTCGCTGTGGGAATCTGCAGTGCGTGGGGTCGCGGTCGTCGGGATCGGTTTGGACGGCCTGGCGGGGTTCTCCGGCTGCGGTGGCGGCGATCTCTAGGTCTAGATGGGAAGAGAGAGAGTCTGGATGATTAGGTTTAGGGTTTAGAGAAATAAAATAATATATATATATATATATATATATATATATATATATATATATATATATATATATATATATATATATATATATATATATATATATATAGGGAGAGAGAGGGTTTGGTTAAAAGCCGTGGGCCAAGGGGGGTCTTGGCTGTGAATGGTTTGCTAAGGAGTGGCGGGTGGGTTGTGTTGCTACTACATATTAGAAAGAAAAGAGGGGTGGCTGTGACTACTAAATTGGTTTGGGTAGGTGGGTGAAGTAAGGGATTGTTTGCTTAAGAATGAATTGGTTATTAATTATTATTATTATTATTTTCTTTTCCTTTTCTTTTCTTTTAGTATTCTTTTTCCAATTATATATATATATATATATATATATATATATATATATATACACTCATAGAAAAATTCTAGATTATAATAATGCACACTATTAAGCTAGCAACTGCTCAAGGGATCTCCTACATGAAATAAATTCGGAAAAATTCCTAATGGTCCCATAAATTCCCTGAGTGCACCAACACCTAAAATAAAAATTAATAAAAATCTATTTCTCCTAATTAGCCACTAATTACTACAATTAAATTAATAATTAATAATTAAAAAGGGTATATACGATTTTTAGAAATAGGGGTTTTACATGGGCCAAATAGCCTTATCACGTACCTTTGCAAATATAGCCTGAGTTGGCATATTTCGAGGAGATAGCATACGACGTACTCCTATAGTTGAAAATAGCCAGGTTGGCGTATTTCGAGGAGATAGCGTACGGCGTGCTCCTATAATTGAAAATGGCCTGGTTGGCGTAATATGCAGGGATGGTGACGTGAGCGTATTAGCTCTAATTTTAGCTCTCCCAGTCATTAAAAGTAGAACCAAATCTCGTGCATTAAATGCAGAGATCTGCCCCCATCTCGCGCATTAACTGCAGAGACGTGCCTCGAGTTCTGTACGAAGAGCAGCTTTTGACGTGGCGTCTGATTTTGTCTCATGTTGAGCGTAAAGGCTCATTTCTGCCTGTGTAAAATAGGCAGCGTATTCCTTGAATGCGTAAAAATGACTTATATCAAGGATTTTGTCACTAAATGACAGCCTGGGTCTCTGTGCAGAATCATTATTACAGCCGTCCTCTCGATCGTTGTGCAGTACTCTTTGTCAGGAGTCAGGTTCACTGTTCTGTCTGACAGGTTCATTCGAGTAATACGAAGAGTTTATCGTACAACTTCATGCAGCATTAAAAGCAGACATATTTTACGTCGGAGTGGCGATGTAGCAACCTTTTTACGCCAAAGTAATCTGGAAGTACTACTTTACGCGGGTTGTTCTGGAGCTCTGTTTTACGCTGAATAGCGTTGAAGCTCTGTTGTACGCCAAAGGCTCTGAAGTCATGTTTTACGCCATTCAGTGTTGGAGCTCTGTTTTACGCGGACTTTATGCATGTTGGGGGTTTTACGCGTATAATTCCTCCGCGTATTTTTTTATGCTTCTACAAGACCCCCTTCAAATTTTTCAAATTCCTCGTAATTTGGAATACTTTGAATGAAGCATGAAACGGTCAAATTTGACTCGTTCTGCGAGGCTGAATTCTCGGCGGAATTTAGTAATTTATTGGGATTAGGTATGTTCTCTTCTGCCTATAAAAGGGCAAGTGAGTGAATCTATTTTTCCACACTTCCTTCACCAAGAGAGATGGTTGCCGAGATCCATTGGGCTGACTTGGGAAAGAAGAAGATCATGTTCCTCCAACATGTAAAGAGCCATAAAAAGAGGCGTCTTCGAGCAAATGTCCTCTACGATGATGGATCATGGAAGGATATCATAGCCTCCTTTGCTCGGGATGATCAGCAATTTCATATGGCAATTCGTCCAGGAGAGAGGAAGGGTCTCATTTGGCCACACAACTTGCAAGCTGTATTTTCTCTCATTATGGCGCTGGACGAAGGTAGGCAGTTTGGCCCTGTCTTCCAGTATTGTGTTGGGTCTGGATCCCAAACACAATTCTAGGGCGTGTCTGCCATGGCGTATGGAGGGTGGGCTTGAATAAAACATGCCCAGTTGTGTATCCTCCCTCCATTAATCATTTTCTTGTTCATCGGTCGTAGAAGCCGATGAAGTGCCGTAGAAGAAGCAGAAAAAGATCTCCACCAATATGAGAACCTGGCACAATAGATTCCCGGTGTGATCTTAAATGAAAATGAGAAACCCTTTGTAGAAAAAGGATCTCCATCATATGTAATCATGATTAATGAAAAATCCTTTGTAGAAATGGACTTCCATCATATGTAATCATGATTAATAAACTTGTCTTCTTCTATGCATTGCTGATTTGCCATATTTGCTGTGAGGAAGTCTGATAATGTGTAGCTTTGACACATCTGAGTAACTTTATGCTGACTCTGATAAATGTTTATCATGTCACGTCCCGACTCTTATGCGTAATGGAAGATGCGTAAAAAGCTCTTTAGCATTAAGTTTGTCGTAAAAATTCTGAACTGTCACTTCTCTGATACGAAGAATTTCTGTTCAGATCATCGTCTTCAAGATTGGTTTTCTCGAAAATCCCTTGAAATAGGGCGAGAAATGTCTGCCGAACAGGCCATACTTGAACTCTTGTAAAAGATTCTGGCTAGACTTCGAATGAACTTTCAATGGCCCAAGAAGAAAAGTTATCTTCAATGCTGACCTCTGTGAGTTTTGAATATTTTTTAGCCAAAAAGGAGCATTTTTTGCGTAAACCCTTGGCCTTATCGAGTGTAAGACCCAATTTGTTGAGATATATGTGCATTCTGTCCTGCGTAAAATCGTATATTCGTAGCCTCTGAGCGTAAAATCTTCTGAACGTAGAACCATAGATTTGTAGCTTCTGAGCGTAAAACCGTAGATTTGTAGCCTCTGAGCGTAAAAACTGCTGAGCGTAAAATCGTAGATTTATAGCCTTTGAGCGTAAAACCGTAGATTTGTAGCCTCTGAGCATAAAAGCTGCTGAGCGTAAAATCGTAGATTTATAGCCTTTGAGCGTAAAACTGTAGATTTGTAGCCTCTGAGCGTAAAAGCTGCTGAGCGTAAAATCGTAGATTTATAGCCTCTGAGCATAAAAGCCTCTGAGCGTAAAATCTGGATCCACTACGCACTATGACTGTCCGTCTTCCTTTTCAAATGATAGGCTGACGTGATCCTAAATCATAAACGACTATTAAATATCGGATTTGGTTAGGGATTCGAAGAGTTATTCGAACTCTATAAATAGCCCAAGGTCTTGAGAGAGAAACCCTTTATCTGTCTTCGCAAAACCCTTGCTTTCCAAAAACCCTTGTCTCTTTGTCTCTTTCCTGAGAACTCAGATTTTCCATGGCACCCAAACAGACTTCCACTGCTAAGGGAAAGAAGGTTGCTTCCTCATCTCGCTCCACTGGTCAAGCACGAGCAAACCCGGTTAGGCTGAGCGAGCCCCGATCTGAACGCAGTGCTCCACCGTCGAGCTGTGCTCCGGCCATTACAGGTAAAGATGAGAAGGAACAGAGAACCCTCCGCACACGTTGTACGTGTATGCGAAACAATACGCCCACATTTCTAATGTGTCAGCGTAAAAACTCCATCTTTTCGCAGTTTGGCGTAAAAACTCATACTGTCAAAATTTGGCGTATATTACCAACTTTGAGTTTTACGCGCTGGATGTAAATTCTGGCATAAAAACTTAAATTTTGGCAGTCTGGCGTATACTGCCAACCTTGAGTTTTACACACCGGAAAAATAGATTCCAGCGTAAAACTCAAGTTTTTGCAATCTGGCGTAAAAACTCAGACTGTTAATCTTTGGCGTAAAAGCCAAGAGTGTAGCATCTAGCGTAAAAGCTGACTTGTTTTCTTGCATTTTGCAGTGGACTTGCAGATCCATCCTCTGGCCGAAGTGATGGGGTCTGCTGCAGGGATGCTGAGCTCAAACTATCTGGAGGACTTGTCCCATGTGACATTCCCTATCTCTGGAGCCAATTATCCTCAAGAAAGGGGAACCCTGATCTCGTCCCAAGGAGAGCGAATGCTGCTGAGTATGATCAGTGGAGAGCCCCTTACATACATAGATGGGACTGAATATAAGAAACCAGGTTTCTTATTCGGGGATGTCATCGACAAACAATCCCAGACTAAGCCCAAGAAAGAGGATTGGGTGTTTACTGCTGAGGGCACGGTCATGTATCTGCCCAGAATGCCCAAACACGGTTGTAGATAGCAGAGATAAGCTCTTAAACCTCCTGAGCATGCTTAGTGACGACACGGTTGATGACCTCATCGAAGATGCAGGGGCTCCAGATTATGTTCTCGATGAGGAGATGGGGGGTTATCCTGCAGGCACTAAAGCCTTCAGTTATATGAGGCATTGTCACAAGCCTCTATCGAGGGAAGCTCAACTGGCTGGGTTCCTCTCTGTTTGGCTACGCCGATGGGTAGTGCCTGGCATCGCGTCTGCGGATCGCATTCACCGCAACACCTTATGGCCCGCAGTACGTTTGGTGTTTGGAGCAAGACTGGGCCTGCTACCTGCCATGGTATGCAGAATACAAGCTGGCCTGAGGGCCCTTACTGATGGGTTGCTAGCTGATGATACGCAGCGTGAAGGATTTCCCAGAGTGGAATTACCATTCCTATATCTGATGGGATGGTTAATCCTTCATAACACCAAGGTGATGGCTTCCGTCCCTGCCAGCGGTTCAGGAAATAACTTCTTGTTGAATTACAAGAATTCCCTTTGGAATGTGGCAAGCGTTATAGATTGCCGGCGAGCATTGAATTTTGTCCATGGCTGGAAGCTCTTCTGCATCGTCCCCCCGGTACATATCAATCAACAGGGGATGAAACTTCAGGATGGAGGCCATGGGAGGACCATTCTTTCTCCTGAAGCCTTTTACTGGTTGGTATACATTAGACCTTTCCACTTGCTGTACAGAAGTGAGGACCAGTGCTACTTGGAGCCTTATCTGCCCAGTCGGTTCACTAGGCAATTTGGGTATGACCAGTTGCATGTGGGGAATCCCATAACCATTTTCAAGTCCAAAGGTGGACTTATTGATAGAGCCAGAGGATGGAGGTACTTCATCACGGGTTGTACTAGTGTAACTTTTGCTGTGCTCGCGACTTCTCTCTCCATGGAGTTGCGCATCCTTCACTCGTACGCGCAGTTTTATGCGTCCATCAATACCTTCCATCGCAATTTTGATGTGCATGGAAGCTTCAGGATGCCCTCCCATAGGTCCACTGGTAGGGAGGAGGTACCGTCTGATTCGTCTGACGAAGGTGAAGACCCTTCAGGTGCAACCGAGAGGCGTAATAGCTCCGCCAGCAGAGCCTCTCGTTATCTCCTATAAGCGGAAGGCTTCCACTCCGAAAGAGCCTTCCCCCCGCAAGAAGAAGACAGTCAGAGGTCCGAAAAGGGCTTCCACCAAGGGGGCCTCGAGGAGTGAGTCTGTTGTTTCCCCTGTTGGGGATGATTATTTGATTAGAGGTCCTTCGCCTTTTAGAGAGGGAACCTCCACAGTTCCGACTGGCAGTACCGGAGATTCTTTGCTCGCGATCGCTGCTGCTCCTACTGCCACTGGTAGTGCTTCGAGATAGCCTTCGAGACCGAGCATATTAAGAATACCTTTATCCAGACCAATAATGGGAATAACCCCTCCTTCGTCTGTAAGTATCTCAAGTGAGATTCCACCCGATGAACCTCGAGTGGATCTAGGTGACGACTGGGATGACAATCCTCAAACGCCGGTTGGTCCACCCTCTTCTCCAAGTATGACAGCTTGCTTAGCATCATTAAGAAATAATTTAGCTGTACAGGCTGCAGACGCAACATACATACCATCGGCCATGGGTAAATATTGTCTTTATGCTTCTTTTAGGAAAATTAACATCAATTTGATATTAACTTTCCCTTGTCTTCTTTTCAGGCGAAGACATCTCCGGGGAGGGCGGAGTTGACGCAACCTCGGACTTTGTTGCGGATCCGGCTGATGAAACGGCGGTGCTTGACGTCGAAGAAGCCTACTTTGAAGCTGTCGATCCTTCGTCCGCAACATTTTCGGGTGTCGTCTCGCCAACAGCAGTTCAGATATCATTAGAGGAGGATGAGCCCAGCATCTTGACTGTACCTCCTTTGTTGAGTACGCCAGCAATTTTAACCGTTGCTGGTGTCTCTTCTTTTGTCACACCATCTGTAGAGGCAACGACTGTGGCGACATCCTCTGCAGTCATTCCTGGAGGAAGATTTACCGACATTGCAGCCACTCCCAGCGTACAAACGATCTATAATATGCTAGTTGAACAATATACCAGCATATTCTACCGCACTTTGAAGGAGTTGATATCCATGGTGCTGGAAAAGAACCTAGGCTTTGATAGTCTGCAGACGTCCACCCAGCTTACGATAGCGCCGATTAGAAATTTCAACGACGCTGAAAGAGCTGATACGCTAGAGCAAATAGTTAATAGTTTAGAACAACCCATTAACGAATATTTGTAACTATCTTGAGGCAACGTCGACGACATGGTTCAGGCTGAGTACGACTCCTTGACTACGGAGCTTGCTAAGCAAATGGAATCTCTAAACAAATCCATCCAGGCTCAGCAGCAAGAGATAGATGAAGAGCAAACTGTCTTAGTGGAGGTCATTCCCCAGCTAGCTAAGTGCGAGGCCGAATATGAGGGAAATGAAGCGAGGGTCCGAGAATTGGAAGCTGAACTCACTCAGGTAAGGGAGCGGGCTCTCAAGACGTCGACAGCTCAAGATGTGCTGAAAGGCCAAATGGATACAGCTCAGCAGAACTTGGCACATGCGGGTGTCATCCGCGCCGGTTTTGTTAATGCTCGGTCCGAACTATCTCGCTTGAACGACGATGAGGCACGGCTGGAACGGGCTCGCGGTTACATCTTGAACTCCAGGAATGAGAGGATGGCTGCTTTGGCACAACAGATTCGCGATTTAACTGCTCCTCCCCAATGATGTACCTTTTTTGCTTCTCCTTGTAATTTCTCAGAAATAATAAAGATATTTCTTCTGACTTTGTGGGCCCATCACTTTAGAATGCAAATGATAGGCTAAGATGAAAGTGATATCAGAGGAAATATTAACATGATATACTTTCGATAAGGTTTAGCTGAATGTGAATCTATTCAGAGTTACTTGAACCTTATAGAATATAATCCAACTAAATTTGTATACTAAACACTATCAGAGGTAATATGAACATGATAGGTTTACAAATTAGTTAAGGATATCTATTCGGAGGTCACATGAACCTGATAGAATATGATCCAGCTAACCTTTGTATGTAGTATCGCCAGAATGAGATCTTCATCATACTCCGTTAAGTAAAGGAGATCAAGTAGAGTACTTCTTCAGGGATTTGCAGTTGATAGGAGCCATTATAAAATTTCCATTTGGGCTTGGCTCATCTGTAAGTGCCATTTGAGAATATTCTTTCAATCAGAAAGGACCCTCCCTTTCTTTATGATTGTATGTGTGAACTTCGGATGTTGTACCAGAGGTAATATGGACGTAGTACAATACCGTGTTTGTTGAGGATATCCCACTGGGGGATTCTTTATGGACCTATTATTTGTTGCGCACATTGAGTGCAAATAATAAGTTCGAAACAAGCCCCTGGCTAGTAAAGACATCCTGCTGGAGAAATTTTTGTGGACCCATTACTTTTTGTGCACGAGTGTGCAAGTAATAGGTTTGAGACAAGTCCTGACAGAGGTCATATAGACGTGACAGTTTTTTGTGGACCCACTAGTTTTTGCGCACATTAGTGCAAATAATGGGTTTGAGACAAGTCCTGACGGATGCTTGTAAAATAGGACTCTGTGGGGATGAACGTGGACTGAATCTTTCTTTGCTGAGGAAAGTGAGAATAGTTCAGAGGTAATATGGCCCACAGGAGAGAGGTCAATTTTTTTTTTTTGGACCTATTACCTTTTGCGCACGAGAGTGCAATTAATAAGTTTAGGACAAGCCCTGCCAGAGGTAATATGGACGTGGCAGTTTTTGTAGATCTAACACCAGTGGCGTACTTAAAGTTAAGTACGGGTGCTAAGTTGAGATGACAACCGATATCAGAGGTAATATGGACATGATAATCGATAGCCAAAACTCGGAAAGTTTGCTCAGAGGTAATATGAACATGACAAACTTTTGAGTGTGGTCTATCCGAACATAAAGATAGACGGAAGGATCATTCCACTGGGGAAAGACCGATGGGACGATAGCTCAGAGGTAATATGGACGTGAACCAAGTCCAAAAAATTCACTGGAGAGTGATTTGTTGAGTGGGGATAGATCTGAAGGTTGCTCCGCTGGGGAGATGCAAATTATCACGTTGAAGCGAGATCAATTTGCAGTGACCGTTATTTTGTTTATAAATGCAAAGTGATGACTTTGGCGTCGATCAACTCCTGGATTCTCCTTTTCAGTACATAGCATGCCCTTGTGGGGTGATGAATGTACCGATGAAAGAGACAATATTCTAGGTCATCGACTTTGCCAGCCCTTTCAGGGTATCTGATGTTGAGTAGCCGAAGTTTGTTTTCCTTCATCAAAATATTGAAGATTTCAATGATGTCATCTTCATTGAAGGAGAAAGTCCCCTTTGGCCTTCGGGCTCCCGATACCTGAGTCGTACGGTCTTCAGGGAAGATGGTCATAGTTGTATCATTTTTGGATATAGAGGGGATTCTATCCCCAGCTTTGGATGTTGCTCCATTTTGTCGAGGGAGAGTACCCCCAGCTTTGGATGCTGCTCCGTTTTGTCGAGGGAGAGTACCCCCAGACATGTCATTGTTTGGTTCTCCCTCTGGTATTACAGGCTCAGACTCTGGAGGTTTGGAGTTTGCAAAAGATGCAGTATACCCCAACCCAAAACGAGTTCGTTGACAGTAAGGATTACCATGCAACGGTGTTCGTCTGCCTTTTCCATAGTTGAGGCCTTGCTTCAACTTCAAATCATAACCCATGCTTTGTATAATCTTCAAAGCCTGTGGGCTATACCTGTGGATTTGCATTTTCCCAGCATCAGACTCGTGAGAATCTTCTTGTACAATCGGTCTATTCCGCATTCGACCGAAGATTATTTGATGCTGATCGTTGTGAGTAGGTGGAACAATAAAGACAGATACTTCATGTGGCCCATCTGTCATGACGACATTAGATGTTGATGCCACGTCCCACATACTCTCCCTACACTTGGTAGTTTGGGGTACTAAATCTTGATTTTGACCCCTGTCTTTGCATTTCTGGATAAAGAAATCACGCAAATCAGGGAGATTATCAGAAGAAGAAGAAGGCTTATTCCGCCTTTTTACATCAGTAGGGACGTGGAGATTGGGAACCATAACTCTTTTCCTGCCATAAGAATACAGCAGCTCAGCCATGTGAGTAGCACATGACCCATGAGGAGCGTATCTTCCCATAAAACGAGTCTTCTTTACACGGACAGACCTATCCTGGCATAATTTGGAGTTCAGCATAGGTTCATAGGAACATGAAAGGTCCTCGTAATCTGAAGAGTGGGCAAGTTCTTCTTTTGTAGGCGTACAACTCTAGAGGTTGGGAGATTCACCATTTGTTTTCCCTTGTTGTGATCCAAGGGTCCATCTGCCTCCTTATAGACGGGAGATGTATTTTTACGTGCAGGGCGCGTTTAAAATTTCTGAATTGGCACTGAGGCCTTGTCCGAAATTGTGTCTGCCATATCACAGACGAGAGACAAAATTTTATGCGTTGAGACTTCTGGATTGGCACTGAGGCATTGCCAGAAGCTTTGTCTGCCACGTCACAGACGGGAGACGAATTTTTACGCGCAGGGCGCGGTTGAGACTTTTGGATTGGCACTGAGGCATTGCCAGAATCTTCGTCTGCCACGTCACAGATGGGAGACAAATTTTTACGCGCAGGGCGCGTTGGCTGTATTATCACAGCTTTGTTGATCAGAGAGAGAGAGCTTGTAGGAAAGGTAGAGGACGTCTTAGACATCCACTCTTTACTCAGCTTCCTGTTGCTCTGGACAGAGGAGGAATGAGAGCTACCCCCTGCATGAAGCATATCTTCATCAGCAGATTGGTCGAACTGGACGACCAATGTCTTCTTCGTCGATCCGACGGATACAGCATCGTGTTGCGCAATAGCTTTCTCGTCAGATGAAAAAGTTGTCCCCAGCAGAGTCGCCATCTTGTGTTTGATAATAAATGAAAGAAATTGAAAACAGCTTTATACGAAACCATTTCTTTGTTTACAAACAAGAAAAAGAAGTACAATTAATCCTATACGAGGATGTTAAGTACAAAAAAATAATTCTGGGGAAATATTGCTATAGGAGTCTGATTTGCGGTCGATCACTTTGTACCTTGGACCACACGATGATGAAAAAGTGTTGTAGAAGAAGGAGAAGAAGCTTCAAAGATTGCAGGAAGGATTGAACTCTCGTTGCCAACGTTGTCAATCAACGCTCTCTATACGTACTCTCTCTCTGATCTTAACCTTGACCTCTGTTTTCTCCATTATGTTTTCGACCTTTGTTCTAAAACTGAATAGCGGAGAGAGTTGCACTTTTTATGCGGCGGTTATAATAACTGCTATCCGCGTATGAATGATCTCCTGAATCTGCGTGTGACGCGTGTTCCATTATGAGGTAACGCGTATAATCGCTCATCGAAGATCACGGTATTTAAGCCACGTAGGTAACTGCCCCTCGCGTAGAGATGGTTGGCATAAAAGCCAAATAACTGTCTCGTTGGCGTAAAAGCTAAATAGTTATCTTGTTGGCGTAAGAGCCAAATAGCTATCCTGTTGGCGTAAGAGCCAAATAGCTGTCCTGTTGGCGTAAAAGCCAAGTAGTTGTTCAGTTGGCGTAAAAGCCAAATAGCTGTCATGTTAGCGTAAAAGCTAAGTAGCTGTTCTGTTGGCGTAAAAGCCAAGTAGCTGTTCTGTTAGCGTAAAAGCCAAGTAGCTGTTCTGTTGGCGTAAAAGCCAAGTTCTGCGTAAACCTTGATGCTGCATAGGTAGATAACCAGCGTAAACTAGCCAATTATCCTTCCTGACTGAGGTCTTGAGCGTAAACTGGGCCAAATAGCCTTATCACGTACCTTTGCAAATATAGCCTGAGTTGGCGTATTTCGAGGAGATAGCATACGGCGTACTCCTATAGTTGAAAATATCCAGGTTGGCGTATTTCGAGGAGATAGCATACGGCATACTCCTATAGTTGAAAATAGCCTGGTTGGCGTAATATGCAGGAATGGTGACGTGAGCGTATTAGCTCTAATTTTAGCTCTCCCAGTCATTAAAAGTAGAACCAAATCTCGTGCATTAAATGCAGAGATCTGCCCCCATCTCGCGCATTAACTGCAGAGACGTGCCTCGAGTTCTGTATGAAGAGCAGCTTTTGACGTGGCGTCTGATTTTGTCTCATGTTGAGCGTAAAGGCTCATTTCTGCCTGTGTAAAATATGCAGCGTATTCCTTGAATGCATAAAAATGACTTATATCAAGGATTTTGTCACTAAACGACAGCCTGGGTCTCTGTACAGAATCATCATTACAGCCGTCCTTTCGATCGTTGTGCAGTACTCTTTGTCAGGAGTCAGGTTCACTGTTCTGTCTGACAGGTTCATTCGAGGAATACGAAGAGTTCCTCGTACAACTTTATGCTGCATTAAAAGCAGACATATTTTACGCCGGAGTGGCGATGTAGCAACCTTTTTACGCCAAAGCAATCTGGAAGTACTACTTTACGCGGGTTGTTCTGGAGCTCTGTTTTACGCTGAATAGCGTTGAAGCTCTGTTGTACGCCAAAGGCTCTGAAGTCATGTTTTACGCCACTCAGTACTTGAGCTCTGTTTTACGCAGGCTTCATGCATGTTGGGGGTTTTACGCGTATAATTTCTCAGCGTATTTTTCATGCTTCTACAACCACTAACTCTGGTCCCAGAATCTGACGTTCTCCCACGTCACTCCAACACACAGGAGACCTACACTTTCTTCCATATAATGCTTCAAACGGAGCCATCTGGATGCTCGCCTGATAGCTGTTGTTGTAAGAAAACTCCACAAGGTGTAGGTGGTCCTCCCATGATCCTCCAAAGTCTAACATACAAGCCCTCAACATATCCTCCAATGTCTGAATAGTACGCTCTGACTGTCCATATGTCTGCGGGTGATAAGATGTACTGAACTTCAGACGAGTTCCAAGATTCTCTTGCATGCTCCTCCAAAAGTGCGATATAAAGCGCGAATCCCTATCTGATACGATGCTGACTGGTATGCCGTGCAATCTCACGATCTGCCTCATATATAAGTCAGCCAAGGCTTCTGTAGATTGGCCAACTCTAAAAGGCAAGAAATGGGCTGACTTGGTGAGTCGGTCCACTATCACCCATACTGCATCTTTTCCACTTGGACTCTTGGGAAAACTCGTAACGAAGTCCATAGTGATGTGATCCCACTTCCACTCTGCAATCGGGAGTGGTTGCAATATTCCTGCTGTCCTCTGGTGCTCCGCCTTTACTTGTTGACATACTAGACATTTAGCTACAAAGCGAGCTCTCTCTCTTTTTATTCCATGCCACCAAAAATGCTGTCGTAAATCACGATACATCTTGGTGCCTCCAGGATGAATAGAATATATCGAACTATGAGCCTCTGTCATCAGCTCATGTCGAATCTCTCCATTGGGAACATATAGACGATCACCACATCGTAATATCCCATCATCATGAATGCGTAGTCCTGTCTGCTCTTCGGCCTCTGTCCTTTCCTTTAATCTTCGGAATCTGGCGTCTGTAGGCAATGCTGCCTTGATTCTCTCTACTAGTGATGATTGTACTTACAAGTTGGCTAGTGTCCCGTTTGCTCCGGGTAATATTACTTCAATGCCAAGACCTTGCAAGTCCTTCAATAATTCCCTCTGTGTTGTCAAGAAGTAAGCTACTGGTTTCTGGCTTAACGCATCTGCTACAATATTAGCCTTGCCTGGGTGATAATGTAGCTTTATCTCAAAATCTTTCATCAACTCAAGACATCGACGTTGCCTCATATTTAGCTCCTTCTGCGTGAAGATATATTTGAGGCTTTTGTGGTCTGTATAGATTTTTACTCGTTCCCCATATAAGTAATGTCTCCATAGCTTCAGAGCAAATACAACGACTACAAGTTCCAAGTCATGAGTTGGATAGTTCTTCTCATGTACTCGTAACTGTCTAGATGCATTTGCAATCACCTTGCCATGCTGCATCAATACGCATCCCAAGCCTTTCTCTGATGCGTCACTGTAGACCACATAGCCTCCTGATCCTGATGGAATAGTCAATACTGGTGCTGTAGTCAGTCGCTTCTTCAATTTCTTGAAAGCGGCTTGACAATCGATGGTCCATATGAACTCCTGATCTTTGCAAGTCAGCCGAGTCATAGGTGTTGCTATCCTTGAGAAGTTCTCCATGAACCGTCGGTAATATCCTGCAAGTCCAAGAAAATCTCTTACCTCCGCTGCTGATTTAGGAACAGGCCATGTCTCGACTGCCGAGATATTTTCTGGATCAACAGAAATACCATCTCATGTAACAACATGTCCAAGAAATGAGACTTTGTCCAAGAAGAACTCATATTTACTGAGCTTTGCATATAACTACTCTCTCCTCAAGGTTTCTAGAATAATCCGCAGGTACTTCTCGTGCTCCTCGTGGCTCTTTGAATAGACAAGTATATCATCTATGAAGACGACCACGAACTGGTCCAAATACTGATGGAAGACTCGATTCATTAAGTCCATAAAGATAGCTGGAGCATTGGTCAATCCAAATGGCATGACCAGAAACTCGTAGTGCCCGTATCTTGTCCGGAATATGGTCTTCGGGATGTCCTCCTTCCGTACCTTCACCTGGTGATATCCTGATCTCAAATCTATCTTTGAGAACATCTTGGATTCACTAAGCTGATCAAATAGGTCATCAATGCATGACAGTAGGTATTTATTCTTCACTATCACTGCATTCAAGGCTCTATAGTCAATGCACATAAGCACTGACCCATCCTTCTTTGGTACAAACAACACTGGTGCTCCCCAGGGTGATGCACTTGGTCGGATGAAACATTTCTCTTCTAGTTCTTTCAACTGTGTCTTCAGTTCATCCATCTCCTTCTTTGCCAACTCTACGTCTCTATCTGGGGGTAGGCCTGGCAATTCTTCTGGAAAGATGTCTTGGAATTCTGAAATAATGGGATGATAGAGAACATCGTCCATTGCGAGCTGCATACCATCAAGGATTTCTATAGATCCTCGTGCAAACTCAAGTTCAGGCTGGCATGATACTTTGAAAAGAATGCTTCCTCCAAAGCAATCGAAGAAAGCGTGGTACTTGCTCAGCCAGTCCATTCCAAGCACAATATCAAAAGTTGGCATAGGAAGGACTAAGAGTCGGGCGTTCATCTCTTTGCCACGTATCTGTGTTTGATGATAAACGAAAGAAATTGAAAACAGGTTTATACGAAACCCTTTTTTTGTTTACAAACAAGAAAAAGAAGTACAATTAATCCTATACGAGGATGTTAAGTACAAAAAATAATTCTGGGGAAATATTGCTATAGGAGTCTGATCTGTGGTCGATCACTTTGTTCCTTGGACCACACGATGACGAAGAAGTGCTGTAGAAGAAGAAGAAGCTTCAAAGATTGCAGGAGGGATTGAACTCTCGTTGTCAAAGTTGTCAATTAACACTCTCTGTATGTGCTCTCTCTCTCTCTGATATCTTCTCTGTTTTTCTTCGACCCTTTCGACCTTTCTTCCTGTGACTGAAGGTCTCTATTTATAGAGTTCAGTCACAGTAACTGACTAGCCGGCGTAGAAACCAAACAGCGGAGAGAGTTGCACTTTTTACGCGGCAGTTACAATAACTGCTACCACGTATGAATGATCTCCTGAATCTGCGTGTGATGCGTGTCCCATTATGAGGTAACGCGTACAATCGCTCATCGAAAATCACGGCATGCAAGCCACATAGGTAACTGTCCCTCGCGTAGAGATGGTTGGCATAGAAGCCAAATAACTGTCTCGTTGGCATAAAAGCCAAATAGCTGTCTTGTTGGCATAAAAGCCAATTAGCTGTCTTGTTGGCGTAAAAGCCAAATAGCTGTCTTATTGACGTAAAAGCCAAATAGCTATCTTATTGGCGTAAAAAGCCAAATAGTTGTTCTGTTGGCGTAAAAGCTATATTCTGCGTAAAGCTTGATGCTGCATGGGTGGATAACCAGCATAAACTGGCCAATTATCGTTCCTGACTGATGTCTTGAGCGTATTCTGGGCCAAATAGTCTTATCATGTACCTTTGCAAATATAGCCTGAGTTGGCGTATTTCGAGGAGATAGCATACAGCGTACTCCTATAGTTAAAAGTAGCCTGGTTTGCGTATTTCGAGGAGATAGCATACGGCGTACTCCTATAGTTGAAAATAGCCTGGTTGGTGTAATATGCAGGGATGGTGACGTGAGCGTATTAGCCCTAATTTTAGCTCTCCCAGCCATTAAAATTAGAACCAAATCTCGTGCATTAAATGCAGAGATCTGCCCCCATCTCGTGCATTAACTGCAGAGTCGTGCCTCGATTTCTGTATGAAGAACAGCTTTTGACGTGGTGTCTGATTTCGTCTCATCTTGAGCGTAAAAACTCATCTCTGCCTGTGTAGAATAGGCAGTGTATTTCTTGAATGCGTAAAAACGACTTATATCAAGGATTATGTCACTAAACGATAGTCTGGGTCTCTGTGCAGAATTATCATTACAGCCGTCCTCTCGATCGTCGTACAGTACTCTTTGTCAGGAGTCAGGTTCACTGTTTCATCTGACAGGTTCATTCGAGGAATACGAAGAGTTCCTCGTACAACTTCACGCTGCATTAAAAGCAAACATATTTTACGTCGGAGCGGCGATGTACCAACCTTTTTATGCCAAAGCAGTATGGGAGTACTTCTTTACGCGAGATGATTTGGAGTTCTATTTTACGCTAAATAGCGTTGAAGCTCTGTTGTACGCCAATGGCTCTGAAGTCATGTTTTATGCCACACAGTGCTGGAGCTCTGTTTTACGCGGGCTTTACGCATGTTGGGGGTTTTACGCGTATAATTCCCCAGCGTATTTTTCATGCTTCTACAAGACCCCCTTCAAAGTTTTCAAATTACTCGTAATTTGAAATACTTTGAATGAAGCATGAAACGGTCAAATTTGACTCATTCTGCGAGACTGATTTCTCGACGGAATTTAGGAATTTGTTGGGATTAGGTATTTTCTCTTTTGCCTATATAAAGGCAAGTGAGTGAACCTGTTTTTCCACACTTCCTTCACCAAAAAGAGATGGTTGCCGAGATCCATTGGGCTGACTTGAGGAAGAAGAAGATCATGTTCCTCCAGCATGTAAGGAGCCGTAAAAAGAGGCGTCTTTGAGCAAATGTCCTCTGCAACGATGGATCATAGAAGGATATCATAGCTTCCTTTGCTCGGGATGATCAACAATTTCATATGGCGATTCGTCCAAGAGAGAGGAAGGGTCTCATTTGGTAACACAGCTTGCAAGCTGTATTTTCTCCCATTATGACGCTGGACGAAGGTAGGCAATTTGGCCCTATCTTCCAGTATTGTGTTGGGTCTGAATTCCTAACACAATTCTAGGGCATGTCTGCCATGGCGTATGGAGGGTGTAATGCAGGCCCAGTTTTGTATCCTCCCGCCATTAATCATTTTCTTGTTCATCGGTCGTAGAAGCCGATGAAGTGCCGTAGAAGAAGCAGAAAAAGATCTACACCAATATGAGAACCTGGCACAACAGATTCCCGGTGTGATCTTAAATGAAAATGAGAAACCCTTTGTAGAAAAAGGATTTCCATCATATGTAATCATAATTAATGAAAAATCCTTTGTAGAAATGGACTTCCATCATATGTAATCATGATTAATAAACTTGTCTTCTTCTATGCATAGCTGATTTGCCATATTTGTTGTGAGAAAGTCTGATAATGTGCAGCTTCGGCACGTTTGAGTAATTTTATGCTGACTCTGATAAATGATTATCTGACCATGTCCCGACTTTTACACGTAACGGAAGATGCGTAAAAAGCTCCTTAGCATTAAGTTTGTCTTGAAGATCCAACTGTCATGATGTTTTTGGACGAGGAGTCGCATAAAAATTCTGAACTGTCACTTCTCTGATACGAAAAATTTTTGTTCAGACCATCATCTTCAAGGATGGTTTCCCCGAAAATCCCTTGAAATAGTGCGAGAAATGTCTGCCGAACAGGCCATACTAGAACTCTTATAAAAGATTCTGGCTAGACTTCGAATGAACTTCCAATGGCCCAAGAAGAAAAGTCATCTTCAATGCTGACCTCTGTGAGTTTGGAATATTTTGTAGCCAAAAAGAAGCATTTTCTGCGTAAACCCTTGGCCTTATCGAGTGTAGGATCCAGTTTGTGGAGATATACGCGCATTCTGTCCTGCGTAAAATCGTAGATTCGTAGCCTCTGAGCGAAAAAGCTTCTGAGCGTAGAACCATAGATTTGTAGCTTCTGTGCGTAAAACCGTAGATTTGTAGCCTCTGAGCATAAAAAGCTTCTGAGCGTAAAATCGTAGATGTATAGCCTCTGAGCGTAAAACCGTAGATTTGAGCGTAAAACCATAGATTTGTAGCCTCTGAGCGTAAAAGCTTCTGAGCGTAAAATCATAGATCTATAGCCTCTGAGCGTAAAATCGTAGATTTGTAGCCTCTAAGCGTAGAAGCTTCTGAGTGTAAAATCATATATCTATAGCCTCTGAGCGTAAAATCTGGATCCACTGACTGTCCGTCTTCTTTTTTAAATGATAGGCTAACGTGGTCCCAAATCATAACCGACTATTAAATATCGGATTTGGTTAGGGATTCGAAGAGTTATCCAAACTCTATAAATAGCCCAAGGTCTTGAGAGAGAAACCCTTTATCTGTCTTCACAAAACCTTTGCTTTCCAAAAACCCTTCTTCTTCGTCTCTTTCCTGAGAACTCAGATTCGCCATGGCACCCAAACAGGCTTCCACTGCTAAGGGAAAGAAGGTCGCTTCCTCATCTCGCTCCACTGCTCAGGCACGAGCAACCCCCATTAGGCTGAGCGAGCCGCGATCTGAACGGAGTGCTCCGCCATTGAGTTGTGCTCTGGACATCACAGGTAAAAGACTTCAAGAAAAATAGAGGACCTTTCGCACACGTTGTACGTGTATGCGAAACAATATGCCCACATTTCTAATGTGTCAACGTAAAAACTCCATCTTTTTGCAGTCTGGCATAAAAAACTCAGACTGTCGAAATTTGGCGTATACTACAAACTTTGAGTTTTACTCGCTGGATGTGAATTCCGGCGTAAAAACTCAAATTTTGGCAGTCTGGCGTAAAAAGCTAAGACTGTTAGATTTTGGCGTATACTGCCAACCTTGAGTTTTACGCAAATGGAAATAGATTCCGGCGTAAGACTCAAGTTTTTGCAGTCTGGCATAAAAGCTCAGACTGTTAATCTTTTGTCGTAAACTGCAAGAGTGTAGCATCTAGTGTAAAACTGACTTGTTTTCTTGCATTTTGCAGTGGACCTGCAGATCCCTCCGTTGGCCGAAGTGATGGGCTCTTCTGCAGGGATGCTTAACTCAAACTATCTGGAGGACTTGTCCCATGTGACATTCCCCATCTCTGGAGCCAATTATCCTCAAGAAAGGGGAACCCTGATCTCGTCCCAAGGAGAGCGAATGCTGCTGAGTATGATCAGTGGGGAGCCCCTGACATATATAGACGGGATTGAATATAAGAAACTAGGTTTCTTATTCGGGGATGCCATCGACAAACAATCCCAGACTAAGCCCAAGAAGGAGGATTGGGTGTTTACTGCTGAGGGCACGGTCATGTATCTGCCCAGGATGCCCAGAGATTACCCTATCTCGGCCTTCTTTCATGCCACACATCCTAGGAAGATGATGTGGACTCTGACTCCCGATCTTCATGGCCGACCGGAGAAGATCTTATACAACAAAGGATTGAACCGAGGAGCCTATATGAGCCGTCCTTCAGGCCCTGTTATGCCTTTTAGGGGATTACTGCCGGGTAGCGTCCCGAGCGAAGATACTTCGCTGATCCAGTCGGTTCAAATATCGACTTTCTGCAATGACTTTATAGGGCAGGGAGGAGTGTACCCCAAGGTTAACCCTCGGACCAGTGGATGGCTTAGCCCCGGGAATCTTCGATGGGCCAGTTTAACTGCCTGGGCCCTCAAGCATTTCCAGACGGAGCTGGAGAGCATTGGCTTGTTTGCGGCTGTGAGTACCACCAGTGTTGGACTCCCTGTCAACCCCAACTTGTTCTTGGCTTTGATGGAGTGATACAACTCGCTCACTGGGACATTCGCCACTCCGCTAAGTGAGTTGGGCTTAGCCCTCCATGAGATGGCAGAGATTTCAAAGATGCCAATGGGAGACACTCCTTATGAAGAGTACGTCCCCACAAACAGGGAGCTGAGGGATACAAACCATCGGGCAGTGGCGGTGTATCAGGAGCTGATGAGCCACTATCTTGCCTGCACCACTTTCTACAAGGAGCCCTCTGATTTGGCTCATATCAACAAGTGGGCATCCTACCTCTTCTTCCACCAGGCCAGAAACGCCAAGCCGGACAAGGTGGTAGATAGCAGAGATAAGCCTTTGAACCTCCTGAGCATGCTTAGTGCCGACACGGTTGATGATCTCATCGAAGATGTAGGGGATCCGGATTATGTTCTTGATGAGGAGATAGGGGGTTATCCTGCAGGCACTAAAGCCTTCAGTTATATGAGGCATTGTCGCAAACCTCTGTCAAGGGAAGCTCAACTGGCTGGCTTCCTCTCTGTCTGGCTACGCCGATGGTTAGTCCCGACATCGCATCTGCGGATCGCATTCATCGCAACACCTTATGGCCCGCAGTACGTTTGGTATTTGGCGCGAGATTGGGCCTTCTTCCTGCCATGGTATCCAGAATACAAGCTGGCATGAGAGCCCTTACTGATGGGCTGCTTGCAGATGATACACGACGTGAAGGATTTCCCAAAGTAGAATTACCATTCCTATATCTGATGGGATGGTTAATCCTTCATAACACCAAGGTGATGGCTCCCAACTCTGCCAGCGGTTCGGAAAATAACTTCTTGTTGAATTATAAGAAATCCCTTTGGAATGTGGCGAGCGTCATAGATTGCCGGCGAGCATTGAATTTTGCCCATGGCTGGAAGCTCTTCTGCATCGTTCCCCCTGTACATATCAATCAACAGGGGACAAAACTTCAGGATGCAGGCCATGGGAGGACCATTCTTTCTCCTGAAGCCTTTTACTGGTTGGTCTGTATTAGACCCTCCCACTTGCTGTACAGAAGTGAGGACCAGTGCTACTTGGAGCCTTATCTGCCCAGCCGGTTTGCCAGGCAGTTTGGGTATGACCAGTTGCATGTGGGGAATCCCATAACCAGTTTCAAGTCCAAAGGTGGACTTATTGATGGAGCCAGAGGATGGAGGTACTTCATCACGGGTTGTACTGGTGCAACTTTTGTTGTGCCCGTGACTTCTCTCTCCATGGAGTTGCGCATCCTTCACTCGTACGTGCAGTTTTATGCGTCCATCAATACCTTCCATCACGATTTTGATGTGCATGGAAGCTTCAGGATGCCCTCCCATAGGTCCACTGGCAGGGAGGAGATACCGTCTGTTTCATCTGATGAAGGTGAAGACCCTTCTGGTGCAGACGAGTTTTTGTTAATAATACCGAGAGGCGTAATAGCTCTGCCAGCAGAGCCTCTCGTTATCTCCCATAAACGGAAGGCTTCCACTCCGAAAGAGCCTTCCCCTCGCAAGAAGAGGACTGTCAGAGGTCCTAAAAGGGCTTCCTCCAAAGGGGCCTCTAGGAGTGAACCTGTTGTTTTCCCTGTTGGGGATGATTCTTTGGTCAGAGGTCCTTCGCCCTTTAGAGAGGGAACCTCCATAGTTCCGGCTGGCAGTGTCGGAGATTCTTTGCTCGCGACCGCTGCTGCTACTACTGCTACTGGTAGTGCTTCAAGATCGCCTTCGAGACCGAGCATATTAAGAATACCTTTATCTAGACCAATAATGGGAATAACCCCTTCTTCGTCTGTAAGTATTTTCAGCGAGATTCCACCCGATGAACCTCGAGTGGATCTGGGTGACGACTGGGATGACTATCCTCAAACGTCAGTTGGTGCACCCTCTTCTCTAGGTATGACATCTTGCTTAGCATCATTAAGAAATGATTTAGCTGTACAGGCTGCAGACGCAACATACATACCATTGGCCATGGGTAAATATTGTCTTTACGCTTCTTTTAGGAAAATTAACATCGAATTGATATTAACTTTCCCTTGTCTTCTTCTCAGGCGAAGACATCTCTGGGGAGGGCGGAGTTGACGCAACCTCGGACTTTGTTGCGGATCCGGCTGATGAAACGGCGGTGCTTGACGTCGAAGAAGCCTACTTTGAAGCTGCCGATCCTTCATTCGCAACATTTTTGGGTGTCGTCTCGCCAACAGCAGTTCAGATATCATCAGAGGAGGATGAGCCCATCATCTCGACTGTGCCTCCTTTGTTGAGTACGCCAGCAATTTCAACCGTTGCTGGTGTCTCTTCTTTTGTCGCGCCATCTGTAGAGGCAATGACTGTGGCGACATCCTCAGCAGTCATTCCTGGAGGAAGATTTATCGGTATTGCAGCCACTCCCAGCGTACATCCGATCTATGATATGCTAGTTGAACAATATATCAACATATTCTACCGCACTTTGAAGGAGTTGATATCCATGGTGCTGGAGAAGAACCTAGGCTTTGATAGTCTGCAGACGTCCTCCCAGCTTATGATAGCGCCGATTAGAAATTTCAACGACGCTGAAAGAGCTGATGCGCTAGAGCAAATAGTTAATGGTTTAGAATAACTATTAACGAATATTTGCAACTATCTCGAGGCAACGTCGACGATATGGTTCAGGCTGAGTACGACTCCTTGACTGCGGAACTTGCTGAGCAGATGAAATCCCTAAACAAATCCATCCAGGTTCAGCAACAAGAGATGGATGAAGAGCAGGCTCTCTTGGTGGAGGTGATTCCTCAGATAGCTAAGTACGAGGCCGAATGTAAGGGAAATGAAGCGAGGGTCCGAGAATTGGAAGCTGAACTTGCTCAGGCAAAGGAGCGGGCTCTCAAGACGTCGGCAGTTCGTGATGTGCTGAAGGGTCAAATGGATACAGCTCAGCAGAACTTGGCACATGCGGGTGTCATCCGCGTCAGTTTTGTTAATGCTCGGTCCGAACTATCTCGCTTGAGCGATGACAATGCACGACTGGAACGGGCTCGCACTAACATCTTGAACTCCAGGAATGAGAGGATGACTGCTTTGGCCCAACAGATTCGCGATTTAACTGCTCCTCCCCAATGATGTACCTTTTAGCTTCTCCTTGTAATTTCTCAGAAATAATAAAGATATTTCTTCTGACTTTGTGGACCCATCACTTTAGAATATAAATAATAGGCTAGGATGAAAGTGATATCAGAGGTAATATGAACCTGATATACTTTCAGTAAGGTTTTGCTGAATGTAAATATATTCAGAGTTAACATGAACCTGATAGAATATAATCCGACTAAATTTGTATACTAAACACTATCAGAGGTAATATGAACATGATAGGTTTACAAATTAGTTAAGGATATCTATTCAGATGTCACATGAACCTGATAGAATATGATTCAGCTAACCTTTGAACATAGTATCGCCAGAATGAGGTCTTCATCATACTCCGTTTAGTAAAGGAGATCAAGTAGAGTACTTCTTCAGGAATTTGCAGTTGATAGGAGCCATTATCAAATTTTTATTTAGGCTTGGCTGACATGTAAGCGCCATTTGAGATTGTTCTTTCAATCAGAACGGACCCTCTATTCCTTTATGATTGTTTGTGTGAACTTCGGATGTTGTACCAGAGGTAATATGGACGTGGTATAATACCGTGTTTGTTGAGGATATCCCACTAGGGGATTCTTTATGGACCTATTATTTGTTGCGCACGTTGAGTGCAAAATAATAAGTTCGAAATAAGCTCTGGCTAGTAAAGACATCCTGCTGGGGAATTTTTGTGGACCCATTACTTTTTGTGCACAAGTGTGCAAGTAATAGGTTTGAGACAAGTCCTGCCAGAGATAATATGGACCTGGCAGTTTTTGTGGACCTACTACTTTTTGCGCACGTTAGTGCAAGTAATGAGTTTAGGACAAGTCCTGACGGATGCTTGTAAAATATGACTCTGTGGGGATGAACGTGGACTGAATCTTTCTTCGCTCGGGAGAATGAGAATAGTTCACGGGACGCTTTTTTTTTTTGGACCTATTACCTTTTGCGCACGAGAGTGCAAGTAATAAGTTTAGGACAAGCCCTGCCAGAGGTAATATGGACGTGGCAGTTTTTGTGGACTTAACACCATTGGCGTACTTTGAGTTAAGTACGGGTGCTAAGTTGAGACAACCGATATCAGAGGTAATATGGACATGATAATCGATAGCCAAAACTCGGAAGGTTTGCTCAGAGGTAATATGAACATGACAAACCTTTTTAAGTTGTGACTCCAATTGGGGATGGAGGTACATATCTGCTCAGAGGTAATATGAACATGGCAGTTTTTGTGGACTTAACACCACTGGCGTACTTAAAATTAAGTACGGGTGCTAAGTTGAGATGACAACCGATATCAGAGGTAATATGAACATGATAATCGATAGCCAAAAACTCGGAAGGTTTGCTCAGAGGTAATATGAACATGACAAACTCAGCTTAAGAGAAATATTATGACAGCAGTTCAGAGATAATATGAACATAAACTAATGTCCGAACAACTCATTGAGGAGTGATTCGTTGAGTCTGGTCTATCCGAACATGAAGATAGACCAAATAATCATTCTGCGGGGGAGATTGATGGGACGAAAGCTCAGAGGTAATATGAACATGGCTAACGTCTAACAAGATGTGCAAGTGGATCGAAGGATTGCTCCGCTGGGGTGATTTTGAGGATCCATCATCTATTGAGTACCCGGGACTTCTTGGTTACGGATGATGACTTTTTACAAGAATTTGTAATGAAGGAATGTTTGCACATAGACCCTTGTTGGGGATGCCAACTTGCTGATCATATCTATTCAGAATATGATAAGCACTTGCTGGGGATGAAAAACCAAGAGTCGATTTGTATATCCGGGTTGTGGACTTATTACCCATGGCGTACCTTAAGTACAGATAATAAGTTAAAAAATGACTAGCACTACCAGGGGTTATGCGACCGTGATAGTAGAAAGTCGAAGAGAAGAACTTTACTCAGAGGTTACATGGACGTGGAAAAGTTCTGAAGATATCTTACTCAGAGGTAACGTGGACGTGGTAAGATCTGAATCTTTGGAGGATAAAGAAAAAATAGGATAGAGTTAATTTGGAAGTCACCATTTGTGGTGATAGTTTTACCCTGCCGGGGAAAGTGGAGAGACTTAGTTCAGAGGTAATATGGACATGAACTGATCGATAGCGACAAACTGGGAGGTTTTGCTCAGGGTTCACTTGGACATAGCAAACTCAACTGGGGAATAAAAAAGTTCGGACAACAATTCAGAGTAAACTCATGTCCAAAAAATTCACCGGGGAGTGATTTGTTGAGTGGGGATAGATCTGAAGGTTGCTCCGCTGGGGAGATGCAAATTGCCACGTTGAAGTGAGATTAATTTGCAGTGACCGTCATCTTGTTTATAAATGCAAAGTGATGACTTTGGCGTCGAACAACTCCTGGATTCTCCTTTTCAGTACATAGCATGCCCTTGTAGGGTGATGAATGTACCGATGAAAGAGACAATATTCTGGGTCATCGACTTTGCCAGCCCTTTCAGGGTATCTGATGTTGGGTAGCCGAAGTTTGTTTTCCTTCATCAATATATTGAATATTTCAATGATATTATCTTCATTGAAGGTGAAAGTTCCATTTGGCCTTCGGGTTCCCGATGCCTGAGTTTTACGGTCTTCAGGGAAGATGGTCATAGTTGCATCACCTTTGGATACAAAGGGAATTCTACCCCCCGCTTTGGATGCTACTCCATTTTGTCGAGGCAGAGTACCCCCAGACATGTCGTTGTTTAGTTCTTCTTCTTCTTCTTCTTCTTTTTGTCCACCTTTGTAGACAAAAGTTGATTTAGAAGGACCTGCCTCTGGTATTACAGGATCAAACTCTGGAGGTTTAGAGTTTGCAATAGATGTGGTACATCCTAACCCAGAACGAGTTCGTTGACAGTAAAGATTATCATGCAATGGTGTTCGTCTGCCTTTTCCATAGTTGAGGCCTTGTTTCAACTTCAAATCATAACCCATGCTTTGTATAATCTTCAAAGCCTGTGGGCTATACCTGTGGATTTGCATTTTTCCAGCATCAGACTCGTGAGAATCTTCTTGTACAATCGGTCTATTCCGCATTCGACCGAAGATTATTTGATGCTGATCATTGCGAGTAGGTGGAACAATAAAGACAGATTCTTCATGTGGCCCATCTGTCATGACGACATTAGATGTTGATGCCACGTCCCACATAATCTCCCTACACTTGGTAGTTAGGGGTACTAAATCTTGATTTTGACCCCTGTCTTTGCGTTTCTGGATAAAGAAATCACGCAAATCAGGAAGATTACCAGAAGAAGAAGAAGGCTTATTTCGCCTTTTTATATGGAGATTAGGAACCATAACTCTCTCACTGCCATAAGAATACAGCAGTTCAGCCATGTGAGTAGCATACGATCCATCATCCGTCTGAGGAGCGTATGTTCCCGTAAACCAGGTCTTCTTTACGCGGATGGGTTTATCATGGCGTAATCTGGAGCTTCGCACGGGTTGGCGTAAAACGGGGAGAGCTCTCAAATGGCCTCCAGCGTCACGCGTATTTTGAAGAGCGGGCAACTTCTTCTCTTGATGGCGTACAGGCCTAGAGGTCAGTAGATTTGCCTCTTGTTTTCCCTTGACGTGATCGAAGGGACCATCTGCCTCATCGTAGATGGGAGATATATTTTTACGTGCAGGGCGCGTTTGAAATTTTTGAATTGGCGCCGAGGCCTTGTCAGAAATTTTGTCTGCCACGTCAAAGACGGGAGACGAAGTTTTACGCGCAGGGCGCGTTCTAGACTTCTGG
Source organism: Iris macrosiphon (assembly GCA_036927795.1). Lineage (NCBI taxonomy): Eukaryota > Viridiplantae > Streptophyta > Magnoliopsida > Asparagales > Iridaceae > Iris > Iris macrosiphon. The sequence goes on from JAYESA010000009.1 coordinate 10,921,371, forward strand.
ATTGGCACTGAGGCATTGCCAGAAGCTTTGTCTGCTAGGTCACAGACGGGAGACAAAGTTTTACGCGCAGGGCACGGTCTAGACTTCTGGATTGGCACTAAGACATTGCCAGAAGCTTTGTCTGCCACGTCACAGACGGGAGACAGATTTTTACGCACAAGGCGTACAGGTTGTGATGTCGCAACCTTGTTGGTCGAAGAGAGAGAGCCGGCAGGAAGGGTAGAGGATGTCCGGGGCATCCATACTTTACGCAACTTCCTGTTGTCTTGGACAGAGAGGGAATGAGAGCTACCCCCTGCGCGAAGCATGTCTCCATAAGCAGATTGGTCGAACTGGACGACCAATGTCTTCTTCGTCGATCCGACGGATACAGCATCGTGTTGCGCAATGGCTTTCTCGTCAGATGAGAAAGTCCTCCCCAGCAGAGTCACCATCTTATGTTTGATGATAAACGAAAGAAATTGAAAACATGTTTATACGAAACCCTTTCTTTGTTTACAAACAAGAAAAAAAAGTACAATTAATCCTATACGAGGATGTTACGTACAAAAAATGATTCTGGGGAAATATTGCTATAGGAGTCTGATCTACGGTCGATCACTTTGTCCCTTGGACCACACGATGACGAAGAAGTGCTGTAGAAGAAGAAGAAGCTTCAAAGATTGCAGGAGGGATTGAACTATCGTTGCCAAAGTTGTCAATTAACACTCTCTGTATGTGCTCTCTCTCTGATATCTCCTCTATTTTTCTTCGACCCTTCTGACCTTTCTTCCTGTGACTGAAGGTCTCTATTTATAGAGTTCAGTCACAATAACTGACTAGTCGGCGTAGAAACCAAACAGCGGAGAGAGTTACACTTTTTACGCGGCGGTTACAATAAATTCTACCTACGTATGAATGATCTCCTGAATCTGCGTGTGACCCGTGTCCCATTGTGAGGTAACGCGTATAATCGCTCATCGAAAATCATGACATGCAAGCCACATAGGTAACTGTCCCTCGCGTAGAGATGGTTGGCATAGAAGCCAAATAACTGTCTCGTTGGCATAAAAGCCAAATAGCTGTCTTGTTGGCGTAAAAGCCAAATAGCTGTCTTGTTGGCGTAAAAGCCAAATAGCTGTCTTGTTGATGTAAAAGCCAAATAGTTATCTTGTTGGCGTAAAAGCCAAATAGCTGTCTTATTGGCGTAAAAGCCAAATAGCTGTCTTGTTGTCGTAAAAAGCCAAATAGCTATTCTGTTGGCGTAAAAGCCATATTTTGTGTAAAGCTTGATGCTGCATAGGTGGGTAACCAGCGTAAACTGGCCAATTATCCTTCCTGACTGATGTCTTGAGCGTATTCTGGGCCAAATAGCCTTATCACGTACCTTTGCAAATATAGCCTGAGTTGGCGTATTTCGAGGAGATAGCATACGGCGTACTCCTATAGTTGAAAGTAGTCTGGTTGGCATATTTCGAGGAGATAGCATACGGCGTACTCCTATAGTTGAAAATAGCCTGATTGGCGTAATATGCAGAGATGGTGATGTGAGCGTATTAGCCCTAATTTTAGCTCTCCCAGCCATTAAAAGTAGAACTGAATCTCGTGCATGAAATGCAGAGATCTGCCCCCATCTCGCGCATTAACTGCAGAGTCGTGCCTCGATTTCTGTATGAAGAACAGCTTTTGACGTGGCGTCTAATTTCGTCTCATCTTGAGCGTAAAAACTTATCTCTACCTGTGTAGAATAGGCAGCGTATTCCTTGAATACGTAAAAATGACTTATATCAAGGATTATGTCACTAAACGACAGTCTGGGTCTCTGCGCAGAATCATCATTACAGCCGTCCTCTCGATCGTCATGCAGTACTCTTTGTCAGGAGTCAGGTTCACTATTTCATCTGACAGGTTCATTCGAGGAATACGAAGAGTTCCTCGTACAACTTCACGCTGCATTAAAAGCAGACATATTTTACGCCGGAGCGGCGATGTAGCAACCTTTTTATGCCAAAGCAGTCTGGGAGTACTGCTTTACGCGGGATGATTTGGAGTTCTATTTTACGCTAAATAGCGTTGAAGCTCTGTTGTACGCCAATGGCTCTGAAGTCATGTTTTACGCCACACAGTGCTGGAGCTCTGTTTTATGCGGGCTTCACGCATGTTGGAGGTTTTACGCGTATAATTCTCCAGCATATTTTTCATGCTTCTACAGTATCACTATGGGACACGATCTACAAATTCTATTAACAGATACAACTCCTCCTCCGGTAAAAATTCTAAAACAACTAGGTAAAGATGTAGAGGCAATGTTGTGTTTGGCAATAAAACTAGATAATATAAATGAGTGGGTGGCTCCCGTATCAAACAATGTCACAGCAGAAAAAGTAAAAGCAAGAGTAATACCTGCTATGACATCAATCTCCTGATTCATGTCATCCACTTCCATTGCAAAAGCTTGTCCGTTCCTCTGTGGTTGTCCCTGTCTGGCTCTCGCGAATTGATCCTCCTGTGCAGGTAGCGGTGGTCCTCGCTGAAATCCCCCTACTGCTGGAGGTCGAGGTGCTTCTGGTCTAGTTATTTGTTGTGCTGGCATCGGTGCTGGAAGCGCTAGTCTCTGTACTGGCGGTGGAAGTGTCAATGCTTGTTGCATAGGACAGTCTTTCATCATATGCTGTCCGGAACCACACCTCATACATTTTCCTAAGCGAGTTCGTCAGTCCCTCATAATATGTTCGCGTTTTCCATAATAATGGTAGTGGAGCTTCTCTGGGATCTGGTACGGTCCTGCTCTGTGCTGGTACTGCTGTTGCTGAGCTAAAGGACGTCTGATAGGTCCTCCTTGTTGTGTTCTTGCTGGTCCTTGCTGTATCCTTGCGGGTCCTTGTTGCGTCCTCAGCTGACCTCTTTTTCCTCTGCTGATGGTTTCTTGCAATCTGGCTTCTGTCAGTAACTCGGCATAAGAGATCCGGGACAGTGAGCTTGTGTAATGTTGGAGCTCCTGAGTCAATCCGCGATGAAACCTCTTAGCCTTGGCCAAGTCATCCGGTATCAGGGCAGCACCATATTTACTAAGGCGACTAAACTCGGCATCATACTCGTCCACTGTTATGTTCCCCTGCTCCAGTGGAGAAACTGATCGTACAATGCATCTCTGACGGTGTCCGGGAAGTACTTCCTTTCAAAGCACTCCAAGAACTGCTCCCAAGTCTGGTATATACCCAACTGGCGCTCCATGGATTCCCACCAGTGATGAGCATTACCATCTAGAAGCGTCCCTATACCTGTCATCCATAGGTCTGCAGGTAGCTGTGATGCCTCTAATAACTTCCGAGTGTGAGTGATCCAGTTGGTAGTTTCCTCTGGGCTCTCAATGCCTTTGTACGGCCTCGGAACCATCTGTATAAAGTCCTTTACTTAACCAACTCTAGGTCGAGGTACTGGAGCTAGTGCTTGAGCTGGTATAGTAGCCTGTGCAGCCATCCTCCCAAGTGCTGCCAAAAATTCTTGCCTCTGTTCGGCTGCCTGCTGCCTCTGTTCCTGCATCATCATCTGGAAGAATTGGAACAGTTGTGCCTGGCCATCCTGCGGTGTCGATGAGATTGGAAGGTTCCCATTAGGTGGAGCGGGAAGATCAGATGGAAATGGATTATGAATCTGTCCATCTGGTCCCGGAAGTCTAGGAATTATTGAGGTTCCTCCTTGAGTCTGACCATTGACTCCAGAAGTTGTGTCGCCATCGGCGACAGTACATCCATTCTGCATATCCATCTCTCTGCATGTGATGTACGCAATGATTAGAAGAAGTACAGGAATCAAACAGGATGCAAGCATTAAATAGAATGTAGAAGCATGAAATATGCTGGAGAATTATCCGCATATTTACAGTCAAAACCTCCCAACATACATGAAGTCCCTCCCTGCGTAAAATAGGGCTTCAAGGTTGTTTACGTAAAACAGAGATTCAAGAAAGTTTGGCATAAAGTAGGGCTTCAGGGCTGTCCGCGTAAAACAGAGATTCAAGGTTATCCGCGTAAAGTAGGGCTTTAGAGTTGTCCGCGTAAAGTAGAGATTCAATGCTGTTTGGCGTAAAGTAGGGCTTCAGAGTTGTCCGCATAAAGTAGAGATTCAAGGCTGTCTGGCGTAAAGTAGGGCTTCAGAGTTGTCCGCGTAAACTAGAGATTCAAGGCTGTCTGGCGTAAAGTAGAGCTTCAGAATTTGTCACCCCCACTTTTTGGATTAGGGGTATTTTCGTCCTTTCGTAATTGATGAGTAAAATGATTTCATGATAATTGATTATTCTTAATTTTTTGTGATTTTATTTGTTGCACCTTAATGTCGTTTGAATTTTAGAACGCCACTTGCATTTACTTTTATCAAATTGATTTATAAGTCGAACTTGTACAACTTTCCATTATTTGGACACCTTGGTGCAAGAGCACATTGAGGTATCCATTCCGTTGGCCGATACATAAATAAACCCGAATTCTCCTTAGGTGTAAACTCCATAAATTCTTGGAAGTGTGTAATGTAACATCAATTTCCCTGAACCATGGCCTCAGACCATCTAACTAAAGCATTCTAACAATTTCTTTATTAATTGAAATTCCAACCATTGCAATACCCATGAGAAAGCCCAATCCCAAGAAGGCCTTGACCAGACCTAATTCTAGGTCAACCCAAAGTCTACTATGATTACATATATATACATAAGTATTGCTTCCCTATTTTCTTTCTCAAACAAAAACCTAATACACCAGCCGACAATCTCAGACCCCCCCCCCCCGACCTTGCTATTCCTCGTCGGATCCCCGAGCGCCGAACGCTGCCACCGAACTCGTTGAACGCTGCCACCGAGCGCAGGACCCGCTGCCACCGAGCACTGAACGCTGCCACCGAGCGCTGGAAGCCCCGATCGCCTGGAGCCGCTTCGAACTCGCTGAACGCTGAACCAAGCCCGGCTGCGCTCGCCTGAAGCCATCGCGAACTACTGCTGTCGACGCCGAGTACCCAGCCGCTCGTCAACACGACTTCAGTCGATCCGAACGCCGCTGAAATCGACCGGCCACCCCCCTGATCGTTGACTTCATCGTCCTCACCATCGTGCCGCGTGCAGGTTCGCCCTTGTCCACGTTCCCGTCATTCCCTGTGATAATATATATATAAGGACGTATGTATATACGTATTTGCATGCGTATGGGTATATTGGTATATATATAATATGTTCCTAGCTAATATCTATATGCAAACGTATAAGTAGTGTATAGGTATTCCCTAGTATACAAATACGTGTATTATAATCATAATTAAGAAATATTAATGCGGATGCCTATGAACCGTATAATGCTCAAATTAGTTTAATACATATATGCATATCTATTATAAGTGTAATTAATTAGTATGATGAGAGATTAGCCATATTAAGACCTATGTATCATATGCCCGAGATGTCTTGATTGTGACCACGGATACCCCGTAGATACATCTACCTGTGACCCGGTAGCATGATAGTTGACTGCTATATGTACACTGACGTACTGGTGGAACCGTACCTTTGACTGTCTGTTATGCACAACTACAGTCGTGACCCCCTAGTATAGTCCTTGATCATTGTGTTGATTGTGTAGTAGTGTAATGTCTGATACAGTATTGTGTTTATGATATATCTATAGGACTGTTGGATCACTCAGACGGTACCTTGGAACCCGGATATTGGTATTGCCAGCTAAGGACCACAGGCGAGTACATTCTCTGACAGTTTCCATTATGTTGATTATCTCTATAATTCTTGTTGTATAGCGTACATGACTCTGACACTGTTGTTTACACGAGTTAGCATTATTGAGACCTGTCACGAGGAGTCGTGATTGGAATCCGTCGTGCTAGCTGGGGATAAAACAGGGAAATGTTAGTAGCTTATGTGATCATACCCTTACATGCAGCATTAGCTCACCCACATTTCACGTCGGTGCAGCCTTACCCTTACATGCCTCATCGCTGTTACATTCCGGTTAGCCTGACCTGTTGGGGATGATCGCTAATCCATGTAATGAGTCATATAACCCAAGCCGATCACATGATATACTAATGTTTCACACACTTAGCTAGATGATTCTTGACATGTATCTTGATAGACTGATCTTGTATTTTCCACATATTCTAGTTGTTATTCTTACATACCAGTTCTTTGTACTTGCGTGCACTTGTAGTTCTATTCCTTGTCAGATGCTATTGATGATGATGTTCCAGCATTCTTTATTCCAGTATTTCTTATTGCCAGTTATTTCATATCTGTCTTGTATTTCTTTACACTGTTTTATAGTTTTTGTCAATATATGTGGAACTGCTGTTAGAGGTGTATTTTCGTTCCATCCTGACTGGATATTTTTTCCAGAGAACCTTGAGGACTTCTGTACTACGCACTACGGACCAGGTATAGATGCAGACTATGTACCAGAGATTTTAGAGGAGACCATGCTTCTAGATGAGGCATTGCCTACAGCCATCTAGATAGTATTTATTTATTTATTTATACTTGAGACTTATGGAGATTATTTCAGTTATGTTTAGACTTATGTTAAGTTTAATTGGAGACTTGTGTTGGACAGCTAGACTGTGAGTTATCTTTATGTTGAGACATGGTGTTTAACTATGTTATTTCTTTTATCTTTTATCGTGCCTTAGAGTTGTTGTGATTGAGTTATATCGTGAGAATATGGAGATGTATATCATTGACAGGTGTTAGTGAGTAGTATTATTGTGACCAGACAGCGTTCTACCGCCGATACTGCGGCGTAGGTAGGACGTACCCACGCTCTCGTGCCCCTGTACTGGGTGCGGGTCGTGACAGAATTGTCCGCGTAAAACAGAGGTTCAAGGCTGTCTGCGTAAAAGATTGCTATACCTTCCTGTGTAAAGTCTGCGTAAAAGGTTTCCTGCGTAAAGTCTGCGTAAAAGGTTTCCTGCGTAAAGTCTGCGTAAAAGGTTTTCCTGCGTAAAGTCTGCGTAAAAGGTTTTCCTGCGTAAAGTCTGCGTAAAAGTTTTCCTGCATAAAGTCTGCGTAAAAGGTTTTCTGCGTAAAGTCTGAAATACGTTATTTTTAATACAGCGTAAAGTTGTACGAGGAACTCTTTGTATTCTTCGGATGAATTTGTCAGACAAATCAGTGAACCTGACATCTGACAAAAGTACTGCACGATGATCGAGATGACGGCTGTGATGATGATTCTGCACAGAGACCCAGGTTGTTATTTAGTGACATATTTCTGATACAAGTCATTTTTACGTATTCAAAAAGGAAGAAGAATGGAGTCTTCTGAATACGCTGCCTATTCTATATTGACAAAAATGAGTTTTTACGCTCAAGACAAGACAAAATCAGACACCACGTCATAAGCTGTTTCTTGTACAGAGATCGAGGCATATCTCTGCATTTAATGCACGAGATTTTGTTCTTGACTGGGAAAGCTAAGACTGTGATAAATACGCTCACATCACCATCCTTGCAGTTTACGCCAATCAGGTTATTTTACGCTGGTTATCTATTATTCATGAATTACCAAGTTTTACGCAGGGGCAGTTACCTACGTGGCTTGCATGTCATGATCTTATAAAGGGATACGTGTCATACGCAGATTGAACGTGAGTAGCAGTTGTCATAATCGCAGCGTAAAGGAGGCAATCTTCTTCATAGTTTGGTCTTTTACGCCAACAAGACAGTCATTTAGCTTTTACGCCAACAAGACAGTCTTTTAGCTTTTACGCCAACAAGACAGTCATTTGGCTTATCTCTATGAATAGAGTCCCCTGGTCACAGGGTAAAGGGTTTTTGGCGTAAACTTTATTTATCCAAACATAGGATAGTTGAAAGGAAGAATGAGGTTTTAGTCAAGCGTGGATGAGATTCTTATACTCTATTCCTATATGCAGGCTTGTTCGGTACAATTATGTACCCGAGACAATATATTCTAGACCTGCATGGGCCACCACCAAAAATATGTCACACCCCAGTCCCAAAATACGTAGGATTAGGAATACGTAACACGCCCAGCCGTATGTATACGAACTCCAATATATGGAAATTATATGCACACGTACGCTGTACATGAATATTTAATCCACCAGTGGTAATATACTGTCACAACAAGTCATACACAATCTATATCTCATCCACAGCATAAATAATAAGTAGGAATAAAGAGCTGAATAATAACTGAATATCAAAGATGAGTATCAAGTCTGATAGTCGGATGGAAACAAATCCACTACAAAACGACTATAGTGAAGTAGCAACAATGATCTCTAAACAGCGGTAATAAAACTACAGATACTATGAAGGTAAGACCTCCTCAGTCTGGTAAGTAGCGTCAGGACCAGGTCCGTACTCCTGCGGGTACTCTTGCTCGTCCATATCTGGAAAGGGATCAGGTCCTCCGAGGGAAGTAACAAGATACATAATAACATGCCAATAAATACTGAAAAGTAAACATCCACTGGGGTCGCCTATTCGTCTAAGTGAATGCAGTTTGAGAACAACTTTCCACCAAGTGGGCTATCTGGCCATAAAGTGGGATTGGCATGATTTTCTCGGAGAATCAGGGGCCTACAAAGCATGTCATCTTTTGAACGACAGAGACCGCCAAGTAGTATAGGGGTCATCACGACCGCGTATCTCCGGTGGAGCGTACGGGTTACATAAAAAGGAAAGTGCAAGGGAGCCCAAACGCCTTACTTGTTGTTCTCCCTACCCCATGATCTAAGCATGTCACATCTATGACACGATAAAACCTCTACATAACTGCCAGGTCTACTAGCATACAAAGTTTCTATCAGCAGTCATCCCTAACGCAAGGCCCATACGTACAGGAGTTCAGACCTGTCACGCAGTCCGTGATCTATATGAGACTTACACTCGTGTAACAACTGTGTCACGGCCAAATGAACCTAATGATGCTACATGATAATGGGGTAGTCTCATAATCAAGGTCAATGCAATTATATAAGTAAAAATATATTGCGACGACACCGTTGCGCGCATTTTATATAACAGTTAAAATATATGAACTAAAGACAGAAACTAAAGATGCAAGCAACATGTGGAATATGAATAACAGTACAATGGCAAGGTATACTTGTCGGGCAAGAAATCTGTATAGTGCAAGCGTTCAAATGTTAAGGACACAGGATCTGGAACTAAGGCCTTCTAACAAACGTTTCCAGATGAGGTGAAGACGGTGTTGAGTTTGGTGGAAGAATTAGGGTTTGGGGTGTACTGCATGGGATATATATAGGGAAAGAGGTCGATTCCGTGGGGAAGTATTTTAGTGGTTTCAAAAACCACTGCTGCTGCTGTTTCTTCCTTTCTTTGTTTTGTTTTTCGGTTTAGAAGAGTTTAGTAGTATAATAGAGATAAGAGGCGGTGGGGTCGATTCACACGCACGGATGGGGAGAAAGAAAAGTTGGTTTTTGCTGCTGTTGTTGTTGATATTTTTCTTCTCCTAACGGGTCTGGGTAGGGGCTAGCGGTAATGGTTTAGGACAGAGGGTTTGGGTTTCGGTTGAGATCCAATAGGAATTTCTTTCCTAATTAATTATATATAGATGTATATATATACATATATATACATAGAAAATTCTAAAAATTATATTTTTGCATACCATTTAGCTAGCAACTGTCCAAAGGGTCTCCTATATGGAATTAATTAGGAAAAATTTATAATAGCTCCATAAATCCCCTAAATGCACAAACACCTTAAATAAAAAATTAAATAAAATATATTTCCTCTATTTAGCTCATAACTACTAAATAAATTAAATAATAAAAATTAATACGGTTTTCAGAATTAGGGGTTTTACACTACCAAAGATCCTCCAGTGGATGTCTTGAACAAAAGCAAACAGTTCACATCCATATTACCTCTGAACTATGAGCTGCCCTTGTTCCCCATCCAAAGAAAACAGCCATGTCCATATTACCTCAGTCTCATTTTCTTTTTCTTCCACAAAAATATCTTAATTGTAACTAACCTCTCGGTACGACTATCAATTAGCTCGCGTCTACGTTATCTTTGAGCTATTGTACTCACATCCTCTCTAGTAGAGTTTGTCATGTCGTTCTTACCTCTGAGAAAACCTCCCTACTTGACTATCGATTATCACGTCCATATTACCTTCGATATCGTTCGTCATGTAAACTTATCACCTGTACTTAACTCTAAGTACGCCAGCGGTGTTAAGTCCACAAAATTTGCCACATCCATATCACCTCTGGCATGGCTTATCTTGAATCTATTACTTGCACTCAGGTGCGCAAGAAGTAATGGGTCCACAAAACCTATCACGTCCATATCACCTCTGATAGGATTTTCGCTTCGAACTTATTACTTGCACCCAAGTACGCAAAAGGTAATAGGTCCACCAAAAATCTCCCAGTGGGATGTCCTTAACAAACTACGGTATTGTACTACGTCCATATTACCTCTAGTACGATACCCAAAGTTCATACGGATAATTTCCAACAAAAGAGGAAAACTCGATCAGAGACAACAAGTTCTTTCTCTTCAGTAAAACTACCTATTTATAGGGTAAAGGAGATGGTGGCGACTCCTTGATTCTTGCGCTGCGCTGTCAGCATTAATTATGACGACGACGTTTGGATTTTTCACTCAACTTTATCCTTTGAAAAACTGTAACATCGGGATCCTTGCTGAGAGATGGTTCAGAATCCCAAGAAGATCCACTCAAGGATCGAGCCAAATTCTGCCTTAAAAGAAGATTTGACAGCCTGGCAGAATCGCCTATGCGGCCACATGTCTATGCGACATGTCACTCAGATGCGGCCCAAGGTCTTCTCCTCTATGCTTCTTATTCGAAGTATTCCAAACTTATCAGATTAAAAACTTTGAAGAGGGTCTTGTAGAAGCATAAAAAATTTAGATCCATGAGCCCAACAAACATGCGTCCCAAGATCGTCTCAAAAGAAATCAGGCCATGCAGCCAAGAAAAAGCAGCATACATACGCCCCAATATTAGCCACATAAAAGCCTGACACAAAGATTATGTCTGACACAGAATTCTAACAAATGAATGTCTCGAAAGACGTGAGCACGCTAAACGACAGAACTTTACGTCAGCATGAACTTTACTCCTGACAGGCGTGCAACGCCACGTGTACGAGGCCACATGCTTCCCAGACTCCATTTGTCTCTAGCCCCATTTGTTCCATGCGTCCATTGCGTCCCAGACTTCATGCGTCCAACGTAGCAGGGTTTCCTGAGACAAAATCTTCATGTTGCAACTGAAGTAATTCTCTCCAACTAAATGCGGGCCATGTGTCAAGCTAACCAAGTCACGCAAATAAAAGATGAGAACCACACATATCTTCAGCAACATCAAATCGTAACAAACGTCCACATGGCAGCTCGGCCTGGACTTAACTACATCTTGTTAAGGATGTACACGTGGCAGCCTATCCATAGTATGCGCCTACAGTTGCAACCGCATTCTGTTGAAGGAGCCCCATGCGGCAACCAAACAGAAGCATATGCGGCACCTATAGCCCACCAACATAATGGCTATAAATATGAGCAACTTGGACGTTCCAAGGACGGGCTGGTTTTTTCTGCTTCAGAGACCATACCCCTCCAGGCGAGCTACGTATGTGCACACAAGCTCAAGGCAGAGAGAAGAGAAGTGTGCATCCCTCATCCTCTCGTCGGACCATCAACAAAGTAAAAGAGTCGCTGCAGTACTCGATCTTCATCGTCACATTATCCAGATCAAAAATATTGTATTTAGATTTCTGCCTAGTATTTTTTTGTATGTTTTGTTTGTTATTAAACGAAAGTTTTTCAAACTTACTTCAATGGCAAACAATAAATCATCTCATAAAGTTACTGTCCTGTCAGCATATTTTAAGCCATACATTTCAAAAAAATGTGTGGCTGAGATTGCTTGGTGCAATAAATGATACAACAAACCTTGATGCAATATCCTCTCCCTATATATATATATATATATATATATATATATATATATATATAAACTGAAAAGTTCTTTTAAAAAACAACAAGAAGACTACTAGGCCTGAATCCATGTCCTTTTACGTAGGAGGTGTAAATGAAATCAACTTTGTTAAGTATACCATTATGTTATGTTGTATGAACACTAATATTTAAAATACTATCAAATATTATATATATAAAGAAAAAAAATATAATTTTTGGTACCGTTTAAAATTTTAGGCTTCTGGGTGAAGGCCGGCCCTGCTGTGTAGGCTATGTAATTGTAAGTGTCTGGCACCAGTATCGGGTTTTGTATAACTTTACCGAAATTCTTTGTACTGATTTTTTTTGTGTGGTCCCTTGATCAGTTAAAAACATTATGCCAAAAGTAAAAAAATTATGGTTTAGTTAAAAATTGTATGAGGGTTTGTAAGTGCGGCATATAGTTTTGGAGGGTGGGGATTTGTGTCACGTTGTTTTTAACTGGTGATGGGGGACAAAACCATAAATTTATGGTCGGCCAAGGTACTTTGTACGAGTTGAATTTTTTTTTTTAAGAACCTGTACCCAAATCCAGAAGTTAATAGGGGTAATATTTGTTTTTCGTACATTCAATTGTGGGTTCTAAAAATTCTGTTAATATTGGTTGGTACAAAGGCATCACCGAAGATTTTGTCTAAGATTTTGGGATTGCATGTGCAATATGTACACATGATAAAATATGAATTGATGAGAAAGGAAGAGAACTATTTGGCTACTTCCCAACTTTTTGCTAATTATACATTAGGAACTTGTGCCTATGGAAGATCACACTTTTGTAAAATCTTTTGACTTTCGTCGATTGAGACGAATTTATTTATTTTTTTTTGCATTGTCCGACGATATGCACGGAACTTTGTACACACTGTGTTGTATGTCATTTGGATCCACTGTTTTCAATACACACATCCACATCTCCCCTGCGGTTTGTTTCTGAGACCGTACGTCTAGTCATGAAGGTTATACCTCTTCTCGCTGACCACAAGAGCCAGTTGAGTTCGGTAGATGAGAGTTAATATACAATTCCAAATCGCAGATGGAATAAAGAAATAACTTAAATAAGTATTACCCTACAACATCATCAATAGGTAAATGGGGGGTTGATTCTTGATCTTGGGTGAGCAAGGGTTGGTTCTTCACGACTGATATATCATGCCATTAACTGAAGACATCAATCGCACTTTGTGGCAAAAACTGCAGAACTACAAGTCTGCAGTCTTCTTATGGTCCAGTAACATTGACTTAAGTAGAACTCTGAAACTTTGTTACTTCACTACATGAAGAAGAATGCTGTACTCTACTCTACTCTTCAGGAATCTGCAATATAGATAAATTGTTTATTCTCTTAGATTTGGCACTATCATGTAGAGAACTAGATATCTGTTCTATCATGATTCATGACCCATGCCTTCAATACTACCGTGAGTTCCTTCTCCACAAGTTTAATGTTTGATGTAATGCAGAACTGAATATTTAGACAAACCACAAAACAAAATATGCGATACATTTCTTATGGATATGACTTCGCCAAGAACCATGCCAAGGACCAAGATCTTCCTGATAGTTTGCATAGAAGTATAATTTCTTAGACAAAGTCTACTGGGTTGAAATCAAATAATAACACGTAAGTAGTGTTTACGAGGGATGAGTACCTAAACCTTGCCCATGGTCAAGAAACTGGAGGTTAGAAGGAAGCCGTTAGATGACAATGGTTGTACGATCTTTTTATTATATTTTGCAACTATACTTCCAATTTCGAAACTAAGCACTGTCAAAACTCAATCTGGTTTGTATTGGCATCAAAATCAAGTTCGAATGAAATCTAGGTGCCAAAGGTTAGCTCTGTAGAAATTGTAATTTCATGTTTCTGCAAGTATAAAAATAAAATAAAAAATAAAGTATGCACTATCCAAGGATTTCAGACCATATAATTCATCCATCCACTGCCGAATTTCTAGCAAACATTAAGTGACATAAACATCTTAAATGACAAAACAAATTGAAATTCTTAACTTCATAAAGTTCCTCGATTATTAGAACAAAAGATGTACTACGAATTAGTAAACGTAAACTAAGGCAGAAAACCTAAATGTATGGGTGGTAACCTGCAGGCACAAGGTAGCCCAAAAGAGAATATCAGATGATTCTGTAATCATCCACCATAATTCCTTGAACATAAATAAAAATTCCCCCCCTCTTTAATAACAAAACTAAATCAAAAAGAGTGCCTCACTAGTCCAAACAGATGTGATGTTGATCACTCTCTAATCCAATATGTACAAAGACGACACCCCATTGATCCTCCTCCTACTTCTACTCCCACCACTGATGAACAGCAACCCCTCTATCTCTGACCCTTCCATAGAGTGCCAAACACTCCCAATAGGGCCTTCTACTCTTTCTGTCCCCCCTAGTATCGCACTCCAAGAACAGCTCATCCACCAGATCAATCACATTCTCCCTCACCATCTCCTCCACCACATCCGCATCTGCCTTCATCACCACGAACTCCTCCACCCTCACATTCTTCTCCAGCCAATCCCCTATCCTTCCTCCCTCCTCCTCTGCCAACTCCACCTTTACAATTTCAAACTCTGCACCCTTCTCCGGATACTCCCTTCCAAACCAATCCGAGTTCCTTGCTGCGCCCACGTCCACGAAAACCCTCCTCGGGTACCCTACCAACCAATTGTCGCCCACTAGGTTGGGGAGGTAGTTGATCTTCTTGACTCTTTTCTCCTCGGCCTCCGGCGGCTCTAAAAATGCATCTTCCAACCCCTCCAAGGCTTCCTTCCTCGATCGCCTGATGGACAGAAGTCGCCGCGCTACATGGAATCCACCTTCATCGGCCTTCCATATCTTCTCGATCGTCATTGGGGGAGAGAATGGATCCTCCGCCAGTTTGGCCTTAACTGCGACATCTGGTGAATGTGAATGTGGTTGGAAGGTATTATTGCATAGCCAAGGGAGATGCATTATGGCTGCTGCAAGAAGTGCCAATCTTGCGATGACTCGCAGCAATTCTGGGTCAGGGAGGTGGAAGACCAGCTTGTCATAGCCTTCGGATCTCCGAGTGCTCTCCATGATCATGGATCTTGAATTTTGTCTAAACGAGAAGATAATGTATTTTCTAGAGAGATTGGAAGAGGAGGTTATAGGTATAGCAATTGGGAAGAAGGGTTTGATATAGATCTGGAAGAGGTAAGAGGCGAAGGTATTTTCTGAAAAGTGGAGTGGAGAGCCTGGGCTCGGAAATGGGGATTGATTTATTTATTGGGAAGAGGGGGGAGGGGTATAATTGCTAGTGTTGGTGGTTATTCTGGGAGGCAGGCTTAACTGTTTTTTATTTTAAAGAAAAAATAAAAAAAACAGTATTGGTATCGACGCTGATGTCAGGGTGTCACTTCTTGTTTGGGATTATACCTACAACGTATCTGCATGTCTAACGCGACGTCTGCTGGTCCATGTTTAGGTGTTGTAAACGAGTGGCCACAAGTTATGTTGCCTGTGAATCTGATGTATTTGTGTGGTCATATAAATTGGGATTGCTAGTTTTTAGGACAAACCTATGAATGGCAACAAATAGTGCTGCTACGAGATCTGATTGAATTCAGTTTATACTAGACTAGATTGACATCTGGTATTCTCATAGGTGTAAGCTATTGGTTTGGATCCTAAAATGTAAATTTCAGGTTGGTTGCGTTCAACCTGTGTATATTACACTTCCATGTAAGTTCTCATGCATTAGATTTCCTAGGTTTGGCATTTAACAACATCCAGGGGTTAAATGCTGGAATTATTTGTATGAACTACATGTGCCCTTCTTTTCTTCATGCGTACTATTGAACCGGATAGATCTATTGTAAAGTAAGGTATTGACAAGTTTCTAGATTTTAATTGGTCATCTTGTTGTATTGTTCTTTAGTTGATTTCATATTTTCTTGTTATTGCAGGATGTGCTTGGGAAGCGCAAGTAACCTATTGCTTGAATCATGTGAGCCGCCCGGTGGTTTTTATAAAGTGCACAACAAGATGAGCTCTATTCTCTCCTTGATGAAATGGATTGTTGTAATATACCCATTCGTGTTTGTTATTATGTTCTCTACCAGCATTTTATTTGTTCTAACTAACCCACCCAATAGAATTTCTTGTTCATTCTTAAGAGTAGGTGCTCATGCTCCCAGAAGTAGCACGTCACAATCTGGGACGGATTTAGTAAGGGTCCAAGGGGACAGTAATATATAATTTTTTGCTATTTTAAAATATATATTACTTTTGTTCTTAAGAGTAGGTGCTCATGCTCCTTCCTCGTCGTCGTTCTCGTCCTCGCCCTCGCTCTCGCCCTCCAGACCCTAACCCTCTCCGACACCATCGACGTCGATGCGCTCGAGAACCTCCCCACCCTCCGCTCCCTCTCCTTCTCCGGCCCCATCCCCCCTCTCAACAGCGTCGAGGCCCTCTACCTCAACCACAACAAGTTCTCCGGCGACATCCCCGCAGACTTCTTCGCCAACTTGAACCACCTAAAGAAGCTCTACCTAGCAAACAACCAATTCACCGGTCCGATCCCTTCTTCGATATCATCGGTATCGACGTTGATGGAGCTCCATCTGGAAGGGAACCACTTCTCCGGAGCAATACCGCAGATGAAGCTCCCCGCCCTCTTCTTGCTGGACCTGTCGAAGAACGCACTCACGGGCGCGATACCCGTGAGCCTCGGGGCGAAGTTCGACGCAAGGTCAATCTCCGGGAACCCGGGTCTGTGCGGCATGCCGCTCGCCAACAAGCCGTGCGACGCCCACGCGACGCAGGCTTCAGTCCGGTCGCGAAAACACCATCACGATTGTAGTCTCGGTACTCCTGATCGCTACGTTGGTACTGGCAATCGCGTCGGCCAAACCTGAGGCAACAACGAGGAGGTGAGAAAGGAGGTGTTGGTCAGGACCTGCACCGCCTCGAGGAGAATCCAGTGCTTCCGCGCGCTGTGGACCTTGATCAGCATCACAACCTATTCGGAAGGGCTGTAAAAATAAATTGACAATCCTAAAAATGACAAGTTAAAAAATTTCAGAGTCCTAACTACTTGAAGTACTCTTAAAAATTTTGACAATTCTAAATATAATAATATATTTTTTTACTGTTAATTTTTTTATAAAAAAAAAATTTAATTGCTGTTAATAAATTTTTTTTTATGACAAACTGATAACTAAAAATAAAAAAAGTTTACTGTCCTGTTTTTTTTCCCTATTCTTCAAGTTGCTCGGGTTTTAAAACTCTTTTGCATTTGTAATATTCAGGGGCGGAGGCACACTATAGGTGCACTGGGCTACAGCCCACTGCAAAAAAAAAAAAAAAAAAGGCTAATAAATTTTTTTTTTTTTTTAATCTAAAGTGGTCAGTCCAGTGCAATAAAGTCAGTCCAGTACAACTGTACAAAGAAATTTGACCGGATGTTCAAGTTAGCAAATATCAAATGTATGTTCAAAACAAAATTTTGAAGTGAGCAACTAGGACCCGACCTCTCCAATCCAAGACTCCATCTCTCTTCCTCTCTTTCCAGACTCCCTCTTCTTTCTTCAGTGTTCTCCAACACGGCAACATCCCGACCCTGAGTGATCAAGTCCCGTCGTCCCAACTTCCAGAATCTCGGCTGTAGGGCAGCAGCGGGCCAGCTGGTGCTTCCCCTTTCCAGCCCGACCGCCAGGCTGCAGCAACACAGCTCCTCCTGCTCTTGATCTCGGCTCTAGCCTCTCCCAATCTCCCTCTTGGCTCTTCAGACTTCAGCTTCTTCATCTCCTCTGGACCTCTGGTAAAACCCTAACTAACCCCCAATTTTTTTAAAAATCATAACCCTAATTTTTTTTTGTTTAATTTTTTTGATCTTAAATCATTTTTTCTTGTGTATTGCTGTTAGTAGTTCCCATTAGTAGTTAGAATTCCATCATGGATGACTTTCTAATATATTATGATAGTTATATGTCAATGTATGTTGCAAAGGTCCATTTCATTCCCATAATCAGATGGTATTCTTATATACAATATCTTCTTTCTATTGTATGATTTTTACCCGCTTATGCTTTCCAGCATCTTACAAATATTTGTTCGTTTTAATAGATTAGAGACTCCATATGTCAAACTTTTAAGCATCATATTGGTCATCTCTGTTGGGGTTCTTTTAACAGATATTTTCTTATATGACAACATCTAGTTTGTGTTTGAAAATTTCTTATTGTAAAGATATTTGTGTTGCTTAATAGTGTAATATGTCTAAGAATTTAGATCTACACTAATTATATGGTCTGGCTTTCAAAATTTTTGTTTTAATTGTGCCTGCTAATTAAAGAGTTCTTTGTTGCATATCAAGTCTGTATAAGTCATAATAAGTCTCAAATTTCTTTAGAGCTGATACATATTTAGAAAGTAAAAAATGTGGTAACCAGCACTTTTGTTATTAAAAGTTTTTCTACCTGTCTATGACACTTGATGCACCCCTAACTGGTTCAAGAAAATTAACATGTGTGGTTATGAGATGGTTCAATAAAAAATTATCAGTCAAACTTACAAGTTGTTTTTAAGTGGGGCACAATTTCTTAAGTTTATTGTCTATGATAGATCTCGAATCATCGAATTTATAAAGAAAACTTTGTCGAATTTTGACATAAATTTTTAGAACCTTAAGTAACTATTAGCTAGTCCACCCTATAACAAAATTCTGCCTCCGCCCCTGGTAATATCTTTCTTGGTCCTTCTTTTGGAATCTGCATCCGTATGTTTAAGATAGTTTCTTCGTTTATGCAGGTTGTTGGTTTAGTTAGCCAGCATCACAAAAATGAAGGAAGTGTTTGCAACCAGGTTCTATGTGACTATGTGAGAACGGAGTGAGGAAGATCAAGAATCTTCTAGAACATTCCAACATAATTGAGATGTAAATAATCGTTTTAGAAGATCTCTTACTAGTATAGGAAATTATATATATGATAATATTATATTTAAGTTGTTGTTAGGTTTATTTACTTGATATTAAATAGTTTTAAATCTTTAAAGACTTTTTTTTATCTATCTTCTATACCCTATAAATATGGCACTTTGGGTCCTCTATTATAACCAAGTTATTAACAATTAATTTATTTTAAAGTTTTTCTTTTGGGGAAACTAGATTAGTTCTTTTGCTGTATTCTTGATTTGGCCATCTAAGTTGGTAATTTGATCCGTCTATATCCATAGCGGGTCCTTATAACCTCTTCGCTATCGGATTAACGACAAATTGTATTATCCATGGATGGATATTATGATCCGCTCTCACTTTGTCCGTCATATAAATACGACAATCCTTCTTCTATTAAGAGTCTCATTGTATGCATACTATATTGTCTATAATCAGTACAATTATCCACAATACTTAAAGTTTATAAACCATCACAACTATCATTCACAAAACTAGTGATAACAAGAAAAATAATAACAAAACAATGACTATATAGCTTAAAGTTCAAAAAAAAAAAATCAATTACAGCTCCAAGATCAAATCTTCGAAAAATAATATTTCATCAAATCGGAGACAAATCCACTAATTATAAAACCAAACACAGAAACTACAAAAAATTATATTTTTCAACTCACTTCAACAACCATCTAAACGAAGGAACTCATAAAATTTGCATACGCATGACGCGCATGCACAATACGTACGCAAATTATCCACTTCTAAATTTTTTACTTCGCTTCAATTCGTTGAACCAAACAGTCCCCTAGTAATTGCACTCCCCTCCACTCATAATCTCACCATCATGAGTAACAATATCAATTCAAGAAACAATAAAAACTATAACGATGCGAGAACAATGTACAATGACAATCAACCTCTCTCATAAAGGGTCATGAAATAGTCAACCATATAATTGGCAACTATCTAGAAAAGCATAAATAATTGTCTCTCCGTACTTGTCACGGGCAGTTGCTACCCATACATCAAAATTTGGACTATTAATATCACTGTAAATATCAAGTCAATGTTAGAAATATTGTTGTTTTTTCTTTTTACTAAAATTTCAGAATACAAAAAATAAAATTTAAACAGATGTTACCGGCCTCTGGGGAAGTCGTGCACGAAGCACTGCCCTAAGAGTTTATTCGGGATCTGTGTGCAGACGGTCCCGAAGCTCCTAGTGGTAAAACCCCCGCACTACCGGTATCTCGTTGCCGCACACGACTTGGAGAGAACGACCAGGACTTAGCTCTGCCCAGAGCTTGGAGATGAAGACGAAGAACTGAACAGAATGTTGACAGAGTTTTCGTATGAATATTTTCTGATGTGATTTACAAAGAAAACAGTCCGATATATATAAAACTGTTGTGTAACGGTCAGAATTAATTCTCTATTAATTCAGACGTTACACAAGAGAATAAATAACGAACCTGGACACAAAACTGGTTCAGAAACATTTTGTAACGTTCAGAAATAAATTCCTAGGGTCCCAGCCCGAACCCGAAGAGGAAATCGGATCGGCATTCGGCGCCCGCAGATGTGGGCGCGTACCCGCACCCGTTACGCGCGCCGAACCGAACCGAACCGAACCGAGCCGAGCCGGGCCGGGCGGCGGCGGCGGCGCGCGCGTGTGGCCCAAGGGGTTCCCCACACAACAACTTAATAGAGCAAAGGAGAGAAAGTAATATATGTACATAGGAAGGTTTTGGTGCATCCGACGTGGGACTAAAGAAAGGGAGAGGAATTGAGCTTTTGCAAGAAACAAACAAAAACAAAACCAACAATCCCCCCCCAAAAGGTCAAGTTCCGAAACAGAGATAAGAGAGTAAAAT
Organism: Iris macrosiphon; assembly: GCA_036927795.1. NCBI lineage: Eukaryota > Viridiplantae > Streptophyta > Magnoliopsida > Asparagales > Iridaceae > Iris > Iris macrosiphon. The sequence goes on from JAYESA010000009.1 coordinate 10,942,204, forward strand.
AAATAGAGAGAGAGAGAGCATCTGGGCAGTAAAATACTATGCATAGATGAGATGGACTACAGCCTTGAATCTCACGTAGTGACTATTGCCTTAATCTGAAGAAGTGCTTGATGGACTATGCCTTGAATCAGACTTCTTGAACCAGATTTAGAAAAATAGCACACATAGTACGCTAGAG